>CM053028.1:444674021-445274021 GCA_028564925.1 Lithobates sylvaticus
ACTAGCCTCTGCTCTGGAGTGATGGCTTGCCGCATGCAGGTATCCTGCCTGCTAATATAAGGGGACAGCAAAGCCAACAGACGGTGAAAAACGGGGTCCGTCATCCTGAGAAAATTCCTGAAATCATCAGGCTTATTCTCCCGGATCTCACGCAGCAAAGGCATATGAGAGAATTGGTCACGCTGGAGCAACCAATTCTTGGTCCATGAACTCCTCCTCGCCCCGTTCATGGACTGGGCTCGGGTCAAAGCTAGAAGTCCAACACCAAGCCCCCGCACAGCACAAACTCTACAACGAGCATGTATCCACAACATGGCTTCAAAACGGTCGGCTGGTCAGAACGAACTAAACAGAAAGCACTAAAAAAAACAGCAAGGCCTGAAAGAACGAGCTGAAAATCAGAAACGAGCGGACGCACTGAAAATCAAATACGGTACTACTATGAATAGCATGCACTGACAAACAAATGCGAACTGACTACACACACGGAAGAACAGATATGAACCCACAAGCACAAACTGAAGAGCAGCACTGATCTGAAAAGCACGAGGCTGAAAAGCACGAATTGTCTCTCACCAAACTTCTACTAACACGAGATTAGCAGAAGGAGCCTAAAGGGTGGCACACTGGCTATTGAACTTGCCTTTTATAGTCCCGTCGTACGTGGTGTACGTAACTGAGTTCTTGGCGGTCGGAATTTGGTGCGACTGTGTGTAGGCAAGACAGTGTGAGCGGAATTCCATCGGTAAAACCATCAGCGTTTTTTCCAACGAGAATTCCAATCGTGTGAACGCGGCATTACACATCAGTGAATCATTACACTGAGGTGGACCTTAAAAACTGTATAAATTTAGGAACATATATTAGGACATTTAATTCCATAAGGTAACTAAACCTAATGGTTATACAAGATATATATTTAAAAAACACAATCTAGAGACTATTAAAGTTTATCATTATGGCCGAAGATGTTTGTTCTATGCACAAGTGACCACTATAAGGATCCATGCACACTGGCTTAAAAATGGCTGCTGCTACAGGGGATTTGTGTTTTGCTTGTAGAAGCAGCTCAATATTATCCTGTGTGTCCATGCACATGTCATTTAGAGGTCTACTTCAAGCTCAGCCTTTAGAAGCAGAACCCCCCCCCCCCCCCCCAACAAAAAACCTGGTTTGCATACTGTTTGGAGCTTTCCGACGAAAAAAAAAAAAAAGAAAACGCTCAATACTCCTAAACAGGTGTACAAAAATGCTCTACAAGAGAATTTTTTTTCTGCCAAGGGAACTGGCATGGAGCCTCGCTGTTCTCACAGTTGTTTGTTAGGCTTACATCTCGTCATCCTTGACAAAACTAAAATAGGATTTTAATAACAGCTTACCTGTAAAATCCTTTTTGAAGTACATCACGGGACACAGAGCCATAGTTATGGTTATAGTCCACCTTCAGGTGCTGTACACTGGCACACCCTAAACAGGAAGTTGCCTCCCTATATAACCCCTCCCACTACTGGGAGAATCTCAGTTTTGTAGCAAAGCAATACATATATTGTATACTAGAAAGAGGGGCAGGACCTCCATGTCCCGTGATGTACTTCAAAATAAAATAATTTTACAGGAAAGCTGTTATAAAAATCCTATTTTCTTTAATTGTATATCACAGGACACAGAGCCATAGTAATTACTATGTGGGATGTCCCAGAGCAATGCTAACTGAGGGGAGGGAGACACAACCAAAGTAGGGCACCATGAGATCAGAGGATTTATACTGCTGCCTGCAGTACACTGCGCCCAAAGGCGACATCCTCATGTCTTTTTACATCCAGATATAATCTGGTAAATGTATGGATTGAAGACCAAGTTGCGGCCTTGCAGAATTGAGCCATGGAGGCTTGGTGATGCACTGCCCACGAAGCACTAACAGCCCAGGAGGGCACTTTGATTTGAGAGGATAGAACTACCTCTTTAAACCATAAGCTTGAACGATTATTTGTCAAAACTATTTAAAAATAGTAGATTTTGATGCTGCCTGTCCTTTTAGAACCTTCAGGCAACACAAACAAAAACATCAGTTTTCCAAATCTGAGCAGTCGCCTTTAAGTAGACTTTGACAGCTCTCACCACATCGAGAACGTATCGATTTTTCTTCCATAGAACAGGGTTCTGTAAAAATGAAGGTAGAACAATATCCTGGTTTAGATAAAAACCTGATATTACCTTTGGTAAAAAGTTAGGATGAGGACGCAATACTACCTTATCCTTGTGAACAATAAAAATATGTCTCTTTACAAGAAAGAGAAGCCAATTCTGATACCCTTCTTGCAGCAGATAGGGTTACCAGAAAAAAATGTTTCCTTGTCAAAAAAGGACCAAGGGAATATGTTGTATCAGCCCAAAAAAAGGCTGTTTTGTAATGCTGACAAAACCAAATTCAAGTCCCAAGTTCACAGTGTGGGTCTCAATAGCCAGGCTGTTAAATTTAGCGTTTGTAAAGTAGGATGGAACACCTGACCTTGCGAAAGCAGGTCTGGCCGTGATGGTAGGGTCCATGGCTCCCCTACTGCTATCTTTACGTTCTCTGCATACCAAGATTTCCTGGCCCTGCTGGGGGCCACAAGAATCAACGACTTCCCTTCCTGCTTGATCCTGCAAAGAAGTCATGGACGCAGGCAGAATAGGAGGGAATGCATAAATCAGTGAACCGATTCCACGGGAATAGCAAGGCATCTGTTCCGCATGCTAGCGGATCCTTTGTTCTTGACACAAAGTTGTTGATTTCTTTGTTGAACCTGGACGCAAACCGATCCATGTCTGGGATCCCCCATTTTTGACATCTTGACAGGAAGATATCGGGGTGAAGGAACCATTCTCCCAGGAACAACTGCTGGCGACTCAAGTAGTCCGCCTGCCAATTTTCTATTCCTAGAATGAAAACTACCGATAGGCAAAATACATTGTTTTCTGCCCAAGATAGGATATGATTCACCTTTTTCTGGGCCGCACAACTTCCTATGCCCCCTTGGTGATTAATATAGGCCATTGCTGTGGCATTGTCTAATTGAATCCTGGCAGGACAAATTCCTTAAACTGAACGTTCAGGCCCTCGGGACCAAGAGCGCTGCCTGAATTTCTAAAATGTTAATGGGCAAGGCCATTTCTGATCTGGGCCACTTCTCTTGGACAGTTGCCTCTTTCAGGACTGTTCCCCAACCTAACCAAAAAAGGTTGGCATATGTTGTTACCACTTCCCTAGTAAATGAAGGAAGGATTTTCCCCTTAGTAGATTTTTGGATATTAACCATAAACTGAGGCTCCAGCGCACCCAGCCTACAGCACCCGGTATTTCCAGGTGGTCTCATCCGGGTACTAACCAGGCCCGACCCTGTTTAGCCTCCAAGATCAGACGAGATTGGGCGCTATCAGGGTGATGTGGCCATAGGCTTTGGAGTTAGACACATTGGGAATGTAGAGCTTGAACCCTTTGTTCCAAGCCAATAGGATACTGTTTTGCTGAAGTCTTGAATGAAATGAAGCATAAGGAACGGCCTTGAATGAAGCCACCATCTTTCCCAACAACCTCATGCAAAGTTCAATAGAGGAAATTCATCTTGCTTCGAGCACCTAAATCAGATCCTTTATGGTGCTGATCTTTGCCTGGGGTAAGAATACCCTTTTCTTTGTGTACCTATAAATCGGACCCAAGTATTTTAGCCTTCTTCATGGTTTTAAAGAAGATTTCTCCTAGGTTGAGAATCCGACCTAGATATTCCAGGTAGTTGAATTGACCATACTTTGGTCTAAGCGGGCTACCGACTGGTCTATCAAGAACAGATCGACTAGGTAAACCATAATCGTTATACCTTGGGCCCTTAATCTGGCTAGAAGAGGCCAGAACCTTTGTAAAACACTCAAGGTGCAGTAGCTGGACCGGAAAGCAGAGCTACACACTGAAAATGAAGATTTTCCACCTTGAAAAGTAGATATTACTAGTGAGCAAGGAAATGGGCATATGGAGGTATGCATCTTTGATGTCGATTGACACCAGAAGTTCTCTGCCTTGTAGGATGGAGATAACGGATTTGGATTGACTCCATACGAAAAAAAAAAAAAAAAAAAAGAGTGGTTATATTCAGGAATTGAATTTAGATTTTTGAGATCCAGAATGTCCATTCGGATCTGGCACCGTGAAAAGAAGAGGTTTGAATCAAACCCCAACCTCTGTTCTTACATGGGGACCCCCATGATCACTTTATTTTTCTCTAGATCCTTAGAAACGTTTGATCTGAGAAACTGAGGAGACGGGAACTCTTGGAACTCCAGTTTGTACGCTGGAGCTATTGAGGAAGTCCCCCATTCATCTCGACACTCTTACTGCCAGATCCTTGAGAACTGCAGAATTCCCTCTATTTGATTGAACCTGACGGTGGAAGCCGCCGTGACTGCCTGGAGTCTGATGCCTCTGGCACAGGAAAATGCGCTTTAAAAATGAAAATACAATTTACTCTTTCTTAAATGGCAAAAGGGGTGCTTTCCACTAGAATTTCTTTGGATGTATTATCCAAAACATCCCCAAATAGCGGTTTCACCGCAAAAAGGAAGACTAGCCAGGAGCTTCTTACAAAGCGCTTAGCGAAGGGCACAAGGCCTGAAGGATAGAATCTCTCATAGCAACTATTGCAAACATAAAGCTGCCTCCTGGGCCTGCTGAGCAGGATAACCTTGAACACCTGTTTAAACTGGTCTCAATGATTTAGCAATTACTGTCAGTATGTTCAATAGGAATATCACCTTTTTATCCGTTGGATCCCTAAGCATTTGAGCATTGTCTGCCGGACAAGTCAAACTTATGCACAGAGGATATAGCAGTGTTAATTGCTAGTATACCCTACTTAGTGAATTTCCTCCACCATAAGATAAGGTGTGAAAAAAAAAGAAGAAGAGGGAAAAAAATGCTTATCTGGGTGATCCTCTCAGATACAAAAGCTTTTCCAGCAATGAATGGACAGGAAAAAGCATGCACAGCTTGAGGAGGCTTTAGTGAACCCAAACACATAGTTAAGGGTACATAAATGTGGAGCTATCAATTCAGCAAGAAATTGCACCATCAATCTTAAGATTGGAACAGCCAATCCCCCTGCATTAGACACCTCAGAAGAGGAGTCATCAGCCTCACCACAGTCCCCTGAGGGAATTCGTATTCTCTTGTCCCTAGTTCCTCAGTTTGAGGGTCCTGGGTAATGGAAGAGAACCTGTCGCATTTTGAAACCCACTGGGATGCGATTAAAGTCGCTAACCTTTTTTTTTGTTATTATAAAATAAACAGGGGCTGCAGTGTTAAAAACAGTTGCAGACATTTCATGGCCCTTATGCGCACTCTGACCAGCCAACCCCCTCTCAGGGGAGGATGCCATTTATAGAGATGAGTAGGCATTCCAATGCTTGAGGGAGACCCTTTTAGCTCTTTTTTGGGGGTGTTTCAACCCCCCCCCCCCTTCTGACCATAGCCCCATGTGCAAAGCAGAGGTACTACCAGAAGAAATCACATCCACTGCTTGAGCAATAGTCCAGCTACTGCCGCTGCTATTAATGCTCAGCCTGATGCAAATAGGAAATGCCTTTATCACCAAAACCTCTTTCATGCTCTTCTTTGCTCTTATGTCTCTTCGACAATTTTGCAGCCAGCATAAGTGGAGTTTTTCACTCCCGTGTTGGAGGACGCCAACGCCGTGCAAAGCCCCGTCCCCACCTTCGCATCGCACCCCCCTCCTTTCTTTTTCAAAAAGTTATCCCGCGCAAGCACGGGCCTCCGATCTGACGGGATTGGCTGAGCAAGGGAGGGATGGTGTAGAGGAGACCTGGAAGCCACCGCCGTGTAGGGGCGGTGAAAGAAAACGGCATATCGGATTGTTTTTAGTTCTCCCTTATACTGAGACTCTTGAAGGGAAGAGTTCAGCTCAGGTGGGGGTGTCTGAAGGAAGCAAAACTCCCAAAACTTACTGGAGGGCTGCATGCTAGCCGAAGGAAAAGTCTGCTGCTTCTGTGACACAGCACGACTGAGCAAAGCATGAGAAGGTACGTGGTCCATACAGCCCCCAGTGGTGACACTTAGGCATGACAACATTTACTTTAAAGGAGACATTTCATGAGAAAATTAAAAAATTCCTTAGAAAAACTCCACTTACCTTTCCCGCCACATGGTTTTCTGTGGTAAAATCAACAGACCCAATCTTCACCCTTCACTGTGGGTTCCGTTAACAAACCGTTAAACCTTCAGGAACCGGGGACCCTCTGGGAACTCACAATCCTTCACTGTGGGTACTCCTAGTAGTGGGAGAGGTTATTTAGGAAGGCAACTTTCCGGTTTAGGGTGTGCCAGTGTCCAGCACCTGAAGGTGGACTATAACCACATAGTAATTTCTATGGCTCTGTGTCCCGTGATGTATGATTAACCACTTCAATACAGGGCTTTTAAACACCCTTCCTTACCAGAGCACTTTGCGATACGGCACTGCGTCGCTTTAACTAACAATTGCGCGGTCGTTGGTGGTATTTGATCCCCCTGCGGTTTTTATTTTTTTGCGCTATGAACAAAAGAAGAGCGACAATTTTGAAAAAAAACACAATATTTTTTACTTTTTGCTATAATAAATATCCCATTTTTTTAAAAAAAAAACTATTTTTTTCCTCAGTTTAGGCCGGGAATCCGAGGACGTCATATGACGCCCACCCAGGATGGTAGATCCACCTTGTGGGCGTCATATGACGGCGGGCGGTATTGAAGCGGTTAAAGAAAATATATTGCAACATGATCACAGTAATGAGAAGGGAGAGGCTGCAGACCTACACACTGGGCAGTAGTGAGACCCTCTAGCATTGGATTTCATGTACACTGTTTATTCTGAGTTTATATTTGCTTAGGTGCACTTTAGCAAAATGTAATATGTTGTGTAGCAGCTGATTTTTATCCAGTAAAATCACAATTTGTGCCTGAAAATGTCTCCTCCACTTTTCCCATATGAACAAAGAGAACACCCAGAATCAATGTTGACCCAGCAAATTGCCTACATAAAAATGCTAATAGCACCATTAAATCTACAAACCCTGACACAGCAGTGAGAACTAAAATGTTAAAGTCCCGCCAATTCATGAAATCCTAAAAATGGATGTAGTTAAGACAGATGTCTCTGCTATTATATACAACAGTCAGAAAATGACATACGGGATAATCGACACTGAAAAGCAGCTGCAATGGAATAGCTGTGGGTTTGAAGCTTTTCTAGAGTATCTGCTTAGCAACACCTTTGGCTGTGAAGACTTCAAAGACAATATTTTTTATTGGAATATAGAAAAATACAAAAAGTAACATTCCCACGAAGGGGATACCAAAAGTAGGCTTAGTGAAGCAGTATAAACAAGTACACACACGTTTTAAAGGAAAGTACTATTGATCAGCTGGGGCCCTCCGACCAAGGCCAGGGAGTCAACATAGGGTGCCTGGGCCTAAGGTGTGAACCACAAAAAATTGATGGAAACAAGTCTTAGACTGGGTATTTAGAAGGGGCAGGGGAAAAAGAAAGACGGTGGAAAAGGAAAAGAAAGGGAGGTAAAAAGGGAAAAAGGTCCCCCAGACTGGGAAAAGAGCAGGGTCAATTAGGCAGGCCTAAGCTGGTCGGATGCAGAGTAGGGAGAGCGTAAAACCATCATGGGGCCAACTCCTTGAGAAATTTAGGGCGAGTTGTGGAGGATGCTATTTATCTCATTGATCATGAGGGTCATCAGCTTTTTCCAGGCCCTGGCTATTGAGCGTTTAGCAGCTATAGATGGGTGGCCAGCTTCTGTTGGTATGAGAAGAGACCCGGGATTGGGCAGTGGAGCAGTGCTAATTTGGCACCTTTACGAATAGGTACATGGAAGAGGGTGAACAACAATCCAAAGACCCTTGACCAGAATACGACCAGATGGGGGCAGGACCAACACCCCCAAAAACATTGATCATTGTAAGATGAGTTTGATTTGGCGATCCGCCAAATCAATGGGGGATAGGTCTCGTTCCCATCTTGATACATAGGATAGTGAGGCTAGGGTAATGCTGGAGTTGAGGGAGGAATATATCGAAGAGATGGTGCCTGGGGCTCCTGGGGAATTCAGACAAATGTTCAAAGGGTGTTTTCTGGTATGGGAAAATATAATGGCGTCTGAGTAAAGATATCCAGTGTCGCTATTGGAGATAGCGATAGAACTTGACTGAAGGAGCTTCATGAGTCTCCTGGATCGAGGTAAATGTTCAGTATATGAGAAAGTGCCAGACCTGCGAGAATCCATGAGCGGGCCACCATGAAAAAAAAAAACATGCGGTTGTTCTAAGCCCAGGGGAAACATGTGATTGTTCAAAAGGGGGAGGAGTGGGAGGAACAGAGACATGAGCCCGCCGGAGTATCGGACCAAGTCCCAAAGCTTTAGGCTATGAGCCATTAAGAGGATAATAGAGGGGGGGGGGGCGACAAAGCAGGGTGGAGACGGGGACCGATGCGCAGTTAGGAATGTCAGATGTGGATGACGTCAGGTGTGACGAAACATGTAGGGAGGAGTAACATGCTGACATCACCGCTATACACGGAAGTCCCGGAATCACGGGCTGTTACACAGAGCCGGCCGGCTTTACTTTTTACCTTGCCTTGAAGCATGTACTTTGCATATGACGTTATTACTCAAATCATGTAAGTGCAATATTTTTTATAAAATAAATACCATATGGTTTTACACTATCGAAGCCCCCCGCTTTTTTTTATCATTACTTCTGGGAAATATCTGCCACTAACCTCCTGATTAAGCCACCAACTCCTGAAAAGGCGCTGGGATCCTGACAGAGAAACCAAAGGCCCTGGCTGGGTATTAAGCCATAGGTGCATATGATCTCCTATAACTAAGAGAGCCATACGAGCTGGTAAGTGGCAGTCTGTGTGGAGGTGTAAGACAGATCCTTTCCTTTTATCACTAGTCTTGGGTGTTGTATGTGATCATCGCACGAGGATATCAAATATCAGTTTGAATGGACTATTATTCCTTCACTATTTGATTAACCACATTTCTTTGTTTAAGTTTGTACAAAGTCACAATATTATATATATATCACTTGTTCAGTTTACAGCACGGCTTAATATTGGAAAATTGTTTGTGTATGCGTGTATCTTGCAGCAAAGTCGCAGCCGTTTACATTTATTATTTTTTGTTTTCAATCACATATCTGATATCACTATATTTTTAGGACAGCTCAGTAATTATACCTAGATGTGGACTGGAGCAGGGTGAGCTGGGAGAGTTGTGCTGCTGTAAAGCCTTCTTAACTGATTGCAGTTAATCATCCTCTGCCAACCCAGATCACCACAGTGAGTATTTATATCTAAAACTACAGGGTCAGCGATGGCAATCTGCAACCTACCTAGGAGAGTGATGGTACTTCATCTGTATACCTAGACTTTTGAAAGATATCCAGAAGCAAAGAGCCATGTTTAAAGTATTTTTTTCCCTATTTCGTGTGGCACATCTAAAAAACATATGCCACAGGAAATGCACGCCAACATGTGTATACTATATGTACAGCTAAGTGGAACACTGGCTAGAATTGAATATGTATCAGCTAGATTGTTCTTAAGGGGAACTTTTGACACTTCCATGGAATGCCTAACACATACCTTATCCCAGAAAATGAACAAAGTATTTATATGTTTTAAAGCGGTAGTAAACCCGCTGACATGTTTTTTTTTTTTTAGACACCTGTAAGGGAAAAGGCATAATGAGCTAGTATGCACCGCATACTAGCTCATTATGAAATACTTACCTTAGAACGAGGCGTCGGTAACTCACCTGGTCCACGCCGAGGTCGCTGACATGTTGCCTCAGCGTGTCTTCCGGGTATCGCGACTCCAGCGCTGTGAGTGGCTGGAGCCGCGATGTCGTCACTCCCGCGCACGAGCACGGGAGACATCGTCCCGGCAGGGTTCGTATTCTGCCGGCCTTTCAGCCGAGAATCTCCCGTGCGCATGCGCCGCTGCAGTGAGCAGCGTATTGCACGGGGAATATCTCCTAAACCGTAAAGGTTTAGGAGATATTTTTTTTACCTCCAAAATGGGACTTTACTTCCACTTTAACTAGTAAAAGATTTAAAATTAACCCTTAAAGTGGTTGTAAACCCTTACAAACCACTTGGACCTACAGGTAAGCCTAGATTAAGGCTTACCTGTAGGTCAAAGAAATATTTCCTAAACCTACACGGTTTAGGAGATATTTGCCAAAAAAAAACAGGCACCGCTGTCTGCGGCGCACAGGCGCACTGAGCAAGCCGCTCTCAACGGCGATATGCCGCGAGTGGTGGCTCCCGTGCGCATGCGCAGGAGTGACGTCTTTGCGGCGCCGACGAATGACAGCGAGGGAGCCGCGATACCCACCAAGAAGCTGGCGAGTCCGTACACAAGGGGACAGCGGTGACTTTGCTGGCTCCTGTCTCAGGTAAGTGAAACATAATGGACTACTATGCGATGCATAGTAGTCCATTATGCTTTACCTTTGCAGGGAAACAAAGAAGAACTCCCTTGCAATGTGGAAATGTTGCCATTTAATGCTTGATTACTTATATGTTCCCCATATGTTACAAAGTTGAAATTGCTCCACATGCCAAGGATTATCCTTTCCAGTTGTTTTATACATTTACTGGTCTATCCCAAAAAGTCATATGACAGTAAACAAACTTAGTGGGAGGGGGGGAGGCATCCATATGTTGGTCAATGCAGAGGAGGAACGGCTGGCGGGCCAAGTCACATGCACCATTGGATCTTATGTGATATCTGTTACATACAAGTATGGTAATACTGTATAATGTTGCAAATCTGAACATAGCAGCTCTGCAAGAGAAACATTGTGAAGAGTGCTTTCTTCTTGCATTCCGGGGCTAGAGACACTAAATAAAAGGTCTGCCCACACATTGTGTAGATGGGTGAAGAGAGTAAAATGCATGATCAAATAAACAATATTTGTACAAAAATATAAACAAATTGAGGATAGTGTCTCTTTAAGGTGCCCATAGATGCGAGATGTTCATTGCCCAGCAGACATCACAGGATAACTGCCTGAGGGCAGGTAATCAGCTGGGATTTTGTTAAAGTAGAAATCCCCAGCCCCCCACCATCTGTGTTCGATTGGGGAGATCCCCCCCCCCCCCCCGTCCCATAACCAAACAGCATGTGAGGCAATCCCTACAAATTGAGGGAATTCCTTGGGGACCCCCAGGTCACCAGAACTAGTATCCCATTAGAAGACGTTGCCTCTATTTTTCTGGGGACAACCCAAAACATTTGCATTTTCCTTTTACTTTCAATAATGGTAAACAGGACAAATGGAGAGAGAATTTCCTTAACGGGGGCCCAGACAGCAATAAAAACTGACAGGTGTTCTAATCCAAGTTTTGCCTTTAGTTATACTTGAATTTCTGGTTGTCATGTCCACCCTCATATCCAAGATGCTACCAGTGCAAGCACCATACTGATTCTAGTGCCATCTTATGGCTATAGTTTAGAAATGATCTAGATAGAAGTTGAAAGACCACTCTTTAAACACACACGTTAAAGTGATTGTAAAGTCATTTTTTTTAAATAAAAAATTACAACACATGTCTAAAAACTTACTTCCTCTGTGCAGTGGATTTGCACAGAGCAGCCCAGATCCTCCTCTTCTCAGGTCCCTCTGCGGTTGTCCTGGCCCCTCCCTCTTGTTGGGTGCCCTCCCCACAGCAAGCAGCTTGCTATGGGGGCACCCGAGCCGAGTCACAGCTCCCTGTGTCCACTCAGACTTCAACAGTGGGAGCCAATAGCGCTGCGGTCTCAGCCAAGGAGGGGAGTGCCGGACAGTCAGGACATTCCTACAACATCACTGGAGCTAGAGGGGGCTTAGATAAGTATTAGGGGGGCTGCTGCACACAGAAGGCTTTTTTATTTTAAGGAAAAGAATGCATTAAGATAAAAAAACCTGACTTTACAACCACATGCTCATGTAAAGTTTGTGAATTCTAAAGTAACAGAGAATCAAAAGGCCACGTGTTGATAATCTTTTTTTTATAAGAGTACCGTATATCCAACTATCATACAATCTTTTCAGCATTGCAGATAGACATGGACAAATTTGTTAGTTCTCCTACAGCGTCTTGAAACAACGCTTCTTTCCTCCTGAAAAGTTATGAAATTAAAAAGGGATTGTCTCATCTATACCTGCATGCTTACAGCATAAAACAAAAAATTGTCTCAAAAAAAAAATAAAAAACTTTGGCTTATTGTAAAAAGATATGGTAATGTGGCCTGGGTAGGTTTGTTGGTATCCCTTAAAAAAATAAAAGATCATAAATAACTGGATCATAGTGACAATTGAAACAGTTTTCTATAATAATTCATCATCATACATGTCTTCAATCTTGTATTCAGTCATTAAGCCTATTTAAATAGAGAAAAATAGATACTCTGCTGTCTAATATTGTATGCACCACACAATGGACCAGAAAAAGCAAACGAGAGCTTTGACTGAGGAGATCAAAGGCAATACCATCTCCATCCAAGCAGCTTAATGGTTCTGTGAATACAGTTGCAAAATATGAAGTAATAAGTTAATGGAAATGTAGCCAACCTCCCTGGATATGGCCACAAAAGCTAAATCCCCAGATTGAACAGAAGTATAGAGAATGGTAGACCAGAAAAACATCCAACAGAGATACAAGCTGAAATCCAAGATGAAGGTACATCAGTGTCTGATTGCACCATCCAGCACAGAGTGAGAGTGGGCTCAAAGGATGAAGACCCAGGAGGACTCGACTGTTGAAAGAAAACAAAGCCAGACTGGAACTTGCCAAAATGCACATGGGCATACAATGCTTCTGGGAGAATGTACTCTGGACAGATAAAACAAGACTGGAAATTTTTTGTAAGCTTTCATGTCAGCTGTTCACAGATGAAAACAAAAACCAAGCTTTTAAAGCAAAGAACACTGAACCTCCTTGGGAGGAGTCAGTTATGCTTTGGGCCGGCTTTACTGCATCTGGCACAGGGTCCTTCGCATCTGTGCAGGATACAGTAAAATCCAAAACTATCAAAGAATTCTAGAGTGAAACAGAGCCAGTGCCAGAAAGCTCAGTTTTATTTACTTGCCAAGGGCCCTTAAAACAGGACAATTTGCAAAACAAACAGTAGAAGAAAAAAAAAAAAAAAAACATTGGACTATTCTCACATGACTTTATGGGAGCCCTAATATCTGTAGCCTATCAAACATCTATGGAAAGAGCTGAAACATGCAGTCTGTAGAAGGCATCCTTCAAAGTTGTGATCACTGAAACCACTAGCTTAAGTGTGGCCCAAACTGTAAGGCACAAATGTCTCATTGAGAGCAACAGAAATTACCAATTTACAGCGATCGTCTCGAAAAGTTGTGCAGCAAAATATTAGGTTATGGATCTCATTTATGTTCATGCCATTTTCATTTGTTTTATTTAAAATATTCTGATGAATTACTACTGAAAAGCAAAGTCTGATTCTTATTAAATATGGAACAAACAATGATGGATGCCAATTATTTCAAGATATTTCAGAGAAATGTGGGTTATTTTTTGTGGAATAGTACCAACCAAGTTATCAACTTTAATGTAATGTAGCTCATAAAATGCTGCACTGTATATACCCTATAGCCACTTTATTAGAAACACCTGCAAACAGGCAAAAACCAAAGTCTATGACTGCGATTCAAAAAAAATACCTAAAAGCATAGTGTCAAAAGTTTCATTTAGTGCGCATATAAATGTTAGCATGAAGAGGTATGATTTAAAGTAGAACTACAGGCAAAGGAGGGCAATAACCACTGGCAGATTTTTCTTCTTTATTGGTGTCCCATTGTGGAGATTTAATTTGCAGGGGATTTTATCTTACTTCCTGTTTGGCTATGGGACAGGAAGTGAATGTAAAAAGGAATTCCTGAGGCACCGCAGGTCACCAGCACTAGTGTCCCCATTGGAAGACTTCCCCTCCATTTGTCTGGGGACAGCCCAAAATGTGGAATTTTGTTACTTTCACATTCAATAATGATAAACCGGACAAATTGAGAGGGTGAATCTCCTTAACAGGGGCACAGACAGCAAAAAAAGATAAAACGTTCTACTCTATCCAAAACGACAGTTTTGGATAGAGTGAAAAGCCAGAAACAAGTGCATCCAGTGAATTGGCGTTTTCTGGGTGAAACTCTTTATAGGCTCGTGTAGGAATGGCATCACTGCATGCACATGAATAGGATGGGCAGAAGATAACACCAGCTGAGACAAGGTAAAAGTAGGTTACAAAGGGCATGTGATCACCAAAACTGAATAACTGATTGAAAGCATATCGCCCACTATGAACAATTTTCAATTCCTGCTGTAACATGCAGATAAGAGTCAGCATAACATGCCTGAATTTGCCAACAACAAATCTATAGAAGTGTGAGGCTATCAACTCCATGTGGACTAAAATCACTAAGGAATGCATATAGCAACTTACTGTTCTGATGGTAAAAGGGGCTCCTACTTGTGCTAGGTACCTAGGTGTACCCTATAAAAATAGGGTGTAGCGATTGTTAAAATTAAATGCATTTTCTACGTTTTAAAAGCGCAACTCCAGTTTCAGTGGGAAAAAAAAAAAAAATTAGCAAATGAAAAAAAATAGGATTTTTAAAACAGCTTACCTGTAAAATCCTTTTATTTGAAGTACATCACGGGACACAGGGCCATAGTAGTTACTATGAGTTATAGGCCACCTTCAGGTGATGGACACTGGCACGCCCCAAGATAAAAAGTGCACTCTCTATACAACCCCTCCCACTACTAGGAGTATCTCAGTTTTGTAGCAAAGCAATACACGTGTATAGCAAATGAGGGAGGGACCCATGTCCCATGATGTACTTTAAAGAAAAGGATTTTACAGGCAAGCCGTTTTAAAAATCCTATTTTCTTATCGTACATCACGGGACACAGAGCCATAGTAGTTACTATGTGGGGTGTCCCATAGCAATGCCAACTGAAAGGAGGGAGACACAACAAAAAGTAGGGCAATAAGACTAGAGGACTTATACTGCAACCTGCAGTACACTTCACCCAAATGCGATATCCTCATGACCTTTTACATCTACTTGATAGAATCTGGTAAATGTATAGACTGAAGGCCAAGTTGCGGCCTTGCAGATATGAGCCATGGAGGCTTAATGATGCACTGCCCAGGAAGCACCAACAGCCCTAGAGAAGTGCATCTTGATACGAGAGGGTGGAATCCACCTCTAAAACCATAAGCTTGAACGATTACTTGTTGAATCTATTTAGAAAAGTAGATTTCGATGCTGCCTGTCCTCTTTTAGGGCCTTCAGGTAACACGAACGAAAACATCAGTTTCCCCGAATCTGAGCAATCGCCTTTAAGTAGACATTGACTGCTCTCACCACATCAGAAAAAATGTAGTGATTTTTCTTCCAAAGACCAGGGTTCTGGAAACAAAAGATGGTAGAACAATATCCTGGTTTAGATAAAAACCTGATACTACCTTTGGTAAAGAGTTAGGATGAGGACGCAATACTACCTTATCCTTGTGAACAATAAAGATATGGCTCTTTACAAGAAAGAGCAGCCAATACCGATACCCTACTTGCAGCAGATATGGTTACCAGAAAAAAAAAAAAAAAAATTTCCTTCTCAAAATAGGACCAAGGGAATATGTTGTATCGGCCCCCCCAAAAAAAGGCTGTTTTGTAATGCCGACAAAACTAAATTCAAGTCCTAAGGGTTCAGGGGTTACTTGACCAGTGTTACCCCCTGAATAAAGTTATGGACCAAAGAATGCAAAGTGGTCATTGAAATAATACCGATAAGGCCAAGCCCTGTCCTTAGAAAGCACTCAAGGCCAGCTTTATTTCTCACCCCATCTGCAGAAAAAAAATCAATGACTCTACCTTGACTTCTTTCCTGGGGTGCAGCTCCTGGTTTCAGGTGTTTCCCAGACTCCATAATATATAACCATGAAGGCCGACTCTGCATCAACCAGTTCGAAAACTACAGAACCTGACAGCCCATGCTTCTTCAGAGTGTGGGCCTCAATAGCCAAACCGTTAAATTTAGCGTTTGTAAAGTATGATTGAACTCCAAACCTTGCGAGAGAAGGTCTGGCAGTAAAGGTAGAAGTCCATGGGTTCCCTACTGCCATCTTTACGATCGCTGCATACCAAGATTTCCTGGACCCCGCTGGGGGTCACAAGAATCAACGACTTCCCTTCCTGCTTGATCCTGTGAAGAAGTCTTAGATGCAGGCAGAATAGGAGTGTAAGCACAAATCAGTGAGAACCAATTCCACTGGAATAGCAAGACATCCATTCCGCATACTAGCGGATCCTTTGTTCTTGACACAAAGTTGTCGATCTTTTTTGTTGATCCTGGACGCAAACAGATCGATGTCTGGGATCCCCCATCCTTGACATATTGACAGGCCGACCCTGCTTAGCCTCCAAGATCAGATGAGATCGAGCGCTATCAGGGTGATGTGGCCGTAGGCTTTAGAGTCAGACACATTGGGAATGTAGAGCGTGAACTCTTTGTTACAAGCCAATAGGATACTGTTTTGCAGCAGTCTAAGCATAAGGAACAGCCGCAAATTAAGCCACCATCTTTCCAGACAACCTCACGCAAAGTTGAATAGGAGAAAATCATCTTGCTTCAACTACCTTAATCAGTTCCTTTATGGTGCTGATCTTAGCCTTCGGTACAAATACCGTTTTCTGGGTGTACCTATGATCAGACCCAAGTATTTTCTTCATGGTTTTAAAGAAGATTCCTCCAAGGTTGAGACGCCGACCTAGTTATTCCAGGTAGTCGAATGTGGTGACTATACTTTGGTCTAAGCAGGCTACCGACTGGTCTAACAAGAACAGATCGACTAGGTAAACCACAATCGTTATACCTTGGGCCCTCAATCTGGCTAGAAAAGGAGACAGAACCTTTGTACTCGAGGTGCAGCAGCTAGATCGGAAAGCAGAACTACACACTGAAAATGAAGATTTTCCACTTTAAAAAGAAGATGGTACTAGTGAGCGAGGAAATAGGCATATGGAGATATGCATCTTTGACGTTGATTGAAGCTAGAAGGTCTCCTCCTTGTAGGATAGAGATAACCGATTGGGGTTGACTTCATGCAAAAAAAAGATTATATTCAGGAATTAAATTTTAGATCTTTTGAGATACAGAATGTCCATTGGATTTAACCAAACCCCAACCTCTGCTCTTACATGGGGGCCATCGTGAACATTTTGCCAAAAGATGGCCCAATGCTTGAGAGAAAGATTTATTTTTCTCTGGATTCTCAGGAACATTTGAGAAAACGAGACGGAAACTCTTGGAACTCCAGGTTTGTACGTTTAAAGCTATTGGGGAAGTCCCCTATTTGTCTTGACACTCCTTTTGCCAGATCCGAGAACTGCAGAAATTGTTTTTTCCTCATTGAGCAAGCGGGGGTACCTCCTCATAAGGAGGCTTCATTACCTTGTAGGTTTCCACACCCAAGACCTCTTTAGTTCCTAGAGTTAACCCTGAGGATTACCCTTTGAACCCAACGGCGGAAGCCGTCGCGACTGCCTGGAGGCCGATGCCCCTGGCACAGAAGGAGCTTTGAAAAAAAAAAAAATACATTTATTCCTTCACTTAAATGACAAAAAGGGAGTATCTTTCTTACAAGAAACTCTTTGGATATATCATCCAAAATATCCCCAGATAGCTGTTTCACCGCAAAAAGGAAGACTAGCCAGGAGCTTCTCGCATGACACTAAGGCCTAAGGATAGAGTCTGTCATAGCAACTATTGCAAACAAGGCTGCCTCCTGGACCTGCTGAGCAGGATAACCTTGAACACCTGTTTAAACTGGTTTCTCAACGATTAACCAATTACTGTCAGCTCAGGCTGACACACTCAACCTGCCAGAGAAAAAAAGCTTTTAATAGGGATCCAATGGATAAAAGGTTGGAATGCCTAAGTATTTGAGTATTGTCTGACAAGTCAAACTTACTCACAAAGTATATAGTAGCGTTAACTGCTGATGTACCCCACTTAGGCCCCTTTCACACTGGGGCGGTTTTCAGGCGGTACGGCGCTAAAAATAGCGCCTGTGTACCGCCTGAAAAAACCGGCCCCATTCACTCCAGTGTGAAAGCCGGCGGGCTTTCACACTGGAGCGGTGCGCTAGCAGGACCGCAACAAAAGTCCTGCTAGCAGCATCTTTGGAGCGGTGAAGGAGCGGTGTATTCACCGCTCCTATACCGCTCCTTCCCATTGGAATCAATGGGAAACCGCGGGGATACCGCCCGCAAACCGCCGCTGCAGCGGCGCTTTGCGGAGGTTTTTAACCCTTTTGCGGCCGCTAGCGGGGTTAAAACCACCCCGCTAGCGGCCGCATACCGCGGGAAAAAACGATGGTAAAGCATCGCTAAATATAGCGCTGCTTTACCGTCGCCGCCCCGCACCGCCCCAGTGTGAAGCCAGCCTTAGTGAATTTTCTCTACCATAGGATAAAGTGTGAAAAACTTTTAGAAGAAAAATAATGCTCATCTGGGTAATCCTCCAGATACAAAAAAACTTTTCCAAAAAAGAATGGACAGGAAAAAGCATGCACAGCTTGAGGAGGCTTTAGCGAACCCAAACATTCAGTCAGATGTGGAGCGGAGCATTCAGCAAGAAATTGTACCAATCTTACAGATTGTTAATGCCAACTCTCCTGCATTTGACACCTCAAAAGAGGAGTCATCAGCCTCACCACGGTCCCCTGAGGAAATAGTCTTCTCCTGCCCCTAGTTCCTCAGTCTGAGGGTCCTAGGAAAAAGAAAATGGTAAACGTGTCAAAAAGAATGCTTGTGTCACCAACCTCTTTCATGCCCCTCTACGCTCTTGCGTCCCTCCACCAGCTTAAGCAGGTAATAAATTTGCTTTAAAAAACACATACCCACGTTGGAGGACACCAACGCCGCGCTAAGCTCCACCCCCTCGCCTTCCTCTTTTTTTTTTTTAAAGAGTTTTCCCACAGAGCGCGGGCCTCTGATCCTACAGGACCGACATGTGAGGGGGGAAAAAACATGGCGAGAAGAGAGCATGGAAGCCGCCGAGTAGCGGCGCGCTGAAAGTTCTTTTTGTTCTTTCTCCCGACACTCTTCCTCGTGAAGAGGGGGAGAATACAGCACAGGTGGGGGGGGGGGGGGGCGGGGTGTCTGGAGAAGAGAAAAGACCCCCCCCCCCCAGACTTACCGGAGGGTCTGCTGCTAGCTGGAGAGCAAAGAAGCCCGATGCTTCTGTGACACAGCGTGTCTCTTGAGGAAGCATAAGAAGGTACGTGCACCATACAGCCCCCAGTTGTGACACATAGGCATGACAACATTTACTAACTAAAGGAGACATTTCATAAGACAATTCAAAAATAAAAACCAACAGACCCAATCCTCAACCTTCAGGGTGGATTCCGTTAAACCTTCAGGAGGCGGGGATCCTCGGGGAAACCCACAATCCTGGACCTGTAATAGCACCACCGCCAGTAAAACTTGAAACCAAAAGTACCGGATCCCGGGGTCCAGCTCTCTAAAAAGAGCGTTTACAAGCAAAGACCTTGTTTCTTCGGACACGAGGCCTAGGTACCAATAAAATTTCGGCCTAAAAAAAAAAAAAAAAACAAAAAAAAAAAAAGGACACCTTGAATGGATCCGGCTACATAGCTAGCCCAAGCAAGGATTGTTTCAGAGGAGCCAAGCACAGCACATCTTGACTCGTGACCAACTCCTTAGACACTGGCGAAAAAACAAATACTCCCAGAAGTGGGAGGGGTTTATATAGGGAGTGCACTTTTTATCTTAGGGCGTGCCAGTGTCCATCACCTGAAGGTGGCCTATAACCCGCATAGTAACTACTATGGCTCTGTGTCCCGTGATGTACGATAAAAAAAAATAAAATAAATGCATATACAATGACAAGTCCTATTGTAACTAAATGTTAATAAAAATACATTTACTTTTTAATCTGCAGCTCTAATATGCAACGCAATATGGCTACCTGGGAGGTGTCTACTGATTTTCCCAGAAGTCTACACTAAGATACAAATCAGATTTTGAGCACCCCCTGGAACAAAAATGTTTTTGGTGAAATACTCTCAAAAAGAAATCAAGTCTAAAAGGGATGCAGACCCTGCAGCTTTCCTCACAGCCTTGCAGGTGTAGCAGCCAATTTATATTGTAAAAAAATCACTTCCACACTAACTCACATGGACACATGGACACATACAAACTGCTATTTCTTCAAAATAAAAAAAGGTAGGAATCTGCAAGGATTTTAACAAATTTTGTAACAAAGTACATAGATCACCCAAAAGAGAATGTTTTTTTTCTCAACAAAAAGTGGAGTGAAGTCCACATAGAAGAAAACATTTTGAATGGATCCTGAAAAAAAAATCAAGACTTCAAGTGATTTAAGCTGGCCATAGATGGATCAAAATTCAGCCGGTTCAGCACAGACCTGTCAAATTTTGATCCAGAAGCTGATCACTAGATTGACTTGGAATGTTGGAAAACATTTGTCGATCGGCCATTGATTGGTGTATTCTGATAGCGGCAAGTCCCACTGTCATAATAGAATGTCTCAGTGATGGAAGACGCCTCTATCTACTATGCTTGTGCGGATGGAGGAATCCATACATTTCCCCCCCCCCCCTTCAACCCGCTGGTTGAAAGAAAAAAGTAAAAATTAAACATCTATGGCCAGCTTCACTTGTATTCTATAGTGTCCTATGTACCCAAGCTAATGGTCACAAGGAATAACCCAGTGTTCTCTTAATAAAACCATGTGTCTTCTTCTGGTGTGAACACAACAGATGTATGTTTAAAGCACCCTGGAAACGACAAAACCAGTGCTTCAAGGTTCGAGTTGGTTGAGTGTCTCCATCCAAAACAAAAGGTTAACTTTTCAGCTGGATTTCTTTTTAAATATTAACATGGACAGTGCACAAGTACAG
Organism: Lithobates sylvaticus; assembly: GCA_028564925.1. Classification (NCBI taxonomy): domain Eukaryota; kingdom Metazoa; phylum Chordata; class Amphibia; order Anura; family Ranidae; genus Lithobates; species Lithobates sylvaticus. The sequence goes on from CM053028.1 coordinate 444,695,093, forward strand.
TAGAATGGTATTTTAATTCAGGAAGAAAACATGCGTGAAGCAAACTTTTTTTCTGCTTTATTTATATTCAGGTAAAAACATGAACCTGATGAAGATTATTGCAGATCTGAGAAATCAGCACATAGAACAGGACATTGAGAACATTTGCTTTCATTTGTCAAAATATTTTCCATCCCCCCCTTCCCAAAGAACCAGAAAAAAAAAATCTTAAAAAAAATATAATAATAATAATCTGAAGAGGAAAGAAAATTAAACAGGGCATTTAACTGTATTTTTTATATTTTTTTTTTAAAATGTACATTAAATTGAAATGCTATGGCTGTATTACAATAAATACAGGCCAGCCACGTTTCCTTTAAGTTTTACATTTTAAACAAATCAAAGAAAACAAAAAAACAAACACTCAGTTCTGTATATACTGTGTAAACAGTTTAATGGATCCTGTAAAAAGGCCAGTATAAACCATGGACTCTGCTGCCACACTGACCAGCAGCACCATGCACTTCTGGAGAGCGCCAGCTAACAACCACCTCAAGTCTCCAACTAGTCTTTAGAGGCGGGGCTTCATGAAAACTAACAATGAGGCTTCTTGCCATCAAATCTGCACACGCAGGAAACAAAATTGCACATAAAAAGTTATCAGGGAAGCTGCGTCAAGTGAGAAACACACTCAACTAAAATAACTAGACTTTTTTTCTTCAAAGAACAGGCTTTGCGTTCCCCCCTCCCTCATGTACTTGTAGGCAGAATCTGCATTGCAATGGGTACAACTGGTGGAGGGTGAGATCTTGTGTATTTAGCTTGATGGATACACACAGACGGGGATTTTTAAACTGCACAGCAATATTTATTTTTTTTCCAGCTTCAAAAAACATCCCTTCCTTTTTTTGGATATTGTTTTTAACATCCCTCCTCTTTTAAAGTCACACGGCAAAGCAATTTAAAAACTTCACTCTTCAAATAAAGGATAATTTAAGCAGAAGAAAAAAACTTTCTAAACAAACATGTCATGGATTTTCAAGCCTGATCAGTTTAGGCGTCCAGGGGTAATTTAAATGGAGCTAGCACATCTTTTGTCTTTTTTTTTTATCTTTTTTTTGTAATTTTTGGATGAGCTTGTAATAATCTGCATCAGTTTTCTCTACAACAAGGTGGCTTTGCCGCCTTGACTCTGCTGATACTTTTAGAAAAAAGTACTCATGATGTGTTTTCCTTTGTAGTGGGCTCCATGGTAAGTTTGTGGATCAGGAAAGATGGAATGACTGTTGCCCTTCACGTGCAGCGATTAACAGTTTCTCGCGCATAATATCAATGCTAGAATAGTCTGGCAACTTAAGGTAGTTGACGCAGGTCATAACAGAGGGCAGGAAATCGTCTGGGTTTTCGGTAGATTCGAAGGTCTTGCGGACTATGGTGAGAGGAGGGTTCAAGGACCGGAAGCCTATAAATGAAACAGGAAGAACAAGTTGGTTAGGACAGGTTACAACAACATCAACCTGGAATGCTTAAAGTGTAAGGAAATCTTAAATTAACTTCTTCTAATTAATAACTTTTGAATGCATTTATAAAACTTAAGTCAGCCATAGACCGTTCCAATCTCAGCCGGCTCAGCAGAAACTGGCTGAGATTCGAACCATGTATGGGCAGGCTGAATGTACCCAAGAGCACAATGGCTAGGCTAGGCATTCCCATGTTTGAAAAGTTAACTCAAAGAATACGGGGCAGGGATGACACCACTCAGAACACAAAAATAGTGATAAAACAAGGAGCCGAGTACATTTCTGAAAAGATGAAGATATTTCTCAAGTCGTCTTCCAGGACGGCACACCCTAAGAGATGACTAGTCCCACCTGACAGGGAAACACAATCTACAAAGAGGTTAAATCCCCCACCCTTCCTGTGCTCCTCAGTTCTCGATTGTGTTGCCCCACAGCGAAACCGTTTATTTTTCTCCTGAAGAAGACCCGAGGCCTGTGGCTGGTGGTCTCCCCCTGGGAGCCGAACTGCAAGCTTGTTTGTTTTGGGTGTGGTAGGATTTATGCCTTCCTGGGGGGTCTCCCTATCTTCTCAGGGGGGGGGGGGGCAGACTTGGAAGAGCCCCCCTGAGTACTGAAGGACCCTAGGTACAGTGCGGTACCCAGAACTTCAGGGACCACTTTCCTGCTCCCTCCCCTTAACTGGCGGGGTGTCAGTTCAGCAGGGGAGCTGGCTGTCGGGCTTCCCTTGGGGCGCTGGACATGGCGTTTGACTCCTGGGGGCTCGCGCAGCTGGCAGTAAGGGATGGGGATGGCGCAGGCAGGTCTCCTACAGAGGAGACCGAGTTCTGCGCCATCCATCGGGCGTTCGGAAGAGGAAGGACGCAACTCCCTCTCCAGCGCCGGAAATGACAATCGCTGCGTCACTTCCGGTCTTCAAGAAAATGGTGGTGGCATTTTACGACCAGGAGAGGATGTCTGACTGGCGGAGGAGCAGGTGTCCACATCCTGCTCTCGCCCAGTTTGGTCGGTACCAGCCCACTTAGAGGAACGCGAGGCGGTGTTGTGGCTGATGGAGTGAGAGGAGAGGCCCGCATCGGCTACAGCTAAGGAGGACACAGGGGGGTGAGTCGGCCTAGCTGGCAGGGGTTATAATGGGGAGGGGACCCCCACTCTTACCCCTGCAGGACACAGCTTCGTGCTTATTGTAAAACTAGCTTATGTGTCTTTTTATAGGAGAGGACGTCACTGCCCATGGGGTTGCCAGCCGTCCTATGAAAGTTCCTTCCCGCTCTAAGAGATGTGGGTATTGCAACGACAAGTTACCTCAGGACCATTCTAAGCCCTTTTGCTACAAATGTATCCACAAGTTAGCGGGGAAACAAACATCTCAGGTCATGAGGGACTCTCAACGTACAGACAGAGATGCTGTCAACTCTTAAGGCCCTCCAAGCATCCCTCAAGTCTAGGGAGCCAGAACCCCACACTAGCAGAGAGGGCTCCTCCACTAACAGGGCAGAGGGCAGTAGAAGACATCCTGAACCCCTGAGATCCCTTCCCTCTCAGGACTCTGAGGAGGAAGAGGCTGAAGCGCCTGGTCACAGTTTCTCTGACGAGGGCTTAGTCAGAAGGAGGACGACGACTCCAGACCCGGCAGACATATATTTTTTCGGCTGACGATATGGAGGGCCTTCTTAGGGCAGTATATGCGTCAGAGGAGATGCAGGAACCTGCAGCCCAAGTGTCTGCCCAGGACAGAATGTATAGAGGCTTGGTTAAGCCCCAGTCCAAGGTTCTCCCAGGTCACCAGGCCATTAAAGATATCATGAGGGAGTGGAAGGAGCCTGAAAGAAAACTTTTGAAGTTTAAAACGTGGAAACATAGGTGCCCCTTCAAGGGGGAAGAAGAATAAAAGTTCTTTAAGACACCTAGATCAGATGCTTCCCTGGCTCAGGTGTCTAAGTAGTCTGACCTCTCATTTGAGGATGCAGGCAACCATCATGGACCAGATGGATCGACGAGCAGAGACCCTCTTGCGCAGGGCCTGGGAAGCCAACCCAGTGGCTACGAGTCCTGCCTTGGCTTCGGTTTGTGTGGTGAGGAACGCAGACACGTGGGTCGTCAAACGAATGGATCATGTGTCGCGAATCTCCAAGTCCAAACAGGTCTTGGACTCTTTAGAGTTGATTGGTAGGGCAGTAGCCTACCTGGCAGATGCGGCAGTCGAGACGGTGCTTACAAGCACCAAGACTGGTGCCCTTTTAAATTCCGCAAGGAGAGCCTTGTGGGTCAAGACCTGGGATGGGGGCAACTCTAAGACTCGGCTGTGTGGTCTTCCATTTGAGGGTTCAATGCTCTTCAGCACTGGGTTGGATCGGCCCTTTCTAGGTCTACAGAGAAAGGCAAGAAATTTCCTATTAAACCTAAGAGGGATAGAGGAAAGTTTTTTTTAGACCCCCAGGCTAAAAACCGGTTTGGAGATAAGGGTACCGTTAATAGGTGTTGGGGGGGGGGGGGGGGGTCGGCAAAGGCAAGCAGAAGGGAGGTCTTCTCTTCCCCAGCCAGAAGCCTACTGACAAGGATACCAAGTGACGTAAGGGTAGGGGGAAGACTTTCTCACTGGGAAAGGATTACTCCAAGTTCCCACATCCTCCAGATTGTAAGAGAGGGATACAGATTGGAGCTTCTCTCCTCTCCCAAGTTTCCTTTTAACCGACTTACCCAGGGAACCTCAGAAAGCAGTGGGTATCTTGCAGTGTCAGACAGCTGACAGAGCAGGGGGTCATAGTGCAAGTTCCAGCAGGACAGTGCGGACAGGGATTTTACTCCCACATCTTCATAGTCCCAAAGCCCTCAGGAAAATACTGACTCAATTCTAAGGAGGCTAAATACGTTCCTGCGGTACAAAAAGTGCTGCATGGAAAGAATCTATACTCTCAGAAAGCACCTACTGAAGAACGTATTTATGGCAACGATAGGGACGTCAAGGTAGGCATACTTGAAGTCTATCTTCTCAGAGTACCAGACCTTTCTAAGGATGGCAATCCCCTCGGAGCAGGGAGTGCAGCACTGGTAGTTCTCTACCACATCCTTTGGACTGGCAGCCAGTCCGAGAGTGTTTACAAAGATCCTGGCAGAGGTGGTTGCATTCCTTCATCTCCAAGGGGGTAACGGTGATCCCCTATCTCGATGACATACTGGTTTACAACCAGAATCGAGATCTTCTTCTCTCCGACCTGGCCAAGGTAGTGAGTACTTTGGAGTCCCTGGGATGGATCATCAGCCAGGAGAAGTCCTTGCTGGTTCCTGCCCAGGCCAAGATCTATCTAAAATTCCTGGTAGATTCAACAGCAAAGAAGCTTGTTTTGCCCCAGATGAAGGTAGAGGGCTCTATTTCAGCAGTAATGTCCCTTCTAGATTTAGAAGAGGTCTCTTACAGAGGGGTCATAAGAGTTCTCGGGCTGATGACTTTTCTGTATCCCAGTGGTCCCATGGGCTCAGCTCCATTCCAGGACTCTTCAGCAATTCCTTCTATCCTCTTAGGACAGGAAAAGAGGAACAATGGACAATAGGGTTCCCGTATCAGCAAGGGTAAAGGAGTCTCTACAGTGGTGGCTCTATCCTCAGAGGTTGCAGGAGGGCCACCTTTGGGCCCAACTCCAACCCCTCAGGATAACAACGGATGCAAGCGCCTGGGGGGCCCACTTAGAGGAACTACGAGCCCAGGGCGCCTGGAACCAGAGTCAGAGGAGCGCTTCCTCCAACTTCCCAGAACTCTTAGCGGTTAGAGGCCTTAAAGGTTTTCGAGGAAAGAATCAGGGGCCGAGAGGCCCAGACCCTTTCGGACAACGCAACCGTGGTAGCATTCCTGAATCATCAAGGAGGCTCCAGATCTCGTGCTCTTCTGACCCTGGCTCTGGAAGTCCTAGTGTGGGCAGAGCAGCGAATCCCCTCTATTTCAGCAGTACATATAAAAAGGGGCATACAATGTTGAAGTGGACTACCTCAGGTCGGCAGCCGATTCACCAGGGGGGGAGGGAATCGAACCCCGAAGTGTTCTCCGTTGTGTGCCAGCACTTCAGCAACCTAGAGATCGATCTTTTTGCCCGCAGAAGGAACAGAGTGAAGAGATTGCCCTCTCTCTCGCTCTCACACAGAGGGTTCAGAGGGGGTAGACACTAACCCAGGATTGGGACTTCTGCTTGGCATATGCCTTACCCCCCTTAGTTCTGATCCCGAGGATATTGCAGAAGCTAAGTCTCTCAGAGGGCAGACTGATTCTCATCGCCCCCATAGTGGCCCAAGAGGACCCGGTTCCCTTCCCTGGGAAATTGGTCCATAGCTCTCCCTCAGTTTTCCGGACCGGCAGGACCTTCTCCTTTAGGGCCCAGTCTGCCACCCAGATACCAGCTTCTTCAGGCTGAAGGCTTGGCTCTTGAAAGGAAGAGCCTGTGAAAAAGGGGGTGTTCTGAGAGAGTAATCAACACCCTTCTTTTAAGTAGGAAGCCGGTTACCAGGTGTATTTATGCAAAAGCCCGGGGAGTCTTCTCGCGCTGGTACCAGGCGAAGGGGATCTCCCAACAAGAGATCCCTGCCATCCTGGACATTCTTCAGGATGGTGTAGATCAGGGGCTGGTGACCAAGATGCTTAGGGTTCAGGTCGCAGTCTTGTCCTGTTTTTTGGACAGGAGGTTGGCTCTGGACCCCCTCATTAAAAGGTTCTTGTCAGCTAGAGATAGACCGTCCCCAGTGCAGATGAGCAAGTGTCTGCCCTGGAACCTTACGTTAGTCTCGAAAGCCCTAACCAGGGCACCGTTGGCTCTTATCCCGCTTAGGTTGCTTACCCTAAAGACAGCCTTCCTGCTGGCAGTTTCAACAGCCAGGAGGATAAGCGACATTCAGGCTCGGTCAATAAAAGAGCCTTTTTTTCTATTATTTGATGACAGGGTTGTACTTAGGCATTACCCTCTATCTCCCGAAGGTAGCCTCAAAGTTCCACAGAACTCGAGAGATTGTCCTTTTTCCACCAATACTCAGAATGCGAGAGAAAGTTCCTTTCATTGTTTAGATGTCAGACGTTGTCTGTTGACTTATTTCGATAAAGTAAAAGAGTTTAGGTCAAGTCATTTATTAGTTAATTTTTCTGGCCAGAAGGGTCAGCAAGTGTCTAAAGCATCCATAGCAAGATGGATCAAGTAGACTATTACTTTAGCCTATGATCAGGCTGCTAGGGCAGCCCCGAATGACCTTAAAGCACATTCCACTCGGTCTCTGGCGACCTCTTGGTCAGAAAGGGCGGGAGCATCGGTGGAACAAATATGCAGGGCAGCTACATGGACAAGCCAGAGACACTTCCTGAGACATTACAGGGTGGAGTTGCTGTCACCTCAGGATTTGGCGTTTGATAGGAAGGTCCTACAAGCTGTTGTCCCGCTTTAAAGGTAAGCCTGAGCTACTTGCTCTTCTCTCAGGGTGCCGTCCTGGAAGACGACTTGAGAAAATGACCAGTTTCACTTGCCGGTAACCGGTGGCCTACTTCCCACCTGCTTTTTTGGTATGTTGGTTTTGTGTGGAGTTTTGAGGCGTTTCACTCTCGTGCACTGGTGTGGGTCAATACTTTTTCACAACTGAGGAGCACAGGGAGGGGTGGGGGTTTTAACCTCTTTGTTGTGTTTCCTGTCAGGTGGGACTGCTCATCTCTCTCAGGGTGCCGTCCTGGAAGATTTCCCAGAAACACTGTTAAACGGTAAGTGTAACTGGTAATTTTTTCTGTACTTGCAGGGTCTCTTAACCACTTGGCGCCGGCTACTACCGGCCCTTTGAGGGGTTTGCTATGGCGTGACTTATGGCCACGCGACCACCGTGATTGGCTGTCACATGATTGGAAAAGTGCAGATTGCAAACTGCCATTGGAAACTGTCCGTGAGCCGGTCACTGCTAATGCGCGCAAATATGCTGCTGCTCGGCGCCAAGGCCCGGCTGCCGAGAGCCCGCATATTTGGGAGCGCTCAGCGCAAAGAGGTTAAATGGATAAAAATTGGGAATGAAATGTACAGCATTTTTTTTATTTATTTTTTGCCTTGCCTTTCCAGCTGTGGAGAGGTGTTCAGAAAGACATTGTAAAAATGATGAAAACATTTAGAAATGTGTAAAAAATAGTATTTTTATAACAGTTTACCTGTAAAAGCCTTTTCTTTGAAGTACATCATGGGACACAAAGCCATAGTAGTTACTATGTGGGTTATAGGGACACCTTCAGGTGATGGACACTGGCACGCACCAAGACAAAAAGTGCACTCCCTATATAACCCCTCCCACTACTGGGAGTACCTCAGTTTTGTAGCAAAGCAATACACGTGTATACCAAGAAGGGAGGTACCTCTGTGTCCCGTGAAGTACTTCAAAGAAAAGGATTTTACAGGTAAGTCGTTATAAAAATCCTATTTTCTTATCGTACATCATGGGACACAGCCATAGTAGTTACTAAGTGGGATGTCCCATAGCAATGCCAACTGAAGGGAGGGAGACAACAAATATAGGGCACTAAGACTAGAGGACTTATACTGCAGCCTGCAGTGCACTGCGCCCAAAGGCGATATCCTCATTACCTTTTACATCTACTTGATAGAATCAGGTAAATGTATGGACTGAAGACAAAGTTGCAGCCTTGCAGATCTGAGCCATGGAGGCTTGGTGATGCACTGCCCAAGAAGTACTAACAGCCCTGGTGGAGTGCGCTTTAATATGAAAAGGAGGCATTTTCCTTTTTAAACCATAAGCTTGAACAATCACTCTACGAATCCATTTAGAAATAGTACATGTTGATGCTGCCTGTCCTCTTTTAGGACCGTCTGGCAAAACAAACAAAAACATCCATTTTACGTATCTAAGCAGTCACTTTCAAATAGACCTTGACTGCTCTCACCACATCAAGAGAATGTAGTGACTTTTCTTCCACAGAGCGAGGTTCTGGAAAAAAAAGGCCGAACAATATCCTGGTTTAAATGAAAACCTGACACTACCTTTGGTAGGAAATTAGAATGAGGCCGCAATACAACCTTATCCATAATCAAATATGGCTCTTTACAAGAAAGAGCAGCCAATTCGGATACTCTTCTTGCAGAAGATATGGCAACCAAGAAAATGATTTTCCTCGTCAAGTGGACCAAGGGAATATCTCAAATTGGCTCAAAAGGCTGTTTTTGTAAAACCGACAGGACTAAAATGTAAGTCCCAAGGGTTCAGGGGTGACTTAACTGGGGGATTAATTCGCGTTACCTCCTAAGTAAAGTTACGAACCAGAGAGTGTGAAGCAAGAGGTCGTTGAAAAAACACACAGATAAGGCCGACACCTAGCCCTTGATAGTACTTAAGGCCAGCTTCGCTTCTAATCCATCTGTAGGAATTCAAGGATCCTATCTATGACATCTTCTGGGGTGCCAACCCCTGGATTCACACCAGGAGACATAGGTCTTCCAGACCCTCTAGTATACGACTCTGGAGGCCGGCTTCCTAGCATTAACCAAAGTAAAAACGACTGAAGCTCACAGTCCTTTAGAATGTGGGTCTCAATAGCCAAACCATTAAATTTAGTGTTTGCAAGGTAGGATGGAATACCGGACCTTGCAAGAGAAGGTCTGGCCACAGCGGTAGGGTCCAAGGGTCCCCTACCGCCATCTTTATGATCTCGGCAAACCAAGATCTCCTGGGCCACCAGAATCACCTCCTTCCGTTCTTGCTTGATCCTGCGAAGAAGCGGAAGCAGCAGAACAGGAAGGAATGCATAAATCAGTGAAAACTGATCCCACGGAAAGACCAAGACATTTGTTTCGTATGCCATCGGATCCCTTGTCCTTGACACAAAGTTGTTGATCTTGTTGTTGAACTTGGAGGCAAACAGATCCACGTCTGGAATTCCCCATTTTTGACACATTGACAGAAAGATGTCGGGATTCTCCCGGGAACAATTTTTGGCGACTCAAGTAGTCTGCCTGCCAAATCTCTATCCCTAGAATGAAAATTGCTGATGGGCAGAAAACATTCCTTGCCTAAGAATGAATATGATTTACCCCTTTCTGGGTCACGCGACTTCTCGTGCCCCCTTGGTGATTGGTATAGGACACCGCTGTGGCATTGTCGGATTGGATTCTGACAGGACAAGTCCGTAGTCTGGACGTCCAGGCCTCCAGGGCCAGGCGTACTGCCCGAATCTCTAGCATATTGATGGGCAAAGGTCATCTCTGATTTGGACCATTTCCCTTGGACAGACGCTTCTTCCAGGACTGCTCCCCAGCCCAGAAGGCTGGCATCTGTTACCACCTCTTCTAGGTAACTGGTAGAAAAGATTTCCCTTTTTGAAGATTCTTGGATATCAACCACCAATTGAGGCTCTGACACACATTGGGGGATAAATGCATTAGGAAGTCCAGAGCTTGGACCTTCTTTGTTCCAAGTCGACGGGATACCGTTTTGCAGCAGTCTTGAATGAAAACTGCGCATTAGGAACGGCCTCGAAAGAAGCCACCATCTTTCCCAATAATTTCATGCAAAGTCGCATAGAAGGATTCTTCTTTGTTTTAACCAACTGAATCAGTTCCTTTATGGAACTGATCCTTTGCTGGTGCAAAAACACCCTCTTCTATGATCAGCCCCAAGTACTGCAATCTCCTTGATGGTTTTAAGGAGGATTTCTCTAGGTTGAGAATCCAACCTTGGTAATTCAGGTAGCTGACTGCGGTGACCAAAGTTTGGTTTAAGCGGGCTACCGATTGATCCATCAAGAGTAGATCGTCTAAGTAGGCTAGTATCATACCTTGAGCCCTTAGCCTGGCTAAAGGAAAACTGGTCAAGAGCTTTTTGCATGGCGCTTCGGCTGACCAATTTTTCAACCATAGGATTCTACACACATGTACCAGCCCTAGCATGAGCCATGAGGCCTGGAGAAAATAATCTTTCATAGCGTCTACTAGAGCTGCACAATTAATCATCAAGAATCGTTATCGTGATCTTGACTAAAGTGTTTCACGATTCTTTCTATGCAAAGAATTCTCTGCTCTTCTGAAGCCACAGCCGTCAAAAGAAAGGAAGAGAAAAACTGGGCAGTCTGCCAAAAATCAAAAAACATTCTTTATCAGCTGAACTTAAGTATAAACATTGTAACAATTTGTCAATGGAATAGACTTGTGTGTAAGTGAAAAAAGTTTAACCACTTAAGCACTAAACCTTTTTCTGACATTTGTTGTTTTCAGGTTAAAATCATTTTTTTTGCTTGGCCGGAGGATAAACTGCTGCTTCCTGGACACAACATGGGCTTTCTGAGAAGCATGAGACGGTAAGTGCTCAATACAGCCCCCCCAGTGGTGACACAAAGGCATGATAACACTTACTAAATTTAAAGGAGACAATCATAAGAAAATTTTAAATATTTCTTAGAAAACTCCACTTACCTTTCCCACCGCAGTGTTTTCTGTGATAACACCAACAGACCCAATCTTCACCCTTTCACGAGGGGTTCGTTAAACCTTCAGGAGCTGGGGATCCTCGAGGAAACCCACAATCCTGGACCTGTAATAGCACCACCGCCAGTAAAAACTTCATGGCCTTAATACCAAAAAGTACTGGATTCTGGGGTCCAGCTCTCTAAAAAGAGAAGCGTTACAGGCAAGACCTTGTTTCTTCAGATACGAGCCCCGAGTACCATTCAATTTGGCCAAAAAGACACTTTGAATGGATCCGGCTGCATGGCTAGCCCCAGCAAGGATTGCTCCAGTGGAGCTCAGCACAGCACATTTTTACTCGTGACCAACACCTTAGACACTGGCGAAAAAACTGAGGTACTCCCAGTAGTGGGAGGGGTTATATAGTGAGTGCACTTTGTCTTAGGGCGTGCCAGTGTCCATCACCTGAAGGTGGCCTATAACCCACATAGTAACTACTATGGCTCTGTGTCCCGTGATGTACGATAGTTTTTTCTTTAATATACTGTTGCAGTAGCTAAGACTTGCCCTGTCCATAAAAACCATGAACAAGCATGGTTTAAATATTAGCTGATTATATGGTTCCTGCTGAGAAAATGTAAACATAAAAGGAAAAACCCACAGCAGCATGAATACAGAGTTACAGTGCAGGCAAGGTAGAATATGTGTCAGTGCATGTAGAACATTCAAGCGCTCTCATGTGTTCTAAAAATGAATGAAAGTGGGTTTTGCTAAAGATTGCCTTAAGAGTTAAGAAAAAATAAATACAAAAATTATCTAAAAAAAAACAAAAAAAACACTACCTTTAATACATAGTAAAAACAAAAAATGTGTTATAAACTACCAGATCTTTCATAAACCCTTCAAAGCATATTTTTTGGAGAAAAATGGGGTAGAATCTTTCCTTTAATGAACAGTAAAATGTGCAGATCTAAAAACGCCCTTGCACACAAACATACTTGCAATTAACTAAACTATAAACAAAAATATGAATGCAGGCAGAGAATAATTGCTTTCAATTCTGTTAAATATTAATGATACAGACAACATAGCAGATCAGGTCTTACCTCCAACTGGCAGTCTTGGACTCCCTGTGACAAACTGCAGGAATAACCTCTGCTGCTCCTTATCAAAACTACTGAGAATTTCGAACAGGAATTTCACAGCTCGACTGCAAAAAACAAAAAAACAAAAATTGTATTAGGAGAATACATTAGTTACTTTAATTCTAATTTGTGCATCTTTTAGACACTGAAAATCAGTTCACTCACAATCTGGGCTGAGCTTGTTACACTGACAGGTGAGTTCTTATACCAATTCATTTGTATGTTTTTATACACGTTTGCTATTTTCTATAAAATCCTGCACTACAAAGTGTCTTTACTTGTTTTTAAATTTAGTTTGACGGAGAATGCACACCGAAACCTGAGAAATAGAGTTCATACACAAGACAAAATTGGGGGAATTTATTCCTGGATCTGAGAGTTTTCAGTGGAGTGCCTTAATCAGTGGAATTTATTAGGCCAGCAGAGGACTGGAGTGCATTAGTTAAAACACTGGTTTATAAAGTGGTCAAATTTTAAGCACTTCATTTACCTTGGTGATGGGATAAAATTTAGAAAATGTATTTTATTGTACAGATTACATAAAAAAGTATTCATACACCTTGAAATTTTCCACATTTTGCCATGTTGCAACTAAAACTTAAATGTATTTTATTGGGATTTAATGTGATAGACCAACACACATTGGCAAATAATTGTGAAGTGGAAGGAAAATGATAAATGGTTTCAAAATGTTTTACAAATAAATATGTGAAAAGTGTGGCGTGCATTTGTATTCAGCCCCCTCAAGAGTCAATACTTTGCAGAACCTCCGTTCGCTGCAATTACAGCTGCAAGTCTTTTTGGGGATGTCTCTACCAGCTTTGCTCATCTAGAGTGAAATTTTTGCACATTCTTTGCAAAATAGCTCAAGCTCTGTCAGATTGGATGGAGATCATTTGAACAGCAATTTTTAAGTCTTGCCACAGATTTTCAATTGGATTTAGGTCTGGACTTTGACTGGGCTATTCCAACACATGAATATGCTTTGACCTAAATGTCCCATTGTAGCTCTGGCATGTTTAGGGTTGTTGTCCTGCTGGAAGGTAAACCTCCACCCCAGTCTCAAGTCTTTTGCAGACTAACTTCCAAGGTTTTTTCTTCTAAGATTGCCCTGTAATTTGGCTCCACCCATCTTCCCATCAACTCTGACCAGCTTCTCTGTCCCTGCTAAAGAAAGGCATCTCCACAACATGATGCTGCCACCAACATGTTACATTGTGGGGATGGTGTGTTCAGGGGATGTGTAGTGTTAGTTTTCCACCACACATAGCATTTTGCTTTTAGGCCAAAAAGTTCACTTTTGATCTCATTTGACCAGAGCACATTCTTCCACATGTTTGCTGTGTCCCTCGCATGGCTTCCTGCAAACTGCAACTGCTCTTCTTATGGCTTTCATTTTGCCACCTCTTCCATAAAGGCCAGATTTGTGGAGTGAACAACTCAGTTTGTCCTGTGGACAGATTCTCCCACCTGAGCTGTGGATCTCTGCAGCTCCTCCAGTTACTACAGGCCTCTTGGCTGCTTCTGATTAATGCGCTCCTCCTTGCCCGTTCTGTCAGTTTAGGTGGAGAGTTAAGGGGCTAAATACAAATGCATGCCACACACTTCAGATATTTGTAAAAACTTTTCAACTTTTTTTTTTATAATTTTCCTTTCACTTCACAATTATGTGCCACTTTGTGTTGGTCCAGCACATAAAATCCCAATAAAATACATTTACATTTTTGGTTGAAAAAAAATGGAGGAAAATGGAGGAAAATTTCAAGGGGTAGGAATACTTTTTCAAAGCATTGCATGTAATACCGGATCTACATCAATACAATTAAAGAAAAAAAATAAAAATAAAAAATCATTACATTCAGTGAACTACAGTAGGTTTACACCAAAAATATGATGAGTACCAAGTTTTGCTACTGACCTGTCATGTGTATATCCATGGTCCGGCCTACAGCACTCCATCAGAGTTTTAACATCCCAAGGATCAGACTTGCTACCACATAACAGCTGATCCAACTAAAAAAATAACCCAAAATGTAAGAATGCATGCACTCAACATTTACCATTAGCCAACAATGTCTCAGACAATGCAATATGTAAAACAGGTGTAAGGGTGAGGTTTAAAATTACACTGTGAACTTTTTTTTCTTTTTAGAGAACAAAATTATGGTTTAGAGAAGGATGCATCATCACTGCAACACTACATTTACATAATCCTATTAGGTTGCCAAAATGCGTTCATATTCCCTTCCTAGGGTTAGAATGCAATTTTGCGAGCAATTTAAAAAAGTACAGCTTATACTGTTATTCTAATAAGGAAATAATAATGCACACAATATTCACATTTATATTGCAGAAATAACAGTATTTAAAAAAACAAAAACAAAAAAACACTATGCATTTCAAACAAATATGAGGCACAAAAAACATTTTAGTCTGTGGATCCTGCTGTGTGTTAAAGGTGACAAGCAAAAACCAGGCAAACATACTGTACCATAAGTAAAAGAAAAATTACACACCTCCTCTGGGTAAAAATACTGCAGGTGGTTAAGTGGGAAGACTGATTCGAAACCATCTCTGAACGAGTCAAACTGTCGGGAAACTCCTTCATTCAGCGCCCAATAAATAACAAGCTGAAAACAAATTGAGAGATTAATGGAACCAATCTGAAAGCTGTGACTTGACAGAGAAATAAAAAAAATGTGACAATCATGAAGCAAATCAGCGACACAATATTTCATAAATAGGGTTCCCTCCTTTAGGTCCCTTTCACACCGGGGGGGGAGCCGCGGTGACGGTAAAGCAGCGCTATATTTTTAGCGCTGTTTTACCGTCGTTTTAACCGCAAGCAGCGCTATATTTAGCGCTGCTTTACCGTCGTTTTAACCGCGGTTTTCGGCCGCTCGCGTTTTCGGCCTTAGCCAAGTCTCTGCGACAGAAGTGCATCTGTATTCCTCTGGAAGCCAAGTGTGACCATTAACAAAGATCGGAGACAAATGTATTGATAAAGAGGAGACAGATCTTCCCTCCAAACAGACACATAATTGAGAAGTGACCAGCGTCAGGTCTTAATCTGTCCCAGCACTACTTTCGTGCAACCAAAGAAGAAATGTACGACTCAAGCTTTAATCTTGTAAACAGCATGTCACACAAGCTAGCTCAATGCTCATATTTAGCATTGCCTTTAGGTGATTGCACACCTCTGACCCAAGTCAGTCATTATCTGGTGCCCGCTGTCAGAATACAATAGTGCAGCAGGGAGAGTCCTGCATCCACAACTCTTGTGTGGAAGCAGGAATCCGAGTTTTTTTTTTTTTTTTTTTTTTTGGAAGAATCTTTGAGGGAAAGCATATGTCAGCCTGAATGGAGTCCAAGGAATCACCAGGATATCTACCTCAAGCCTATAAGGAGGGAGAGAGCTGAGAGAGCCTCTGCTCTTGTGTACATTGCTGGATTGATGTCAGGCACAAAAATAAGGGGAGGGGGCTGTGTTTTTTTTTACCTTCCTGTATAGAAAGCAGCAAGGTTAAAAAAAACAGAAAAAAAAAAACCTTCTGCCTTTAAAACCACTTGCCGACCACCCGCTGCAGTTATACTGCGGCAAGGTGGCTCCGCTGCGCAAAACGATGTACTGGTACGTAGTTTGATGCACTAGCATGTGTGGGCACGCGCGCTGATTGTCCAGCGGGGGAGCCAGAGGGTCCGGCAGCAACAATGTCTGTCGGCCGCAATGTCCGCCTGCGATTGTTCCCCACAGAGAGAGAACGAGGATCTGCCGTAGTAAACAAGGCAAATCTCCGTCCTGACAGGGTATGACACAGGATCTCCATTTACCCAGTCAGACCGCCCCCCATACAGTTAGTAAACACACCCAGGGAACACAATTAACCCCTTGATCGCTCCCTAGTGATAATACCTTCCCGTGGCCTTAAAAGCGATCAGTGCTTATTTTTAGCACCGATCACTGTAATGTCACTTATCCCAAAAACAAGTGTCAGACCTGTCTGCCGCAATGTCGCAGTTCCGCTAAAAATCGCTGATTACAAGGGGAGTTGGTCTCCTTCCAAACCCTCTCATACAATTTCCCGGACATAGATGTACCCTTTAATTTTCTCCAAATTAGACACTTCTTGCTTAACTCCACCCCGACCCCCCAATGGGATAGAGTTCAAATGCCCTTTTAAAACATTTGCACCAGGTCTGAACCCCAAAGACATGTCATATCAGATATGTATCCCTTGATATTTGCTAAGATCTCTGCGATCCGACCAGCCAAAAATGGGCAAAGGAACTGGACACTGACCTAACGCAAGAAGACTGGGACCAAATCTTTATACACAAAGGCTCTCTGAACATCTCCGCACAGGAAAAATGGATACAAACTTATCTCTAGGTGGAACAGAACTCCGGGTAGAATACACAAATTCCACCCCAGCGTCCCCACACTATGTTGGAGATGCAACAGGGCTCAGGGAACACTACTACATATATGGTGGGAATGCCCCCCTAATCCAACCCTATTGGAAAGAGATACACCGTCTTACCTCAAAAATCACAACCTATAACCCGGACTTTAACCCAGCCCAATATTTACTTCACCACACTTCCATCCCCCAAGGGCCATACAAAAAGTGCCTCACCCTACACCTGATTAATGCAGCAAAACTATGCATACCCACCCACTGGAGGACTATTTCACCCCCTCCCCCTCAGCATATCCGAATGGCTCCATCGAGTGGGTAAGATAGAGATGGAGGACTTAATACACCAGACGAGAGACACTTCATCCAAATTCCATGTAACATAGGCATGCTGGTTTCATTTTAAAAAATCTGCAGAAAACCATAGCTTTCTATCCGAGTCTTCATAGCTTGATTTGAGGATTAGAATCTGCCACCTTATTCATAAGCCGGACATTTTTCCACAGTCACACCCCCCCCCCCCCCCCATATCTTCTCTACCCATCATCTACCCCCCCCCCCCCCCCCCCCCACAGTCATACATTGGCCTCACAGACGGCATTTTAGTACATTACCATTACACCAAGATCGTATGAGAATATCTAGACGGAACCAAATTAACCAAACCACTATGCAGAAAGCATAACACAATCAGGACACCGGTAAAATGGCAACTCAAAGTCAGGCAGGCGAAGCCTCCACCCACACACAGTTAGATCCCGACAGGGGTGCGTGGGTGATGAGGCTGAATACCCGATCTCACTGAGAAACTTTTGGTGTAAGCCAGTACAGAGTCCTCCAAGAGATACTAAAGCACCCTTTCAGTTCATACAATCCTCTTGTAGTTCTACAGGCTCTAGCCAAGTTTTGGAGGTTAATTTTATTTCTTCTGCATTTTAAAAGGTATATTGTTGATATTGCAGTTCAACGCTGCATTTCAAGATTGGAATGAGATGTAATGATATTTTGCTATATGTCCGATTATATGTAATGTGAAAACTCTTCAATAAGAACAAAATCTAAAAAAAAAAAAAAAAAAAAAAAAAAAAAAAAACACACAACAACACAACAATCACTGCTCACCGCCACTAATAGTAAAAAAGTAAAAATTAAAATGCTAGAAATCCCCTATTTTGTACATGCTATAAAACTTTTGCGCAAACCAATACAGGTTTATTGGGATTTTTTAATTAAATATATGTAGCAGAATACATACTGGCATAAATAGAAGAAATTAGATTTTTTAAATTTATTGGGAATCTTTTATAGCAGAAAGTAATAAAGGTTTTTATTTCAATATGGTTGGTCTTGGTTTATAGCGCAAAAAAAAACCGCAGAGGTGATCAAATACCACCAAAAGAAAGCTCTATTTGTGAGAGATAAAAGGACATTTTATTTGATTACAGCATCACACGACCACGCAATTGTCGCAAAAAAACGTCAATAGCACTTTTCTCCTAGTGACTTCCTTGATGAATTTATCGGGGGACTCCCTAAATAGGCATGTATTGTCAAAAAGCATGGGTAAAGGGTGCTCTGAGCATATGCACAGGGATACAAGACATTTTAGAGACTTGGTAAATGACATGCTCTAAAGCAGCTCTCAACCTCATTACCCCAGAGGAACTTTTGAACTTCCAGGCCTTAGGGAACAACTGCTAATTGGGGGTTACTGGAAAAAACGCTTCTTACATTGGTGAAAAATGTGAAGAATGCTTGCCTTACAGTGGTGGTTTCATCTCTATAGTTTCAATCTCTGATTCAGGAACAGAGAGTCGGGTGGGTGGAGAGAGAACAAGGGAGCAGCTATCAACCTGAGCAATGCGTTTTGTTTTCTGTAGACCATCAGCAGGCCATGCGTTATTCTACCCCTTTGTCCTTGCTTCCTTGCGCCAGTGATCCACCATTGCTAGGGTAACCCATTGGAGTGCTCACAGAATCGATCAGGTTGACATGTCCGGACTACAGGAGCTGCAACCCAGGTGCTAACTGTGTTCCTTGGCTCTATTTCTGTAGCAGAATACTGGAGGAAGTTCAGCGAACATGCCAGAAACTAAGTCGGGATGGGAAAAGCCAGCCAATTATCTATAGTCAGGAACAGAGGACCATAGTACCCTGCAACCAAATATAGCCATTGCAACTATGTGCCAAGTTCAGAATCTGTCGCAGGATCCAGTGCCTATAGAAATCATTACAGTACAGCTCCTCACAATCACCCAAGAACACTGGCAAAAAAAAAAACTGAGTCTCACAGAGTGCGTGGGGTTGTAGGAACATGCACTAGGCAAGACCCTAGTAAAAAATGTTAGTGTCCATTCACCTGAAGGTAGCCACTTAAGGACTAGCCTTGTTTTGAATTTTAGGCGTTTACATGTTTAAAACAGGGTTTTTTTGCTAGAAAATAACAAACATTATATATTGTTTTTTTTCCAACACCCTAGAGAATAAAATGGCAATACTTTTTTTTTTTCCACACAGTATTTGCGCAGCGGTCTTACAAGCGCACTTCTTTTTGGAAAAAATGCACTTTTTTTAATAAAAAAATAAACAGTAAAGTTATTCCAATTTTTTTTTATATTGCGAAAGATAATGTTACGCCGAGTAAATTGATACCCAACATGTCACTCTTCAAAATTGCGTCCGCTCGTGGAATGGCGTCAAACTTCTACCCTCAAAAATCTCCATAGGCGACGTTTAAAAAAAAAATCTACAGGTTGCATGTTGTGTTACAGAGGAGGTCTAGGTATAGAATTATTGCTCTAGCGATCACGGCAATACCTCACATGTGTGGTTTGACCACAGTTTTCATATGCGGGCGCTACTCAAATATGCGTTCGCTTCTGCACGTGAGCTCGTCGGCACAGGGCGCTTTTCTTATTTTATATTTTCACTGTTAAAAAAAAAAAAAAAAAAAAAAAGGGTAACTTATTCCTATTACAAGGAATGTAAACATCCCTTGTAATAGAAAAAAGCATCACAGGTCCTCTTAAATATGAGATCTGGGGTCAAAAAGTCCTCAGATCTCTTATTTACACTAAAATGCAAAAAAACGAAACAAAAAAATAAATAAAAAAATTGTCATTTGAAAAAATGACAACAGAAAAAAATGTTCCTTTAAGACGTATGGGCGGAAGTGACGTTTTGACGTCGCTTCCGCCTTCCTATGGTATGGAGACGGGTGGGGGCCATCTTAGCCTCACTAGTTTCCATACCCAGGACATGGAAGGACCCGGTCGCCTCCGCCGCTACCGACGGCTCCGGTAAGCGGCGGAGGGCGTGAGAGCGCGACTGGAGGGGGTGGCACCTCTCCTGCCGCCAATAATGATCTTGCGGCAAACCCGCCGTGTAGACCACCATTATCGTAAAGAGGACTGGCTCCTGAAAAGATGGATCACTCGGTTGTGGCAGCAGCTGCTGCCATTACCGAGATATCCCTCTTCAAAATGCCGACGTATATATACAGGAGCCGGTCGGCAAGTGGTTAATATCTTCCATTTACCAAGCCTTTAAGGTCACATATTTTATTGTTAATAAAATAACTTTTACTGTTGTGTCGGCTCAGATTTACCTTAGAACGAACAAACGTTCTCGTGTCCTTTGTACTTACCCGTACATACTCATCCAGGTTGTGAATTGTGACAGGTATGTCTTTTCCTCCTTTCTTCAGTTCAATATTGGGAAAGCCTGGAAGTGTAAAATCCAGTCCCAGATCTTCCACAGAGCAGCCATTCATATTCAAATTTTCTAGTGCAAACTGCAGACTCTCTTTGGTCTATATATAAAAAACCAAAAAAAATAAAAAAATGAACTTGTGCCAACAAAGGAAATAATTCATCTGCAACAATCAAAACAAAAGTGCCACTTAGTGGTATGTAGTCTTTTCAACATGAACCAGTGTTTTGGCTCTGCAGGGGGTCCCCAGCAGCCTGTACCTACCTTTTATTCCATCAGCACTCTGTTTAGCAACAGGGAGCCATGGCAGACAGCCCTGTGTAAGGTCAACTCTGATGCCATACTCTATGCTAGAACATTTTTATCGCTCTTGGTTGCTGCAGCAGCAGAGTAAATGAGTGTATGAGCAAACAGGGTTCCTTTAAAACAGAGCTCGACAAACCCCGGTCGCCAGGTCGCATTTGCAACTAGAATTGGGGTCCTGGCGCCTGGGGCGACACAGCTGTCTCCCTGTGGACCCCGCCGTGCGAACGCATCGGGCCGCGCCGGCCAGTAATTTAGGCTGCGGCTTTGGGGCCTTCTGAAGTCCTTCTGTAATATGGGGCCATCTTGGGGTGGCCGTTGGTATTGCAACACCTCCAACAATGCGAATGCAATGTTAACTACTGGTCACTTAAACCTCCTTCCTAACCAGACCAATTTTCAGCTTTTGGTGCTCTCACACTTTGAATGACAATTACTCAGTCATGCAACACAGTACCCAAATAAATTTTTTGTCCTTTTTTTTAACACAAATAGAGCTTTTTTTGGTGGTATTTAATCACCGCTGGGTTTTTTTTTTTTTGCGCTATAAATCAAATACAGACAATTCGGTAAAAAAAAAATCGTTTTCTATTAAAATTTAGAAAAGAGTGTTGGCAGAGTTTTTTTTTTTTTTTTATAATAGCTTTGATTTTTATTTCTTTTTTAAAAGTAAAAAAAAACTTAAATTATTTTTTCCCCTTAACCACTTGCCGCCCGCCTATTGTCAAAAGACGTCGGCAAAGTGGTTGTAAAATCCTGACAGGACGTCATATGAGGCCGCATCGCGGCGATCGTTGTTGCGGGGTGTCAGTCTGACACCCCGCAACTACGATCTTGGTGATCAGCCGTGTCCAATCACGGCTGATCAGTGTAAATAGGAAAAGCCGGTAATCGGCCTTTCCTCACTCACGTATATAAGACGCGAGTAGAGGAGAGCCGATCGGCTGCTCCTCTGACAGGGGGGGGTCTGTGCTGATCGATTATCAGCGCAGCCCCCCCCCCCCCCCGAGGATGCCCACACTGGACCACCAGGGACGCCACCAGACCACCAGGGATGCCCATCACAAGGTATGCCAGACCACCAGGGATGACACAGTGCCCACAATGGATGCCAATCAGTGCCCACAATGGGCATCACTGATTGGCATGCATTATTGTTTGGCACCGATTGGCATCCATCAGTAAAAACAGTGCCGCCCATCCGTGCCGCCCATCCGTGCCCCCTCATCCGTGCCCCCTCATCCGTGCCCCCTCATCGGTGCCCATCAGTGCCGCCTTATCAGTGCCCATCAGTGCAGACCTATCAGTGCCCATCAGTGAAGGAGAAAACTTACTTATTTACAAAGTTTTGAAACTGAAACAAAAAAACTTTTTTTTTAAATTTTCGGTCTTTTACTTGTTTAGCAAAAAATAAAAACCGCAGAGGTGATCAAATACCACCAGAAAGCTCCATTTGTGAGAAAAAAAAAAATGATAAAAAAATGTAATTTGGGTACAGTGTTGTACGCCGCAATTGTCGTTCAAAGTGTGATAGCGCTGAAAGCTCAAAATTGGTCTGGGCAGGAAGGTGTTTAAGTGCATGGTATTGAAGTGGTTAATTGTAATTATTTGTAATCTCCCTGCTTGGTCCCTTTCACACGGGCTGTCTGCTCAGGTTCGCCTGTCAGTTTTTCAGGCGGACCTGATCGGACCCTTAGCGGGGATATGGCGGTAAATAAGCGGGGATATGGCGGAAATAAAAGCAGTCACATTCTTTAGTTAACCACTTTGCGCCCGCGCTACAGATGAAAGACGTCTACAGCGTGGACGCCAATTGTCGGGAGGACGTCCCTGGACGTCCTGTTTACTTGCCCTCTGCGCACCGCCGCAAGCACGCATCGGGGAAGTTCTGTGTTGGCCGTGTCCCTTGGATTGCCAATCACAGATCGTGCTAAATGGCCAATCACATCGGCCATTTAGCACTTGACCGGCTTGTCCAACGAGAGGTGAACTCATATGTAAACATATGTGATCACCTCTCATCGCCGGCTTTCCCTCCTCACACAGACAGCGCGTGAGGGAGAGCTTCCGTGCTGCAGCGTCAGTGAAACGTGAGTGAACACTAAGGCTGCTTTCACACTGGGGCGGTGCGGGGTGGAGACGGTAAAGCAGCGCTATATTTAGCGCTGCTTTACCATCGTTTTACCCGCGGTATGCGGCCGCTAGCGGGGTGGATTTAACCCCCGCTAGCGGCCGCAAAAGGGTTAAAAACCTCCGCAAAGCACCGCTGCAGCGCCGGTTTGCCGGCGGTATCCCCGCGGTTTCCCATTGATTTCAATGGGAAGGAGCGGTATAGGAGCGGTAAATACACCGCTCCAAAGATGCTGCTAGCAGGACTTTTTTTGCGGTCCTGCTAGCGCACCGCTCCAGTGTGAAAGCCCGCCGGATTTCACACTGGAGTGAATGGGGCCGTTTTTTTCAGGCGGTGTACAGGCGCTATTTTTAGCGCTGTACCGCCTGAAAACCGCCCCAGTGTGAAAGCAGCCTAACACAGTGAAACACACATGCCCACCTGTCCCCAGTGCCACCTGTCAGTCGTTGTCAAAAAAAAAAAAAAACCTGGCTCCTAACTTTTTTTAGCTGGCTCCTAGATTCCAAGCAAATTTGTCAAGCCCTGCTTTAAAAAAAAAAAAAAAGGAACCTGTAGATGTGTTCTCTATGACCATTACTGTTCTGCTATATTGTCATTTAATTTACAAAAAAATTAACCGAAACAAAAAAACATTTAATACAGGGTGCTTCCACTGCTGACTTATTAAACAGTTCTGGCTCCAGGTGTGTCATTCTGATCTCAATTTCAACACCTGGTGACGGGAGATTATGATGAAAAAAAAAATTCAGTCAACGCATAAGCAGAAAAATAGAAATTTTTACTTGTGTAAATGCCATATTTAGGAGGAGTACAGTAAAGAACGTGTAGTCCTAGATTATGGGTTATAAGCTGCTACCGTTAGCTAACTGGACACGCCAAGAGTGTATCCTCATTACTTTACACACTCCATGAGACTTCAAGTTTTGCAAGCAATAAGGAGAGCCAGAGATTGGGGACCAGTGTCCTGTACTCCAGGATATGAAAGGAAGTCAAAATTCCTATTATCCTAATTGTACAGTACAGGACTTAGTCCTTTTAGTAGCCATTTGGTGTCCCCAAGAAAAAAAAACTGTGGGGTGGGCAACAACATAGCAAACAGGCCCACAGAAAACACATGTCAGCAGACCCAAAACACTCAAGATGACAGTTTAAAGCACCATGTAGTCAAAGCTCAAATCAGCATTGGTCTGGGGATTCACCTGGTAAACCTTTGAGAAGGTACCGTATATACTCGAGTATAGGCCGACCCGAATATAAGCCGAGGCACCCAATTTTACCACAAACAACTGGGAAAACTTATTGACTCGAGTATAAGCCTAGGGTTAGAAATGCGCAGCTACTGTAAGTGGAAAAGAGGGTCAACGATGCCCATTTGCAGCCTCACTGTGCCCATGCAGATGGATACAGTTGACCGATTTGGGGCCCTGTATCTCAGGGTCACTTAGTGCTAGGAACCCCATCTTTAGATATGTTGTAGTGCTAGTTAAACTGGGTTTGAATGCCAAATTTGGGGTTCCTAGCTCCAAGTGTCCCCGAGATATGGGGCCCAAATTCGGGTCAGAAAATGTCAAGCACTTTTCTGCAGCAGAGAATGACATTTTCTGAACCGACTTTGGGGCCCTGTATCTCGGGGCCACTTAGTGCTAGGAACCCCATCTTTGGATATGTTATAGTGCTAGGTCCACTGGGTTGGCACACCAAATTTGGGACTCCTAGACCCAAGTGGCCCGAGATACGGGGCCCCAAAGTCGGGTCGGAATTTTTTTTTTTTGCTGCAGAAAAGTGATCGAGTATAAGCCGAGGGGGGCACTTTCAGCACAAAAAAATGTGCTGAAAAACTCAGCTTATACTCGAGTATATACGGTATTAACAGAAGACCAGGTGGCAGCCGTTCAAACCTAATAGAAGCTTGATACTGAAAAGCCCAAGAAATATTAACAGGTCTGTTAGAATGGGCCCTGATATGGAAGGGAGAACTTTGCTTGAGGGCATAAGCTCTGAAAATTATGTGTCCCCATTGGAAGATTTTCCTTCCATCTCGCTGGGGAAAGCTCAAAAATGTTTTCTCTTCTTTTGGATAGAATGAGGCAAGTTTTTTTTAGTTCTGGATATCGCAACAAGACAAAAACAACCTCTCTAACCATTGACCAATTAACATCCAAGCATGATCTCTCATCCTATTGTTAACAATGCTCACGTGTTGTACCCAAGCTAGTTTGATTGTAACCCAGTTAATCAAAAATGTATTGAAGGCAAATTTACCTAAGAACTACCTCAAGAAATGAAATAAAAACATTTGAAAATACTAAAAACTCTGGATGATCTCAAACGTGTGGTGTATTTAAAGCCATAAAGAATATTTCTACCCTAAAGAAGAGTTAAAAAATAAAAAAATTATAAAAGACTGATGAATATATTATACATTTATAGGTGTGATTTCTGACAAAGGTGGTTTTCTAATGACTGACAGTGCCCAATTTTTTTCAATATGCCATGTTCTGTTATTAATAGTTTGCTAAATTTAACAAAAATAGTAATGGCACATTAAAACAGTTTCAAAAACATTTAAGCTTTTTTTTTTTCCATTTTTTATTTTTTTATTGATTTTCAAAGAAAATAAGTTAACATGCAATTTGATCCAAGTTGTTTAAACTAGTGCAGAATATTAAACAGATATCGAGTGACACACGTCTTATCAATAAATCTACAGGACGCTATAGGCCCATCCAGTTAGTTACCTGTGACTTGTCTAGTTCCAGTCTCTTCTTTTGCCTCACTATTTCTTCCAGGTGGTAAACAGATTTTGCCACAATTGGATCCACGTGTGACAAATCATGGGAGGCCAAGGATGATTCCTGCCGTAACATCCACTTATAGAATGGGAGTCCAAGAGGAATGTCCACCTATAGGAAATGCATCAACTCAGTCATTTATATGCCATATAAACTAGGACAGTGTATGACAGGTGACTAAAGTTAACGGGCAGTGAATGGGACAGTCAAAAAATATTAACTACAGAAGGATATCTCTACATTTGTCTTTAACCGATTCCAGAATAGCCGCCGCAGTTATACTGCGGCAGGTTGCCCCCTACCCCCCCCCCCCGCGCGAGCCATCGTAGCTGTACGTCTGCTCTTTAACCACTTCCCTCCCAAGGTCCTTGATTTTGCAGGGGTATATCTGAATGATACCTGCAGCTACAGACATCATTCAGATATCTTCTCCCGGTTTTCTCAGGGGAGTAGAGACAGATCGTGTGCTCCTACTAAGTAGGAACAATGATCGGTCTCCTCCCCTAGTCAGTCCCATCCACCCCCCCCCCCCCCAGTTAGAACACACCTAGGAAACACAGTTAACTCCTTGATTGCCCCCTAGTGTTAACCCCTTCCCTGCCAGTGACATTTATACAGTAATCAATGGCTAATTTTAGCTCTGATTGCTGTATAAATGTCACTGGTCTCAAAAAAAAAAAGTGTCAAAGTGCCCGATCTGTCCGCCGCAATCACAAAAAAATAAAAAAATATATCGCTCATCACCGCTAGTAAAAAATAAATAAAAAAAAAAGCTAAATAAAAATAACAAATGTATCCCCTATTTTGTAGACACTAACATTTGCGCAAACCAATCAATATCTGCTTATTGTGATTTTTTTTTTTTTTAAACCAAAAATATGTAAAATACATATCAGCCTAAACTGAGGAAGAAAATTAGGATATTACAAAATAGTGTTTTTTTTTTTAAATCGTCGCTCTTTTTTTGATTATAGTGCAAAAAATAAAAAAATAAAAAAGGTGATCAAATACCCCCAAACGAAAGCTCTATTTGTGGGGGAAAAAAAATAGACAAAAAAAAAGGAAATGCATTTTGTTTGGGTACAACGTCGCACAACCGTGCAGTTGTCAGTTAAAAGCGACGCAGTGCCGTATAGCAAAAAAAGGCCTGGTCAGGAAGGGGGTAAATTATTCGGGGGCTGAAGTGGTTAATTATAGGAAATGATTAACCACGTGTAAAATGTTTGGTGAAGGTCACATTTACTGCTTTAAAAACTGTGCCCCCTTAGAGTTTTTGTAGTGCTGTAAACAAAAAAGGTACCCAAGCTTTACTGTAAGTTTATGGTAGCGCTTTCCAGGTTTTCCCATGTGCCCAGTGTGTTGATCTAGAGCAGGGGGTGAAAGCTCCTGTCACCTTTTTGTATGGCCCGTGTGGACATCCTATACCCACTTGACCTCTGGAAGATTTACCCCCCTTCGTGACCAGGCAATTTTTTTTTCGATACGGCACTGCTTTATTTTAACTGTCAATTGCATGGTAATGCGACATTGTACCCAAAAATTTTATTTTTTTCCCCCCACAAATAGTTTTTTTGTTAATAGCCCACCAAAAAAACTGACTATTTTGAAAAAAACTAATAAAACACAATTTTTTTACTATAAAACATATCCAATTAATAAATAACTTTAATTAAAGTAAAAAAAATAAATAAAAAAGTTCTCAGTATATCCCATCATTTCTAGATGCTATAACTTTTGCGCAAACCAAAAATATACAGCAGAATGCATACTGGCTTAAATTTAGGAAGACATTTGATTTTTTTAAATATAGTAATGTAGAAAAAAAATGTATTTATTTATGGCGGCGTCGACTGCGATATTGCGGCAGACAATCGGACACCGACACTTGACTTTGTGGGAACCAGTATAATACTAATACAGTTATCAGTGCTAAAAATATGCGCAGTCACTGTATTGACACTGGCTGGGAGGGGGTTAAACATCGAGGGCGATCAAAGGATTAAATGTGTTCCTAGCCAGTGTTTGTGCATGCTTTGTGTGGTGCTTTTACTAGGCGGTGTGATGGATTTTCTTTCCCTAAAAAAATAAACAAACAAAAACATCCCCCCGATGTCAGAACGAAGCCTTGCCTTATTTACATAGTCCAGCCTCTCTCCTCAACGGTGATCGGCTTCTGCTGCGACTAATCACAGCAGAAGTGGCATGCGCACCCTAGGCCCCAGATCTCTCCTCTAAGCATCTGATCAAACCAAGATCGGCACATTTAAAAGCGATCCAGCAGCTGTAGAGCTGCTCGGATCACTTTTACTTTATTCAGCATCGTATGCTGGTTGAAAATAAAAAAAATTACCAGGATCATGACTGCAGCGGCAGCCATGACCCCGGTATACCCACTGAAACTCAAGGGCATACAAGGGACTTTCTAAGGATGGCAAGTGGTTAAACTGAGAAAATCTACTACTATTTTAAAGTATATGTGAACCCTTACCTTGTAAAACTGCTTATTCCGTTTAAAACAGAAATGAAAGGCAAAATTTGTGTATACACTTTTTTTAAGAAGTGATCACATACCCTCTGTTCTCAGCTGCATAAGGAGCTTAGAGAGCTGAGGGAGGAAAAAAAGACAGCAGGACACTGCTCTTCCCAGTGATTGGCTATACAGTGGTGCATGTCAGCACAAGTCTAATCATCTTTAGGGGAGATGCTGCAGCTGTCCCTTGCTGGCTTTAAGCCTGAGAACTGAGGAGTCACATGGCCACCAATCACTCATTTCTCAGACTGCTGAGAGCAGTGACTGTCAGGCCTTTATTGGCAAGCATTTCTGGGTGCTTACGTACAACTAGGAAATTCGAAGCAAAATTTTTTTTTTCCCTACATTCTAGCCATCCTGTATCCTACATGCTGAACACAAATGAGATACTTACTAGTCTGAAGTCCATGATGGCTTTAGCCATTAATTTGCCAAGAAACCGGAACTTCATTTTCACCTTGGCGATATGTGCTGGCTTAGCTGTCCGACCAAAGGGAAGAGCAAACAGACCCTGCAGGTTGTGAATGTACTTGGTCCCATCTTGGCTTCCTGAAAACAAGAGGTCTTAGTGGTGTTAAAAGGAAACCATGTTACATAGTAGGTGAGGTTGAAAAAAAACAAAAAAAAAAAAAACAGTCCAACCTGTGCGTGATTATGTCAGTATTACATTGTATATCCCGTAATAGTTCCTTGAAACCACCGCCTGTGGAAGGGAATTCCACGTCCTTGCCGCTCTTACAGTAAAGAACCCTCTACACAGTTTAAGGTTAAACCTCTTTTCTAATTTTAGTGAGTGGCCACATGTCTTATTAAACTCCCTCCTGCTAAAAAGTTTTATCCCTATTGTGGGGTCACCAGTAAGGTATTTGTAAATTGAAATCATATCTCCTCTGAAGCGTCTACTCTCCAGAGAGAATAAGTTCAGCGCTCGCAACCTTTCTTCATAACCAATATCCTCCAGACCCTTTATTAGCTTCATTGCCCTTCTGAGTACTCGCTACATTTCCAGTACATCCTTCCTGAGGACTGGTGCCCAGAACTGGACAGCATACTCCAGGTGAGGCCGGACCAAAGTCTTGTAGAGTGGGAGAATTATCGTTTTATTCCTGGAGTTAATCCCCTTTTTAATGCATGCCAATATTCTGTTTGCAGCAGCTTGGCATTGCATGCTTTTGCTGAGCCTATCTACTAGGACCCCCAGGTAATTTTCCATCCTAGATTCCCCCAGAGGTACTCCCCCCAGTGTATAGATTGCATTCATATTTTTGCCACCCAAATGCATTATTTTACATTTTTCTACATTAAACCTCATTTGGCATGCAGTTAGTTGCCAATCCCATTAATTTGTTCAGATCTTCTTGCAAGATTTCAACATCCTGCAGAGAAGTTATTGCCCTACTTAGCATCATCCGAAAATACAGAGATTAAGCCGTTTACCCCATCCTCCAGGTCGTTTATGAACAAATTAAGCCAGATTGGTCCCAGCACAGAACCCTGGGGGACCCCACTACCAACCCCTGACCATTCCGAGTACTCCATTTATCACCACCCCCTGAAGTCGCCCTTGTAGCCAGTTTTCAATCCATGTACTCTCTATGGTCCATGCCAATGGACCTTACTTTGTACAGTAAACGTTTATGGGGAACTGTGTCAAATGCTTTTGCAAAATCCAGATACACCACATCTACAGGCCTTCTTTTAGCTACATGGCAGCTAACCTCCTCAAAGAAGGATAGATTGGTTTTGCAAGAACGATTCTTCATGAATGCATGCCGATTACTGCTAATGATACAGTTTTCATTACGAAAATCTTTTATATAGTCCCTTTCCCCAAGAGCTTGCATACTATTGATGTTAGGCTAACTGGTCCAATTCCCAGGGATGTATTTTAGCCCTTTTTTAAATATTGGTGCTACATTGGCTTTTCTCCAATCAGCTGGTACCACCATTCCAGTCAGTAGACTGAGTAAAAATTAGGAACAATGGTCTGGCAATTACTTGACTGAGTTCTTTAAGTACCCTCAGGTGCAAGCCTTCTGGTCCCAGTGATTTATTAATGTTAACTTTCCCAAGTCTATTTCGAATTCTGTCCTCCGTTTGCCATTAGGGTGCTTCCTGTGATGTGTCATGAGGACAAACATTGCAGTTTTGGTTACTGAAGCCCCCCTATTCCCACGTGAAGACTGAGGAGAAAAATACACATGCGCACAACAGAATGACATTTTAACTACGCACAGGTAAAACAGAGAAAAAAATCCAATACCAACAAATCATCAGGCATGATTTATTCCAGGCAATCAAAAACCTACAAGTATGAATAACTATTTAAGGTGGTGCACATATTCATTGCCAGGGGGGGGGGGGGGAGTGAAAATGGTATGCACTTATTGGAGGTCCTCCTTTCGGGCTAGATTTGCTTTCTTGTTTTAGAGAAGGATTTATTTAGGACTGTATAAAATGTGATTTAACACAAGCAGTACATGACTGGTACCTTTAGGATTAGGAAGTGTAACCTCTTCTCCCCTCCATAGACCGAGGTCAGCTCTTTGTAATTCCTGAGATACAAGTGCATAAAACTCCAAAGTGGGTCCCAGTCCAGTCCCAACCTAAAAAGGATATACAGTGTAAATAGCAACATGCTGAATCCAGATATTAAGACACAAAGGCTTGCAGCACAATTAAGGCAGTTAATCCCCCCTATTTACCATAAATGCAAGAAGAGCCCCTATGATAAAATGATACTTACTTCATTCTCATACTGAATCTCCAGCATGGCTCGAGAGCTACCCAAATCTTGCATAACAGATTCTGCTTGCTTTAGGAGCTCATCTCTATTCACAGTGCGCTAAAAAAACAAAAACAAAATAAAATACTTTGACGGAGAACCAATTTTAAGGAAACTAAAATAAAATGGCCTTCACCCAATATGAGATAATAATTAAGACTAGGCCCTTCGTCAAGGAGAAGGTGTATGTGTGTATGTGTGTATGTGTGTATGTGTGTATGTATGTATGTATGTATGTATGTATGTATGTATGTATGTATGTATGTATGTATGTATGTATGTATATATATATATATATATATATATATATATATATATATATATATATATATATATATATATATATATATATATATATATATATATATATATATATATATATATAAAAAGAAAGGAGTCGTCCAAATCAGTGGGTCGAGAAGTGTCAAGAAACCTGTGATGTAAAACTGGATTTTTGCACCTTCCGTAAAACTCTTCTCAAAATCCATTGTGGAACACAGCTTGAGAATAAGAAACCTAGGTTTATACTGCTGTCTATAGGAGAAATGGACACTAGGGTACAAACAGAAGGCCATTCCCCTAGAACAGGCATGTCCAAAGTCCGGCCCGCGGGCCAATCGCGGCCCGCGTTCCGGTTTTGAACGGCCCGCCTGTTTATCTGGACATGTATATCTTTTGTGGCCCCCAGCGATCTCCCAGCGCCGGGGCCACAAAAGATATATATGTCCGGATGCCTTGGAGGGGACAGGGAGGAGGCGGGACAAGAGCCGTGCACACAGGAGTATTTCCTGTTTACACGGCAGCCTCTATAATAGGAAGTCCCGTCTCCAGCACTGCCATTGGGCAGCTGTTCTGTCCATCAAAGGAGGCGGGACCTTGTATTAAAGAGGCCGCAGAGAAAACAGGAGTTTCTCCTGTATGTTATCTTTTGGCGCTCGTCCCGCCCCCTCCCTGTACCCTCCGAGGCGGCAGATGGAGGGGCATAATTCAGGCTGCACTGCACAAATGGTGAGTCTGCATTCCTGACAATGATGGGGGCTGTGTATTCCTGACAATGATGGGGGCTCTGTATTCCTGACAATGATGGGGGCTCTGTATTCCTGACAATGATGGGGTGCTGCATTCCTGACAATGATGGGGGCTCTGTATTCCTGACAATGATGGGGTGCTGCATTCCTGACAATGATGGGGGGCTGCATTCCTGACAATGATGGGGGGCTGCATTCCTGACAATGATGGGGGGCTGCATTCCTGACATTCCTGACAATGATGGGGGGCTGCATTCCTGACAATGATGGGGGGCTGCATTCCTGACAATGATGGGGGGCTGCATTCCTGACAATGATGGGGGCTGCATTCCTGACAATGATGGGGGGGCTGCATTCCTGACAATGATGGGGGGGCTGCATTCCTGACAATGATGGGGGGGCTGCATTCCTGACAATGATGGGGGGGCTGCATTCCTGACAATGATGGGGGGGCTGCATTCCTGACAATGATGGGGGGCTGCATTCCTGACAATGATGGGGGGCTGCATTCCTGACAATGATGGGGGGCTGCATTCCTGACATTCCTGACAATGATGGGGGGCTGCATTCCTGACAATGATGGGGGGGCTGCATTCCTGACAATGATGGGGGGGCTGCATTCCTGACAATGATGGGGGGGCTGCATTCCTGACAATGATGGGGGGGCTGCATTCCTGACAATGATGGGGGGGCTGCATTCCTGACAATGATGGGGGGCTGCATTCCTGACAATGATGGGGGGCTGCATTCCTGACAATGATGGGGGGCTGCATTCCTGACAATGATGGGGGGCTGCATTCCTGACAATGATGGGGGGCTGCATTCCTGACAATGATGGGGGGCTGCATTCCTGACAATGATGGGGGGCTGCATTCCTGACAATGATGGGGGGCTGCATTCCTGACAATGATGGGGGGCTGCATTCCTGACAATGATGGGGGGCTGCATTCCTGACAATGATGGGGGGCTGCATTCCTGACAATGATGGGGGGCTGCATTCCTGACAATGATGGGGGGCTGCATTCCTGACAATGATGGGGGGCTGCATTCCTGACAATGATGGGGGGCTGCATTCCTGACAATGATGGGGGGCTGCATTCCTGACAATGATGGGGGGCTGCATTCCTGACATTCCTGACAATGATGGGGGCTGCATTCCTGACAATGATGGGGGGCTGCATTCCTGACATTCCTGACAATGATGGGGGCTGCATTCCTGACAATGATGGGGGGCTGCATTCCTGACATTCCTGACAATGATGGGGGCTGCATTCCTGACAATGATGGGGGGGGGGCTGCATTCCTGACATTCCTGACAATGATGGGGGGCTGCATTCCTGACAATGATGGGGGGCTGCATTCCTGACAATGATGGGGGGCTGCATTCCTGACAATGATGGGGGCTGCATTCCTGACATTCCTGACAATGATGGGGGGCTGCATTCCTGACATTCCTGACAATGATGGGGGGCTGCATTCCTGACAATGATGGGGGCTGCATTCCTGACAATGATGGGGGCTGCATTCCTGACATTCCTGACAGTGATGGGGGCTGCATTCCTGACAATGATGGGGGCTGCATTCCTGACATTCCTGACAATGATGGGGGCTGCATTCCTGACATTTCTGACAATGATGGGGGCTGCATTCCTGACAATGATGGGGGGCTGCATTCCTGACATTCCTGACAATGATGGGGGGCTGCATTTCTGACATTTCTGGCAATGGTGGTGCTGCAGATGGGCACTGACCCTTATTTTGCTTCATATTTCTTTATTTAAAATTGTATTTTTTTCCTAAATCTTCCCTCTTAAAGTGAAGGTGCGTGTTATACGCCAATAAATACGGTATATCCAAATAACACGCCTGAGATCATCTCTTTACTCACACACAGCCACAAAGGCAAGAGAATTCTTGTTGGGCAGTGTGTCCGTACTCGAACGAACACACAGACTGAATTTTAATGGTTCAAACAATGTCAGGAAAAAAGGTCGGCCCTCACGCATGTTCGCTTCATCAAATCTGGCCCTCTTTGAAAAAAGTTTGGACACCTCTGCCCTAGAAGCTTTAACCCCTCACATTTGCTCAATTGTAGCAAACATTTCAAATACAGAATGATAGCATATGAGGGAGCCGTGCGCCTCAGTGGACTCCCAGAAAAGGATTTACACAGCGAGTAAAGACGTTTTTTTCACTATCATCTATTGGGAGGGACACAGGTTGAGATTGAGCAACCCAAGGTGCAAATAGATCAAAACACAGGTGAACCAGTCCAAAAAAAAAAAAAAAAAGACCAGAAATGGAAAAATGCCAGAACCTATCAACTTTAGTGCTGCAGAGACATCTGTCTTGTAGAACTTATAATGTGTAAATACAGAAGAGCAGGTCGCAGCCTGGAATCTTCCCACCTAAGAGGCCCGATGATGAAAAGCATTTATTGGGCATTACCTGACCAGTGGAGAATGGGATTTGATGAGAAAAAATAAATAAAAAAAAAGTGAAAAATCGCCTTCAACAAGGTGTATCTGGAAGCAGCAAAATCTCGTTTAGGAGCTTCTGGAATAACAAAAATGTAAGTCTTCCTAAAAAATGCAGCAGGTGAAAGGCAAACTGAAAGTCCCTCACAAAATTCAGGTAATGATGCAAGAACAGCTTTGGAGGCAACTGTGTGGGACAAAGGGAAGGTAACATAATATCAATGTAAAAAGCAAAGACAACTTTAGGAGAGTTAAAAAGAAAAAAAACACACAAAAAAAAAACACACAAAAAAAAGGGGTCCTTGGTGTCAAAAAACCTTGTCTTTATGTAAAATCAAATAGGGCTATATACAGGACAATGCTGATAACTCGGAAACCCTTCCAAAGGGATGGCCACAATAAAGGCTACCTTATGCAACAGCAATGCTGAGGAAAGGACCTGGTAGGTGTTGTGTGGACAGTTGCAGACAAGAAAAGGTCTTCTAGATGACCTGTGATCTGGATGTCCTGAGTTTGGGGGAAGGCCAAGAAGAGGTGGGTAGGACTTTTGTGAAAACTCTGGGAGCAGATGACCACTCAAAGGGCAGTGCAACGAAACTGAAGGGATTGTGTGCCACTGCAAAGCACAGAAAGCACAGATGAGGTGGACAAATGGGAACATGAACATAAGCATCTTGGATGTCTACATATACCACTCTAAAACCTGGGTAATGCATGGCAATTACCAGCCAAGCAGATTCCATGCAAATTTTGGAATTTGAAGGTATTGAGGGATTTGAAGTCTAAAAATCCCTGTTGGGCTTTGGTTGATTTGAAAGAAAGTGGTGCAGGGGTAGAGTTTTGAACCCACCTGCCTGGATCCTCTGCGATTCAGAGAAGCAAACAGACATACCCCCACTCTTAGGAGTAAGATTGCCTCTTCATTAGGAAGAGGGCTTTGGGGATGATTTGGTGGGCTCTGTGGCCTAAGTCTTGCGCCAAAAGGAAGGGTTGAACTTAGATTTCGAAACCGATTTCTGGGTAAATAGGAGCTCCGCTTTTTGCAGAGGTATGGGCTCCTGAGGGAGGATTTTGAGAGCTTCCTCTGTGGAAGTAAAAAACCTTCCCTTCTGTGATATATCTTTAAAGAACTGATCAAGTGACTCTCCAGATGTATTCCTCGAAAAGGCATGTGTGTGAAGCGCTTTTTGCCACGCGATTATGTGCATGTAAATGGAAATTAGGACAATTTTGGAAATGCATCTATTGACATTTTAGGGTAGCCACACAAAATGTCACCGCCCTGCCTCTCCACCTTGTCCAATCAGGGAACGTGATGCTTTCATTCAGAATATGCAAAGCATTCTCTGAATAGTGCACATGAAAAAAGTGGGCGAGCTCCTGTGTTCAGGATTTAGAAGTACAGCAGCTTGGTGCAGGACCCAGAAACAAATGGAGATCACTGACAAAGCGGTGTCTATTACAGTGATTTCCAGCTACCAAGGGCATCAGCCAGATATGGTATATAAATTGCTGAAGCAATCTAATTCCATATAAAATGCCCATGCCTGCAGTAGTACATATTAAAAAAAAAGTAGGCTATTTTCTAGGTTGAGCTTAGCATGGGCAGATTGTGACTTTTGCACTTCTCACAAACCTCAGTTAGAACTGCCTCTGTCTGCAGTTATTTCCGAGATATTTTGCACTGTTCTGCAAGGAATTGCTACTCCATTAGTGAGCCTTGTAGCTCCCTTATTGCAAACACAGAGCACCCGCTGCCATCTTACCCGGCAAAATGTGATGCAGAGCAGCCCAATATTTCTGATTTTGTGGGATCCTACAGAGAACACATTGTCGGACACAGAGCCCCTTCCTTCCTTAGAGCAGAAGAACCATCAAGCTTAATTTAAATCAGCAGTTTCACCAAAAAAATGAAAATTCTCTTTCTAATTGAGACTGCATGTTCCACTTTAAAGTTAGATGATTTAACTATCCCCTCCTCTGCCACGGTGTCTGTACTAGCTTCTTTTAAGCTTAAACACGTTCCGCATGGGCATTTCATCATCCTTTAATGGATTTATTAACTGCAAACGTTTTATAACATCATCCCTTTTCAGAGGATTTTGTCCAAAAATTTCAACACGTCTGGTTTTCATGGAGAAAAGCTCACATATTCAATGCATGGATGCAGTAGGTAGTATCCAAAGGTTACAAGAAAGTTTTGCCTACATCCTCCAGCTTTAACCATTTACTTGATGTGTGGTAGAACAATTGGCCATTAGCACCATCAAAGTTCAGGGGTAATTTTTTTTTTCAACATTTACATGCTAATAATTCATCGATTTACACTTTTACCCAAGTGGTTGCAAGTTGTTTTTGTTCAGTTCGGCCCCCATTCCACCTGTGGGATTTAAATCTAGCAATGTCAGTGTTACAAATGCCCCCATTTAAACCGATTGGGAACATTTCCTTGACTTTGTAATTCCCATAGCATTTCTTGTGCCTATCACTTCAGCTAGAATTGCCTCCGAATTACCTGCATTTTCCTGTGAGATTTTCCATTTTACTTTACATAAAGACAAAGTTTCTTTGAGAACAACAGCAACCTCTTTCTTCCCCAAAGTTATCACTGCTTTTCATCTTAATGAGGTTACAGTGATACCAACTTTGTGTCTGGCACCTATTAACCTCAAGGAGTTGTGTCCAATAGGTTTCCTATTATAAAAGCTGTGTTTCTCAATGGAAAATAGAAACAAACAAATTTATTCTGTACTCATTGTAAAATCCTTTTATTGGAGTCCATTGAAGGACATAGCTCCCTCCCATCATATGCCATGGCTTTATTTTTGAACCACTTGCTACACCACAGCCGGCGTGAGGTGGAGGTTATAGCTTCAAGGGGCTGGCCTTCAATTTTCTACATGCCTGGCGTCCATTTCTCCTGTAGGCAGCAGGATAGTCCCGAGTTAATTATCAAAGCTAGTCCACAGCTCAGAAAAATGTATTTATTATACAAAAATCCTATTTTTTCCAGAAGGAGGTCACTCACCAATTGCAGCCCAGATTTTTAATTTTTTTGTTAATCAGATATTTAAAAAAAATAAATAAAAAAAAATAAGTAGTTGAACTCAGGATATACTCAGACCCTTTGAGATTTTGCCCAGCCACCAGGATGTTAAGAGGATACAACCCTTAAGCTTAACTTACTTTTTTCCTGTCCAGTCTTGGGGCCACTCTACTGTCCTGAGAATCTGATTGGTTTATCTCAGGGTTTGTGTCCAGCAGCCTCTGCATTGCCCGATCTCTGTCAAATGCAGTCACATAGAACAACATTTGCCTCGTATCGAATGGAAAGAAAAACGGACTAAAAAGAAGAATAAAAAAAAAAAAAAACACACAATGTTTAATTCACTTGATCACTCAGCTTCCTTTAATTCTTAGCTATATGTCATGCAGTAAAAGCTGCTGTTCAGACATATGAAAATGTAAGGCCTACTAACCTAAAACACATTGGTACAGAATGGAAACAAATGGTTTTAAGCCCCCGTTCACACCTATGCAAATTAGATGCGGCTTACCACACAGCGAATTCGCAGGACATTTCAAAATACATTGATTTTAATGAGGCTTGTTCACATATCTGCGGTGCATGCGCACTGCACATTGCAGAAAAAACACGTCCGTTTTTTGGACAGTGCAGTGTGGCTCCGGTGCGAATTCAGGCCCATTATCTTCTATGGGCACGCATCTGATTCGCAGATGCATTCCGTTCTGAACACAAATGATTTCCTTCTCCTCACTACACCTCCCCCCTCTCCCTGCTCACTGATCCGCAGCTAAAACGCTGACAAACCATTGAACTGACGTTTTAGTGCGCAGTTACGCCGGACATTAAATTCGCACCGCACTGGTGTGAACCCAGGCTAATAGAATATGCAAATCCCCAATTTACCAGCCAAGCCCCACTGCCTCCAGTAGTGCTTTCTTTCTTTGTTTGACCCTCAGCCACTTCCACCCCAATTCCCAAAAAGATAGCATTCTTAGCGTGCCACTTTCATGCTCTAACACCCGTCCAACTCAAAAACTGTCCCACATTAATTTCCTTGACCAAGCATCTTTATTTCCACTCCCTACCAACACGTGTACCTCCAAGCACTGTCCTGAACTCCTTCATATGACCACACATCTCTGCTCCAATCTCCCTGATCACATCCATCCAGGGATGGACTGGGCAGTCCCTTCCTGGACAGTGCCCTTCCTAACTAAAGCCTCGTACACATGATCGGACTTCAAACAAACTTTTCCGTGGACTTCTATCCAAAGTGCATTGGCCGTGAACTTGTATTGAATACACACGGCAGGACTTTTTCAGCCAACTTTCACCAAATCACGTGGTTTTTCTGCTCTTTACTGCCACCCTTTGGTCAACTTCTGTATTGTTGTTTGATCTTTTGGTTCTGAGCATGCGTGTTTGTACTTTGGACTTAAGTCCGATGGATTTCTGTACACAGGATCGGACTTTGCTCCATCAGATTTTTGTTGCCGAAAAGTTTGTCTGTTTGCAGAGCAACAGTTTAACCGATGAAAAACTAAAAAGTTTGTCCGATGGAGCCTTAAAACAGCTAAGTTGCATGTTTGTTGTCAAAAAGTCAGATCGTGTGTATGGGCCTTTAGGCTGACACATCCTTTCTTCCTTGGACACCTTGACCCCAGCACTGACGTACATCCCTGAACCAGTTTAAATTCACCACCCCGTTAAAGCCAATGCTGCCCTAATTGCAGCTCACATAACTCTGCAAAAGGTCCTCTCACTCCTCCAATATCATCTCACTTCTGCACTACAATCTATAATAACTCCATCCTAACCAAACAACTCCTCAGTAACCACAAAAAACTATTTTTTATGTGGAAGGGGGACACTTTACCTAGTTATCATACATGGCCAAATTGAACAGCTAAATGCAAGGGCTGTATTCAATATAATTTCCACAGAAATGTTCTATGCCTCCCTTTAACTGGGGCTAAATTTAGAGGGTTATCCAATATATAATACTGCTTGTGACCCCACACAATTTCTTGGACCTTTGCAGGCTATAGGGGTACAATAATCTTAGCTTACATTACCATAAAGGGTTTTTATAATTAAGCCAGGACACTGGATCTCTTCCTAGTACCTCATTTAGAAGAGTGTGCGGTGGTGCTGTGTCTGAAGCAGCAGAAAACAAAAAATCTGCAGGGTGTTTTCTTACCAACTTTTCCCCAGCTCTGTTAACCAGGTGGGAATGTTTCCCGTCATAATGACCAGAGGATCCTGCAGCTGCCTGTTCGCTTTTGCAGTCAGTTTACTATTGATAAACTCGGCTGTGGGGATTATCTCTTTACAAAGGGCATTCTGGAAAGCAAAGTTAGAACACATATAATAACATTAAAACTATGTACGCAACTACATAATTGATGACAATGCCCCAATCATCCATCTATACTGCTTATTTTTGTGCTGCGATTTCCAAACATTATGTTTTACTTGTTTTATGGGGGATACAACAACTTACTGGCCAACAATGGCACATGTTCTCCTTTTTGCAATCTGTAAATTACACATAGTAATGTTCCGTTTAGAAAAGGGTTGCTAAAGTTCTCTTTAAAACCACATTAAAATTAAACCTGTATTTTGAGGGCTGCTTTTATCTTGTCCTTAGAATACTAGTTGTCTGGCTGACTGGTTTCAATAAATCAGAACACCCGATATGTATACTTGTTCCAGGTCTGTACCTTAGACTGTTATGCTGATCTTGTGGCTTTAATATTTTTTAAGGACGGCAATAGCAGCCTCCAAATTTTCTTTGTATAAGTTTCCTTTTATAGTCCACATACTTTACTTATCCATGGATAACCTTTTTTAAGTCTGCAATTTAAAGCTACGCATGATCAAGACTGTGGTTGCTATTCTAAACTAATGTGCCATTTCATAAATAGATGCACTGATAATGGAAGGCTTAGGACCTAGAAATGTAAGCTGGTAAATAGGAAGCAAGGCGCAAAAATGGCAGCCTATCACGACTGAATGAGATTTCTTATTTAATTTTAATTAAGGAAATCTGACTGGACACCATAGACATTTTTACTTTTGTTACATATTTCTTCAGTTTCAATAAATTGGCTAAAAGGGTCTATTCCTACATAGTATTCTTACAGACACAACAAAACCAATACACCATTTCTGTGAATGACCTTACACAAGCAATCCAATGTAAGGAAGACCACAATGCAAAGTTTGATGGATTTCAATTAACTGAAGGACAAAAAAATAGATGTGTATTTCGTAATATACAAAACTTACATCATACAAATAATACCAGTATCGGCTAATGGCATGTAGAACTCGTAGAAGGATCACCACATCAAGGGATGGGTCATCAAAGGTGATATTTTCAGGAGGGGTAGGTATGAGGTAATTATCTAAAGGGTTAGACACTTTTGGACAAATTCCATCTGAAAAGTAAAAAAAAATAAAAAACAAAAAGTAAAAGTAAAGTTAGCAGCATAAAAGTATAACTAAACAGCAAAACATTCTTTCTCGTTTTGGACAGAGGGGAGAGGGATTAGAACACCAGTTTTACTGCTGTCCATGTTTCAATTGGGAGATTCACCCTTTTTATATATATTTGTCATGTTTACCATTACCAGTGAAAGATAAAATAAAATCCCAAATTCTGGGTTGTTAGCAGAACAGTAAAAAAAAAAACAAAAAAAAAAAAAAACACAACACTTTCCATCGGAGACACTAGTTCTGGTGGCAATCAGGGATTTCCTCTCACTTCCTGTTTTGGCTATGGAACAGGAAGTGAAGGAAAAATCTCCCAAAAAGGGATACAGATGGCAAAAAACTGACAGGGGTTATAACTCTCCCTTACGCTATTCAAAATGAAAAAAAAGATTAATAAAAAAAAAATAAAAAAAATAAAAAAAAGGTAAAACTACTTTAAAAAAAGGACAGAAAGAAAACCTAGTTTAAATTGATAATCAACCCAGGTGCTTTTAAGAACAAAACACTTCCAGAAAAAAACATGCTTTACCCTATTCACTTTAAAAATAAAAATTAAGGAGACATTTGCCGGTTGAAAAAAAAAAAAAAAAAAAAAAAACACAACAACGGTCTGACATTCTGCCTGTGTGTATGGCGGTCTGTCCGCCAGAAGGCGGCTGTTCGGTCGGCTTCTGTCGAACGTGCATGCTGGAAAACCAGAACCCGACCGACTCCCAATCAGTGATCTTTAGGGTATGGCAGACCATGCCGATCATAGTGTTCTGGCACGCTGATCATAGTGCTCTGAGCAGGGGAGATCGCTAGACTAACCTCGCATTGTTAAGTACAGCAGCTGTGACCGAAGCCGACAACTTTTTGTGCAACCCACTGGATTGCACAAAAAAAAAAAAAACCCTCACACCCGGCTTTACTCTAGAAGTGCAACCCCCTCAAGTCTCACACTAAAGCTTAACATTACCATGCCACAATTCATCATGTTTCTTTGAATTCCTAGGGGATGTTTTGGTTGGTGCAGTTTGGGCACGACCCCTTTTGCCCCCTACGGTGTCTTTTGTGCTCTCTTCCTCCTCCCTTACTGGTTTGTACCTGCAAGCAATAAAGATACAAGATTTGTTTCTATTGAAGAGAAAGTGCTGTGGAGGGGGGGTAGATGAATGGAGACATTTACATATTAACTATTCAAAGGTAAGCATACATTTTTTTTCTATAACGCACAGAAAATGGCTGATTTTTTGTTATTACAACAGTAACGTCTACCCTTTACACCTTATTCTCAGACCAAGCAGTCAGCAGTCTTGTTATTAGCAGTGCACATTGCAGAATTACATACCAAATAGTGTGTGTCTTGGTCCAGATGCCAGCTCTTCCTAATGGATTACTTTCATCATCTGTCGATTCCCTCTCCTCTTCAGTCTGAATGCTATACTGTCTCACAGCTTGATAAACAGTCATGTTGTAAGGCAGCGGGTGATCTCCAATATAAAACTGGAGTCTGTGCCTTACATTTCCTGAATTTAAGAACTGTGCAGCCTGTAAATCAGAACACTGAAAGGGTTAACCATTTAAAAAAACAAAAAAAAACAAAAAAAAAAACAAACACACTTCAATGACCCTCTTAAAAGAAAAAATGTTGATATTTTGTTAACACATTCAGG
The DNA here is from genome assembly GCA_028564925.1 of Lithobates sylvaticus. Lineage (NCBI taxonomy): Eukaryota > Metazoa > Chordata > Amphibia > Anura > Ranidae > Lithobates > Lithobates sylvaticus. The sequence continues at coordinate 444,737,506 of CM053028.1, forward strand.
ATTATCAAATTACAATCAAAAGCTGATCTTTAAATGGAATGTAATACCATTTAGAAATATTATATCTTGAGTAATTACAGCAGTGTGTATTTTACGAACCTATATAGTTTTCTCATGCAAACTACAGGGCTATACCAATTTCATAGCTCTCGCCAACTTTGCTTGAGAAAGCCTCGTCTAGGCTTTTGACCCAGCCATGCATTTTCAGAAAAGAAGAAAGTGACTTGTTCTTATACTAAAAAGTGGCATTAAGCCTAAAACCTATAAATGTTATACATTGCAGCTTACCAATCATTACATGAGGTGGCTGCATCTGTTTTTGTTGTTAAAAAAATGTTTGCTTTTGGGTTTAAAGGTCTCGTTCACACTAGAATGCAGTGCAAGAAACTCACGTTCCATGCGCGTTTTCCTGAACCGTGCTCAAAATGCCTTTGGTAGGTGTTCTGCTGAAGGTGTCAAGTGTGTTCCCGACAACGCTACAAACACAGTGCGCTTGCCTGCACCGGATCACATGGTACCACAGTACCATGCAATCTGGTGCAGTGCATTTTTGAAAAGTAGTGCATGTACTACTTTTGGTACAATTAAGTTTTTTTTTTTTTTTTTTTTTTTTTTTTTAACAAGCATCCCCTCCCACTGCATTAAATACACAAACTATGTGGTGTGTATATGCTAGTGGATAGTATTTTTTTTTTTTTTTTTTTAACTTTCAATTTATCTGATCCTCTTCTGGCCATTGCCATGGTGAGTGTAGGCATATGAAGCCCACTCGCAACCTCCTCCTGGAGAACATATCGAGAGGTGCATCTCGATCTCGCGCAATGACCTAGCGCTGTTTATAACGTTGCCATAAAAATGGGAGGTGGCGGAGGAAGGTCCCGCCCCGTTATGGCAACCTAGATAGATCAGCCTTAAAGTGGTGTTGTACTCAAATTTGCAAGTTTATGTTAAAGAAATCTGTTAGTGTAAGAGGTGATCAAATGGCCATTAAAAAAAAAAAAAAAAAAAAAAAAAAAAATTTGCCGTAATTACCTGTTAATTTAGAATAAGGATCTTGGCTTCCGGGCTCTCCTCCCGTGGGAGTAGGCGTGTTCCCCGGCTGCGCAAAGACCCCTGGGAGCTTTGTCCGAGTCTTCCCATGAATCAGTGGGGAACGCTGTAATGCCGAAATCTCGCGAGATCTCGGCATAATGCCGAAATCTCGCGAGATCTCGGCATAATGTTATAGCAACTCGGAATTGTACAGCGCTGCTTGCACTTAACATTGAGCATGCGCGTGATCGAGCGGTGAATGCTGGGAGCACAGCATTCACCGCATCCCTGAAGTAAGTGCTTGTGGGTTTAAAATGCCCACAAGCAAAATGGAAACGCCCGGCAGGAGATTTTTATATGTTACCGAAACGGAGGAAATTGGCGATCGGTGGATAAAAAAAAAGCAACACGTGAGTGCAGCATTAATAGTGTATTTATAAAACAATGACCCGAAAAAAAAACAAAAAACGATATGTCAGTGTAATCCCGCTTTAAATCGCGTAATTTCCTGTCGGGAAATAACGCTATTTTTTGGACACACTCCTGGGAAATGATGACTCACATTTCCCAGGAGCACAGGCGAGGGAGGAAGTGATGCGGAGCTCTGCAGACCTGGAAGTGGCAGATAAGCCACCACCTAGCAACAGGGCACTTCGGGTAAAAAAAAATAAAAAATTGTTTTTCACTCAAAATGTTTGTCATTTTTTATCAAGGACTGGGGAAAAAAAAATTTCAGGGTGGAACTCCACTTTAAACAGAGGAATTTCCACTTCACTGTAAATTCTATATGTTAGAGTTCAGTGCCGGACACAGGAAACTTATTCATACACCACACAATGTCTTAAAGCGATGAATTCAAGGTTGGGCAGCAACTGAACTGAGTAAAAGACCTGAGTTAAGAGTGTTGCTGCAAGTACATTGTGGGCAAAAGCTGTATTCACAGAGGATTGGACATCCACCACTTTGAAAAAGTATAAACAGGTGGTGTCCTTACAGAATTGAATGACAGAGGCTTGGTGCCCAAGGTTGCAGGTTACTCAAACAGATCTGGTGGAGTGGGCGTGTAAGAGTGCAGGAAGAGGATTGTTTTTTTTTTTATAAGCATAAACTGCAATAGTCAAATTCCTTATCCACCGTACAATGGTAGATTGTGAAGCAGAGTGCCCCTTGCAGGGTACTGAGGAAAGAACAAACAGGCGCAGGGCACAAGGATGGCAGAACTATGTCCTCATTGAGATGGAAGTTGATGGGGATTTAGGCCTCTTCTCTTAAACATGTTCCCTGAACTGTCAAGGATTAAAAGACTCTTCCCCAGCCTGACAGACTTGCATCTGTCTTAAGAACTTTCTAATTGAAAGGAAGGAATGATTTTCCACCCATTAGAGTTGGTGATCCACCAGGCCAACAAGTTTGTTTGGGAGGATATATATATATATATTTTTTTTATTAATTCTGACAAGGTTAAGCTTGAGAGTTCTTGATTGGAATTGGGCTAAAGGTACTGCCTAGAAGCCTGGCACTATTATACCAGCACTCTCAAGGCAAATCTCACTGTGGGATTTCTCAGTTGTCGAGCATGAGCTCTTAGAGAAAGATTTTTTTTGTTTATGCTAAACACCTTTTCCTGAGAAATATCCAGGATGGGGACTCTCACATTCTAGGCATAGCGAAGGCTGGAGAACAGATTTTTCAAAGTTGATCACCCACCTGAAAGCCTAAATCCGCTGAATTGTCTTTTGGACATTTGCTAAGAGTTGTAATGAAGATGAATCTTTCAGGAGGTGGTCATCTAGATAGCCTGTCACCTGGATGCCCCGAGTTCCGAGGAGGGCAATCAAGGGTGCCAAGATCTTAGTGAACAGCCAAAGAGCAGGGGACATGCTGAAGGGCACATCAACAAACTGGAAGAAAAATGAAACGGCTGCACATCCAGAGGTAATGATTGCCTTATTGACCACTGTGGTAACGCCAAAGACACCAACATAGAGTCACGTAGGTTATGATTAAGCACAAGCTGAATGTGTGAAATGCATCTATCTACGCGTCTTTGGTGTTACCACGGTGATCGATAAAAAGGCAATCGGTACCTCTGGATGTGCAGCCGTTTTTTTTTTTTCTTAAAGTTTATCACGGAGGCGGGCCGGGGCTGGCACTCAGAGGTTTTAGTCAGGCTTGATAAATGCACCTGGGGCAGCAGTTCTTTTTCTTTGCAACAAACTGAAAGTGGTCTTTTGCCAAGGCAAAGCCTAGTAAAATGGCTGGTGAGATGGGGTAAATGGGAACATGCAGACAAGCATCTTTGTTGTCCACAGATGTCACGTGTTCCCCTTGTCTCCATGAGGCAATTACTAACCTTGCAGACTGCATACAACATTTTGGCATGTTAAAGAATTTGTGAAGGAATTTTAGGTCGAGGATAGGGAAAATACCTCTGTTGGGCTTTGGTACCATGAACAGGTTTGTTGTGGCAGTACTGGTACAAAACACTCCATGGGACAAGACATGGTTCAGAGCCTTCAGCAAAATCTGACTGCCCTTGGGCATTTTTTGGCCGATTACAAATGAGAAAGCAGTGAGGCAGTAGAGTTCTGAACACTTATCGTGTACTCTTAAAACTACTGAATGAACCCAGGCCTGAGACATCTGTGACCCTCAAATTACACAAACTGTAACAGATGTCCTCCCACTCTTAGGAGTGAGGACATCCCTTCATTGGGAAGAGGGCATGGTGGCCTTTGTGGGCCAAGCCTTGTGCCGAAAGGAAGGGCTGAACTTAGGCTTTAAAGTTGAAGCCTGGTTTGAGCATGGATGTGCTCTACATTTTGAGGATCTAGGTGCTCCTGAGGAGGGAGCTTTTGCACCTTCGTCTAAGTAAAATATTCCCACCTGTGACTCTTCTGATAAATTCGTCAAGTGCCTCACCAAATAGAGGTATTTCTTGAAAAATCATATGTGCAAGGCGCCTCTTGCAGGCAGTTGTTGCCAAGTCCTTAGCCATAGGATTCTGCACATACGACTTTAGATTAGAGCCATTCTGGATATTTGACTCATAGCATGTATCAAGACATATATCTACACAGAAAAGAAGCAGGAGGCAGTTGATGTGAGTTTAAATGGCAGAGAGAGCTGTTTGTAGGGCTGGGCTTAACATGGTAAATAGAGCTTTTAAAAGCATCTCAAATGTTCTGTTATCAAAATTTTTTAAGAGATGGCACAACTTCAATAGATACAGTAAAATGTTTCTTTATGACAGAGAAGGCAGCATCAACCACAGCCCACTGTTTTGCAAACTTTTGCCACCTAGTAGAGTTCATGAAGTTTTTTTGGAGAAGTAAAAATCCAAAGGGGAATGGCAAACCAGAGCAAAGTAAACATGCCCAATGCCAAGGCTTAATAATCCTATTAGTGTGCCCTGAACAGGCTTTCGATTCCATATATTTGTTACTGCAATAAGTATAGGAGATTTGAAGATTAACCAATAAAGGTAGTCCTTTGACTCCAACTCATTCAGCCTCCCTGTTTAACTGCACCAGGTAACAGCCAAACTAAGACCAAGACTAAGTCTAAGACCTGTATTATTAGAGAGAACAGTAATGAGCAAATATGTCTGCCCCCTTTGCACACTATAGGATTAAAATGAAACAGAAAACGTTTCTGCTTTTTAATTATTAACACACACTGACAATATCTACATCAGGGTGATTTTTTTTTTTAATATACACACACACACACACACACACACACACACACACACACACACACAAACGCAACAGTCTATGATTTCCTTTAAAACCCAGATTCTAGCTGGTTCAATGAATTTGCCAGTGGGGGGACCATTATAATAAGCCAAGAATATGTAATAGAATTTTTTCTATTCACAGCTGAATCCTTTTCTTGGGCGTTTGAGACAGACAGGAATTTTTAGACTGGCATGGTTTTACTGCCACCTACAGTAAAAATGGCAACAAAAAAGCCATTGGCACGCACAGAATAACCCTGCCCACAACCCTCATGACTTAGTTTTGCATAAAAGTCGTACCAAAAACATAAAAATAAACAGAGGTAAAGAACCTGTACTCCTCAATGGATTCCTAGATAAGAATTTTACAGTGGGCATGAAAATCCTCATATCTCATCCATTGAGGGTGCACAGCAATTCTTAGACTGCCAGAGGACTTTCAAAAATAGTCGAACAGAAGGGTGGGAAACACAGCAGCCAAGACTAACTGATCTAAAACTGGGGACTGCTGCAACCAAAACAGTCACCTAGTATTAGTGGCGTTGAAAACTTTGAAAAGGATGTTTGCTGCCTAAAAGATCAAGATGCACTTAAAGGATCAAGTAAACCACGTCCTGACAGGAAAGGGTGGAAAACCGAACCTAAAGACCAGAGACATGGATGATGATAAGCTTGAGTCACTTGGAGATGGTGGAATGTGAAGCTGGTGTATCTTTCTAAGAAGCACATCCAAAATACAAAAGGAAGCAACAGGAGCTGAGAGCTAGACTCTATTGTCACAATGTAATTAGGGGGAGAGGGAGTGGGCGAGAGCCACACAGGCTAAAGGAACATCCAGAGCAGCTAACCCCATGCCAGCTTCTTTGTACGGCAAGCGTAAGCTCTCGGTTTCAAGCTGAAGAGGAGACAGTGTGGTTTGTGGCCACTGGAGTTTAAAATGGAACCAAAATGATGCTGGGACAAACAGCATGGATTTACAGAAGAGACATGGAATGTCACTTCTGCAATAAAAAAAAAAAAACACACACCTACCTGCTTGGTCGCCTGAGAGATCAATTTTTACTTTTGAACATTCAGATGCACACCCTGCTGAATTAGAGCTATTTCATGGGGGGAAGGAGGCGGAAACAGTGAAACTATAACCGCTCTCTTTGAAAAGGAGAATTATGACGTGCCACAAAATGTTGCCAGTCAGCTAAAGTTGCTTCAGTAATAAACAGAAGAAACCTCAACCCAACATAAGCCTGCTAGGTCCTCATAACAGTGAATTGCAGAGATGGCAACAGGATAACTGTCTCAGCTCAGGATCAATATCTCTGGAAAACTAGGATAGACTGGTGTGACATGAAATAGCGAGGTTCTGTTTGAACTGGAACACAAATTAGTTGTCACTGCCTAATGCAGGACGGTTGCAAAGAGAACACCAGTGTAGATGGTGAACTGGGAACCTGCACTGCTTTGATAACTGGAGAGCTGTACACGATTCCCATATCCGGCTCAAATCTGCCAGTAGCTGTAGATGACTGTAGAAAGTAACTTCCAGAAATCCAGAACTAAATCGGAAAAACACCACTAGTAAAAAAAAACTGAAAATCTGCACCTGTTTCCTTACTGGAGAGACTTCCAGGATTTAACTTATCCGACATGAATCTACCAGCAGCTGTTTATAGCAGAACATTTTTCAAATGAACAGAGAACAGCAGATCTGGGGAACAAACATCCAATTTCCTGAAGACGCCAAAAACAAAAAGGGCATGACATCGTTGAACAGAATGTTCCTGTGTGGTCAGCAACTGTTTTGTTGCATGTGTCCATTTTTCCTGTAGGCAGCAGTATAACCAAACAGTCTAAGAATCTGATTAACTGTAGGCAGCAGTATAACCAAACAGTCTAAGAATCTGATTAACTCAGGTGTTCCTCAAAGAATAAAAGAAAAGATATTTTCACTTTATTCACACACACACACAAAAAAAAAAATGGCTACCATAAAAATAAAATTTAGTTTTTTTTACCAAGGACTCATCGATCTCTTCATCTGAGCCATCGTCATCACTGTCCTCATCATCCTCCCTCACTCTGCCATAGCCTAAAAAAAAGTACAATTAAAACAATATAAATTTACATTGTATACAGTCATGAAAACAAAGCAAATATGAACCTTTCCACAACTATGCTTTTTTAAAATAAAAGCTGAAATGAGGGGGGGGATGAAACATCTTTATGTATATATGTTAACAGTTCCCCAAAAAAAAAAAAAGTGTCTACCCACATTTTTAAATATTCAATTTAAATAACACTTCTACACAGTTTACACTTTTCCAGCCTACTGCATGCACAATCTAGCAATACTATCACAACAATGCCAGCTCTGTGCAGAATGTATTGTTATCAGCCAAGCTTAAAACAACCCTGTCACCAGACCAAAGTTTGACAGGCAATGCAAAGCTGTACAAGAAGGCATGCTCAAGATCGAAAGGGACTTCGGCAGCGCAGGTGGAAGAAAAGGCAAGTATTCCCCTCTTTTTGGCAAACTTTGGTATAGCAACAGGGTCACCTTTAAATCCGTGTGTGTGTGTGCTCTATAAAACACATCAGCTGAGCTCAGTTTAGTTTCTGAGTAATGCAGTGCTGAATAAAAGCAGTGTGCATAGATGTAAAGCCACTTGTCATAACATGGCAAGATCCATTTAAGTTACATTACGAGTTACCAATCTGACGGAGATGTATTCACAGTGAAGATGTTTTTGGCACATTTTTGATAAGCTTTGAGACTATTAACCACTTCAATACCAGGCACTTTCGCCCCTTCCTGCCCAAGACAATTTTCAGCGACTGTCACACTTTGAATGACAATTGCGGCCATGTAACACTGTACCCAAACAACATTTTTATCATCATTTTCTACCCACATATAGAGCTTTCTTTTGGTGGTATTTGATCACCTCTGAGGTTTTTATTTTTTTGATAAACTAAAAAAGACCAACATTTAAAAAAAAAAAAAAAAAAAAAAAAAAAAAAAAAAAAAAAAGCTTTTCTTCGTTTGTCATAAAATTTGTTTTCCCCTTCACCGATGGGCACCGATGAGGCGGCACCGATGATGAGGTACTGACAGGTGTTACTGCTGGGCTCTGATTGGCACTGTAAGGGTTTTTTTATTGGGGAATGCTGGGCACCGATTGTTTTTTGCACATCTGAGGGGTCTGTGCTGATAATCAATGTGCCGATTTATCAGCACAGACCCCCCCCCTCTGACAGGGAGAGCTGCGATCGTCTCTCCCTGTCAGCGCAAACCGAGGAATGCCGTTTACCGGCACTTACTGGCTCACGCTGTGATTGGTCACAGCTGATCACGTGGTAAGAAGCCTCTAACAGAGGCTTCTTATCACGGTCGGAGATGCGGGGTGTCAGACTGACACGCCGCGCTGCGTGCCCCCACGGGCGTGCGCTGGCATGTTATCCTGCTGGACGTCATGACGCCCAGTCAGGATAACAGAACCACTTCCCGGCCATCAATCTGCTATAAGCCGTGCGGCAAGCGGTTAAATATACAAAAAGTCTTGAAAAGCACATAATGCAAAACAATCACCTTTTTAATGACACGTTACGAGCACACATCACAGTCATACCGAAAGAAGGTAAGGACCCCACAGTATGTAGTAGTTACCGACCAATCTCCCTTCTCAACACAGACCTTAAATTATTCACCAAGATTTTAGCAACCCGACTAGCCCACCACCTGCAATCACTAGTCCATTTAGACCAAGTAGGCTTTATCCCCACTAGAGAAGCTAGAGACAGCACAACTAAAGTCTTAAACTTAATACACTTTGCCAACAAAACTCAAACGCCCTCAATCTTCATAAACACAGACGCCGAAAAGGCCTTTGACAGGGTTGACTGGAGCTATATGTTATCCGTCCTCAGATACATAGGACTTGGGGAGAATATGATGAGATGGATCTCTCAAATCTACTCCAACCCCTCGGCACAAGTTAAAGTAAATGGGTTGCTGTCAGACCCATTCTCGATTAGGAACGGGACCAGACAGGGCTGCCCGCTGTCGCCCCTCCTTTTCGCCCTGTCACTAGAGCCTTTTCTAAGCAAAATCAGGCAGAACCCGGACATTCAGGGACTTAGAATAGGAGACACACAATACAAAGTCTCAGCATACGCAGACGATCTACTTTTCTCCTTAACAGACCCTGTGATATCCCTCCCGAACCTCCTACGAGAATTCGACAAATACGGAACTATATCCAACCTAAAAATTAATTATGGTAAGTCGGAGGCCATGGGAGTAGGCATATCCAAACCAAATATGCAGAGGTTACGCGCTAACTTCAACTTTAAATGGACAGAGTCGGCCCTGAAGTACTTAGGCACCCATATACCAGCCAATCTCAAGCACACCTTTTCTCTGAATTTCCCCCCTCTACTAACTAGAACCCGATCCTTACTTGAGGCGTGGCACGGAGGCCTCCACTCGTGGTTTGGCAGGTGCAACCTTATTAAGATGTGTATACTACCCAAACTCCTATACCTGCTGCAGGCACTCCCGATCTTTATTCCAACGACATTTTTCAAACAAGTACATAGTCAGTGGTACAAATTTATCTGGGCAAATAAGAAACCAAGAATTCCCCGCTCCCTACTCTCACTGCCAAAAATAAACGGAGGGCTTGCAATCCCCGATGTAAAGAAATGCTACCAAGCTGTACAGCTCGGGAGAATTGTAGATTGGAACCGACACAGGGACCTGAAATTATGGACACATCTAGAACAGGCACAATCACTAGTACCCCTACAGGGCGCTGTATGGTGCTACGAGCACCTCCCGGCTGAAATCAAGAACCATCCATTAGTTGGGACAACGCTTCGTGTTGGTTCCCAAATCTGCTACACACAATCTTTAGCTACACCAAACTCACCTTTATATCCTATCATAGGGAACCCTAAATTCCCCCCGGGACTTGACCTTCAGACTAGAAATATCTTTAAAGATCTAAATCGTACACAAGCAAGACATTTCGTACAGAATAATTCATGGCCTTCCTTAGAAGCACTCGGAAGCGAGACAGGTACCTTTAAGCTGCCGTTCTGGACGGCGGTACGACTACGACATTTCCTCTCATGCTTACCTAACCCACAAGATTTCAACAGACCTCTCACCTTCTTTGAGACGCTATGCTCAGAAACGGAGAGACTCCCGAGGACACTGTCCATATTATACAACCTCCTGACCTCCCCGGAGGACAACACACCTCCGCCATACCTGAGTAAATGGGGAACAGACCTAAATTGTACATTTACCCCCAATCAATCTCAACGTGTAATAGTGTTAGCTCTGAAATCCTCCATATGTACGAAAGTACAAGAAACCAATTATAAACTTATGACAAGGTGGTATAGGACCCCACAAATCTTACATACCTATTACCCAAACACCCCAGATGTGTGCTGGAGGTGCCAGGGAGATAGAGGTACGCTATTGCACATTTTCTGGTCCTGCCCGAAGTTATCCCATTTCTGGTCTACAGTCAGAACGACTGTACAGAAATTCACAGAATATATGTTATCCCAAACGACCCGGCATTTTTTCTCCTTCATATAAATACTATGTCGATTAAGAAGTACAAAAAAATCGGTCATTTGCCATATGCTGCTAAATCCTGCATCCCGATTAACTGGAAAAGTCAGACCCCACCATCGATTGCTAGCGGGATCCAAAGAGTAGAAGACATTAGGAGAATGGAGGATCTGGTGCTCACGGCGAAACAACAGGAGGAGAAATACAAAGCGACATGGGATTTGTGGCTTCAATTTGACCTTTCACCAGAAGGTACAGCCCTTAGAACATTATAAGGAAACCATCTCCCTTCCTTCTTCTGTAATGTGATGAGACCAGAGGCCGCCCTGAACCAACCGGTGACTGTTGTTTATGTAGATCTCCTCCCCCCCCGCTATTGGATGACCATATACTTGTTGTACCAATGTTTCTGTTATCTCTGTATTGTCTTGTTGCTTTTCTTTATTATTTTTATCGCCCGAATTGGGCATTAATAAAATCTATATTTGAAAAAAAAAAAACAATCACTCGAGTATCCTGCACACGGCTGTACAGTGTGCAGAGCCTGTGTAATGACATTCCTGGGACACGCTGCTGCTGCGTACATTGTCCCATTGAGATATGAGGCAGATGTGCGCTAGAATGCAAACCAACGTATGTTCCAAAAGCACGCTATCTGCATTTGGAGCATAAATCAGTACACAAGCAGGTGATTTACACAACTCCCTGCTAAATGACATTTTCCAGAACTGGCTGTCGCTGCATTTTGAGACACATTACAAGAGGCTGCTGTATGCAGTGGCTGTGGGTCCCAGGATTGTCATTGCATGGGTTCCTGCACACTGTATGGCTGTGTGCATGAAGCCTAATACTTTTTTTTTTTTTGTTCACTTAGAACACACTTATTATAAATAATGCAATATTTCTAACTTTTAAAGCAATGTTTATAGATTTATATAAAAATAAAAAAAACACATGTCAATTGAAGACTTACCTCTGACCACAAGATATCTTTCAATTGCTTGCACAAGAGCCAGAGGGTCAATTTTTACAGGTCCACCTTTCCATTGCTTTACATTGGTACAGTCAGGATGTCTCTGAAGCTGACACTTCAGCTGATGTGTATTGAAAAACTTCAGAGCCTGTGACCCCCTGAAAAGATTTTAAACTGTTAGCACTGCTGAATATTACCTTACCTCAACCGTCCTTGTTTTCTCTGTTCACCAATATGATGTAAAATAAATTGCATTTTCTGTATATAACTGTATTCTATTTTGTATGCTTTGCCTATGAATTGTACACTACACTCATTGTGCACATGGCACTAATAATGTTTTGATTAGGTTTTCATTCTTTCAAGTCCTGATTAGAAACTAGCCTGTCTATGCAACACCCCTAAGGCAACGCCCCCTGTTACCATAAAAGTACAACTGTAATATTAGGGTCCTTTCACACGGGGCGGATCCGTAATGATCCGCCCCGCGAAGATCCGCTGCTCAGCGGGGATCGCACAGCTGTTCCCCGCTGAGCCGACTGATGACAGGGCGGTCCCTGCACACTGTGCAGGGACCGCCCTGTCAGTTCTCCGCTCTCCTCTATGGAGGATCGGATGAACACGGACCGTCTGTCCGTGTTCATCCGATCTGCAGACGGATGAAAAAAATAGGATTTTCCTCCGTCTGCAGAACCGGACAATTGCGGGTGTCAGCGGATGCTCATCCGCTGACACCCGCTACCCCACAGACATGCATGTATGTCCGTTTTTCATTCAAGAACGGATGGATGAAAAACGGACATACGGTCCGCATGTGTGAAAGGGGCCTTAATGTGATGCCTCCGTAATAATGCGTAAAAAAAAAAAAAAAAAAAAAAAAAAACATATATTTGATTGCGCCGAATATAAACAGAGCAGTGATTTGGAAAAATGCCAAATATAATTTTTGTGCCTGTTCCCTACTGCAGTACTTCTATTGAAGGGTTACTAAACCCAGGAGCCTACATTCACTATATCTGATCTCCCACAGTACACAAATGGAGATGCAATAATGTTAGTAAATTTAAACTGCTAAATACCTTTTCTCATCAGCTGTATACAGCAGTCGTGACTTCCATCAGTGTCTGGCCCAGCACTGGTTAAAGCTTGTAGGAGGAGTTTTTTTTCTCCTCTGACTGCCCTATGAAGCTGTATGAATCCTAACCCTCTGTCTGGACAGTGCTGATCACATCCACCCTCACAAAAAACAACAAACTCTCTAGCAATACACACCAAACTGAGTATGTGAAGAGTGCCGCCTAGGGCACTGTTCTATCAGCAGATGGACTGGGGACAGTGAAAGGTGAGGATCAGAGAAGACAGGATCAAAAAGCCATTTTACACAAATGCGAAAGATTAACCCCTTAGGTTCCACAGTGAATAGAATAAGAGTGATTGCAGGATAAAGAGACTGATTTTTACTGTTGTGTGTTCAGTAAGACTTTCATTTGAAACCACTAATCAATAGGATAAGAGTTGCCTATCGATAACATTTCCAGAACAATGAGTAGGAAAGGGATTATGAATAGTAACACGTTTCTTTTACAAAGCAACAATGTAATACTAAAACCAATACCACTACTGCCTCCATCAGCTCATTCCTCGCATGCATTACCTTTTGCATCGCTTGCCTATCTCTATTAGATTGTAAGCTCTCACAAGAAGGGCCCTCCTAATGCTCTTTAAATGAATTATTGTATTATAAGGCCTCATGTACACTGCTGCTGGCAAATGGATGTCTAAAAGCAGTCGGGCATTTTTTTCAGCTGTCCTTGAACTCTCTTCTATGTTATCCTATCAGTACATGTACACAGGGTCGTTTATAGTCAGTTGAGTTTAGAAGCATTTTTTGGAATGCAAAAAAAATGTGTTCAGGATGTTCAGAGGCATTTAAAAACACCAAATGCCTGTAAACGCGGTAACTCTGGTTTAGCCACCTTTCGTTTACAGGCGTTTTTCATTTTTGGTCATTAAAAAAAAAAAAAAAAAAAAAAAACACACACACACACACACACTTCTAAATGCAAAACACTGCATGGAAACGCAGCAAAACGGACATTTTAAACGTGGCTTACCAGCGGTCACGTTAAATTGTTCAAGAGAGGTTGTAAAAACATCTTGTGTACATGAAGCCTAACTGTACTTTGTAACACTGCACAAACGGTTAGTGACATAAAATTCATGTATAACAATAATACAAAAATGCAGTAACCCAGAACAGCCAATAAGATTTTCCTGAAGCCAGATGAGCATATAATGAATTTTGATTGTTTGCCATGTGCATTGCCCTTTTGCCTCCCCTTTTCAACCAGCTTTTATGAAGAGTAAAGAAACATATGTGCTACTAAAGGTAATCCACTAATGAAATCTTAAAGTGGTTGTAAAGCCACTTTGTTCTCTTCATACAATCCCCTATGTTCTATAACACTATGTGCCAAAAGTATGTGTTCTATAAAAAAAAGAAATTAAGTTTTATACCTTATTTAAAAAAACAAAAAAACAAAAACAAAAAAAAAAAAAACCAACAGGATCCATTTGTTTTGTTTTTTAGGGTATCAACCGCTTTAATTCCAACAATACAGGCAAAATACCTGGAAAAAGACTTGAAACAGGGAGCTGGATAATATTACACCAGCCCCCTAGGGGAGCTTTAATTTCATGAGTAGGGCGATGTTTATATTTTACAGATACACGTACCTGCTCCCTGTCCCATTTCCACTGGGAAAATCATGCACTTTGACTGGGAATTGCTCCATCTGACTGAGGCAGTTGTTCATTTTGTGCACTAGTGCCAGCAAATGGCCACTTTCTGTTGGATCTACTCTTCCAATTGGTTCTTCTCCAGGAAGCTGGAAAAGAAGACGTAATAATACATTATTTCCCATACTCTGCTGCAGCCTCTGAGATCCAGCCAAGTTTAGCTCCTCGGGGTATATCTTCCCTACAGAAGAGCCTTGGCGAGGTAGTGCTGCTTCCATGATGTGCAGCAAAACCCTCTGTTTTTAATGTGAATTGTTAGTCAGGGTCAATTGCTTTATTTGTTTATTTGCAGGCGAACTGGTAAAAAACAAAGCAAAGGCCTCTTCTGGCTGAGACGAGTTAGTGGAGTTGCACCATGTTTTTTTTTTTACCCTGTATTCAATAGTTAATCATACAGTCCCGTGGTCAAAGTGCCGGGCTTCACCACATAGCTGGTCCTGCACGGATATACCGCAGTGAAGTCATATGGTGATTTGGTTACTTACCGGGGAGCCAAAAAAAACGTGCAGGAACCTCTTCAGCCGGATATCTCTGCTTACAATATCCTTTTCACTTTTGGATGTCAGATACAAGAGTAGCTGTTTCACAAACCCACTGTGCTGGATTTCAAATGAGGAAACATCGGACTCCGAGACTATGCTACGGATTTCTACAAGGCACTCAACACCACCATCCACCTGCAATTAAGTGTAAAAATAAAACGTTAGTGTAGGGGGACTTAACAGAAACCATGAACAAGCACACAAAAATAAATATAAATACAGAACATTAAAGAGATAAAAATTACACAATGTTGTGGCAGTGAAAATTGAGAGTGCAAGACATTGCCACTGGTAAAAAGAAATTAATATTTGCAATTATTTTATTATAACATTAGTTACCCTCAATAATTAATGAGTGATCCACTGCAAGCTTGGTATTCTTTACAGGACCCCTGAAATGTATGGTGCACATTTGATTTTAAGTTACATTTTTCCAGTTCAGTTATTACACTTGTAATGCTAATAACTGAACTGGAGTCTGTCCTAAATCTAACAAAAAAGCCAAATTGAAAGAATTTTTTTTTTACTGGCCACACCCAAATGCATGGCATAAACTATTTACAAACTACAGCCTGCATATCTTTGGTATCTACATCCCCAATTTCATTTTCCATAGGTTTCCACACACTAGCCGCATAAAGGTGCAGTAGCCCACAGACTGTCACAATTGGGATGTTTATTTAGCCTGGTCAGTACATATACATTTCCCATTCAGTCATGTGATCGGTGCAATGGCAGGCTATAAGTTAAAGCTGAACCTATTAGGAGTGACTACTTGGTAAACAAGACAATATTAATTCCTTTACAGGCTGGAAACAGCAATATCAAACACTTGACTTAGACAACCACAACTTGCAATGAAGAAAATATGTCATATTCTTGTTAGTGGCGTTTAAGTACCTGAAGATTGAGCTGTTCTGTGGCGTTGCAAAGTCTCTGTAGTACATTAAGTGCAGGGTTGCTGCCATCCATATTTTCAGAACTAAAATATCTTTCCACAAACTTATGTGCCTGCTCCTTTATCCAGCCACGTATTCTCTCTCTGGGTTAAAAGAGAAATACAAGGGTCGAAAACATATAAGGTTTCTGAATGAACAAACATGACAAATCTAGGATGTTGAAAAAAGGATGCCAATGTACAACATCTTAGGATGTATTATAGGTCTGCTGTACCTGTTATTTGAGATGGTGTCTTTGGAAGCCGTTCTTGCCAACCCGCTTACACCTGCTGTTCTCGCTGGCTCAATATTGTTGCTATTTGACTGTGTGCTCAACCTACCCCAGGTTTTAGGGTTTAAGCTGGCCAAAAATGAGGATTTTGGAGACTGTGTGGCTGTTGGGCTTTTTGCTGAAAATATGAAAGAAGAATGAAAACAAGTTAAAAAGAAAATAGAATGATAGAAAACCCATAAAGCCAAAAATGTGCTACACATGTTAACAAAATATGTATGCTGCATCTGGAACAGTGTGCTTTACTCTCTAGCACATAATTATGTGGTAGTTTACCATATAGGTAGAGCTGCACGATTCTGGATAAAATGAGAATCACAATTTTTTGCTTACAAGATCGCAATTCTCGGCATAAAATCTTTCACATTATACAAAAAAAAATTGGGCTAACTTTACGGTTTATTTTTTTTCTTTAAATAAATAGTTGAAGTGTATTTTTTCTCCCAAAAAAATGCATTTGAAAGACCACTGCTCAAATACAGTTTGACATAAAATATTTCAAGGACTGCCATTTTATTCTCTAGGGCAGGGGTGTCCAAACATTTTTCAAAGAGGGCCAGATTTGATGAAGTGAACATGTGTTCACTGAATGGTTTAAAAAAAAAAAAAAAAAAAAAAAAAGAAATTACTTCTGCCGAGAAGAGGCCCATCATCTAAAAGATCGTTTTTGCCAGTGTCTAATCACCTTAAGGTAGCATGCAATATGTACGGTTATGCCCTATAATGCATTTATTTAGCTCAAGCTGAACTTTTCAAACTGCTATCTTAAAGCAGCGTTCCACCCAAAAATTAAATTTCTGCTATACCCCCCGTGTCACATTTGGCACCTTTCGGGGGGGGGGGGGCTGGCTTGGAGTAGATACTGTCTATTACAGGTATTTGGTCCCACTTCTGGTGAAAGATTGCCACAGTGATCTACGCCATTTCCGGCACCTCCTCCATTCCCCCCTCGGAACACACAGCACGACTCACGCAGTAGGGAAACTGTGAAGCCACAAGGTTTAACTTCCCGATTCCCTTACTAGCAATGCCGGCACCTCCACTCAGAGCTGAGGCACGGCTCAGCCTCGGGTGTTAAAGTCAGCAGCTGCTGTGGATGCTTTGAGGCTTTTTTTTTTTTTTAGGCAGAACTCCACTTTAAATCTGAACTCTGGGTAGATATAAAATGCAGTATGGTATTTTTCTCTTTTTTATGCAAGTACCCAAATTTGACTTGACTTCAACCCTTTGCAATCTCTTGTACAGCTGTACTCAAATCAGGGGTGGGCAAAACTGGGAGCCAAATTGGATAATTTGCATGAAAATGAGCTGAGGGAAGAAATTATATTATCGCACTTCATTACATCATTATATTACTTCTGCAGTCCAAAACAAAGTAAACGCTGCCTAATTGCCAATCAGTAGCTAATCAGTGTAAAGCCAGAACTGAATGAATAGGAGGAAAAAAAAAAAAAAAAAAAAAAAAACACCTTTAAAAAAAGGTCCATGCACACTGGGCTTAAAACACCGTTTCCTTAGTAGGAAAAAATGCTCATATAGGAGCGTTTATGTACAGCCGTTTGCATTTTTAAAGGGGGATTCCACCCTAAAGTGGAACTCCCGCTTTTCGGAACCCTCCCCCCCTCCGGTGTCACATTTGGCACCTTTCAGGGGGGAGGGGGGTGCAGATACCTGTCTAAGACAGGTATCTGCACCCACTTCCGGGCATAAACTCCCACGGGAGTTTACGTCACCTCCTGTCCCGGCGCGCTGTCTGCCGGGACACACACGTGACCCGGCAGACGGCGCTGAAGATTCTCATTGCGCCGCGCGACTCGCGCATGCGCAGTAGGGAATCGGGAAGTGAAGCCACTTCCTGATTCCCTCACCGAGAATGGCGCCGGCTACAGCAGGGAGCCGAGCGATCGATCGGCCTCTGCTGCCGACACCGCTGGACCCTGGAACAGGTAAGTGTCCATTTTTTAAAAGTCAGCAGCTGCAGTATTTGTAGCTGCTGGCTTTTAAATTTTTTTTTTTTCAGTACAATCCCGCTTTAAGAGGAGTTTTCTGGCAGAAAAAAAACGCCAAACCAGAAGGTTCCCCCCCCCCCCCTCTAAATGCTGGGCTTAAAGCGGAGTTCCTCTCCTCCCCAAAAAAAAAAAAGACATGGCAAATGTGGAATGTCAGGGGGTCACCTTCCCTTAAAGCGGAAGTTCCATTCTTGGGTGGAACTCCGCTTTAAAATATGCCTCTAAAACATCCTAATGTGCATGGACAACATTGAACTGCTTCTCAGGCAAATCATAAAACTCATGTAGAAGCAGCATTTTTTTTTTATATCCAGTGTGCATGGACCCTAAAATGTAGAAAAAAAAAAATAAAGAATGTTATAAATATACAATATCTGTTAAAAAAAACAGACATCTTTAAACCAGTACAGTAATAAAAAAAAATCAAATCAACGTGTACCTTGATTGTCAGCTTTATCTTCATCTCGAGGAGGGGAGTACTTAGGCCTCCTTGGCCCACGTTTAGGCAGTCTTTTTCTTTTTAAGACGTCACTAAGTCGCCTATGGGAGAAAAAAATAAAAAAAAATGTTTTACAGTGTTTCTCTCAACATGTCATTTCTCAATCCTTTGCCTAGATGGTGGGAAAACGCCAATGTAGATCGGTTTATTAGATATCGAATGAGTACAAATAAAACAAATTTCATTAGCTGAATTTGCTAGTTGGAAAGATGACTGACAAGCTTCTCTTACCCTTGTGGGCTGAGGTCTAGCGAGTCATCTCGGTGCTGGAGGCTGGGTGAACCAAGGTCAGCAGCTGCATTCCCAGCTGCACTACCAGTTCCAGTATTGATGATGGCAGCACCGGCTAGAGAGCCAGATCCATTGGTGCAGACCTTTGGAGGGCTTGTTAGCAGCGTCTCAGATTCAGCCAAATTCTTCACTTGGTGCATCACACCTGGGAGAGACACACAGTGTTCAGTACAAAAATATACAAGACATACAGAAGACCTACAGTTATACTGGATAGGAGATGGAGAAGGAGAAGGAGAAGGAGGAGCTTGGCATTACACAAACCGGACTAATTAGAAAGACAACACCCCCCCCCCCCACAAACTGAGCAGTTATTTTTCATACCTTCTCTCCTGAAATACACACTGAATATGTCTGGCAATTTCTGCATTAATATCTCTGCCATCTGAAGAGCTCCCACCACAATTTTGAGGTCTTGGCTTGATAACATAGAAGCAATATGACTGAAAAGAAAAAAACAAAAATAAAAAAACTATTAAAAACACAACCAGAACAAAATCTAAATAGGGCTCATTCTCATACTGATCAGCTCTGAAAGTGGCACATCTCTAGGTTCAAAATAAGTTTTAAATGGGGGGGTTGAATCAAAGATAAAAGTTAACCGTTTTCCACAATAACCAGGGATTGTAATATTCTGCACTAGAAATACAGCAGCAGGAACAGGGCTGGTTCCTACAGCTAACACAGATATTTTACATCAAGGATCAATATTAGAGCACATGCACTCTATTGGTTTAGTTGTCCTACTTTTCTCAAAGGAATATCCAGGTGGGTAAATCGCACAATTACAACGTTAACAATAATAAAAAAAACAACTTTTTTTTTTTTTAATTGCCAAAACATGGAAACAATCTATATAGCAAAGGCTGTGTAACAAATAGCTAATTTTTAAAGGACAGCGGACAGATATGAAAATGTTAGGCAACACAGAATTACAATTTTTAGGCTTCATTCACACTGACATAAGAGTATTTTCTTCAGTTTCTTGCTGGCAGATTTAGTAGTAGATCCTGCATAAAATACTAGGGATGCACCGATACCATTTTTTTTTTTACAATGAGTACAAGTACCTATATTTTTAGTACTCGCCGATACCTACCGCGACTGTTTGGTTTGTACTTGAGCTGTCAGCAATTGTACAAAGCATTAAAAAGTTATTTACAAATGAAATAAATAGCTTTTTTATTTAGCACTTTTTCAATGTGAAATGTGTAAATATATGTTAATATGTGTAAAAATATTCAGTAAAAAACACAAAAAAAAGTTAATTGTTTATAAAATAGACAAGAAAAGAAGAAAAAAAAAAAAAAAAAAAAAAAAACAGGAAAATTAAAATGGAGGAGAATAGGGAGTTAATTAAGGCTGATTAGAGTAAATTAAGGGTTAAGTTAAACAGAGGAATACATTTGTTCATCCCTTTGATCTGCAGATGAAGAAACAGAAATTTACAAAAATAAACTAGGTTTTTTTATTTTAGCGTTTCAGAGCTGAGCAATGTTAACATTGCCGGCTGCTTTTTTTTTTTGACAGCTACAATTACCGTACATTAACACTGGGGAGACCCACTGACAGCTCAAAGAGCCGAGCCTGAAAGTTTCGGTTTCAGGTATCGGTGCATTTGCACGAGTACCGATACTTGTGCAAATATTCAGTATCGGCACCGATACTAATATCGGTGCAACCCTATAAAATACATACCTAAAGTACTTGCGTCTACATGCATTTAGACATGTACAAATCTAATGACTTACAGTTTTATGCACACACAAGTTTGTATGCATACATGTACAGTTCTAGAAACAGCCGAGTCCTTTTTGGTACACTGCTAAACGAGGCACACATTTTCATTTGTAGACATAGCTGTGTGCACGGCCCCTTTGATTCCTTTACTTCTGCATGTATTGGAAACAAAGAGGCCATACATTTTAGATGCCTGTGTGAATGAGCTCTTAAGAGCCAATTGTTTATTGAAAAATAAACACGCCATCAGTTCTAAAAGAAACAGGAATGAACGTGAATTTACTTTAACATTAAAAAATAATAATATCTGCTGAAATTCTGCTTCCTACCTGGACACAGCGTGGTTCTTTAAAACATCTTTTAGGAGTTCAGCATCAGCAAAATAAATGATCCTAAGGATTGCTCTAAGGCACTTGTGTCTGACAGCAGGCCCCGCAGAGGAGCTGTACACTTCATAAAGCACTCCAAACAAGGTCTTAATAAAAGATTTGGCCAGCTCTGGGTCTTCTTTCATCAGCTGCGCTCTGGCGTCATCTCTTTTTAGCTCAGAATGTCCACCTGGAAGCAAAGCTACGCCGTCAGGAAAGCCCACTGCAGCAAAAATAATATCTCATAATATACACACACAGAGCTATATATACAAACACATAATCTATACATACTTTATTTTGACATTAATGCAACCCTGCTGTATGGGTGTACAGTGAAGGTAAGGAAACCATACCTTTGGAGGATAGAACATGCCACTGAACCTCAGTAGCTCACCAACAACCAAAATATCAGTTCTGGCTAAACGAATAATGAAAGCAGCAAACATTTACTGCACTTTCATGGCAGCTTGGTCTTCCTTTTGGACTCGATCACACCAAGTACGCAGAATTGCACTGATCAGTGTTGATCAACACAGGTTTAATGCAAGGGCATGTTAAAAAAACATCTGCTTATGTGCTGGGTCTGTGTTATCTAAAAAAACGCAGCATGTCTGCTAATTTTTTGCAGCACAATGAGCAAACATGTGCCAATGCACTGCTCTGCAAAAAATTCAAGTGTAATTTTGTTACATTTCAATAAGGCCCCTTTCACACTAATCAGTTTTACTTCCATTTTTGCCTTACCAAAATCTGAAGAAAAATGCATGACCATTAAAATCCTATAGAACTCTTCATACCAGTCAGTTGCGGGTCAGTTGTGTTTTTAAAAGTCCTGCATGATGCATTTAGACACGGTAAAGAAAATGCATTAAAAATGCACTTTTGCCTTTTGAGTCACATGTCCTTTTTTTCACAGGAGCAAAATGCACCGGAAGCAAGGAAAAACGTATATGCGTTTTAACCGCATTTTTGAAAGGGAGCAGTGTGAAAGCAGCCTACAGTTAAACACTGAAGAATAATAATACATCACACTCCTCCTACACAACACACACCAGTGAGCACACGCTACATGGACCATAAGGCGCCCCTGCAGGTGTGAACATGCCCTTAGAGTTGCACTGTTGACTTGGTCCCCGTTTTAGCCTGCATTCACACCTGAGCAAACCATATTCCTGGTGATTTTGAAGCCGAAAAAAGCTCATGATGAATGGGGGCTTAAATTTTACTAAGAAAAAAATCCATGTTAAAGACTAAAACAAAGTGTATTTCCACTTTTGCAGTAAAATTGTGAAACCCAGCTTATATTTGTTACATGTTCTCTTTCATAGAACAATCTTGCAGCTTAACATTTTTGATGCTTTTTTTTTTTTTTTTTTTTTTTAAACTCCATCACTGAAAAATCCTATTTAAAGGATTGTCTATGAGTGGGTTAGGGAGCTTTATTTACCATAAATCACTGTCTGTACTCTGCTAGCATATCCCATTGTCAGTTGTAAACACAGTTGTACGGTAATGAGGAAGAGCTCAGTATGTCCAGTGTGTCAGTGTGGGGACAGAATCACAGAAATTGTCAAATCTTTGCAGTCCTTCAATCCGTCTTCAATTTAGAAACCCCTAAAAATCATTATTTTTTTAGTTTGTTTAGGTATACTGTGTGAATGGGGACACAAACATTGTGGGGTTTTCTAAAACTTGACTGCAAAAGTGGAAATACTCTTTAAAAAGGCATTCCTTCCCAACCATGTCTTTTCTAAAGCAACAGAGGAACTTACTCTACAGCTATCAGAATGCATGGGGGTTTCATGCTGATGTACCTACTATGTTTGGATGGCCTGCTGTACCAAATGCTGTGTTCTAGAAGGTACAGCCTCATGGCAAAGCAGCCAGCCAATTAGAAGTATACAAAAAAGGGGGAACTTTGAGTATGGGTTTAGCTGCATTAAAAAAAAAAAAAAAAAACCTAGACCACTCAACATCAAGGCAAGTTAATATGTCTTATTACTGTGCTTCACTTCTATTTCATTGGAAACCAAAGGTGTTTTGTGACAACATAAAAAAAAAAAAAAAAAAAAAGGAGGATCAGATTGACAAAGCATTCCAAAAATAAAATTTTATAACTAAACAAATAGAAATTAAAGACTTGGTAGATACTTACTAGTGTTTGCATTGGCTAGGGGGTTAGGTTTTCTCTGAATGGCGCGTGCTGTTCCGGTATCCTCGTTGATTTGCTGCATAGAATTAAAATCAATAGTATAAACACGCCCCAGTGTAGACAAACTTATCTCATCCTCACCAACCTGATGGGCTGCCTGAGAACACAGATATAAAACAGAGAGATAATCCTTGAATAGAAAACACAAAACTTCATCACGCACAATGTTAGGATCCGCTTTGTCCCCTTTGGGTGCTCATAGCTCCATTGTTCAGCTTAAGTGCCAAAAAAAAAATGCAATTCCACAGAATTACAGCACAGTACGGTTTATTTGAAATATCTCAAGGAAATTTCTCTTTGGATCTTCTTTCAAGCTTTACAGTATACGAGATGGTGCTGATAAGTACTGAGCCTTACCCAGAAAAAAATTGAGCACGGAAGCTGTAAATTGCAGGGCGTAATGGCCAATTTGTCTATATTCAGTGGTGTAAAATTCAACTACCTATGATTTTAACTTTTCTTTTTCAGGTTCAAAGTGAACATGGCAGCACCTCCAGAAAAATTCAATGTTGAAGAACATATGACCACAATCTAGTTCGTTTCTCCAAGGGAAAGGCGCAAAGCAGATCTATGATGAAATGTCACAAATTTTCGGTGACAGTGACTCTTCATATGCAACAGTTAAACGTTGGGTTGCAAATTTTAAAACTGGTAATTTCAGTGTTGAAAGTGAGAAACTCAGTGCAAGGCCTGCTTGTCTCTGTGCCAGTAAATGTGAAAGCCATCCATGACCAGATCATGGAGGACCGCCAAATATCAGCCAAAACTATTGCTACTTATCTGGGAATATCACATGAGAGTTGTTGCCATTATCCACAACGACTTGGAAATTAGAAAGCTTGCAGCAATGTGGATCCCAAAACTTTTGTATTTTGCAGGCACAGAGACAGAAACAGGCCTTCCACTGGGTTTCTCACTTTCAACACCGAAATGGGCAGTTCTAAAATGGGTAACCCAATGTTGCATATGAAGGGCCACTGTCACCCAAAGTTTGTGACATTTTAACATGGATCTGCTTTGCACCTTTCCCTTGGAGAAACATGATCTTAATTATGGCCATATGCTCTTTCACATTACATTTTTTTGGAGGTGCTGCCATGTTCATTTTGGACCTGAAAAAGGAAAGTTAAAATCATAGGTAGTTGATTTCTGCACCATTGACTACAGACAAATTGGCCAGTACACCCTGCAATTTAAATCTTGCTAATTTTTTTCTGGGTAAGACGCAATACTCATCAGCACCGTACTGTGCACAGCACTCAGCACAGTATGTGAACCCTCACCTTGTAAAACAACCCATTTAGTTTGCCACTTAGAGAGCTCGGGGTGGAGACTGCAGGGGTCCGGTCAACAGGAGGAAGAGAAACAGAAGTACATTAAGCTCCCAGGTAAAAAGGCAAACACGCAAACTGAGCATGCTGAAATGGATGTGCTTTTATGCTTTGAGGCAGAGGTGCAACTAGAACCCTCAGGCTACTGGTGAAAGAAACCTTGAAAGGCCGATGCGGTCCCGCAGCACCCCCCCCCCCCCAAACCACTGATCCCGGGGCCCCTTTTTACAGTCCTGCAAGAGGATTCTTTAACATGCTCTGGATTGGGCCCCGCTGAACGCAGAGCAAGGTTCACCCACCCCCCCCGCGCCAGACAAGGCAGAGAGGCACAGCAAGGAGCATCGGCAGGCAGACACACGAGCGTGCCCGAGCAAGCCCCAAGAAGAGCCACCCGCCAAGCAGGCATGGGGCGGAGACAGCAGCACAGCAAACAAGCCGGAGCGGCAACGCAGCAGCCCACCCCTGCCCGCCGCCAGTCGTCCCGCACAGCGCATGCCGCAGGCAGCCCCGCACAGGGCAATCAACCGGGAGAGAGGGCAAGCAGGGGCAAATGCCAAGGCTCCATAAGAGAGAGACGGAGCAGCACCCGCACCTCATGCACCAAGCAAGTCCCCCGCAAGGGCAGGGCAAGCACAGAGAGCACAGAGGTAGAGAGAGGGAGCAAAGCAGAGCAGCAGCAAAGAGCAGGAGATGGGCGCAGCCGCAGCAAGCCCCCCCCGCACCCACCGCAAGGAGCCCCCAAGCAGGCACCCCCCCCCCCCGCAAGGTCAAGAGCAAGGGCAGCAAGGGCAGGCAGCAAAAACACTAGCAAGGAGCTAACCCCCCGCAGCAGCACGAGAGGAGCAAAGGCAGCGGGGCACCCCCCCCCCCGCCAAGCACCAAGATGGCACCCCCAAAGCAAGCAAAGAGCAGCAGCAAACCCAACCCCATGGCACCCCCCCCCCCTCCGGGGGGGCACCCCACCCCCAGCACCAGCAAAGGCAATTCCCCCTGCGGGCAAAGAGCCGCACAGCCCCCCCCCCCCCTCCACCCCCCCCCCCCCACCCCCCAAGGAGTCAGCAAACCCCCATCAGCAAGCCCCGGCAAAGCGACGACCCAGGCAAAAGAACACCAGAGCACCCCCCCCGCAGCTAGCAGCCAACCCCGCCAGGACCCCTCCCACCCCCCCCCCCCCCCCCCCAGCAAGTGAGCCAAACAAGAGCCCCCCAGCCTAAGGAGCAGCCCACCCCCCCCCCCCCCCCCGGAGGCACAGGCAGTCACAGAAGCAACGTCCCGCAGCTCCACGGCAGCCCCCACCCCCCGAGGCCCCCTTCCTACCATCTTGGGGCCCCTCCAAGGTGGCAGAAAGCAAGAGATATTTCACCAGCACAACAGAAAACACCATAAGGGTCCGATGCAGTGGCAGAACTACCAGGAGTTGCACTTGCAACCGGATCCTGGTGTTCCGCCACTGTGGGGGTCCCCAGCCTCTTTCTATCCTGCCCCTGCTATTGACATCGCTGGTCTGGTGACTGTCTATAGCAGCGGTGGCAGTCTATTAGGACCCCGTGCCAGTTACATTATGGAGCTGATGGGTGCATGCAGGAGAGGGCTGGCACTATTGGTTGCAGACAGCTGAGCCCCAGCTACCAGTCACATAGCAGTGGTAATGCTGTATAGCCTTCTCTGTTGACATGGCAATTGGGATGTGATCCAGGCGATGCTCCCAGTTAGATCTAAAACACACAGTATTTATTAGAATCAAGTACAATCACATTTATATCAACCATATGTTCAGCAGCCATGTGAACTCCTTGCCAGTAAGGTGGGGGCTTTGATGAGTAAAACCACTATCATTTTTGATATTCGATCCAACTGGGAGGCATCATCTGGATAGCATCCTGATCGGCATGTCAACAGAGAAGGCTATGCAGCATCACCACTGCTAGGCAACTTGTGGGAGGCTCAGCTGTCTACAACCAATTGTGCTGGCCCTCCTGCACATGCACCCAATAGCAGGGACAGGACAGCAAGAGGAGGGCAGGGGACCAGAGTGTTGCAAAATGCAACCTTTGTGACCCTGGTAGTTCTGCAACTGGTCCACATTGTGAGGATTTCCCCATCCACCTAGAATGTGTAGATGGGGGAATTGGATATTTTTTTTTTAGTTTGTTCAACCTAAGGCCCCTTTTCAGACGGGGCAGAACCCTTACCCTTCCAACAGATCCGCCTGCTCAGCGGAAAATATGACCGTTGAGCAGGTGGATGACAGGTCTGTGTTGATATACAGAGCGAGCACGGACACAGCCTGCTGTTCTTTGTAGGAGGTTGAATGGAAATGGACCGCCTGTTATCCGATCCGATCTCCCGGATGGATGTGGGACGGATTTTTTTTGTGGACTCAATCGGATGCTGGCGGATGTCAGTGGACACATACCAGCTGACATGTGCCACCCCATAGAGAACAATGGGTGGTCAGGTCCGCCTGTGTGAAAGTGGCCTAGTGGTTAAACTGAAAAAAAAAAAAAAACTGTGATTATTATATGTGCTGCCTAAATGCTAACTGAAAGTGAAGTTTGTGAAGCTCTTGGAAGAACTGAGAAGGGGAGGGAGATGGAAGGGGGGGGGGGGGGGGGTGTTAAGGGAGTGAGATGGGGACAGTTCAGTGATCACAGCGTATTGCACTGCTCACTCACACCCCAGGGCCAAGGCAAGTAGATGGTGGCTCAGGCATCTTTGAGATAGCCAGGAATAGGTAGCCGGCTGCTGCTTTTCATATTTCCTGCCCACACATCCTCCTCCTCTCACAGTTGCACGCCAGGGATAGGAGATGCAGAGGGCCAGGCAGACACAAGGGGCGGGAGGACGTGGAGGTTGTACTCCTCTCCAGTCTGTGCTGGAGGGGGGTGGGGGGTGTTGTAGCTCACTGGGCTGTCACAGACACTCGGCTAAGCTGCAGCCACCAGTCTCTACAGGCTGATTCTCCTATCCTGTGGACTGGAAAATATGGCTGTTTTAAAAAAAAAAAAAAAAAAAAAAAAAAAGATAATGGGAGGTTGGCAACACAGTGATGGAACTCCAGGGCCCGGTTGCAAGTGTGACCTCTGCGACCCTGGTAGTTCGCCACTGCCTTGGGGCTGTCAGTTTGAAATAGGAAAGCAGGGGGACTGGCAGGAAGCAATACAAGAAAAAAAAGAAAAGAAAAGAAAAGCGGGACCCTTTTTCATAGAAGTACATGCCAAAACAGACACATCAGGAATATGAAATATTGGAGTGAGATGCACGTTAATTGTCCCCATTTTACCACTCCATTAGTACTGAAAGTGAGATGAAATTTAACATTCCAAGGGTTTTTCCCAGAGCAAGGTGGTGACAGGAAATATTGGCGATGGCGACATCTGTTCCAGAGAAAACAGTTTAAGAAGAGAATTCCTCACTTTGGGAGTTTTTTTTTTTCCTCATTGCTGTTCTCTCTTGGGCATACTTCATACTTGTAGCGTGTGCTCAAAAGCTTTGTCAAAGTCCAATTACCTGAAGGTGCCAGCCTATAACCCAGGGTTTATGAATTGTTAGCCTGTGCCCTGTACCATACAATCAAGTTTATTTTTTCTAAACTTCTGCTTTAAAAGCGGAAAGCCACCCAAAAGGGGAAGTTCCGCTTTAATTACTCCCCTCCCCATATTTGGTTATCAGAAGTCCGTGCCTAGTTTGGACAGGTAACGGCTTCCACTTCCGCTGGATCACCTAGGCTAGTTCTCCCCCTCCCCGCAGTCTTCTGGGACAGGTCCCAGAAGACTGCAGGGCCATTCAAAGAGCAGCACATCTTGTGCATGCCTGGTTAGCAGCCGGTTGTGAAGCCGAAAGCAGCGTAGCCAGCTGCCCACAGTTAGGATGCCTGCATCAGGAACCTGTAGGCTAGTAATGCAAAAGCCCGGGTAAGAACAACGCTGGACCTCTGGACAGATTTTTTTTTTTATTAAAAGTCAGCAGCTACAGTATTCATAGCTGCTGCCTTTTCAACCCCCCCCCCCCCCCCGAGTGAACAGACAGCAATGTCAACATATGTAAATAGGCTTCTCTCTCTCTCTCTATCATTTGCAGGTGTACTGTCCCATACATCTGCATTTAAAACTTGTATCCACCTACCAAAATTGTCAGCCTAAAAGGAAAGAAGTGATGATACAAACACTATTAACAGCGAGTTAATTTGTTATCGCCATTTAAAACAGGGAAAATGCAATTCTCTCTCGACTATTAGACATTTACAAATCAGCTGGTCTTCAATTTCATGGTTATAGTTTTTATTCCTTTGATAAAAAATTTCAAATAGAATTGAATACAGGTTGCTTCCAGAATTTAACAAGCACCCTGGATTTTCTACCAAGGAAGTCCAGCTGTGACTGCTCAGATTTAATCTTTATAGGTTTCAGATGACAGGGAAGAGTATTAACAGGAGATCAAATGATGCCCTATTCACAACAAATACAGGAAAAGGACTTGGCAGAGGTAGTGGAAAGCAGATAGTAAAGTAGTATATTGGTACAAACGGTAGTCTATGAAAACTAGGGATCGTGAAGTGACGGTAAAAAATACAAAATAAAAAAAAAGGGAGGGTTAATCATGTGCAGAAGTCTCCATCAGCACCCAAAGAGGACAATACATCACCCAATGTCATAACAGAGTAACAGCCTTCACACATCCTAAACAATAGTTAAAAATGTCTTCCAAACTCTAACATAAAATTACGGCACTCTACTTGAGGCTTATGAAAAGTGGTGTACAGTTATAAAGGAGGCCACAGCAGACATTTATTTTATTACTAAGCACTTGCTGCCCAGGAAAATGACGACATTTTTCATATACATGTATAAAAAAAATCTGCATTTCTTTGCAAGAAAATTACTTAAAACCCCTAAACATTTTCTGAAAGCAGAGGGCCTGGAGAAAAAAAAAAAAAATGGTGGTTGCTACATTTTATAACATATTTGAGCAGCCGTTTATCAAATGCAAATTTTCAGTAAAAAAATAAAAAAATAAAAAAAAACACACTTAAATGCATTTCAGTGCACAGAAAAAACACCCAACCAAATTTTTGGTAAAATAAGATTATGTCGAGAAAAAAAAAAAAAAAAAAAAAATAATACCAAAAACATATTACGATTTAAAATTTCACACCCCCATGAAATGGCAACAAACTATGAAACCTAAAGAAAAAAAAAAAAAAAAAAAGCCTTTACAGGTTACCGTTTTAGAGTTAAACCTGAGCTCAGGCCCTAGAATTATTACACTCATTCTGACATTCTTGTTGGGCATGACATGGAGATGTGGCACTTTAAAGTTTTTAAAAATATTATTATTTTTTTATAAAAAATGTACTTTATTGCCATCACAAGAGATGAACATCCCTTGTGATAGCTTGAGCAGTGACAGATGCTCTATATTGAGAGATCTGGGGTCTATTAGACCCATGATGCCTTCTTTGGTTTGATTGGCTGCCTCCCTGGCCAGTAAAGCAAAGAACCTTAACCGGAAGTTATGAAAACCTAGTCACTTCCAGGCTCCCCAGTGAGGGAGGGGCAGCTTCAGCAATGATTCTGGTATAACCACTTGCTACTGACTTTGTACAGATGTGTCCAAAGAGCTGGAAGTGGTTAAAAAAAAAAAAAAAAAATAATATATATATATATATATATATATATATATAGATAGATATAGATATAGATGTGAAATTGCCCAAAGTGGGAACAGGAAAAGGATACTGGGAAAATGTATACGGGTTTATATACATGTCAGCCCAACCATTACTTTGTTCATCTCTTGGATATGAGGAGAGATGCCATTTTGTCTCATGGGCAGAATGGCAATCCTGGTACAGTGAAGCTGAGCTTATTCAGCATCGATATATTGTCATTCAGACCTAGCAAACAAACCTGTGTCAGAATAGCCGCTTCTATCACAGGCTTCTGGTACAGTTCATGCTGTGACAAATCTCCTATAGCTGTTGTATATACACACACACACACCAGTTTTCATAAACTTATTGCAGAGTCTTATGTTTCAAACATGCATTCATCCATGCGAGAGCTCAGAAAAGTACGAGGTTAAAAACAAAGAAAAGAAAAAAAGGTTAAACAAATAAGGTAAAAACAGCAGCAGCCATAACCTTCAAACAAATTACAGCATAACATTTCATGTTGATCCAATACTTAAATGGCTATATAAAAATATACCCAGTACATCAAGGATATTCTATTTATATCCATATATACGTATTAATCTATATTGCACACACACAGATTATATATATATATATATATATATATATATATATATATATATATATATATATATATATATATATATATATATATATATACACACATACATACATATATATATATACACATACATACATATACACACACACACACACACACACAGTGTACATCAAATTGGTCATGCAGATTCATGCAAAACTAGACATGACAGACATTTAGGGGTGTTGACTGGGGGTAAAACAGCGACATTACTGACTAAACACATGAAACACAGAAATCTTATTACCTCAATGATGCGACTATCAATTCGGCTGTATGGGTGCCAGAGACCGCGGTCATCCCTCCACTGCCAAATTGCGCCATCTGTATTTTGGGCACTTCCTTTCTTTAACATTGTGTCAACTGCAAATATTCCTTCCTTCGGCAAGCATGGCATCAACTCACTGAAAAAATAGATTACAAATGGTATCATTCAAGACTAGAACTGCATCTTCACTCCAGCATTAAACACACCAGGAGCTCAGCTACTAAAGCCTCACAGTTGACAGTACAACGCAAAAGAAATCTTATAAACGTAATGATTCAATAGCAGGCAAAGAAACAAGCAGAACTTACCATATGAGGGAGGTGAGTTCATACAGCTCCTGGGGGCTTCGGGGGACCAGGTCAATTTGCTCCAGGCAACTACCATTTGAGGCCCCGCATAAAAGGAAGTGCAGAGTTTCTGCTATATCTGAAGGAGAGAAAACAAGGGGTATTAATTCAGAAGATGCCGATCTCGTGCAGCTGTGCTTAGAAACCAATCGGCTTCCAGGTTTAATTGCCAAAGCTTATTTGAACCAGCCTATGGATTTTACAAGTTGTGTTTAAATTAGACCGACAGTAGAATGTTCAGGAGAGGTCATTACAAATACTCATTAATAAGACAGTTTTTTTTTTCTAAATTTCAGATAAATAAAAAAAAAAAAAAAAAAAAACTTAGCTGAATACCACTGGTAAAAGCTCAAGAGCTCCAAATCAGTAGGAAAATAAAGAAACTGCCTGCTCTGCAATGCTAAAATCATCATTTAGGAAAAAAAATAAACTGCTATAGGTCAGAAAACATCTACTCAAAATGTAGGGTCCAAACTCATTTCAACTATAACAACCCTTTAAACACTACCCATAAAAAATATGCCATAGCAGTCGCTTTATGAAAGCTGATCTGCAGACAAACTAAAGATGAAATACATACCTACTCAAAATTGGTATTTGTCCATCCTGTCCTGTATTTTGTTGCACAACACTTCTGTCTAGCAGACTGGATTTTTCTCTTCTGTAGTTAAAGCGGAGTTCCACCCAAGAGTCCGCTTTAAGATATCCTGACATGCCACCTTTGGAATGTCTTTTTTTGGAGGGGGTGTGGTACCTAGTTTTGACAGGTACCCCCCGCTCCCACTTCTGTCCACGCCGCCTAGGCGACGTCTCCTCTCCCTGCAATCTTCTGGGACACGTCCCAGAAGATTGCCCGGCCATTCAGGATGTGCAGAGAGAGACACTCGCAAATGTGCAGTGCACACCCGGCTGTGAAGTCGCAAGCTGTCACAGCCGAGAGAATGGAGGCTTTGGGCAGCCGCATCGCTGGACAGGTGAGTGGGTGTTTATTAAAAGTCAGCAGCTACACTTTTTGCAGCTGCTGACTTTTAATAAACATGGGTCCAGCTGTAACTCCACTTTGAACACTTAAAGTTCCATTCCCCCAGCATGTGACTGGACAAAAAGGAGAAAAATAGTCCTGATGATCTCATCTGTCACTCTGCTCTTTCCTCCTATCAGAAGATCCCTGGTAAGCACAGGAGCATTTCAACACAACTGATTGGCTACTTGTGATGTTCTCCCTCTCACTGAACTCTGCTGTAAGCTGCATTCATTTGTGCATTTTAAATCTGCCTTAAAGTGAATTTTCACCCTTGAAATTAACTTTTATCCTCTCGATCACAGCCCCTCTCAGCTACTCAAATAGCGTTTTTTGTTGTTGTTTACTTACTTTTTTACTTAGCAAAAACCCAGAATAAACCAATTTGAACAAAATATACCCCATGTATACATGGTTCATAAAAATAAAAACTACAAGAATGCATTGAGATCAAAAGAAACCTACTCTGCTTCATAAGCTGCACGGCCAGCGTGGGGCAGTTGGAACACATCAAAGAGAACATTCGGACAACCATGATGAACATGCCCGAGCTCAGGATCGGAGGTGTTACTACTAGAAGCTGCTGGATGTTGGTGAGCAGATCTCTGGAAGCCACTTGTTGGAGAAGATTCTGGATAACAGGAGACAACAGGAGTGTCATAAATGCTTTGATATATCAATGTATAAGGCAGCAAGCCTCCATAGAAATCACCCACATTTGTTTGCATGTGAAAAAATCTGCTGTAACGAATAATGCAGCGCACAACATGTAAAGCAACAGTGAAAACAGTTATGTTACACAGTCTCTCTGTATTGACACTGTGCTCTGTGGACATATTCCCACAAAGTATGCAAAAGCAAACAAAATCCTTGCAGTGGATGCAGGGACTAAGAGCATTAGGATTTAACGGTTATAAGATGGTAATATTACTTAGATCAGGGGTAGGCAACCCCTGGCACTGGTGCCGCAAGCGGCACACGAAGCAGCTTTTTATGGCACTCGACCCCCTCCCCATCAGCAGAGCAGCACAGGGAAGTGTCAGTGAGACACTAATGCATTCCAATTTCAGAATTCAGTTTTGGGCCAGATGAGCAGGGGGGGGGGGGGGGGGGGGTTCAGGGTTGGGGCAGAGGAGAAAGGAGGTACATTGGTGGGACAGATGAGCAGGGGGTTACAGCGGTGGCACAGGCGGTACAGAGGTGGGGCAGATGTGCGCAGAGGAGAAAGGGCCATCGGTGGAACACATGAGCAGGGGGAACAGAGGTGGGACAGATGTGCCGGAGGTACAGTCATGGGGCAGATGAGAAAGGGGGTTACAGTGGTTCAGCAGATGTGCAGGGTAGTACAGTGGTGCAGCAGATGTGCAGGGTAGTACAGTGGTCTGAGGTGTGGAGTTGCAGGAATTGGGGCTGATCTGAGGTCGTGGGATGTTCATTTCTCACTACTAAAGCAGTTTACAGCATTTACTTTATAAAAAAATTTTGTGATTGAGTGTGAAGTTGACATTTTTTGTTATAAAATCGGCATGCTCAATTTCTTTGGAAACATATTTCTCAAAAGGTTGCCTACCCCCGTCTTAGAAAAAAAATGTACTTAGTTACTTCCTTGGTGCCATTACCTCTTCATGCTGGAAGTTATCTACCAGACGTGCAAAACATAGGCAAGTGCTTTCCACAGATTTCTTATCCTACAACAGAAAGAATAAAAAAAAAAAGATCCTTTATTAGGCAGTACTTGAAAATGACTTAAAAAAAAAAATAGCAAAAAGATCAGCATAAATGAAATAGAGGTCACAGTAGAGGTCCTCATACCAAAGTTTTTAGGATTTATGCAACAGTAAACGGTTAGCAATTCTTTAAAACACATAAGGCCTAATATAATGCACACAGAGCTTGAAAACGCAGCTTATACAGCCATTTCTTATGCCTGTAAAGCAACTTTATGTTAGCCTACATGGCCATGCATTTATAAACTAATAATCTGGCCTGTAGAATGCATTCACATGCAAACGCCATACATGCATACGCATTTTAATAGAGGCAATTCTTTCTCTGCAAATTCTATCAGAATTATGCCGCGTACACACGAAGGGACAATCCCGCGGGATTATCCTCTGGACTGAAGTGCAGCGGATAATCCCCTCGTGTGTGGGCGCCGGCGGACTTTTTGGCGCCAAAGTACGGCGGACTAAAGTTTGAAGTTTTGTTTTCAAATTATCCGCTGGACTTGGAAGTCCAGCGGACAATCCCGCCGTTAGTGGGCAAGTCCGCGGGACTTTTGAAATGAAGGGACTTACCGCTCATCGGCAAGTCCGTTCATTTAGCACGTGACTTCAGGTTACGTAGCTAGCGTAGGCAGTTACTGCCGCCGCGCTAGCTCCGTGACCTGGCATGGATTTAAAGGGACTCCCCACGCCGAAAAAAAACGGCGTGGGGGTTCCCCCCAAATCCATGTCAGACCCTCATCCGAGCACGCAGCCTGGCAGGCCAGGAAAGGGGTGGGGACGAACGAGCGCCCCCCCCCCTCCTGAGCCGTACCAGGCCGCGTGCCCTCAACATGGGGGGTGCCCTGGGTAAAGGGGGGCCGTGCGGCCCCCCACCCCAAAGCACCTTGTCCCCATGTTGATGAGGACAAGGGCCTCTTCCCGACAACCCTGGCCGTTGGTTGTCGGGGTCTGCGGGCGGGGGCTTATGGGAATCTGGGAACCCCCTTTAATAAGGGGGCCCCCAGATCCCGGCCCCCCACCCTATGTGAATGAGTATGGGGTACGATGTACCCCTACCCATTCACCTAAGGTGTAAAATGTAAAAAAAAAAAACACCCACACTTTTGAAAAAATAGTTTATTGCACTGCTCCGGGGGTCTTCTTCCGTCTTGGGGGTCTTCTCGCCGGACTCCCCCGCCATTTACCAAGCTCTTTTACCGAGCGGGGGAAGTCCGGCTACCTTCTTCGTCGTCGCCGCCGTCTGGGGGTCTCGATCCGCCTTCGGGGGTCTTCTTCCGTCTTGGGGGTCTTCTCGCCGGACTCCTCCGCTCTCTTCTGCTCTTTTACCTAGCTCTTTCACGAGGGGAGGAGTCCGGCTACCTTCTTCGTCGTCGCCGTCGTCTGGGGGTCTCGATCCGCCTTCGGGGGTCTTTTCTGTTCTTGCGGCGGTCGTCGTCTTCCGCGCCGCCGGCGCCTTCTTCTTCTTGTCCTTCTTGTTCTTCTTCTTCTTCCGATGTTGACCCGACGCTCTCTCTGCCCGGAATGCCTGTGCCGCTCTGCGCTCGGACTTATATAGGGACATGGGGGACAGGGTCACATGTTCATGTCACATGGTGACCCCGCCCCCTTGCGATGTCACAGTCCCAGCATCCTCCGGGACTGTGACAACACAAGGGGGCGGGGTCACCATGTGACATGTGCATGTGACCCTGTCCCCCATGTCCCTATATAAGTCCGAGCGCAGAGCGGCACAGGCATTCCGGGCAGAGAGAGCGTCGGGTCAACATCGGAAGAAGAAGAAGAACAAGAAGGACAAGAAGAAGGACAAGAAGAAGAAGGCGGCGCGGAAGACGACGACCGCCGCAAGAACAGAAGAGACCCCCGGAAGACCCCCGAAGGCGGATCGAGACCCCCAGACGACGGCGGCGACGACGAAGAAGGTAGCCGGACTCCTCCCCTCGTGAAAGAGCTAGGTAAAAGAGCAGAAGAGAGCGGAGGAGTCCGGCGAGAAGACCCCCAAGACGGAAGAAGACCCCCGGAGCAGTGCAATAAAATATTTTTTCAAAAGTGTGTGTGTTTTTGTACTTTACATTTTACACCTTAGGTGAATGGGTAGGGGTACATCGTACCCCATACTCATTCACATAGGGTGGGGGGGCCGGTATCTGGGGGCCCCCTTATTAAAGGGGGCTCCCAGATTCCGATAAGCCCCCGCCCGCAGACCCCGACAACCAACGGCCAGGGTTGTCGGGAAGAGGCCCTTGTCCTCATCAACATGGGGACAAGGTGCTTTGGGGTGGGGGGGCCGCACGGCCCCCCTTTCCCCAGGGCACCCCCCATGTTGAGGGCACGCGGCCTGGTACGGCTCAGGAGGGGGGGGGGCGCTCGTTCGTCCCCACCCCTTTCCTGGCCTGCCAGGCTGCGTGCTCGGATGAGGGTCTGACATGGATTTGAGGGGAACCCCCACGCCGTTTTTTCGGCATGGGGATTCCCTTTAAATCCATGCCAGCTTGCGGAGCTAGCGCGGCGGCATTTACTGCCTACGCTAGCTACGTAACCTGAAGTTACGTTCGAAATGAACGGACTGCTCCGTGTGTGGGCAAGTCCGTTCATTTTCAAAAGTCCCGCGGACTTTTGGCCGGCGGATTATCCGCTGGAGAAGTCCGTGCGTGTGTGGGCAAGTCCACACGCTCGGAAAGTCCAGCGGACCCCGCTGGAAAGTCCCGCGGGATTGTCCGCTGGACTAGGTCCGCCGGCAAAAGTCCGCACGTGTGTACGCGGCATTACTTTCATAAGCCCATGTGCATAAAAAGCCTATTTCCTATTTAACTACTAGTTGTCTGGGGTAATGCAGACATTTTTTACATGGTAAAAATCAGCATTTTTTTTTTTTTATATAAATTACTTTGAGGCAAGTTAAAAAAAAAAAAAAAAGGTTTGTATCCTTTAAATTTTGTTAATCGTTTGCATA
Source organism: Lithobates sylvaticus (assembly GCA_028564925.1). Classification (NCBI taxonomy): domain Eukaryota; kingdom Metazoa; phylum Chordata; class Amphibia; order Anura; family Ranidae; genus Lithobates; species Lithobates sylvaticus. The sequence goes on from CM053028.1 coordinate 444,774,470, forward strand.
TTTTAAAAAGGAAAAAAAATAAAAAAAATAAAAAACACTAAAAATGAATTTCATGCAAACACATAATTATATAACCAATTTTTTGGTAAAATATAAAAGATGGGGTTGCGTAAAGTAAATAGATACTAAACATGTCGAGCTTTAAAATAGTTTATACAGCAGGCACCCTTATGCTATTACAATGCCACTTGCTTCCCCAATGATGAGGCGGCATCTTCATAAAGTCAGCAGTGAGAAATTCCATGCCATGACTAACTTCTTTATGTTTCTATGTGAAACTATAGTAAAGTGTTGAAGTTTGCTGGTGGGTGTTTATTGAAGAAGAAACTCTGTCTTTTTGCAATAAAAGTTACTTTAACTAAATGTACACTTAGTGGCACATGCCAGACTTTGTGTACATTCTCAGCATGCCTTGGTGCTGGGATGACTTTCCCCTGAGCACATGCAAAGCAGTTAAATGTACCCAAGCCTAGCAATCAAGATGTCCAAAGATTTCAAGGCAGACTTGTTTTAAATTTTGAACAACTTTTCATTTAAATTAAATATTTCCTTTTTGGGTGCTGGTCATATTACAGGAGCTCTGAATTCCACAACACTTTATTAAAACAACCTATTGGTAGTCCAATTATATTATTTGACTTATGTAAATCATATGTACATTTTACTGCTGGCTTATATTCGAAACACAATTATTACACAGTAGCAACATTACAGTTTCTCACCTGATGGGTCAATCTCTGTGTTAGCAGTGGCAAAGAGTCAGCAACAAAGTGGAACTCATCTGGACTGATGCTCTGGCAGCAGTTGGCTGCTATGGCTAAAGCATTCCTCTGAGCATTGATGCTGAAGAACTCTAGATACAGGAGGCAATCAGCAAGTCCTCCCTGTAAATTAAAAGCCCATTAATATGTTCACATTTTGGTTTACAAATACAAGCCCAGATGACCGCTAAGGCGGCACAAAAATATAAGTAGCAGAGAGTCATACTTACAGCTTGTAGGATGGCTTTACTGTGCCTACGGGATAACATTTCCAGAGCAGTGAGAGCCTGTTCTGCTACATCTATACACTGAATGACCTGCAACTGTAAAACATTGCAAAAAAAGTGTAATCTAGCCGTTTGTCAGGCCCAGCGCATTCTATTCCAGATATGGAGGGACAGATAAACCCCTACCTTCTCTAAAAACACAGGGATCGCATCAACCACCACAGCAGAGGACCTTGGCAGTGCCTCCATCATATAGGTTAAGGCTCGACATGCATGGTTCATCTAAAAATAAAATACCAGAGACACCTCTTATTTCTAGATGGCACAAAATGGATACAGCCCAAGCTAAACTCTACGTACAATTAGTCTACAATTGCTTTAAAGTGGAACTTAACTGTATATGAGCACCACAAACTGAAATTTTTATTTAATTCACTTTAATATTCAATGCAATCTTACCCATCCATGACTCCATGCTTGTTGAGAAATCACTCAAAACACTGAACACCCAACGATATAACTCTTGTATTAAAAGTCTGAGACTTTATGAATATAATCATTTTAAATATGCACTGGTAAAGTTTTACTTTAAAATTTGATTGTAATGCCTTATATTATCTCCAGTCTATCAGCTTCCAGCTTCTCTGGGTTCAGATGATCATCCCTGCACAGAGCCCTTAAAGTTATGGTAAACAATGGATTTTTTTTTCTTTTAAACAAACATGCCATACTTACCTGCTCTCTACAATGGCTTTGCACAGAGCAGCCCCGATTCTCCTTTTCTGGGGTCCCCCACCAACGCTTCTGGCTCCTCCTGCCTTCAGAATGCCCCTATAGCAAGCCGCTTGCTATGGGGTTACTTGTGCAGGCTCAATACCTAGCCACATTGTGTGCTTCTGTTGACACACACACACACACGGTGCATTTTGGCTCCGCCCCCTGCTCCCTCCTCACAGGCTGTGATTGACAGCAGCAGGTGCCAATGGCTGCTGCATCGAAGTTCTGTGAGAAGAGAGAGAAAGCAGTGCTGCTGCTCTCAGGTACAGCGCTAGCTCAAGATCTGGATCAGGTAAAGACACGGGAGGGGGAGGGGGTGAGCTAGAATCACTTTCTTCTCTGGCCCAGGACTACACATGTCCCATGAGGCATTGCTCCCCACACGTTCACAAAATCTCGGGCTGTAACCGACATGTATGAATGGTGTACTGATTTGTATTTTCTGATGTGTAAAAAAATAAATGCATTCTATATGCAAGCCAACTAACCGATTAAGAAAATAGTTGACAATTCTTTTTATATGCGATTATGTTGATTTGTTGTTTTAGCCCTAAAACAAGTGAATATAATATACCTTCCTATTTACTAATGCTGGCAACATAATTAAAAATACTTAGTTGATTGAGAGAGTTTAGTTCTGCTTTAATAATGCCTTTAGACCTAGTTTAAAAAATAAAACTTTTTTTTTTTTTTATACAAAACAATGATCACAATCCCTCCGTTCTCAGATGCACAAAAGCTGGGGGGGGGGGGGGGGGGGGGGAGGGAGAAGCAGCAGCACACTGAGCTTGCCAGTGCAGCGGGGGGCAGTAAGTCTGATCAATGGAGGAGAGTACACCGAGGTTCCAGCATAGCTAGAGAACTGACCACAATGTGCTCTCCCTGCTTCATGTGGTCAGTTTTTAAATGGGAAAGCATAGTCACTAGTAGGAACACCAGGGATTTCGCACAAAGGAAACCATACAAAAAACAGGATTTCTCATACAAGTACATGGTACAGCAGGCACATATCAGAAATATGACATGTTGGGGTAACAAACACTTTCAATTTGTTAAAGATATTTTTTAACAACAATTTTGTAAAAAGCAACAACTTTTTTTAATTTTCTTCTTTATAGTGAAAAAGGGGATATGAAAACGTACATATAAATTCTTCAGCCAAAAGGTGGAACAGTAAGTGGACATCCAGTACTCTAGAATTTCAAAAAGTCAGTTGCCTACTGTGCCAAGATCTGAATAGTTACATAGTTAGTAAGGTTGAATAAAGACACCAGTCCATCCAGTTCAACCCGAGTGTGGGTGTACAATTCTCCCTATCGCTGTACATTGTGTCTCATTTTGGGAGCGCTAAATACAAGCTCCCAAACCGCCCCCAAAGATGCTGCTTGCAGAACTTTTCCAACATCCCACAAGCGCACCGCCCCAGTGTGAAAAGTCACACTGAATTGAATGGTAAGCGGTTTTCAGGCACTTTATAGGCGCCAAAACACCTGAAAACCAGCACAATGTAAAAGGGGTGTAAAACTTACGAAAAGGCACCTGCTTCAGCAGGTCTGGCATTACAGTACTTACAATGTCAAAGTTGTGCTCCATCTGCAGCAAAGTGATCTGAAAGGACAGAAAACCGCATTCAAATATCAGAAGCACTGGTTTTGGAACAAATGTATGCAAGTCCCACTTCTCCCAGACAAATCGTGTGCAAGGATATAAATAGGGGAATTGAACATCCCATAGAAAACGTAAAAATTGTAATTAAACAAAGGCACGCAGCTTAAAATTAATTTCCATCTTACCAGTGCGGGCACTACATTCTTTACTGGGAACCCTCCAAGAGTCTCTTCATTTCCCATCACCAGCAGTTGGCACATCTCAATCACTGCTTGAAGCTGCTGACTCTCATCTGTGGCTTGAAGACCTTGTAGCAGTTGTTGAGCCTTGGAGCCTGCAAGAAAATGCAAACCAATTTCCTCAATGTGCCTATTGACCTGTACCACCCCAGAACACATTAAACAGCAGCAACTTAAGACCCATCAACACAATCAGAAACATCGGATGAAAAAATACCACTTTCAAAGCAATCGTACGATAATCTGATTGTTAGTACACAGCTTTCAAGAGCCAATCAAAATGAACAGAAAACCAGATGCCATGGCAAAATATTTTTTAAACCACTTTTTCAATATTTTTTCACAGGGAAGGGGGTGGGATGTGGCAGTGGACGGTGTTGGTAGTTTTTTTTTTTTTTTTTGAATAAATTGATTTTTTTTTTTCACAATGCTTTTTGGGGGGAGGGGGTTGGGACAGTGGACAGTGTTGGTAGGGCAGGGGAGAGTGGTGTCAGTAGTTTATTTTTTTGAATTGTTTTACAATTTTTTGGGGGGGCTTTGGTGAGATGTCAGGGGTCTAAACAGAACCCCAACATCTCCCCTTTGAGACAAAGGGACTGAGGACACAGATTCCCCCAGTCCCTTTCTCAGCACTAAAGATAAACAGGAGACAGAGGCTCCTGTTCATTCATAAACTGAGCAGAGTAAACAGTTTACTCTGCTGAGTTATCTGCTGAGTTATCACGGGACCGATCTCGCTCACTGTCCAGTTCCTGACGGGGGCCCCCCCAAGGACATGGAAGGGGCTGGGGAGGAGCACACAGAACACCTGGGAATGATCGATTCAGCTCGAGGGAAAGCTGTGAACACCGATTTCCCTGTATAGTTTTTTTTAGCCGACAGCCACAGGAGGGAGAGAAGCGGCTGTCAGCTAAAAATCTATATTGTTCCCCAGAGTTTGCAAGGCGCTTGTGGGTGCCTCCACAGAAATGCGGGAGACTTGAGATGTCTGAAACGCGAACATGCACTACTGTGCAAATGTTTTAGGAAAAAAAAATGCGGTAAAATTAAGAATGCTTTTCAAAAAAAAATAAAAAATTACGTTTATTTTTATTAACAAATTAGAAAGCTACCCTTGACATTCATTGCTATTGCGATGCTATTGCTCTCCAATCGATTTTGGACTGGCATCGTCATGTGAAGTCCGGTTGGAGAAAGTCCTAGCTGGGTGAAACTTGTCTCATGCCCCTTTTTTAGCTCTTTTCATAGCAAGCTGTCGGATTTATGGTCTCCTATTCTACACGCCCTGCATATTTGGAATGCCATTAATAAGCCTGGGCACTTGGCTCTGCCTGTCTTCCCCCTTTGTACCGCTAGGCGGATTCCCCTGGTTTATTCCTGGAGAGCATTTGACCCTCTTTTAGTCATGGGCAGTGGATGGTGAGGTGTGTAGTGGTAGGTTCAGTCAAGAGAAGGGTTTGCTCTCCCTGGCTTCTCTGCGAGAGCAATATGGCAGATTTCCTATGGATGCATGGCAATACAAGCAACTCCATCACTTTGTTCATGGTCTGATAACTCCCGTCCTCCATCACACCCTCTGAGAAGTTGTGTGCTATGAATGCCCCGGTCCCGCATTCCATTTTGGTGCTTTATAAACGTCTCCAATCTGAGGAGAATCCCAGAAAGCCTTTATGCATACGGGAATGGGAGTGAGACGTGCAGCATGATTTTTCTGAAAAGTAACTTGACCACTTATACTGCTTAACTCATTCCAGCTCCGATATTAAGATGCTGGAAAAATAGCTATAAACAGCTCACATGTCCTCTTAAGCCCCATACACACGGTCAGAAAATCCGACCACCAAATCCATTGGATTTGGTCCGACGGATTTAGTCCGACACTGGTGTTGCATACACACGGTCGGACAAAGTTGTCGCAAAATCCGATCATTCTGAACGTGGTGACGTTTGTTGCCTACGACGGGACTACGTAGAGGCTAGTAGCCAATAGCTTTGGTCTTGTAATGTGATCTGAGCATGCGTGGCACTTTGTCCGTCGGAATTCGCTACACACGATCGGAATTGGTGTGATCGGACTTTGTTGTCGGAAAATTTTTAGAGCAGGAGATACAACTTTGTCCGTCGGACAATCCGATGGAAAATGTCCGATGGTGCCTACACACGGTCGGAATTTCAGACAACATTGTCCGATAGGACAGAATCCATCGGAAAATCCGACCGTGTGTATGGGGCTTTAGAGTCCTCTCCAAGTTGGCTGATCTATCCTATGCTGGACACCTGTTGAAGGGCTTGTGATCAGCATGGCAACTTCCTACACATCTGGAGGGAGTGTCCTAAATTGCGCCCTTTATGTATATTGAAGCTCAAATTAAAAATTATGGACATTGATGTTCCAGATTCACTGCTGCATTTCTCGTCAATTCCTCTTAGCCATTATAAGAAAAAGCATCTTACGGCACCTTTTCAATGCTGCAGGATGTCAGATTCCTATCGAACGAGGGCTTAGGTTCCTAGGCACTCCGAGTGGGTATGAGTGGCGATGAACATTATCGAGGCAGAGGAATGGATGGCTACATGCAAAGATAAATATGATAGATTGTACTCTATTTGGGCCACTTGGACATCGGACTTGGGACATTTCAGGATCCCGCGCCTCTCCATCACGCGCGCCCTCCACCCCTCTGACAGGAGATGATTGAGCTGTGCCAACTGGGTAATTCGTCTTCACAGGTCTTGCAGTGAGAGACCCCCTTTTTTATTAATTGGTGGGATTGCTTCTTGTAACCTAGGCTGTCTAGAGTGAATCCATATCTGAACTCCATTTTATTTGATTTTGTCTAGTTTTATATTGTTTGTTCTGGTTTTACACTTTTATTATCAACAACCATTTCACCCAATTGTTTGGTAGGGAATGGGTGTTTGGACTGCTCTTATGTGAAACAGTAACACTCTTGATTTAAACTTGAGAATGGTGGGTGTGCCAACCCAACTGGAGGGTCCACTCTGGCAGGGCCCAGTGCCTGTCAGGCTGGGGTCCCTCCTAGCATTATCCCAAGAGGGATAGTGATGTGCCCCATTGCTACTTTGCGCATTGGGTGGCGTTTACACAGGGTGCACAACTCACCTGCTCATGAACACTTCTGATGCCTACTCCTCACTACATAGTTTATTTGCTGTCCATGCCAATACATTGGAGAGTTTTGTGTCGTTTAGGCCACATGCTGTCGGGTGACAACTGTGTAACACCTAAAGTGTTGCTATTTTTTTACTTTACGTTCTTTTTTTTTTAGTTGACTTTGATATTGTATGACAAAAGTTGCTAATAAAAAAGTTAACAAATGCACCTGAACTCATAGACACTCTGTAGAATTCTGTGAGTGCAACACATTCAGGTACCCATTGGGAACAGGTACATATATCTCTTGCATGAAGGGGGGGTGGCACCGAGGTTGGAGTGTCCATATCACAGGCACTCTGTCCTCGGTGCATTTTCAGCTCCTAGCTAGCTAGTACACTGCCAGAAAAGAGCATCGTAGCAACAAATGACACATTAACGGTCATGTAAAAGGGTTAGGTCACCTTCAATGACATTTGCAACTAAATCCCCCATACATTACAGCTTCCTAGTACATTAATAATATGTAGTCATTATAAAATAAGGCTTTTCAACCTCACGAACGAACACTCAGCTTCATTCCCTACCCAAGCATACACAGTGTGCCCTTTCACAGATTGGAGCTCGGTAGCTGCTGTGAGAGCACGAAAGGTGAATCTCACGTCTGGTAGCTGAATGGGGCTGGGGATTACTCATCGCTTTTTTTGAAGCTGAAATCATTACAATCAGGAAGACCTGTGTGAGAAGCAGTCATATTCACAAGCACGGAAGACATCACGAGTGACGAAAATCCCGTAGGTGCGGCTGCCATTTGCAGCAGTGAGGATCACCTAGCGATTTTTAAATCGCCAGAATATAAGTAATTTTAATTACTGATAAAGCAGTTTATAAGGTTTTACAATAGCGGAGAATTTTTTTCCTTTTTACATGGATATATATGGGGTGATGCCCAAATGAGAATCAGTCATAACTATCTGCCATTGGGGGAGCCAGAGGAGTTGCCATTAGGCTAACCAGAGCTGGATTCCCCAATAAAAGCGCACATGACTGCTCTTTAATTAAGTTTTAAAGTGGCCATACCAGAAAAAATAAAAATTAAAAAAAAAAAAAAAAAAAAAAAAAAAAACTGTTGTAACTGCTTTATTGAATTCCCTACAATCTTTATAAAATATGATAGAAAAACTTACTTGCACCACTTCCAATTGTCCGATGGAAGAGCTGAGACATGCGAGGTCCAAGGGGGCCAAACAAATGAGGGGGGAGACCACGTGCCTCCAGAAGAGCTGCAAGATTGAGGATATTGATATAACTAACATTTGAAGGCAATCATTCTGGATGCATTGAAGATACAGTCCAATGCAGTGCATATCTTAAATATTCATTTATAAGAATTACAAAAAGCGACTTCTGTAACTGAACAGATTCAATATTTAGAACTTAAACACCTAAACTGTCTGTTCTCCTTGAATGCAAGAACAATGGTGCTGGTTGCTGCTATAATGAAACCTGTAACTAAATTATTACTTTATAAATCAAATCAACAGGAGCTGAACGTTATTTAATTACCATGTTTTTGCCCAATGTATTTAGACAATGATAGAATAACAAATTGCTCACTGATCTGACTACCCTAACCATCTGAAAATTACTAGCAAGTGGTAACCACTCATTGATAAGCAATTTAGGCTGCTCATATGACCACGTCGTATAACAATTGTAGTGATTGTAAAGCAGGATTAACCAAAAAAGCAGACATATTGCAGATTGACAATTCTTAGATGTAAAGGCTGTATTCGTTTTCCTTAGGCTTTTAGTTTTACCTGGTAATCCAGCCAGTGAGTCTGATTTTCAACAGAACAAACTATCCTGCAGATGTAGTTAAATGGTTTGTCTCAAACCTCTAAAGCCGGCCATAGACGGTTTGAATCTCGGCCGGTTATTGCTGAACATTCGAACCATGTATGGGCAGGCTGAATGTTATCAACATGATCAACTTCGGTACAACCAACCAGCCTGCTGAATGTTGCACATGATTATTGCTAGCGGTTGGTATAGCCGCTAGTAATAATCACGGTCTTCTCCCAGCAGGTATGGCTCCCAAACCCCTCCCTCCCCCCACCAGGAGAACACAATGGCTCAGTGGGAGAGGGATTCATCCCCGTCAACACCGTGGTTGCAGGAAAGAAATTCGCTCCATGTATGGCCTGCCTAAGACTGAAAGGGGTGCTTACAATTGTCAGGTTTTTATTCATTTTTGTAAAACCTTTATACCAAAAGGGGAACAAAAAAAGCTGCCACTGTAACTGCCTAAAAAGTGTTAGCCGGAGTTTGGTTTCAATTTTTTTAGTGCATCTAAATCTGGTCATACATCTAACACTCACTTCCTCCAGACTGACAATTCTGTTGTCCAAAAGGGGCCTGTGCCCATTTATCCAGAGGGTAGGCATGCCAATGCAAGAGGTGTTTTACTGGCTAGATCACCAGGTGAAAACCAATTTAAAAAAAAGCCAAAAAATAAATAAAAAAAAACGAATGCAGCCAGCACATCCAATGATTAGTAACCTGCAATAACTACATTTTTGGTTTTATTACCACTTTAAATTATATAAATATAAAATGTACATCTTTTTGCAGGTACAAAAGTGTATTTAAAAAATAAAAAAATTAACACTAGGAGCCTGGAAAGCCATTGCACCCGCAATCAAAGATTATGGGTTCCATGCAAGAAAGACTCCTGCAGACATGTCAGTTTATCTGTCTGCTCGTACCTCATACTAGCAGGCAGTTAAACAATGAGCTCAATAGCACTCTAGTAGTTCATTGAGAACTACAAGCCTACAGCCACAAAGGCTGTTGGTACTTGTAGTTTCCTATTCACAAAACTCTGAATGAATGACGCAGCTGGGGTGAGCAGAGTCCTGCACAGCTGTGTTTTTTAAAATCGTGACAGAGAGCTGGGGGGGAATCCCCACTTGCTGTCACTAAATACGAAATGCTGCAGGAGAGGGAAGATGTTCACAAAGATGACCTTATCCTTTAAGAGGTTTTAGCTTCTCAGGTGAACGTGGATGTAAACCTGAAAAAAAAAAATATTGATGTCATAATGTAGAGTATAAGATTTCTTATCATTTGAGCCCAGTCTTGCCACAAAGAGTTAATCCAGCTCTGAGCAATCCGCTTATTGTTCAGCGAGATAAATCTTAAAAAAAAAAAAAAAAGGAAAAAAAAAACTGTCGAATCCTCCCCCTTGCTGTGAGTGACAGGTGTTTTCCATATCTCGTGCACTAGCCTAAGAGACATGCATTATTTTGATCCACACCTCAGCATAATTGGGCATGCTGAAGCCATGTGGGGACTTTCCTGTCTTCACTGGATGTTAGAGATCATAGCAGAAGTTCAGTGTAAGAAATACACAGGAAAAAATGCATATTGACAAGGGGAGTGTAGAGGTGGGCGGGGAGTCTACTGAGATCACGACTCCACCCACCAAGATCCAGACAACAGACCCACCCACAGAATCTGCAGTTTTCAGGTCTCATAACAGACAGAGGGGAGACATTTGACAATTAAAGATACATGCAGAAGGCACGTATAATCCTTATAGATAACCCCTATGGCAGTAGTTTAGAAAGGATGACATTGGATTTACATCCACTTTAAGGCTAATAGAGCAAAAGCTGGTTAAAAAAAAAAAAAAAAAAAAAAAAAAACACATACATCACTCCCAACCCTATGGGGGGAAAACTTCACACAGTCAGATTTCCAAACATGCCAGAAAAACAGCAAACTAATTTGCTTAAATATCACACAAAAAACAATGCTTTACTCTGTCATACAAGAATAGTGTGCCATGTGTATGCAGCCATAACTATTATCTGAGCTTGCTTTAAAAAAAAAAAAAATAAAAAAAAAAAAAAAAAAAAAAAAGTACCCCACTGCACCTTCTGATTCCATATGTACATAGGGGTAATCAGTGGGTTGACAGTGCTGTAATATGAATACATCGGTGTGGTTTACTGAATCAATGACAGGGTAGGTGTACTCAACTCCAGTCTAAGGCATTTTATTTGCAAGTTTTTCATTAGGTGAAATGTGGTGTTACTAAAGTACTTGTGCAAGACACTCTGGAGTTAGGACTCCTCTTCCACAAAAAAATATTCCAATTGTTGACAAAACCATAAACCATAAACCACAGAAAACACACATGCAGGGGAATTCATAGAGTGTCCAAGATACTGTAGAACTTCATTGCACCTCTGCTTTCGTTACCTTCAAACTGGTAGTGAGATTCTTTTTTGAATTTTACTACCATTAAGAACTACCTGATTACATCACATTGTGTCAGTAAAGCGATCGAAACCGATGGTAAGGATTTTTTTAATCTGGTGCATGCCATTTTAAAGGGCCACCAGAAAAGTAGGTGTTAGGGTGTTATTGAATTTCCTCCATAGTGTTAACATTTCCTATTTGCATTTAAATGTGTGGCTGGGTATAGGAATGCATTGTGTGTGGTTACCTTGTAGCCGCCCCATTTCAGAGTCATCGCTCTCACTTTCTCCAGATGTAGTCATCCCCACAGCACCAGCTACAGAGCTAGAGGCTGGAGGGGAGAGAAGAGATGAAGACCTTTCGCCTGTTGCTCCTGTTAAAGTTGTAAGTCATGCTATTACAATATAATTAAAAGCTAATTTAGCTTGTCCTTTATGATAATACATATATCTCACACACAAACACACACACACACTATAAAATGAAATGTTTGAAATGTAAGGCATCCAAGCAGTTGCAGTAACACAAAAACCTTTGGTAGTTAACATCACACCCGACACTTGTAATGCTGTTTGTGCAGCAAATTTCTGGTCAATCTAGAACAGTGAAAGTTTACAGTCTTGGGTCACAAGTGCTGGTTCACACTGATGTGGTGCGGAATTTGAAGTGATTCCGGTGCATTTCCCGTACCACATTACAGTCACTCTGTTCAAGGGAACAGCTGCGGGTGTCTATGTTAGTGACACCCCAAAACACCCATGCGATCAAATTCCACTGCAGGGAAAAAAAAAAAAAAAAAAAAAAGGCCCCGCACCTTTCAAGCGGGTGCAGTGCGATTTGCAGGGAAATTTGAGCCTTACAAAATGAATAGCTCAAATCATAATGCAAAGAATCGATAAACACAGAATGTGGAACGTTTGTTGTCTGAATCACATGTGGTTCCCTGCACCGTAATAGTGTGATTTGGGACTAAAACATACATTAAAAGTATGGTCAACTAGAAAACAAACAACGACCACTTACTGTGAAACTGTCCTAAAACAAAAAATAAAAAATTATGCATTACGGCTTACCAATTTTTAGGTGTGTTGGCTGCATTGGTTTCTTTAAGCTTTCTTTAAAGTGGTTGAAAACCTTTAAATACACCCACTGAATGACTAGCTTCAGGTAATACACAAATGAAACCAATCCTTCTACATAGGTTGTACCTGATTATCTGTGGCCCCTCTTTTCAGCCCTCTAAAAACACACAGATCAAAAGCCATTTCTCAACTTCCTACCAGAAGGGGGCAGTGATCTGCTATCACACAGCACAGAGAGGAGAGCCGAGTGCATCCTGAGACCTGAGCGGAGGAAAAGGATAGCGCCCGCCCCCTCCAGATATTCTGTGGTGTCGCATGAACCGTCAGAAGTGAGTCATGCAGACAGAGGAATCAAGGGAGACAACTTGCACTCTGTGCTTTGGATTGAGGCAAGTGCATACATGGAAGGATATGCACTGTTCATTTTTCATTTCAGAGGTTTACAACCACTTAAATTTTCATCTGTTGGTCCAGCCTGTTTTTTTTCTACTTGCTTTACCAAGCTGTCTGGCAAAATTGTCAGTAAGGGCTCATTTAGACTTGCTGTTGGCACATTAAAAACATGCAGTTCCTGTTAAATGGATCTCAGCTTACCACCTACAATAGCAGATAGGTTACAGGAATTGACCATGTGCATTGCTTACAGAAAGCAAATGTATCTCTTATGTAATGCTATGCACAAATTTAAAGCGGTGTTTCACAGCAGTAAAAAATTTTTTTTTTAAAGTCAGCAAAAAAAAAAAAAAAAAAAAAAAAAAGTAGCTGCTGACTTTTAATAAGGAGACTTACCTTTACAGGGCGCCCGCGATGTCGGCTGCCGAGGCCGACGTGTCCCTCGGCTCCCAGCACCGCCATCCTCACCAAGGGAAACAGGCAGTGGAGCCTTGCGGCTTCACTGCCCGTTTCCTACTGCGCATGCATGCGACGCTTTGTAAATGGGACGTGCTGTGTTAGGGAACACAGTTCCCAGAACACAGCACGCCCCATTACCCAGAAGAAAACGCGGAGGAGGACAGAAGACCGAAGATCACCGTGGAGTAGGAAGGAGGCAGATTAGGAAGACTGCCTAGTAACAGGTATTTCTGTTAAGGTAAAAATAAAATTATTTTCTTCTTCAAATTTTTTATTTTTTTAAGAATATTAATGCTCTTTTTTTTTTTAGGGTGCCCCTCCACTTTAAGTGCATATGAGAATGCTGGTTAGGTTACTTAGATGCTTTGTAACCTGTATCACCCGCATCTTACTACCACCTTTACACGTCTGTTATAAGCGACAGCTTCATGCAGGCTGCTATGTAAAACTCTTTGGTCAAGCTCTGTTTAGTATCTTGTTGGCTGTATTGGAGCTGTATTAGATTACATCTTTTTGTTTTATTAATGACCTATTCAACATTTAGTGGACAGAACCACTGCTTACTATGACCCATTCAAGGGAATGCGAAAGTGCCACCAACACCCCACAACCAAATGCAATGCATGCAGGTGCGGTGTGTTAGTGCGCCACTTATGGGGTTTAAACAGGAGGCGAGGAAGCAATATCTACTAATCACTGCCTTCCAAACACCTCTGCAAAGCTTAAACGAAAATTCGCTGATTTTCAGGGGTGTAGAAACCTTGCATATCTAAACATAGCCTTAGAGAGTTGAGACAAACCAGTCAACACTGACAGGGGTGCTTAAAATGATCAGCTTCCATGTAAAACCTTTTAACCTAAAAAGAAAAAAAAAAATTGCTATAACTGCTTTAAATGGGTTTGCAGGATTTCAGCTACAAGTTGTTGGGCACATCAAATGCATGTTCAGCCGACTCCCAGCTATAAAGCCAAAGTGATCTAGTTGATGTACAGCCAGGCGACGCAGTCCCCCAACCCCCTTCCATGGTTCCCAGGCTCTCCCGCTCTTACTGGGGTGGGGCTCTTAGACCACATCCACTGGCTTCAGAAAGCCAAGCAGGAGAAGAATTATCTGTTCCCCGATATCCTCTGCACCAAACAAAACTAAAAGACGATAATTTAATCACTTCCCGTTTCAGAGCTGTCTTTCCTTGGCTAAAACAGCCAGGGGAAAACCTAACCAAGTATAAAAACATGCAATACCCACCATTTTATTCTCTAGGGCCTCTTTTTTTTTTTTTTTTATTTAAAGCAGACTGTTTGAAGTCGTTTTCTAGCAGAAAAGTATTTTACATGTAGGACAGGAATGTCAAAATTATATTTTGATGAGAAATATTTTAATAGTGTGCTCTCTGGTTATACTTATTAACTTGCACCAGATTACTCCACATATAGGGTGTAGCTATTTTTCACTTGTTAATATTTTAAAACACATCAGATCATTACAGAACCGACACAATAGACATTGTACCTGCAGCTCCCTGGGTGGCATCATCTGTACGTGCAGCCGAAGAATTGGCACCCTCTTGGTTATCAGGATCGGCCATCTTCTCCTGTCGGCGAGCTTCAGCTGCAGCTCGCTTGGTCGGGCCAGAGCCTCGCCGACTAAGGGAAAAGTAAGGGGGGGGGGGGGGGATATTATTATTAAATATTATTATTAACAAGCAACAGCAGGTGTCATGTGGTCATTCAGTACAAACAAATTTAATATATGTCCCCAGTGGAAGGATTATTAGCTTAGCTCACAAAAAAAATAGAAAAATGACAGGATTTGAAAACACACACACACACACACACACACACACACACACACACACACACACACACACACAATATAGAATATATAGCACTGCTTTTGGTGGTAGGGTAGCTATGACTAAGCACTGTTAAGTGTGAAACGCGTCGGCTCGTTTGTCCCAATTTTTGCTGTGGCTTGTATCTGTTGGACTTTTTACAAATAAAGGCTATATTCCGGAGTGCGGCTGTCCAGAACTTCTTTTGCCTCATGTTGCTATATGCTTAGCCGGCACCTGGTGTTCCAGTTCAGAGGAGAGTGCTATATCTACATTTCCTCCTGGAGCGGTGATCCACCTTCCCTTCCCTAGGTTAGTGATGTAGCTGGGGGCCAAGTTATGCATGGCTTTGTAAGTTATGGTTAGTATCTTGAAAGAATACTTTGATGTAGTACAGGAATATATAGAACACCTGCAAAAAAAAAAAAAAAAAAACTGGAAACAGTGCATACCTGGTGCTAGCACAGGAGCCCGTGGTCTTTTGTCGTGTGCTCCGCCGCAGACTGGGGAGCTCAGCAGGCGGCGAGTCACTGCGCTTCTTAGTGGATTTCCTTAAGTCTAGAATAAAAAAATTAAAATAAAAAAATATAAAAAAAAACAGGATTAGATTCAAGTGCTTACAGATTCCCAAAATTATGTTTTGTACAGTACATTTCACTGAGTAAATGACAGGTCCATAATCTGTCTCGAAAACAGACTTCTAGACATGAGACCTGACAATTGGACACATGATTACTTTACTGGAAGAGCATATTGCACTCCTTCCTAATAAAAAAAAAAAACACATTTGTTGCACATTACTATGTTTAAAACTAAAAAAAACTCCAGCAGGTGGAGTTACGCAGCAGACCTGTGAAAATGCAAGCACTATATAGCCTCAAAAAGGACACCTTTATCACACTGAACTGCCAACCACTTGGGGGGTTCATTTTCCAATTCTAGAATTTCTACTTAAATGTATCAAGCATCATTTTGGTCTTTAACTTTTGCAATTTACAAAACAAAAAAAAAAAAAAAAAAAAAAATTAACCAAGCTAAATTTTTGCTTTCATAGTGAGGAAGAGCATTTGTGTTGCTTGTAATCATAGCAGGATCTGCTCCTGCACTTCCTTGCCCATGATGCCCATAAACAAGTGTGACCTGTGGGTGTCACCAGGACAGTAAAATCAGAAACAAACTAAAAAAATAAAAAAAAAAAATATATAAAAATAAAAAAATCCTTCCTATTCCTACAAGTGTTTTTGTCTTTATTCATGTTTGAGAGATTTCTTCTAATACTGGCACAGAAAAATGGCAGAAAATCCCCCAATCTAGGTGTGCAAGGCTTGTCGTGTCACACCCAAAAAAGACCTGAGGCTGTAATTGCTATCAAAAGGTTCTTCAACAAAGTACTATGTAAAGGGTCTGAATACTTTGGTACATGTGAGATTTCGTTTTTTTCTTTTTTTTTTAAATCAGTTTTTACTTTGTCATTAACGGGGTACTCGTGTAGATTAATGAGCAAAAAAATAATAATTTAAACCAATTGCCTCCTAGGCACTTTCACCCCCTTCCTGCCCAGGCCAATTTTCAGATGTCAGTGCTGTCAGACTTGAATAATTGCACAGTTATGCAACACTCTGCCCAAACAAATTTTTTTATATATATATATATATATTATTATATATATATATATATATATATATATATATATATATATATATATATATATATATATATATATATATATATATATATATATATATATATATTTTTTTTTTTTCTTAAAGTGGTTGTATACCCTTAATTGCAACTTGCACCTACAGGTAAGCCTAGATTAACCGCTTCCCGACCGGCCACTGCATATATACGTCAGCAGAATGGCACGGGCAGGCAGAATCACGTACCTGTACGTGATCGTGCATGTGCCTGCCCGGGGGTCGGGAGCTCCGTGACCCCGGCCGCGGGACCAGCGGACCCGATCGCCGCTGGTATCCCGCGATCGGGTTACGGAGCGGAAGAACGGGGAGAGGTCTATGTAAACAAACCTCTCCCCGCGCTTCCTACACTGACTGTCAGTGATCGGCGGTTCCCTGTCATCGGGAACGCCGATCAATGACGTCAGACGTACAGCCACGCCCCCCTACAGTAAAACACAACACATCACGTCACACTGACTCCTCCCCGCCCCCTTGTGGTTAACCCCCTAACTACAACTGTCATTTACATAGGAATCAGTGCTATTTAAATAGCACTGATTTCTGTATAAATGACAAATGTCCCCAAAAATGTGTCAAAAATGTCCGATGTGTCCGCCAAAATGTCGCAGTCACAATAAAAATCGCTGATCGCCGCCATTACTAATAAAAAAAAAAATATTAATAAAAATGCTATAAAACTATCCCCTATTTTGTAAACGCTATAACTTTTGCGCAAACTAATCAATAATCGCTAATTGCGATTTTTTTTACCAAAAAATATGTAGAAGAATACGTATCGGCCTAAACTGAGGAAAAAAAATGTTTTTTTATATATTATTTGGGGATATTTATTATAGCAAAAAGTAAAAAATATTGCATTTTTTTCAAAATTGTCGCTCTATTTTTGTTTATAGCGCAAAAAATAAAAACCGCAGGGGCGATCAAATACCACCAAAAGAAAGCTCTATTTGTGGGAAAAAAAGGACGCCAATTTTGTTTTGGAGCCACGTCGCATGACCGCGCAATTGTTAGTTTAAAGCGACGCAGTGCCGAATTGCAAAAAGGGGCCTGGTCCTTTGGCTGCCAATTGGTCCGGGGCTGAAGTGGTTAAGGCTTACCTGTAGGTACAAGAAATATCTCCTAAATCTACACGGTTTAGGAGATATTTGCAAAGAACGATTTACAACGTTGTCTACGGCGCATGCACGCCGTAGACAATGGTGCATTTAACAGGTTAATCCCCATTCCCAACTGCGGCTCACCACAGTTAAAGTGCCCCGCGCGCATGCGCGGAGCGACGTCTTCCCTGCTCTGGCCAATCACAGCAAAAAAAAGTTTAAAGGGGTATACAACCGCTTTAAGACAGTTTGAGCTTTTTGGTAGTATTTTTTTTATGTCATATTGTAGAGTATAAGATTTCCTATCATTTGAGCCCAGTCTTGCCACAAAGAGTTAATCCAGCTCAGAGCAATCCTCTTATTGTTCAGTGAGATAAATCTTGACAAACAGAAAAACTTTGTCAAATCCTCCCCCTTGCTGGGAGTGACAGGCGATTTACATATCTTGTGCACTAGCCTAAGAGACATGCATTATTTTTTAATTCCCTCCCACTCCTTTCTTCTGCTGCTCTGCAAGGATTGGCTGGTCCACACCTCAGCATGATTTGGCATGCTGAAGTCATGTGGGGATTTTTCTGGGTTTTGACTGGATGTTAGTGATCATAGCAGAAATTCAGTGTAAGAAATACAAAGGAGAAAAAATGCATGCTGATAAGGGGAGTGTAGAGGTGGGCGGGGAGTCTACTGACATCACGACTCCACCCACTGAGCCCTGGAAAACAGACCCACCCACAAAATCTGCAGTTTTTTGGGTCTCATAGCAGACAGAGGGGAGACATTTGACAGATAAGTATACATGCAGGAGGAAGGTATATCCTAGATAACCCCTATTGCAGTAGTTTAGAAAGGATGAGTGGGTTTACGTCCACTTTAAATCACTACTGAGCTTGTTAATTTTTTGCTAAACAAAAGAAAAAAAATATATATTTATTTTTTCAAAAAAGTTTTTAGTTTGTTATACAATTCTCTAAATAAGTATTTTTTCTCCTTTACTGACGTGCGCTGATGAGGCATCACTGATGGGCACAGTTGGGGCAGCACTGATCAGGACACCAATGACCAGTGCCCTTATCAATGTAGATGTCCCCTGTGTGGATTTGGCAGTTATGGGCTCTCCTCTCCTCACACGGAGTCAGCCTCGGAGGAAAGGACTGCCGATAACTGGCAAATCCTGTTTACACTGTGATCACCTGTAATTTGACACAGCTGGTCATATGGTAAAGAGCCGCCGTGATTGGCTCTTTCCCTCCGATCACAGGTGCATGCCGATGCGCGATGTGAGCCTGCGCTGTAGCTGCCTTTCAGCTATAGTGGGGGCTGGAGGTATAAGCTGCAACATAACAAAATTAAAAAAAATAAAAAAAAAGTGAAGGGGTCTGAATACATTATGAATGTACTGTACCATACATTAGGCCAGCTTGCCATAAGTATACATGCATGATATCTGATCAACATCTGTGGAAGCTGTAAATAACCTGAGCTACTACAGTGATGGCAGCAGTCTTCCAGGTGCTATGCCAAGCAGCTGCTCTTCTGCACAAAACTAAAGGACGACACTCATAGAACATCTTGCATTATTCTCAAAGAATGCAAAGCCGTCTGACTGAATGAGGCGACGTGGTGACATCATAGTTGCTCGGCACTTGGATAACCGTGACAATCACTGCACTAGCTTAGTCTACTACAGCAATTTACGGCTTCCACAGAGGTCAATCAGGTATCATACATATATTTAGCCAAGCAAGCCCAAAGTAAGCACGTATGCCAAAATAACGTTTATTATACCTGTAAAATCCTTTTCGTGCAATACAATCACAAGACGTCTTCATATCCAATACAATAGAGTTAGGCTGCCACCTTCCAGTAACGAAGAATATATGTCCATACTTCTCGTGGGCTACAAGAGTGCACTTTTGCATTCCTGTGACCCAGGATCAGTCGACAGCGGGCTAAAGCCTGCTATTGGACGTCACAAAGCCGCTCTAGTCTCTGGACGTATCCCGAAAATGTTCGGATCCACAAACATCTGACTGACAGCTAGCTCGCGCTCCCAGAGCCAGAGTCAGCTGCTCCTACCCCCCCCCCCCCCCCCCCCCCAGCCCGGTGCTCCAGTGAGGACTGAAGTAGCAGACCAGAGCAGGGACTAGTCACCGCTTTCTGCTTAGCGAAGAGCAGTCTCCTTTATGCTCCCAAGATGCATTCCACAACTAACGTATGAGGGTGAAGTCACCTACCCTCACACCAGATAAATTAAGACTAGGGCTGAAACAACTAATCGATTAATCGACAACTAATCGACTATGAAATTAAATCGATTACTATTTACATAATTGATTAATCGGCCAGTAACATAATGGGGTTAAAAAAAATAAAATAAAAAAAAAATAAAAAGAGCCCTTTATATTACAAAAATAGCAAATAATTGCTACTGTAAAAAAAAAAATGAACCCCTTACAGTAGTGATTATCTGCTTTTTTTTTTGTACTATAAAGGGCTAATTTTAGTTTTTTTAACCCCCATTATGTTAAACGTCTCAGGCCTGGTTCATACTTATGTGTTTTTCGGTGCTTTTTGCAGAAACGCGCTACAGTTTATTTACATGGTTTCCTATGGGACACGTTCACATCTATGCTTCTTCAGCCGCTGTATTTGGAAAGGGTCAGGGACTTACCGTATTTAATCGGCGTATAACACGCACCCTGATTTTAACTACCTTAGACCCGCGCTATAGCCAAATGACGGCTACAGCGCGGATCTATTGTGCCGGGACTACGTCTATTGACGTCGTCCCGGACACGAGCTGCCTGCGCGCCCCCTGAAGGGCGCACGCGGCGCGCTCTGTGATCAGCGAGTCTGAGACTCGCTGGATCACAGATCCAAGGGGTCGATCCCTTACCACATGATCAGCTGTCAGCCAATGACAGCTGATCATGTGATAACAGAGCCGGTAATCGGCTTTTTTTTTCCTCCGTGCGCTGAAAGCGCGAGGAGAAAAAAAAAAAAGCCGATCACCGGCGGCAGTGAGAGGGACATCAGTCCCTCTCACCGCAATGTGCCCAATCAATTGTGCCCACCTTTGCCCCATTAAAGTGCCGCCTACCAGTGCCAGTGCTGCACATCAGTGTCACCTACCAGTGCCCATCTGTGCCACCCATCCGTGCCATCTTTGCTGTCCCCACCAGTGCAGCCCATCAGTGCCCACCAGTGCAGCCTATCAGTGCCCACCAGTGCAGCCTCATCAGCACATATCAATGAAGCAGAAAAAAATTACCTGTTTGCAAAATTTTTATAAACTATTAAACATGATTTTTTTTTTTTTTTTAATTTTCCATCTTTTTTTGTTTGTTTAGCAAAAAAATAAAAAACCAGCTGTGATTAAATACCACCAAAAGAAAGCTCTATTTGTGGGAAAAAATGATAAAAATTTCATTTGGGTATAGTGTTGTATGACCGCGCAATTGTCATTCAAAGTGCGTCAGCGCCAAAAGCTGAAAATTGGTCTGGTCACGAGGGGGGTTTAAGTGCAAAGTAATCAGGTGGTTAAAAGGTTAAGAGGGAAGTTTCAGGGAGGAAAAAAAAAAAAAAAAAAAAAAAAACTTTACACAGCACACTGACCCCCCCGCACACTGACCGCCCCCCCTGCACAGCACACTGCCCCCCCCCCTGCACAGCACACTGACCCCCCCCCCCCTGCACAGCACACTGACCCCCCCCCCCCCCCCTGCACAGCACACTGACCCCCCCCCCCCCTGCACAGCACACTGACCCCCCCCCCCCCCCCCCCCCTGCACAGCACACTGACCCCCCCCCCTGCACAGCACACTGACCCCCCCCCCCCTGCACAGCACACTGACCCCCCCGCCCCCTGCACAGCACACTGACCCCGCCCCCTGCACAGCACACTGACCCCCCCCCGCCCCCTGCACAGCACACTGACCCCGCCCCCTGCACAGCACACTGACCCCCCCCCCTGCACAGCACACTGACCCCCCCCCCTGCACAGCACACTGACCCCCCCCCCCTGCACAGCACACTGACCCCCCCCCTGCACAGCACACTGACCCCCCCCCCCCTGCACAGCACACTGACCCCCCCCGCCCCCTGCACAGCACACTGACCCCCCCCCCCCCCTGCACAGCACACTGACCCCCCCCCCCGCCCCATGCACAGCACACTGACCCCCCCCCCCCTGCACAGCACACTGACCCCCCCCCCCCTGCCCCACTGACACAGCACACTGACCCCCCCGCCCCCTGCACAGCACACTGACCCCCCCGCCCCCTGCACAGCACACTGACCCCCCCGCCCCCTGCACAGCACACTGACCCCCCCCCCCCCCTGCACAGCACACTGACCCCCCGCCCCCCCCCCCGACCCCCCCCCCCCTGCACAGCACACTGACCCCCCCCCCCTGCACAGCACACTGACCCCGCCCCCTGCACAGCACACTGACCCCGCCCCCTGCACAGCACACTGACCCCGCCCCCTGCACAGCACACTGACCCCCGCCCCCTGCACAGCACACTGACCCCCGCCCCCTGCACAGCACACTGACCCCCGCCCCTGCACAGCACACTGACCCCCGCCCCTGCACAGCACACTGAGAGTCACATGACCGGGTACACGAGAGATGAAGCCGCCTCCTCCAATCACAATCTACAAGCGAGGAGGTGGCGGAGCGAGAGGAGGAGAGCAGCACGGCCGGCTTCTACTTACAGGTACCGGCATCGGGGGTGACGCGGGGGATAGATGTGTGGGAGGGGGCTGGCATTTACTAAACCAGGGCCAGGAAGGGCAGGGGCGGCCGGCCTGTCACCCTCCCAATGAGGGTTAGCGGTATAGCGCAAAACAGTGCTTTTTTGGTTCAATATACTTCAATTGAGAAGCTGCACAAAAAGCACGTAATGCGTTTTTGCAGCAATGTGTTTTTTAATCTGCCCAAAAACAAATTGGCCAAAAAAAGTATATCTCTTCTGTCTGTTATTCTCAGAGTGGATTAAATATTTTGCTCCCTAACCACTGCATAGAGATATTTAAAAATAAATTGCTTTTTTTTTTTTTTTAAACTTCACATATTAACTAAATTATACACCACACTTATTTTAAGGTTATTAACCGATTAATCGATTTGAAACAATAATCGGCCAACTAATCGATTATGAAAATAATCGTTAGTTGCAGCCCTAATTAAGACTTCAAAGTCCTGTATGTAAATCTTTGAAGTCGTCTTCCAAGCTTTCTGGAACCAGTGTGTCAGCAGAGTAATCCCTTCAAAACGCTCAGGGGTCCTTAGTCACGGATATTCCCTTGAATACAAATGGGTGAAGATCCCACTACCTCATTGTCAGTCGTTTATAGCTGGGAAAGTCTGCCTGCCAATTTTACATGCTGGGAATGTGTAAGGCGGACAGGGTGGGGACAGGAATTTTTCACCGAAGGCAGCATCAGATCCATTTTACACAGCAGTCTGACTTTTCATGCCTCCCTGATAAATTAACGTACACCACGGCCATGGTGGTTCGACTGAACCGTTACTGGAAGGCCTTCAGGGAAAAGCAAATTGCCCTCAGTTATAGGATGTTACTGGACAATGATCTCTCCTGTAGTGACCAATTCCCCCTATCCAGAACTCCATCCCAGCACCTTTGTGAATACTCTGGGAACAGACAGGCTGAACGGCAGGGCCACAAACTCAAAGTGGCGGTATTCCACTGCATGCCATAGGAACCCTTGGAAAGGTGGGGATATTGGGAAGTGGCAGATAAGCATCCTTGATGTGCAGAGAGGACTCACTGCTGGAGGGAGAAATCTACTGGCCACACCAGTTCCATGCAGATTTTTCCCTCAGAAGTAGATATCTGAGGAAGAAATGTCTGCATCGCCACATCTTCCTGCTGACAGAACATTGGTCTCAAGCCATTTATTAGCAGTCCATGTCAGCTGAGAGGAGTGGGTGCTGAATTAAACATCCCTGCTGGAACCTCCAGAACCAGGGAGAGAACATGCCACAGATAGCAATACCTTTAATTCCGCCTAAATCAGCCGTAAATGAACTCTTTCATCCTGCAGTCAAAACGTAGCTGTAGAGACATACAGCCCTGCATTGCTCACAATTTTCAAGATGGCTGCCACCAGTCCACTCACAGTGCACTTCCTTGTGAACACAAATAGGATGTGTTATCAAACAATCTTGTGCATGGTGTACTCGCTATAGGACAGCAGCATAACGGATAAAGAAATATAGGTGTTTCACCCCTTTTAAAATAATCACACCACGTAAAATACAGTGCATATAATAAAAAGATAAAGCCCAAAATATGTAAAAAAAAAAAAAGTTTAATACATATTTATTAAACTGCGATTTGCATAAAAGGTGCATGTCCATTTAAAAGGGTGAAAAATCAACTAAAGTGACAGCCCAGTTTACGCCAACAAGTGAAGTGCCCACACGCAGGTGTATTTACACCTTAATAGTGTCCAAATGCCTTACTGCATATATTTGACCTCTAAACTAAAAGATCAAACAGCCCATATGAAATGATAATCCAGCAAGCATAATCCCCACAGGTCCTCAGGTACCAGCATCTCCGCAAGAGTTGCATATTAAATATAAAGAGAAAGTGCACTTTATGCAGTATTATACTGCCCTCACAATAATGGCCAAGAAACAGGTATACAGAACAAACAGCACTGCCACAAACCAACAAGCAAGATGATGTCACTAGCCAGGCCATGCCCAATATGTTTGGTCACACACAGACACACACACCAGGGAAAGAGAACTGGCCAGCGACAAGGAGATTTCAAACTTGAGATCGAGATGGGGCAACTTTTAGCCCCTTACTGAGCGTGATTTTTTTCTGACCTATTCAGTCTGATGCCAAGGAGGTTAAAAATAAACACCCCCACCCACCCCCCTTTTATTAGTTCCTTTTCTTTGGATGGTTTCCGTCATCCCTTTATGTATAGGTGGACTGTTTGAACATTTAAACTATGACCACTGTTTATTCAGAAGCTGTATACCAATTCAGCCGTTTCATGCTTACAGATTAGGATTTTTCAATCAGGGTTCCCAGATGTTCACTACAAATCTACCCATCAGAGAAAGCCGACAGGCAGATCGAATCCCCACTGCCAACACCATCACTTCCCCCCACATGCAGGGCAGCAACAAGTGTCTCTGGTGTTCCCTGCCAGCCCCTCCTGTCTATCTCAGGTGCTTGTAGGCGACATCACATGAGACCGACTAGAGAAAAGGAGGGCGGGTAGGCTATAGCGAGCCAGAACCATCCCTGCTTCGCTATGCATGGGAAGGACAACGCTACAGTAATGTGCCATGCTGCTCCCACCCCCCCACATTTGCTCTGCTGACTCACTGTATCCTGCTCATCACAAGTCCAACCCAGAATTGAGCATCTATGCAGAAAAATGCAGGTACAAGTTCAATATATAGGTATGTTTACAGTGCATCCAGAAAGTATTGACATCGCTTCACCTTTTCCACATCTTGTTACGTTACAGCCTTATTCCAAAATGGATTAAATTATTTTCCTCAAAATTCTACAAAACAATACCCCATAATTACAACGTGAAAGACATTTGAAATCTTTGCAAATGTAAAAATCACATGTACATAAGTATTCACAGCCTTTGCTCAATACTTTGCTGAAGCACCTTTGGCACCAATTACAGCCTTTTTGGTTAGGACGCTACACGATTGACAACTATTTTTGGGCAGTTTCTCCCATTGTTTGCATGAGCACTTAAGCTCCATCAAGTTGGGTGCGGAGCGTCGGTGTACATTCAGTTTCAGATCTCTCCAGAGATGTTCAACCAAGTTCAAGTCTGGCTGGGCCACTCAAGGGAATTCACAGAGTTGTCCCATAGCCACTCCTTTGTCATCTTGGCTGTGTACTTAGATTAGTTGTTCTGTTGGAAGATGAACCTTCACCCCAGTCTGAGGTTCAGACCGCTCTGGAGCAGGTTTTCATCAAGGATCTTTGTACATTGCTGCATTCATCTTTCCCTCGATCCTGACTAGTCTTCCAGCTCCTGCCGCTGAAAAACATTGCCACAGCAAGATGCTGCCGCCACCACGATGCACTGTTGGGATTGTATTGGCCAGGTGATGACCAGTGCCTAAATTTCCTCCAGACATGACACTTGTCATTCAAGCCAAAGAGTTCAATCTTTGTCTCATCAGACCAGAGAATTTTGTTCCTCATGGTCCGAGTCCTTCAGGTGCCTAGTGGCAAACTCCAGGCAGGCTGTCATAGGCACACTGGAGTGGCCATCAGGTTCATCACCTTTATATGGCCCCTCTCCCCTGATCGTTCAGTTTGGCCGGATGGCCCACTCTAGGAAGAGTCCTGGTGGTTCCAAACTTCTTCCATTAAATGGATGGAGGTCACTGTGCTCCAATTCAATGCTGCAAAAATGTTGCTGTACCCTTCCCCAGATCCATGCCACAATACAATCCTGTCTACAGACAATGCCTTGGACTTCATGGCTTGGTTAACTGTAGGACCTTGTATAGACAGGTGTGCGTCTTTCCAAATCATGTCCAATCGACTTAATTTACCACAGGTGGACGCCAATCAAGTTGTAGAAACATCTGAGGCCGGGTTCACACTGGTACTACACAACAGCCATCCTACTTTGGATCCGACTTTGCCCTGCGACTTGAAGCCGACATACATCCAACTTTCAATGAACAGGGATCCGACCTGGATCCCCGCCAATACCAGGCACTGTGTTTGGTATGAATTTTAAATTAAAAAAAAAAACGGCATGGGTTCCCCTCCAAGTGCATACCAGGCCCTTGGGTCTGGTATGGATTTTAAGGGGAACCCCCCCCTACGCCAAAAAAACTGCGTGGGGGTCCCCCAAAATCCACACCAGACCCTTATCCGAGCACGCAGCCCAGGCGGTCAGGAAAAGGGGTGGGGGATGAGCGAGCGCCCTGTGGCACCTTGTCCCCATGTGGATGAGGACAAGAGCCTCTTCCTGACAACCCTGGCCGTTTGATGTCGGGGTCTGCAGGGGGGGCTCATCGGAATCCCCCTTTAATAAGGGGGCCCCCCAGATCCCGGCCCCCACCCTATGTGAATGAGCATGGGGTACATCGTACCCCCAACCATTCACCTGGGGGGGGGGGGGGAGAAAAAAAAACTAGACCATTTAAAGTAATTAGGCAGCTCCAGGGGCCTTCTTCTGAATTGGGGGGGGGGGGCTCTTACGACTTCTCTGCGCTCTCCGGCCTCTTCTGCCAGGCTCCTCCG
The DNA here is from genome assembly GCA_028564925.1 of Lithobates sylvaticus. Classification (NCBI taxonomy): domain Eukaryota; kingdom Metazoa; phylum Chordata; class Amphibia; order Anura; family Ranidae; genus Lithobates; species Lithobates sylvaticus. The sequence goes on from CM053028.1 coordinate 444,801,310, forward strand.
CCATCTTCTTCCAGCTCTTTTACTAGCGTTGGCCCGACCTCAGTAGTTGCCTTCCCTCTTCTCTTCCGATGTTGACACACCGCTCTCTCCCGCTGTAATGCCGTGTGTGCAACAAATTATATAGGCATGGTCACCAGGTGAGTTCACCTGGTGACCCACCCCTTATGACGTCACCACCCGGGGCATGATGGGGCGGTGACATAAGGGGTGGGGGGTCACTGGATGACATCACCCGGTGACCACGCCCAATGCCTATATGAATATTTGCACACGGCATTACAGTGGGAGAGAGTGCCGTGTCAACATTGGAAGAAGAGGGAAGAAGACGATAGAGAAGACCAGGCCAACGCTAGTAAAAGAGCTGAAAGAAGACAGCGGAGGAGCCCCAGCAGAAGAGGCCCCCCAAGCTGCCTAATAAACTACTTTAAAAACCGGTCTAGTATTTATTTTTATTGACTTTTTTCCCCCAGGTGAATGGGTAGGGGTATGATGTACCCTAGAGGGCGACCGAAATATCGACATCGGCCGATTGTGCTGATAAAAAAAAAAAAAAAAGGCAGATTTTAAAACTTCAGCACAACTTGCAAATGACTTCCGATAGAAGTCAAAATGCAAGTTGCCTGAAGTTTTCCCTGGAGCCCTTGTCTGGGCAGCCTGTCAAGTGTGAGAAAAAGACCATAGCGATACATTGTTTATACTTATTAATGGACTGAACTCCAGGTGGAGGAGTTCTCAGTTTAACCATTTAAAGCCTAAATCTTTTAGGACACTTGTTGCTTACAAGTAAAAATCCTGTATTTTCTGCTAGAAAATCACTTAAAACCCCCAAAAATGTATAATATATATATATATATATATATATATATATATATATATATATATATATATATATATATATATATATATATATATATATATATATATAATATTTAGCAGAGACCCTAGGGAATAAAATAGCGGTTGTTGCAATATTTTATGTCACACAGTATTGGCACAGCGGTCTTTCAAACATAATTTTTGGGGGAAAAATACACAAATGAATTAAAAAAAAAAAAAAAAGTAAAGTTAGCCCATTTTTTTCGTCCAAAAGTTTGGATTACCTGTTTTTTGTGCATTTAAAGTGGGACTGTACTGAAAAAAAAAAAAAATTAAAAGCCAGCAGCTACAAATACTGCAGTTGCTGACTTTTAAAAAAATGGACACTTACCTGTCCCTGGTTCCAGCGGTGTCGGCAGCAGAGGCCGATCGCTCGCTCGGCTCTCTGCTGTAGCCGGCGCCATTCTCGGTGAGGGAATCAGGAAGTGGCTTCACTTCCCGATTCCCTACTGCGCATGCGCGAGTCGCGCGGCGCAATGAGAATCTTCAGCGCTGTCTGCCGGGACACGTGTGTGTCCCAGCAAACAGCGCGCCGGGACAGGAACTTGCGTAAACTCCCACGGGAGTTTATGCCGGAAGTGGGTGCAGATACCTGTCTTAGACAGGTATCTGCACCCTCCTCCCCCCTGAAAGGTGCCAAATGTGACACCGGAGGGGGGGAGGGTTCCGAAAAGCGGGAGTTCCACTTTAGGGTGGAATCCCGCTTTAAGATAGTTTTTTGGTATCTAAATTATACATAGAAGTGAACTGATTGGGAGGTTTGTTATGTTTAATAAATGTAAGAAATTTTCTGTATCACTTATTACTTAAGGCTCCTTTCACACTGGAGCAGGCAGGCGTTGACGGTAAAACGCTGCTAGTTTTAGCTGCGATTTACTGTCATTTTAGCGGGGCTATTCGGCTGCTAGCTGGGTTATAAGCGCCCCGTTAGCGGCCGAGGAAGGGGTTAAATGCGCCTGTCTGGCAACGCTGCCGAATCATTTCAATGGGCAGGAGTAGTGGAGGAGGACACCACTCCAAAGGCCTTTTTTTTTTTTTTTTTAACATCCTCATCCTGCCAGCGCATCGCCTCAGTGTGAAAGCACTCGGGCTTTCACACTGAGACTGCAGGGAAGCAGTTTTGCAAACACTTTACAGGCGCTATTTTTAGCCCAAAAGCACCTGAAAAACGCCTCAGTGTGAAAGGGGTCTAACTGTTTTTCTGAGATGAATGGGGGGAAAAAAAAAATTAAAAATAATTTTTTTATATATATATATATATATATATATATATATATATATATATATAATATATATATATATATATATTTATATATATATATATATATATATATATATATATATATAAAATGAAGAAGTATGTTCAGCTGTACTATATTAGAGTTCAAGCAGTGGAGATCCTATACAATATATTGGCTTGGCAGCATTGATCACCCCAGCAAATATATGCAAAATGCTTAAAAGATTAAAAAGTTTAGTACACACTGCTAGTTTTCTCATTAAACCACGCAGGCAGAATGAAAAAAAAAAAAAATAATAAAAATGTGGGAAGCTCAGAAGCCGCTGTATGAACAATCCGATGTTAGTACAGATATCTCCAAGACTTCCTCACCCCATACAGTAAAGAATTCCCTTTCTTTCCAACAATTTAGTGAAAACTTTATGTAGTTACAGCGCTGGCCACCACAATAGGAGGTGGTTCCAACATCGCAATGAATGAGCACCATCAAATCATAGGGGGTTTTCCATAGGCAACTGAGTTGTAGGTCAGTCACCAAATGCTCCAGGTAATAGGTCTTTGACAAATCCAGTGGTTGTTGCAGAGTTTATTGCATTGGCTGTATATTGGACATGGATAGGTTTTCTGCATATTTTTATATTTTTTCCCTCTAATGTGCCCCCCAGACTCCAAAGACTTAATGACGCATTAATTGACTTCTACACAAACTAGCCCTGGTTTGTGTGTTTTAGGCTGACTGGAAGAGATAAGAGGCCAGACTTGATATTACTGGATTAGTGTTCTGCACAACAGTTTTTAATGTTTTGGCACTGGTTAGTGAGTGAAATAAAACAAAAACACAAAAAAGCAGCATCTAATTGCTATCCACCCTAAACATTACAATCATTGAAAAAAAAAAAAAAAAAAAAAAACAAGGGATTGCCCCACAGCAAACAGATTAATTAGAAATTCTGAAGCACTTAACACAAGTCACAGAGCCATAATTATCTCTGACTATGCTAATAACGGCTGCCATAAGACATACTAACCCATCGCCACATGGCATTAATCACCTGAAAAGAATGTTCGTACCACCTCCCAGTCAAAATTCTGTAACTGGTCCAACAACATTTCCAGCTATAAAACTGTTTACTAGAAACAAATTAGATTTTCTTCATAACACTAGCCAGACTTGTTTTTTCCCCATTTAATAAAAGCAAATACATAAAAAAAGGTGGACATAAACGTCCTGATTTTTTTTAAGCACAGATTTCAGTTTTCCCTCAAGAGCTCTTTATGCCCTTGTGTGCTGGGGACGGACGCCCTTGCCCCACCTATGGCTCTCAGGAAGACTGAGGACCCTCAAGCAGAAAGGGTATAGGATTGGGAATACTCAAAGATTTTTCAGCTACAGTAAAGTTTACTGCCAACAACTGAAAGGGCTTGTTACCACAGGCCCAAGTGGATCCTAAAAGGGTTAAACTGCTTGCCACCATTTAGATTTGCATGGAGAACATTATGCAGCAGTAAGCCAGGTTATGAAACAGTTTTCAGTATAACTACACATACAAGGAAATTAAAAAAGGTGCAATATATCTTTAGTCAGAAAGCCAGAAACACACAGCAAAAAAATACCTAAAAAAAAAAAAGAAGAAGACTGTACTTATTTCTGCAGAACCATTTACTTCAGTCAACTGTGTGCAAGAGAGATCCATATTTTCTTTTTAACTATTCTTCACAATGTGTGTTCAAAGTTAATCAGGCTCGCTACCTGACACAAGTACCCCTTTAGTAAACCACTGGCACAGTATTTTGGCTGCTCATGAGCTGGAGAGTAACGCTATGATCATTTATACAAGGCACACTAATCAAACATCATTTGCGGTAGAAAGGAGTGGTAGAACCAAATATTGCCAAAATAGTTGCAGACATGGCCATTGCTTAACTAGCATGAGGTAGATCTTCCACTTCTGAAATAATAATCCTTATTACATAGAGGCCAACATATCTGGTTATAACCATGGTGCAATGTTGCACAAAAGAATACAATCATTTACAATTTCAGTAAGAAATCACAAGATGTAGAAGTAAAAAGTCAATGTTCTCTCTGACCCACCATTTCCCCATTTACATTCATTTCCCTCACTCTCTGTGCTGCAGACTCCAAGGGGGAGATTTACTAGAACTGGAGCTTGCAAGATCTGGTGCAGCTCTACATAAAAACCAACCAGATTCCAGATTTTATTGTCAAAGCTTAATTGAACAAGCTAAAGTTAGAAGCCGATTGGCTACCATGCAGAGCTGCACCAGATTTTGCACTCTCCAGCTTTAGTAAATAAACCCCTAAGTATCAGGAGGCATTCAAGAATCCAGCATTATTGGCCATTTTTTCCGCGTGCTGCTTTATAAAAAGGTATTAGACTCTGGACTTAACGCTGTGCTCTAACTTTATGTTAAATAAAACAAGACACTTGCCTGTGTTGCCTTTTGCAGCCAATCACATTCATCTTCCATCCTCCACTGTAGAAACAATAGCCCATTATCTACCATCACGGCCAAACAAAAGGAATGGAAATCCAAGTCCTAAGTATCATACAAGCTTTTACTGCCCAACTTGACACCGATGCAAAAACCAGACCAAACCCGAACACTGGTGTTAAAAAGTCAACTGTTTCTAGTTCCATAGACAACAGAATGTATAGGCTGACAACACTAAAATTCTAATTCCTTTACCAGCATGCCGCATAAATGACACCAGTTTCAACATTATTAACAGGAAGTGCATCAGTAATAACATTTACTCACACCTATAACCTTAAGGACATCTTTATAATGATACGTGTGTGGTCAAAACTGCAATTAGTCATGCTATGGTAAATATTTTCTGGAATTCAATTTTTCTCTAGATGTTTAATGAAGTGACCTGGATTTGGCTATGCTGATTTTGTTTAGATGGTCTTATGTGAAGGGGATCGACCTTAGCTGGGAACCCCCTTATAATTGGTCCATAAACCTCTATTAGATCAAGTTAGTGGCTTCTTGATTTTTTTTTTTCCTCCTATAAAAGTCAGGGTCAGATTAAAAATTTGGTGGGCCTTTTTACGAAGACTCAAAAATTTGTTGTTAAAACAAATTCAAAAAAGGGGAGGAGAAGGAAAGAAGAAGAGGAAGAGGGGAAAAAAAAAAAATAAAAAAAGGAGGAAGAGAAAGAGGAGGGAAAAAAAAAAAAAAAAAAAGAGGAGGGAGAAGAGGGAAAAAAAAAAAGAGGAAGAAAAAGGAAAAAAAAAGAGGAAGAGGAAGAGGAAGAGGAGGGAAAAAAAAAAAGAGGAAGAGGAGGGAGGAGGAGGAAGAGGAAGGAGGGAAAAAGAGGAAGAGGAGGGAGGAAGAGGGAAAAATAGAAAAATAAAAAAAAAAATAAAGAGAAGAAGCGAAAGTCTGTGGGTGGCACAGCATAGTACATTACATGGGGGGGGGGGGGTAATAGCACAGTACATGGGTGGCAAAGCACATCACATTATGGGCACAACAGATGACAGTGGGCACAGCACATGGTGAACATGGCACAGCACATAGTGGGCACAACATCGAACATCACGACATGTTGGGCACTGCAAGGCATATTACATAGTGGGCACTGCAAGGCACAGCACATGGCATGGTGGGCACTGCACATTACATGGTGGGCACTGCAAGGCACAGCATGACAGTGGGCACAGCACATGATGGGCACTAAAAGGCCAATTAAACGGTGTGCAAGGCACAGCACAACATGGGGGCACTGCATGGCACATTACATTATGGGTATAGCAAGGCACATTACATGTTGGGCACTGCATGGTGGGCACATTACATGGTGGGCACATTACATGGTGTGGCAAGGCACAGCACAATAATTACACCCCCCCCCTGCACTACAAGGCACATGGACATGGTGGGCACGGCACATGACAGTGGGTACTGCATGGCGCTGCACATGACATGGTGGGCACTGAGCATTGCATGGTGGGCACATTACATGGCGTGGCAAGGCACAGTACATGGTGGGCACTGCACAATTATTACACCCCCGCCCCCTGCACTACAAGGCACATGACATGGTTGGCACTGCACATGACATAGCAGGCACAAGAGAGCACATTACATTGGGGGGGGGGGGGGGGGGGTTAAGTTTACTAACCTTATCTCAGCAGCATGGGGTGCTATGGGGAATACCTTACAATATTATAGATCAATATATATTCAATGTCCAGCTGAATTTGAAAAACAATGGGAGCCTTGGTTGGCCACTGCATGGTCTTACACCCCTAGATCTGGTGCTGCAGATTACTAAAATCCCTTTAACCGTTTGGGTGTAAGCCATACTTCCTTGGGCGACCAGGTCAAAATAGCTTGCACTCTGAGCTGAGCATTAAGGAGGTCTCCATTTGCTGGTCTTATTACTCTATGTGCCAAATCAGTGTTTGTATGTCATATCATTTTTTCATGTACTGCACACGGTTTATCCAACAAGCAGTTAGCTATACACACTGGAATTTCTTCTTTACGGTCTTTTGTATTGGGACTGTCTGCTGGAAAGTTCAATAAATCTTACTTTTTTTTAGTCAAAAAAGGAAAAGATTGGCCATCTCAGGGTACGCTCACATAGTAGTAAGAAAATATGCGACTAGTATGCAGGATCTTACAGGCAATCAAGATCCTGCATAATAAGTGCACTACTCATGTGATGTTTGAGCAACGTTTACATGCTTAAAGTGGCTCTAAACGCAAAAGTTTTTTTTTTACCTTAATGAATCCTCTGCAGAGAGGAAAAAAAAAAAAAAAATAAACTCCACTTAAGTGCGTTGCAGTGTAATTGCCCCTCTCAAGGAAGCAGATTACATGTCCCATTGCTAGCAGGTCACGCAGGTGGCTATTGCTGCCTAGCATTTCTGTTGCTACGACGGAAGCAGCTTCTCATGGAAGCCAGCTATCGTCCCATTTCTTAGAAACAGGCAGCTTGACAAGAAAGTTACCTAGCGTCTTCGCTGTTATGACCAAGTGGATGAGCCCTTATAGAATCAAGAATTGCAAACTGTAAAGTATGGACAGCCCCCTAAAGGGCATACATGCCCGTGAGCTAGTCTGGAGATCTGTGTCATGACTTGTTCTAGGGCATCAACACAAAAGAGTAAGGCAAAAGGTAGTTTATGCAAGTGCTCTGCCAAGGGTCCAATTTTGGAAGACAGGAGCCTGCCTATTCATTGCCCTAAACCTGCGATTGCGAACCTTGGCTCCCCAGATGTTTTGGAACTACATTTCCCATGATGCTCATGCACTCTGCAGTGTAGTTAAGAATCAAGGTAAATGTAGTTCCAAAACATCTGGGGGCCAAGGTTCGCCATCACTGCCCTAGACCAATTAGCTACCATCTGGAACACAAACTGCAGTAATAGCCTGTTGTAGAGCTTGGTCTGCGAGATAAAGCCTTTAAAAGCCTCAAAATTTCTGTCAGCAGAATCTTTAAAGGACCATCTTCCATAGGCATAATAAGATGTTTAAAGGGAGTTCTTGAGGAACGGTGTTCCGTAGGGATAGACCATGGTTCTTGACCTGTACAGCATACTGCCACTAATTACTCAGCCAATTGAGCATCCATGCACGATTCAGTGCCCAACAGTACAATTTATCCCCAAAGTGTGAGGTGCGGATATGGCTCCAAAAGGTTTGGCGAGGTTGTTAATCTTGATGCACCACTTTTATTTGTGGCATTAAAAGGCAGTGAGGATTTGACGGAATTTGAAAAAGTAGTTAGGCTAAGAGTGATTTCTCTGGAGCAAGGATGCATCACCTTAGGACACAAGCAGCAAAAAAAATAAAATGGGATTTTTGACTTACTGTAAAAATCTATTTCTCTGAGGAGGAGGAAGAGGAAGAAGAACTTGGCTATGCCTATGGGAAGTCCTAGGTGATATACACCCCCCTCTGCTATAGGCCTTCAGTTTAGTAACAAGCAGTGTCAAAAGCATCAAAACTCCTTAGGAGGGGTGGGAGCGGTGTCTCAATGAACTCAGAAATGGATTTTACAGCAAGTCAAAAATCACTTTCTCTTTCGTTCATTGACAAACACAGCGCTCCATAATTCAAAACCATAGGGACGTCCCAAAGCAGTGCAAAACATGAGGGGTGTGACAACGAAAAATCTCAAGGCCAACACAAGAGCCAACCAGGTAATGGGAGCTCAACACCGAACTGGAGCCCAACCTGAACAATACACCAAGAGAGATTAGACCCTCCTAAATAGCAGCCCACAACACCTTGTGGCCAAAAGTAGCATCCTCAGATGCCAGAACATGTTGTAGAATTTTGCGAAAGTGTACTCAGACAACCAAGTGGCCGCCTTGCAACCCAGTGCAGCGGATGCCTGATGGAAGGCCCAAGAAGCAGTAAGCAGACAAGAAGGCACCATAACAGGGAAAGGAGGAACCCAACCCCTGATAGAATAGGCCAGAGTCATTGTCTGTCTGATCCATCTAGAAAAGGTCACAGAAGAAGCAGACAGACCCTTTTTTTGGCCAGTCTGATCAAACAGCAAGTCTGCTGTCCGAACAGACCATGCGACTGCCAAATGCACCCGAAAAAGCCAAACACATCCAGGGCATGCAAGGCAAAACCCTTCGGACATTTTGACATGGGACTCAGGGAAGCCAATACAATGTCCTTAGTCAAAAGGAATCACGGAGGGAGGGATCACAGACAAGGACGAACAACCACTTAATCTTTGTGGATCACCAGGTAAGAAAGTATGGCATGGGAGGTGATAGCAACCAAAAAAAAGCCACGTTCTGGGACAGAGCGAGCAAAGGAACCTCCCGAACATTTTCAAAGGGAGGCTCCAGTAGAACGGAACACACCAAGAACAGATCCCACAGTGGTAGAAGAGACCGCAATGGAGGAGGCAGATGTCGAACCCCTTAAGAGTAAACACCAGGGAGTGCGAGACCAGGAGACGTGGAAGAAATCAGCCAAGGCCAAGTTCTGCTCAACCCCCTCCCGGTGAAGGAACGAGGGTAAATGGCAAGCGCCTCACACCAAGATGCGCATGCTATCCACGTCCGGTGGTAAATCTTCCTCAGGGAAGGCTTCCTAGCCTTCAGCAGCATTGCAACTTAAGCACCTGGCTCATAACAGCCAGGCCTTCAAAACCAGTGACTGACGCAGGATGGAAGATCAGCCCTTGGCAGAGAAGAACCCCCGAGAGGCAGTCGCCAAGGGAAGTCGGTGACCAAGCAAGCACACCAGGTTGGCATACCAAGACCGCCAAGGCCATCGGGGCACACTAGAAACCCTTTGGCATTAATCCTGCACAAAAGCCACAGCAGAAGCGTAGATCTGACTATACCGGCCCCACCAGAGCATCTGCAGTGTCCACCAGAGGATCCCGTGACTTTGCCAGAAACCTCAGTACCATTGCGTTAAGCCGGGACGCCAACAGATCTACCTCGGGAGTGCCCCATTGGAGACATATCCGATGAAACGCGTCCTGGTGAGGGGACCACCCCGCGGACCAACACTAGCCAACTGAGGCAAGTGCCTGCCAGGTTTTTCACCCCTAGAATGCATAAAACGGAGAGGGCCGTAACAAGGCGTTCTGTCCACCGGAGGATGCTGGCTACTGTCAGGGCTGCCAACACACTCTTCGTTCTGCCCTAGTGATTGACATAGGCCACCACCATGGTGTCGTCCGTCTGGATCCGTACCAGGAGCCCCCCGAATTCAACCTCCATGATCCATACATAGTTTGATCACTCGAAGTCCCAGGATATTGATTGTCAGTCTTGATTCCTCCAGCGTCAAATGACCCAGAGCATAAACTAGTCCCAGGACACCTCCCCACCCCAGGGACCCCGGTTTTCTGGCTCAGCCAAATCAGATAGACCTCAGGCACTTTACGCCAGTATCTCACTTGAAGGGAGCTAGTATTGAAGTGCACAAATGGAACCGCCTCAAAAAGGTAGATACCATCAGGCCCAACACCCACATGCAGGACCACAGGGAGGCCCACCTGCGAGACAACAGTAGTTGAAGCGCAGCATGCAACTTCTGGAGTTTGTCCTGAGGAAGAAACACGGACCAGAGTCAGGCCCAGACAATCCAATTTTCTGGAAGGTGCTGGAGCAGACAATATATTGGAAGGGAAAAAAAAAAAAAAAACTGTTTCGGGGGTTTAAGGCCGGAACTCTAGGACATAGGCAAGGGCACGCCTTCATGCTGCAGGGGCCTTGTCCGTGGGTCTAGGGAGCCCCGCTCTCGGCTCGCCAGACCAGGTCCATTGCGTGTCAAGAAGGACCGCATCAAGACCCTTCTCTCTGCCCCCCCCCCCCCCCCATTTCAGACTGTGGAGGAGATCTACACTGCCCTCCGGTGAGAGACTCGGAATGAGGTCATCTAGGGTAGCCACAGACAGACAATTGCCTTGAAATGGTAACCCAGTCAGAGATTTTTTAGAAGCCCAGTCCGCAAACCAACACTTAAGCCATAATGCATGTCTGCAGAAACAGAGCTTAGCAACCAGGAGAACTGTGTCCAAGAAGCATTGCATACAAATTGCAGCCCCCAGACCAACGGGTCCACCAACTCAGTGAAAGCAGAGGGAATCTGCTCTTCCTCCAGGTATGTCAGCCGGATCCTTTAAAGCCAGATGCTCTTCTACCAGAATCATGGTCCCTTGCACAACCTAGAGACAGGGGGATCCACTACTGGTGGAACAGTCGACTCTTTAAGGAGGGACCCCACAAAGGGGTACCTCACAGCGAAGCACCTTTTCCCGCACAGATGTAATGAGGGTGACAACCAGCACCTTGTGTGCCACTGCAGTTGTGGAGGAACAATCTCACTAACTTACAGGACAGGGAGTGTGGCCCAACATGTGGATGTGAAGGAGAACCCCAGAGGGACCAACCACCCCAGAGAGTACCCACGCCCCACACCACTCCAGTAAAGGAGAGGAGGGGGCCCCTTACTTATCGCTCCAGCAAAGTGCGCGGGTAACGCTCCCAGACAGATCCTCCTTGCCACCCAAGTGGGGGGCTGTCCGCCATGAAAAACGCTGCGACACAGGCAGAGCCCCGGTCGCATGCAACCTCGCAAGACATTTAACTCGCAGGGCCAGCCCCCGTTAAGTGGGGCTATGTCGCGGCCGACCTAGTGTGTAGTTGCGGTCTGCACACGCATGCTGGCCAGACTGGGGAGACCACTGGATCTTAGTGTCCAGCCCATCGCCCAGTCTGGAAGTTATTTGTGGATCTCAAAAGGAAAAAAAAAAGAAGTTTAAAATGCAAAAACAAAATAATTGCCAGTACCAGAGATCCCAGCAGGGAACTAGGTCCTTACTCTTGACTAGGCAGAAAACAAACTGAAGGCCTATAGCAGAGAGGGGAAGAGTAATTTCTGCCTAGTGTCCTACTCCTGTAGGTGGTGATATAACCCCATGGTTCTGAATAATGGAGCGCTATGTCTGTCAATGAACGAAAGAGAAATTAAGAATAAAGGTATGGTTATAGGGGAAATACGTCCTTGAAAGCTTTGCCAGTGTTCCAACCCAGGGCGTACAAATACTTTGCCAATGTCCTGGACGGTTAGGATATTAGGAATGAACATATTGCAGTTTACTGGTCTTTAAAGAGAAACCTGCACCTTAACTGCCTTTATATCAAGTCTACAGCATCTTATTGTATTGCCACAGTGTACTGCATGCAATAAAGACATCCATGGATTCCAAGTGATTGGCGAGTTTAGCTATCTGATGAAGATTGTGCACAGTGATTGTCTCCGCTATTCAGGCCAGGCATACAGGTCTCAGGGAGGGATAGTCACTATTACAACAATTTAAGTCAGAATAGCAGTCAACTGCAAATACATTAATGGGATACACACCAATACACATAACTAATGTGTTTGGTGCTTCACTGGGCTGGGACTGAGGTGCTGTTCGAGTTTCAGGCAGGCATCTTCCATTTTAGGCTTCTCAATCCTTTTGACTACTCTCTAGGACCTAAAAGTGGAACTGAACTCAAAAGATATGCCACGTTTTAGGGATCATCTAGAAGTTTAATTGTGCCTACATTTCCTGACTGTTTCAGGTGGAGATTTGACGATATCACTACTGCGCTTCTTACGGTTCTCTTTGCTGAAGGTTCTGATATGACAAAGCAATGACCTGCCTTTACCAAGATGGTCACCCATAGTAAGTCAGCAATGAGAAAAGATGCATAGACCACATACAATAGTAGCTAGTTCCTTGCCCACCTTTTTTTGGACAAAGTTTCCCATGTTCACTTTAAAAGACTGCACATTTTAAATAAATCTTGCTTTGTTAGGAAAAAGCATTGAAAGTATATAGTCTGTGATAAATGCATGTTGCTCAACACTACAAGTCCTTGTTTTGTATGTGAAACCACCTTTATTGTTCCAATAGGAATTCACTGAACAACATTAAACACATCAGTTTTTGTCATACTTCCAAAATGATTTGTATAGTATCGCTTTAGGTAAAAAAAAAGAATTCTAAAAAGTGAACCTGTACTGAGAGTTTGGCGGCTGCCATTGGTGGCCATCTGAAACTGGCAGTTCCATTAATACAGGTACCGTTATTGGCGTATAACACGCACTTTCCCCCCCTGGAAATAGAGGGCAAACAGTGTGCACGTGTTATACAGCAATTTTTTTTTTTACCAATGGGGGGGCAGGGATCGGGCTGTCCACCCCAGGTGCAACACAGGGATAGAGATGGGGGGGGGGGGGGGGGGATTGGGGGGGGTGTCAGGCCGTCGCCCCGCCTCTCCTGGTCCTGGGACAGCACTGCCAGCCCCTCTCTCATTGCAAATCGAGGCTTCTAAATACCTCAATGATCTTCTGTGGGTTTCCTGGGAGTGCAGGGGGTCTGTGTGTTTTTCCGTGTTATACGCCGATAAACATGGTACTTAAGCTAGGTACACACTATTTTTTTTTTGTGCAACCAGCTGCCATTGGCTGAGTGCACTGATTGGGAGTCAGTCGGGTGCTGGTTTTCCAGATTGCACGCCCCGACAGAAGCCAGCCGAATGGCCAGCTTCTGTCAGACAGACCAGCATACACGGCAGAATGTCGGCTGGTATTTTTTGTACAGGAAAAGGTCGACATTCTGCCCATGTACACCGGGTTTTCAGTTTCTCAGTGGTAGCACAATGGTAGCCCCTCATTTCTTTCAGTACAGGTTTCTTACAAGTGTTGCAATATACCACTTTTCTACAATCACTTACTTGCTAGTTTTGCTTGTAATCCTGAGGGTCCAGGTTTTGACGTCTCAGCCTTGGAAGATCCCGGGAGGGAAAGTTTTGTTTTGGAAAGGCTGCCTTTTGGGCTAAAACGAGCTGCCCAATCAAACTTTGAGGAGCTGCTAGCTTTGGACTGTTCCTTTTCCCGGCTGCTCCTCCGAGGGCTGGGGCTTGAGGCAGAACGGGAACGCCTTGCCTTGTTCTGGTCTTTCCCCTGTTTTACGCGAGCTCCAGGAGGTGCAGCAGAAGAGACAGAGGCGACTGCTGAAGAGGAGGAAGAAGAGGTGGAGGCAGAAGATGAAGAATCAGTAATGGTGCTACACCCAGCTTTGGCTGAGGTGACCGATTTTGAAGCCAGCTTGGTGGGTTTAGGAGGTCTGTCTTCTGCACCAGTCGCTACTATGGCTGCACTGCTGCTCTTCACACAGGAGGAGTTATCTGTCCTTTTTCTTTTGTGCAGCGGGGATGATCCGGGGACTCCACCCTTCCTGTTGTGTGCTTTGCTTGTGGATGGCAATGATGTGGGTGGAGCAGAATGCTCCTGGTCAAACTGTCTCTTCTTCGGTTTATTATTTGGTTGCCTCGTCCCAATGGAGGGTTCAGCGTGCTGAAGTGCTTTGGGTTTTTTAGCAGAGCCAGGCAAGTTGGTCAGGCTGTACTCAGGACTGGCACTACGTTTTAGTCCACGGGAAGAATCTTTTTTAGGCCTGTGACTTTCTGAGCTGTTTTGTTCTGGGTCCTCTGGTTGCGGTATGGATTGAGATGAGCTACAACCCCTAAAAGAAAAAAGTAACAAGTTAAAAAAAAATAGAAGTGCAAGTTTTGCAAATACATTACACCACAAATGCCCGCCGACTATGACATCATTTAAAAAAAAAATAACAACTCAACACTGTACAAAAGGTTCTAACAAAATGTTGATTTCAAAACAAACACATACACACGTTTTCTACTCTGAATTCAACTCTTCAATTCTTGACAAGCCCTCATTTACCGCAAAAAAAAATAAAAAAATTAAAGTCAGCACCTAGAAATACTGTAGCTGACTTTTAACATTAGGGCACTAACCTACCCAGGCATCCCCAGTGGTCTCCCCACCCAAGCTGATTCTTTAATTGGCCATCAGGTGTTGGCATCGCCATCCTGACTAAGGGTAACCGTCAGCAAAGCCTTGTTGCATTTTGTAAATTGTCTGTAGTCTTCCGGGACCTGTGAAGTGTGCTGCAGCAAACTGAGCCAGCAGTGGGTACCTATCAAAACCAGGTTACCCACTCTTTCCTCTCCCCCAAAAAGAGGTGCCAAAATGTGGCAGTGGAGGAGGAAAGTGGCGAACTAGTGAAGCTTCTTCTTTTGGATGGAGCTCTGCTTTAATTCCCCTAGCAGCTCATCTCACCACTTTTCATTAACTACATTTCAGCGGATCACGAATAATACAGCTTGGTCAAGGTTCCTTTCAGCCAGCCTGCTGATCTGACAATAAGAGAGCACCCTGCCCCCCCCCCCCCCTTTATCATAAAGCAAGCTCACAGTTTTTGATCCAGACACACTCATACAGTGCTGTCAGTTCGAAGATCAAATCCCTCATTTGAGTTATGTTATTCAGGAAATTATGGGAAACCAATATAAAAGGGATTTAGGATACTTACAATTAGCAGCACAGGTAAAGTGCAAGTTCAACTTTACTGAAAATTCCCGCTGTACCTGAGGCCAGCGATCACCCGCTAGGAGAAATCGTTTTGTCGCTTCACCGATCCGGGGATTAGAAATACCCGCATCTCTCCCCCTCCCCCCGCTGACAGGGCTGCTATGCGGGTTCTGACTGGTCGGCGTCAACCAATTAGAATGCCTCTATAAGTACCTTTATGAGGTACGTTTAGGACAGGGGGTCGGCAACCCAAGGCCCGCCATCGCTAAACATCCGGCACATCAATAATTCCCAAACACCCGGCCCGCTCTCCTCTTCATTGGACAGCGAAGAGTGACCAGTGACCAGTATCACAGGGTTGGATGGGGGCGGGAAACGATGGAGTTAACTTTTTAAATTAAACAGCAGGTGTTTGGTGACCCTAGCAGCCAATCACCAGCCTGTTCATGTGAAAAGTCAACTTCAGCAGTTCATGCCCCCATCCAGCCCTGTTATGCTGATCTCTGCACCCGTGTAAGGTAGGAGGAGAGTTCTGCACCACACACACACACACACACACACACACACTGTGTGTAGGTAGAGGACACTATGGGGTTACAAAGGAAACTGCATTGGGGGTGCAAGGGACAGATGACACTGCTTTGGGGGGCACAGGACACCAAGGGAGTGATGTGAAGGGGCAGAGCAATCACTGCAATGGGGGGGACCCTATTAGGGACCCCATCACACCTGGGAACAGGGCCCCCATCTCCCCTAAGGGCAGGTACCCCATTTTCCCTAGGGACAGGGACCCCATCTCCAGACCATGCTGGCTGGCAGGGCTGGCGTCAGCCACCCTTGGGTGCCAGGATGGTGGAGAGGGCAGTAAAATCCGATTTCCCAGCCACATGCTCCCTCAGGGTGAACTGGCTTTGTATTAGCGAAGCACCTTAAAGTGAGGTAAATCTGTACTGTTATTACTATGTTCGGATTATTATTATATTCATTTTTTAGCAGGTGAATGTGGCCCTCAAGTGGAAAAAGGTTGCTGACCCCTGGTTTAGGAAATTAAGCCGTGGGGATTTCAAATCCCGATCGGTGAAGCGGCAACCCGATGTCTCCTAGCAAGTGATCTCCAAACTTGTGGAACCGGGGTCCAGTCTAAGTTCACCTTACAGGTTTTCTGAGCCAGTAATCGGTCTAGTGCCTGCAACAGATTGCTTTTCCCTGGATCTTTGGGAATGTTTGATCTCAGAAAACGAGATGGTGGAGACTCCTGAAATTCTAGTTTGTATCCTAGAGACACGGTGTAGATGACCCATCTGTCCTGATTTCCTCCTTGCCAAACTTTTGAGTATTGGATAAGTCTCCCCCCCCCCCACTTTGGTGAGGGGGGGGGGGGGGGGAGCACCTCTTCATAATGAGGCTTTAGAATTCTGCTTTGCAGATTTCCAGCCCCAGGTCTTCTATTGTGCCTGGGCCTGACCCTGAGGCTTTCCTCTAGAGTCTGACGATGGAGGCCATCACCACTGCCTAGAGGCGGATGCCCCTGGCGCAGGGGAAACAGTCTGCATAAATGAGGGATGTTTATACTTTTTATTTTGACTGGCAAAAGTACTCTTCCCACTAGAAATCATTTGGATGCATTTGTCTGAATCATCCCCAAATAGTCGATTCCCCATGAAAGGGAAAACTAGTCAGACGCCTTTTGCAAGGTGCTGCGGCTGAAATGCATTAATTTTTTTAACCACAGAATCCTTAGCATGTGTACTAGCACAAGCGCAAGGTGGGACACGCCTGATGAGTCTTTTAATGGCGTCTATGGCAAAACATAATGCCTTTGGTAGTTAGGCCAAATCACGGGCCTGTTGTGCAGGGACCTCCTTAAGGGCCTGTCTAAACTGGTCCTTTAGGGACTGACAGATGCCTATTGCAGCGACTGCAGGCTGAGTAACGGCCCCTGCCAAGGAAAAGAAGGATTTTAACAGGAATTCCAACCTTTTATCTGTTGGATCTTTAAGCATTTTTGCATTGTCTACTGGACTTTTATCCACATTGGAAAATAGCAGCGTCAACTGCTGGTACATTCCATTTTTGGTGAATTTCTCCTCCATGGGATAGAGAGCTGTAAATCTCTTTGGGGGGGAGAAAATGATTATCCGGGTGATCCCATTCAGTATAAATACGTTTTTCTAGTAATGTATGTACAGGAAAAGCATGAAAAGGCTGTAAAGGTTTTAAAGGAACCTAAAGAAGAAACAGAGCTTTCAGCTGACTGTTAGGGGTAGCTTGAAAGAGGAACGAACCATCTCTGTAAGAGATTGTACCAGCAATTTCTCAGATTGCAAGGCTGAAAAAGGTTCATCCACTGTTGTCTCCTCTGAAGAGGAGTCATCGGTTCGCCTTTCCTCCTGATCGCCTGAGGGTAATATCTCATCCTGTACCCACTGTTCTCTTAGTAAGGGGTCTGCAGTGGGAGAGGGAGATCCAACACGCTTCCTATCCCTTTGGGTGGAGGATGCGATTAAAGCCGCTAATCTTCCCTCTAGGCCCTGCAGGGCGGAGGAGAATGCATCTTCAGTCACGAATACAGGGGCTGAGATGTGAGAAACGGCTGCACCACCAATTGGTTCTAATGACTCACCCTGGCTTGCCACAATTGTTAATTCAGGAGAGGATGACAACGTGAAGGCACGACTGGAGTTCCCAGCGCCTAGGGGTGTTTGAAATTTTTTTTGTGTGGCGTCTTTTTTGGAAGTCATAGTGCTGAGCACAAAAGCAGAGACACTAAGTAAATGCACCATTTGCTGAGCAATAGTCTAGCAATATAATGCCGCTATAAAGTTCAGCTTGGTGCTGAGTAACAATGTATTTCCTGTACTGGAAATGCCTGCATACATCCCTTACATGCCCCAGCGCTCGTGTCTGACTTTCATCTCTTTAGTTGTTTTATCTGATAGAGGTCTTCTAAACAAGAAACATTTTTTAAAAGTCAGTGGCGAGCTGCGCGGTGTGCTCCACGTCGCGTACACGGCGTTGCGCCTAAGCCCTGCCCCCTCGCCAGTAACTCGCCCCTCGCTTTGCTTTAATTTGACAGTAGTCTGCGCGCGAACGGCATTCGGGTCTGTGCAGACCCATAGGAGGGGAGCTCGTGTCCTCTGTGCCGTGGCTACAAGTATGGACAGCTGTGTTTTTCATGGTAAACTTATTGGCTATGTGGGTGATATTTTAGCTGCCTATATAGGCATGCAATGTAAAGGAAAAATACAGCCTTACAAATCTGAGCCACAGATACCTGATGGCGAAAAGCCCAGGAGGCTCCTATACCCCTGGTAGAATGAGCTCTCACGTTAAAGGGAGGAGCTTCAGGTTTCAGACCGTAGGCCTGAATGACCAATTGATGGACCCAATCAGCAATGGAAGCTGCCTGTCCCTTCTTAAGAAAGAAGAAGAAGGAAGAAGAAAAAAGAAGAAAGAAGAAAGAAGAAAGAAGAAAGAAAGAAAAGAAGAAAGAAAGAAGGAAGAAAGAAAAGAAGAAGAAGAAGAAGAAAAGAAGAGAAGAAGAAGAAAGAAGAAAGGAAAGAAGAAAGAAGAAAGAAGAGAAGAAAAGAAGAAAAGAAAGAAAGAAAGAGAAGAAAGAAGAAAGAAAAAGAAAGAAGAAAGAAAGAAGAAAGAAGAAAGAAGAAAGAAAGAAAGAAAGAAGAAAGAAAGAAAGAAGAAAGAAGAAAGAAGAAAGAAAGAAGAAGAAGAAGAAAGAAGAAGAAAGATCTGATCCTCGGATCTAGACAAATAAACCTTGACTGCCTGGACAATGTCCAAAGAATTCTGTCTGTCTCTCTTCCGCCGAAGAGGCTGAAAAAAAAAAAAAAAAAAGTAGTCAAAATAAAATAATGCCCCGATTTAAATGCAAGGCCAACACCACTTTTGGCAAAAAGGATTGAACAGGTCGTAACGCGACTGTCATCTTGAAGGATCAAGTACGGTTCCCTGCATGAAAAGGCTGCCAACACCATCAGGAAGGCTAGCTTGCGCAACAGCAGGTCTACTGGAATTTCCTTAATGGGTTCAAATGGTTGTTTCTGTAACAGCACCAAGTTCAAAGTTCCAAGGACACACAGGTGACCTAAATGAGGGGGGGGGGGGGGAGCAAGCGAGTTGCCCCGTGCATAAAAGGTTCGGATCAGTGAATGGGAGGCTAAAGGCCTTTGGAAGACTACTGATAGGGCCAAAACTTGACTTTGGATTATACTCAAAGCCAATTTGATTTCCACAGCTGACTGTAGAAAGGAGAATTCTCCCAATCACATATTTCCGAGGATGCCATTTTCTGGCTTCACACCAAGCAATACAAGTCTTCCAGGCCTTATGAAAATTCTTCCTAGTGACAGCTTTTCTAGCATTCACTAGAGTAGACACCACTGGTCCAGAGATGCCACGGTCCTTTAACACCCGGGCTTAAATAGCCATGCCATCAAATTTAGAGACTGTAAATTGGGGTGGAATATAGGACCTTGAGACAGTAGATTGGGGCGACGTGGAAGTGTCCATGGCCCGTCTATTGTCAGTCTCACAATCTCCAGGAACCAGGGCCTTCTGGGCCAGGCTGGTGCCACCAGAATGACTGGAACCCCCTCTCTGAATCCTGGGCAACAAATGTGGAAGGAGAGGGATCAGAGGGAAAGCATAAACCAGGGAGTACTGGCTCCATGGAACTATCAGAGCATCTGCTCCAATTGCCAGATGATCTCTTGTTCGAGACACTAACTGCTGTAGCTTGTTGAACTTGGATGCCAGTAGGTCAACCTCTGGCCATCCTCAACGTTTGCAAAATTCCTGGAACACCTCTGGGTATAGGGACCATTCCCCTGGGCAGATCTGCTGGCAGCTGAAATAATCTGCCATCCAGTTCTCTATTCCCGAGATATGGACTGCCGATGTAATTGGCACATGTCCCTCTGCCCAGGCTAGTATGTAGTTCACCTCCTTCAGAGCTGAACGACTCCTGATACCGCCTTGGTGGTTTATATAGGCCATAAAGAAACCCAGGTACTGCAAGGCCTGTGTCGGGATCAAGTGCGACTTTTCTTCATTTATTAACCACCCCAGACTTTTAAAAAAAAAAAAAAGGAAAAGGAAATGGCTGCCCACAGAACTCCCTGTAGTTGGAGTTCGGAGGGGGCGAAGAATAAAAGGTCATCCAAATATGGTATGAGCTCGATCTCCTTCAGTCTCAGGGGAGCCAATGCTTCCGCCAGAACTTTCGTAAATATCCTGGGGGAGGAAGATAGGCCGAAAGGCAGGGCCCTGAACTGGATCGCTATCCTCAAATATGGAGAGTCCTCATGGATGGGAACGTGTAGGTAGGCATCCCTCAGATCGAGGGAGGTCATGAAAATCTGGGGGAAGAATTGCCCTTACTGTAAAGATGGTTTCCATCCGGAATTTTTTGTATGTTACCCACTTGTTTAGTAACTTTAGATTCAAAATTAGACGGAATTTGCCTGATGGTTTCTTTACTACAAACCCAAGCGAGTAGAAACCACGGTTTACCTCCCGTTGTGGCACTGGAACAAGAACCCGCTGGTCTACCAAATCGCCAATTTGTGACAGCAAGGCCGTCACTTTCTGAGGATCTCTGGGAGGTTTGGTCACACATATCCTCATAGGCGGAGTGTGCTTGAACTGTATTTGGTAGCCCTCCCAGATCATCCTCAGTATAAAAGTATTTAGGGGTAGTCTTTTCCCCCAGTCCTCCCCCCACGGGAAACAAGTCACTGGGACTTACTGGGGTTTTTTTTTTTTTTTTTTTTGGAGAGGAAAACAGAACGCCTTTCTGTTGTTTTCCCCCCTCCCCACTGTTTAGGATCTGACCCTTTAGAGGTCTGTCCTTGCGACTGTCCCTGCCTTTGGGGGACAAAAAAAAAAAAAAAAAGTTTCCCTGGTGCTTTTTTAGTCTTCGTAGGGAAGGCCTTCTTGTCTGGGCAGGATCTAGAAAAGGTTCTGGATTGCACTGCAAACAAGAAGTCTCCCTCAAAAGGGATGCCACATAGCCTCACTTTCGAGGCCGGGTCCCCTGACCAGGATTTCAAGGGCAGCGGTCTTTGCTGAAAGTTTGACCGACTTTGCAGAAGCATCTGCCATGTAGCCCGCTGCTTTGTGCAGCATAGGAAGGGAATCCAATATTTTTTTCCTGGAGGTCGCACTTTCTAAATATCCTTGCAATTGTTCCAGCCAGACCTCTAGATTACGAGCCACTATTGTTGTGGCCATCGCAGGCTTTAGGTTTGTCATGGCTACTTCCCATGACCTTTTCAGAAGCACCATCATTTTGTCCATGGGTTCCTTGAGAACACCCATGTCCTCAAAAAGGCGAGGTCTGTTGATTTAGGGTACTGGGAGAAGGCTGCGTCTACCTTGGGTACCTTGTTCCAGACGCAGGTGGGGTCCTCACTGAAGGGAAATCTCCTCTTCAAACTTTTGGGAACAAAATGTTTTTTCTCCGGTTCCACCCACTCTTAATAGAGTCCACCAGTGCGCTGTGAACCGGAAAAACCCTGGGTTTGATACATCCGGTCATGCAAGGACAGAGACATGCTCCTCTTTAATTTCGAGCGTCTCAAAAATCACCCCCCAATAAAGGAATCAACCTCCTTGAGTGAGAGCCTGTATCTGGGTGAGCTTGTCCCTTGAATCTGAATATCTTTGGATGATGCCACCTCACTTAGATTCTCTGGATGACCCAATTCCTCTTCCCCCGATTCATCACCCTCCTCTGGGGCGGAAGCAGGGGAAACTGCGGCTGGTTGTTTTGGGGTCTCAAGGGTCGCAAGCATTGTCTTGGACTGCATTTCTTTCTGCACACCAGAAATCAGTTCCTTACAGGCCTTGTAAACCAACTTATCTATACAGGGTTTACAGAGGCTTAATCTATCCCTCCTTGAACTTGCTCACACATGATGGACATCTCTTCTTCCCCCCTGACCTCTCCAGTTCTTTGGGCAGAGCCTAAGACAAGAGAAGGAGAGAAGAAAAAGGAAGTGAAACAGACAAGCTACCATCAGCGTAAACCTTAGCAAAATAGAATGCCTTCACCAACCCCTATGTGCACCCCACCAGCCCGGATCCTGTTTAAATAGAGAGAGAGAGAGAGAGAGAGAGAGAGGGGGGGGGGGGGGCACAAACAAATGGACCACCTAAACTGTCCATCACTATCGATGGGAGGTCCGCTAATTGCATATCCCTGCACTAGATAATTTAGTGCCTGAAGCAATAAGTTAATTTTTGGAGGATCCGAGGGAACGCTGGATCTTAGAAACCTCAGAGGGAGAACCCCCTGCAATGCCAGCTAGTAACCGGGAGATATAATTGGAGGTGGGCCACTCGTCCTGAATTGTTGTTTTCCAAATGTCTGAAAAAAGTGCAGCAGCCTCCCCCCCCCCCACCCGATGGAGTGGGGACATCCCCTCAAAAGGAGGGCTGGGTTTAGAAAAATTTTGGACCCAGGGCCTTTTCTGGCCCTGGCCCTATCGCCCTGTTGGCGGTGGAACCGCCCCAACACAGACATTTGAGGAAGCAGTCCCTGGGTTTTTAAAACTAGGGACATCTGGTGCTTTTCTTCACAGGAAGTAGAGAATTCTTCCCTCTGGAAATCTTTTGGATATATTTGTCCAAGTGATCACCGAATAAACGTTCCCCATGAAACGGGAAACCTGCCAGTAACTTTTTACAAAGAAAGCTTGGCTGACCAGTTCTTAAGCCAAAAAAGTCTGCGCATATGTACAGACAAGAGAGCCAGACGAGAAACCTGCTGTGTTGAATCCTTTAAAGCATCAACAGCAAAACACAGCGCTCAAGGGATATCAGTCTTACTTTCAAGGCAGATCATCCTCCTGGTTAGGCTCATCAGGCCTTTTGACCTGATCCTTTATGGACTGGCAAATACCAATTGCTGCAACAGCTGACTGAATAGCTGAACTGGCCAAAGAAAAGGAAGCCTTTAATAATAACTCCAATTTCTTATCAACTTTTAAGCCCTGTGTGTGTTATCTACCAGACAAGTTAAGTTCTTGTTTAAGGAAGAGACTGCTGCATCTACGGCTGGCATGCTCCATTTTTTAACGAACTTGTCATCCATGGGATATAAAAAAGGGAAAACCTCTTTAGGAGGAACAAAAGTCTTGTCAGGAAGTTCCCAATCAGTGTACACCGCCTGTTCCAACAGGGGGGGGAGTCTGACCTGAAGAGGCCTCAGAGATCCCAAAGAGGATCAGGCTCAGTCACCTCTGAAAGAGGCAACTTAAAGGCAGAATGAACCATTTTGGTCAGTCAGGATCAAAAGCCTCTGCGACAGACACCGACTGGATATCTTCTTGTCCAGATTGCTCGAAAGCAGACTCATCTGCTGGGCACTCCACGGAATCCTGAGCTTTAAGCTCCTCCCCATCCTCAACCTATTCTTGCTCCAGACTAGGAAACCCAGAGGAGGGGGGGGGGGGGATCTGTCACGCTTCCTGACAACCTGTGGGATGGAGGCAATCATCCCAGCAATCCTGTGCTCAAGCCCTGAGCTCAAGCCCTGATGGGCTGAGGACAGTTCATCCTTAGTGATGAAGGGTGAAGCAGCAGCGTTGACTGTAGGCACAATACTAGATAGGCGCATCGGCTCAGATAGCCCGGAAGCCTCTGGTCCTTCAGGGGATACAACACTAGGGATAAGACTAGGTTCATCAGGAACTACTGACAACATAGGTGTGCCCTTCCCTGTGGTGTTAGTCCCACTCTTTTTGGAAGACATTTAATAGCCACAGAGTACTTGGGTGTAGTATTAAAACACCTCAGAAGGGAGACCCTTTAATATGGCTCAACAAGCCCCTATGCAACAATCCTGCTAAGCACCTTTAGCCTGCCAAGCAACACCTGGTGGCTCATGTGACCCGGGTAAGGAAAGATGAACCACTGCAAGTGTGTCTGTTCAGAGCCTGCTCTTTGTCCCACAGCCACCTTCTGGAAGCACCACATGCTTGGCCTACACAGCTTAAAATAAGCTGGGTGTGTGCTGGAGCGTTCTGTGCGTGCACACGCATGCAGCCCCGTTGAACAGGTGCAGCTGTACTCGCGTACGGTGCAAATCTTTGTGCGCCTAGGCAAAAGGCTACTGCACGTGTGGCGAAGCCCCGTGCGCCATGGCCGCCAAAATTGGCGCCCTTGCGAACACACATGCACCATGGCGAACCAAGCGAAATGGCGCACCGCCGTGCGCCATAATACAGGTAAAAAACAGCCAGACAAGCAAAAAAAAAAAAAAAAGTACACTTTGCAAACACCGACAGCTAGCCCAAAATTCCCCAGTATGGTCACCGCACACAGGTGCCCAGCTTTTAACTAGCTTGACTGATTGTAACAATCACTGGGACACCCCACAATAATAAAATAAAGGGGTTTCACTTACCCATCCAGGCGCAGCTCCCACTTAGAAACTAAGGGCCCAATCTTCACGGCGGGTTCCTGTCACTTGGATCTTCAAGGACTGGGTACCCGGTTTAGGGTCCACTCCCTTGGACATGTATAGCACACTGCAGCCTTAGCGGTGTAGCGTCCAGGAATTCCAATCTGCATGGTCCAGCGCCCGAAGGCCACATTACAGGCAAAACCTTGCAGTATCTTGAGTCTTTGCGAGGCTTGGGTACCATTTATCTAAGCATAAAAGCCTGTGTCAAATGGATCCAATCGGTCAATCCCTTGATTCATTTTGGAACCATTTGTGGGACTAGAGACCTGGAGCTCAAACAAACCGTGCCATCCACCTTGCAGACACTGGTAAAACAACTAAAGTACTTCCTG
Organism: Lithobates sylvaticus; assembly: GCA_028564925.1. Lineage (NCBI taxonomy): Eukaryota > Metazoa > Chordata > Amphibia > Anura > Ranidae > Lithobates > Lithobates sylvaticus. Next base: position 444,826,160 of record CM053028.1, read on the forward strand.
TATGGGAGGGGTTATATAGGGGATCACTTCCTGTCTGAAGACCTTTGGTCTACCAGTGTCCATTCACCTGATGATGAAGTATAACCCAGCAAGCAATGAATATTACCCTGACTGTCCCATGATGTATGAAAAAGAAATGTGATTTAATATTTGAGGGTGAAAATACAAATGAATACCACAATGCATAGTTAAGAAAATTGATAGAGGCATGAAACATCCAAATGCTGCTGAAGAGGGAAAGAAAAATCTGTGACCGTATCTAAAATGCTAAACTGTTCTAGTTTGAATAATTGCAAGACAGCAAACCCCCCGAATAGTCTAAATTTAGGAAATGGGTTTACATGTTTGTGCATTTCACACCCTCAAAAGACCATTAGCAAGAAACTCTGCCTGCAAAGCAGGCCTAAGCAAGTTAAAGAAAGAAAAAAGTAATTAGTAAAGTTACCTTTTAGAGCTGTATCCCCTGGACTGGCAAGAAGCTGTATTAGCCTGCACTTTGGGGGCCTTAGAAAGAATCTTTCTGCTCTCAGGAAGGCTAAAAGTCTTATGGTCTGCCTGCTCTAACTGGGACCTGTTGCTGGAAAACCAAGAAAGAACTGCATCAGAGAATACTGGGAACAACAGATCCCTCCGGTCACAGCAAAAAGTAAGAGAAACAACTCAGTAAAACAGCCAAAGCGCAAGACAGACATCAATAAAAGGATCAGAATGTATAAACACAATAGTCCCCACCAAGTATTAGGGCAATGACGACTGCTGAAGACTCTTGAGGAGCCATTCCATTAATTTATTGATGGAAAGAGACAGTATAGTCTATAAATACAGTGAACAAGACCAGCATCTAATAAATCAGAATCCAGGTAAGGAATAGTTCTTTCCTGATCCATTGGACTTTTAAAATATTAATGGATTTTAGTATGGCTATTAAACTGCTCCATTCAGTCAGTCCCTCTGTTCTATGGCAGTGTCTTACAATGGACCCTTAAGAAAATGCCTGGCACTACCTTCACCCGAAACCAGAGACAATTATTTACCTTCCTCCTGCAGTGTCCTCTTGCGGCTGGGCCCCAGCAGTGTTCCTCTGTGAACGTCGCAGTGACCCCCCTGGATTGTTATTAGGCCGGCTGGACATTGGCACCTTTCTCCTGAAGGGACATACCCTTTCTAGACACTACCATTCACTAATAAGGAGAAGAAGAAAGAAGAAAAGGCCAATTATCAAACACATTTTATTTGCAGTGCAAAGTTAGGCTATATTAACAGTACAATAAACATTCCATTAAAACAGAATTTTTCTGGCTCCACTGTACACATCTGGTATATCTATCTATAAATCTATGGGTATGGGCAGCTTGAAGTCATCTGTTGGGTTATTTTACAGTGACACAGGTTATGAACATGAAGGCAAAAGCATGAAGGCTACCACTGCTACCCTCTCCTCAGAGCTTTACTTCTCCACCTGAAGAGATTTACCCTTCACTTACTGCCCAAGTGACACCCATGTTCTGACTTCCATACAAATTCAACTTAGGAACAAACCTACAGACCCCATCTGGTTTGTAACCCTGGGATGTGTGTACTGTACTTTGAATGTTAAATGCACTCCACAATCAAATGAGTAATACAGCAACACAAAAACAGTAAACTACTACACATTACTACAGGATTTGTCAACATATAACAAAATACTTCTAATGTAACGGAGAAGAGATTTTCTCCAAATGACAGATAGAATGTTGTGTTGACAAGGGGTGGGGGACACATCTCCATGAGTTTCGTGGAAACTGTTTCTTCAAGAGACACCAAGGTGAAATATATTCAAAACGACTAAACAGATAAAAAGTGGGGCGGTGTGGTACAAGGTCAGGGGAGGAATGTAGGGCCCAGGAATGCATTGGCCCCAGCATGCTTTCATGCTCACAGCCGAGTACCTGACCGTATGAGCCCATTTATTATTTAGAATTATTTATTTATTTTGAGGGGGTTGTGTTAGAGCAGGGGTCTCAAACTGGTGGCCCTCCAGCTGTTGCAGAACTACAATTCCCATGAGGCATTGCAAGGCTGACAGTTACAAGCATGACTTCCATAGGCCGAGGCATGATGGGACTTGTAGTTCTGCAACAGCTGGAGGGCCGCCAGTTTGAGACCCCTGTGTTAGAGTATGTTATCCCAACAAGTTTTTTTTTTTTTTTTAAATTGTGCCTTTTGCACCATGTTCCTGTTCTAAAAAGTACCCTGTTCTTTTTGTGTTGCTTCCTTTGTGTGCAATGCCTGGTGATCCCGCCAGTCCCACTGCGTTCCTATTCCAAACAGACCACGCTAGGTATGAAAGCACATTTATCCACATGGTCAGTTTTCTTGCTGGGAAGCACAGCCTGCCTGGCCCCCAATGGTCAAGACTTGTACCAACATGCCCCCTTACACAGCTCATCACCAGGAGGATCAGTGTATTGCCGTTTCTCCACCCCCACTTCCAAGCCCCTTATGCAGCTGAGAACAAAGATTATGCAATAAGAAAAAATAAAGAACGAAAAAGGACAGACATACATACACACACACACACACACACACACACACACACACACAGCCGAGCGCCCCACAGTTAACCCCTGCACTCCGTCACCCAGTGCAGTGTTCATATTTTTCTTTGATCACTGTACTGGTGTCATTTGTGACACTAATCAGCATTAGGGCTAGGAACCCCCCCATAATAAAGGTTTAACCCCTTGAGCACCATATTAGTGTCACGGGTGACGCTGGTCAGCTTTTGTTTTTTTATAGCGTCAGGGCACCCACCGTATATTACCCAATAAAAGGTTTAACCCCCTGATCACCTGGCGGGTGATATCAGTTAGGTTTTAGCGTCAATTAGGGTTCTGTGTCGCCCCGGGCAGCGTCAGATTAGTTTCAGTAGCGCCAACGCCCACACCATACACCTCCTTTAGTAGTATAGTGTCTGAACGGATCAATATCTGATCAGACCTATACTAGCGTCCCCAGTAGTTTAGGGTTCCCAAAAATGCAGTGTTAGCGGGATCAGCCCAGATACCTGGTAGCACCTGCTTTTAGCCCCACCGCCTAGCCCAGCACACCCAAGTGCAGTATCAATCGATCACTGTCACTTACACTGTCAGGCCTGATCCCTGCAAACACTAACAGTTTTTTTGGTAGCATTTAAAGCAGTTGCTGACAGTCAGGTGCTCTTTTTTCCTGCGAGACTCACTAGTTGTACCAGTAAATTTCGAGGCCAAAATGTCCAATCGAAGGTACACTAGTGAAGAGGCCTACACGTTTCTGAGCCTGACAGATGAGTGAAGCGGAAGTCACCCATCTGATTCAGGGTCAGAATATGAACCAGTAGACAGCAGCAGCACCCTGACAGATAGCCCCGACAATGGAGTATTGGTCCCTGCCAAGGTCAAGCATACCTGACCCCATTCTGCCCTTGTTGAGGTGCAAGAACCGCAGGGCTCTTGTATGGAGCAGAGAGCCAGTACTAGTGCTGCTCATCCTTCTGGTGAACTGGCAAGCACCAGCGGCCTAGTATATTCTGGTCGTACATCCTGCACTGCAGTAACACTTGGTGACCTGGCGAGTCCCATAAGTACAATTCAAGCTGGTGAGGTGGCTAGCACAACTAGTGTACCGCAGCCACCAAGAAGACACAGACAGGCCCATCAAGCCCATAGTGCCCTTCATGCTGCATTTGCCAATCCAAATTGGGAGCCCAGTACTTCCCCCATTCACTGGCCAACCCGAAATTCAGGTGGAAATAGTTGACGTCACTTGATTTTTATTCGCCGTTTTTCACAGAAGATCTCTATAGATCTGTAGTGGACCAAAGCAATTTGTATGCTGTCAATTCATCGCCGCTAATCCCCAGTTGCCCCTTGCCAGAGATTGGAGACCCATTGCGGTCTCCGAATTTAAGACCTTCCTGGGCCTATCCCTCCTCATGGGCGTAGTTAAAAAAACAAAAACAAAGTGGAGTTGGTCATATTGGTCCACTGACCCAATTCACCATATGCACGTGTTCTCTGCCTCCATGACCAGCACACGGTATGAGCAGATCTTGCGGTTCATGCACTTCAATGACAATGAACTCTGTCGTCCTTGGGGTGACCCTGGACACGATCAGCTCCACAAAATTCGGCCCCTCATAAACCACTTCAACCAGCAGTTTGCAGCCTTGTTTACTCCCTGTCAAGTTCTGTGTTGAAGAGTCCCTGATTACGTTTTCTGGCCGCTTGTCTATCAAACAGTATATTCTCAGCAAGCGTGGCAGAAATGGAGTCAAGATGTACAAGCTCTGTGACAGGGCAACAGGCTATACATATAGTTTTATGGTTCACAAGGAAAAAGATAGTTACTTAGAGCCGGAGAACTGCCCAGACTACACAGGGAGCGCTGGTAAGATTGTGTGGGACTTGGTGTCACCCTTATTCGGAAAGGGGTACCACTTGGACATTACACAAGCCGTCCACTTTTTAGTCACCTTTTTGGATTGTGGAATTGGTGCATGTGGCACCGTGTGATCTAATCGCCGGGACTTCCCCCAAAGGCTTGTAGAATCCCGACTTAGACAGGGGGAGAGAGCCTGCTTGAAATGTAATGATTTGTTAGCAGTGAAGTGGAGAGATACAAGAAATATTTTCGTTCTGTCCTCCTTTCACGCAGATACGACTGTCCAAATTTCTATGGCAACTGGTGTTGTGGAGAACCACCTCTCTGTCCACGAATACAACCTTAACATGGGGGGGGGTGGACCTCAACAATCAGTTGGCGCTGTACCTAATTGCCCGCAAGACCAGATGCTGGTATATAAAGAAAATAAAGTCTATATATTTATTCCAATTGGCTCTGCTGAATGCTTTTGTGCTATACAACGCTTCAGGACGAACTGGATCCTTCCTAAAATTCCAGGAAGATCCTCCCGTTTCCAGACGGTGCTGTGGCCCACCTTCCCAATGCAAATGCAATGAGTCGGCTGCATGAGTGGCATTGTCGGTATGTCCTCCCTGGTTACCCCTACCCAAAGAAACCCCCCCAAGGAAGATGTCGTGTCTGTAAAAAACGTGGCTATAAGCATGACACCTGCTTTTATTGAACCTCCTGACCAACCTTGGTCAGCATTGGGGACGGTTTCAAATGCTACCACACATTAGTGGAGTAATAGCGTAGGGTACAGCATTGCACAGTTCTAGGGCACACTTACACAGGGTCTCGAAAGATGAGATGGCCATCACATTTTGAGAGACCCTAAAAATGCAAAAAATAAAGCCAAAAAGAGTTGTCGTTTTATTTTTCTCTGCTCTCTAATCTCCACTCTATTGTTACTGTATTACTGTACTGTTTTACTGTATTTGCTTTGCGGGTATAGTAGGTCTTACTGGAATGTTACTTTGTTTATCGTTAACCATCATCTGCTTAGCGGGCACACCATTCAGCTGCAGCACAGGTTTATTTATTCTGACAGCAACAGCATTTGCTCCTACGATGCGTAAAGCTGTGACTCCAGCACTGTAGGAGGCGATTTCCGCTCTGCAATGGTATGGAGCCAGGTGGGGGCCATCTTCCCATCCCTCAGCTCCATGTCAAGCAGGGGACAGGACTGATCGCCTCCGCCAGCAGCAGCGGAAGGCACCGGAGCATGGCGGGAGCCCCTCTCCCGCCACCAATAAAAGGGACCTTGTGGCAAATCCGCCACCGAGACCACTTTTATCTGAAAGCGGACCGCCCACTGAAGAAGTGGATACTGGGGTTATGGCAGGTAGCTGCTGCCATAACAGCATTATTCCACTTCAAAGTGGCGCTGTATATTGACAGCAGGCGGTCACCGTAAGTGGTTAAGATGCACATCCAAGAATCTCTTAAAAATAAATATCAAATACCCCCCACAGCCACGCCAATCATGGAAGAGAGTTCCACATCCTTATTTCCCTGACAGTGAAAAACCCTGCACAGTTTAAGGTTAAACCAGAGTTCCAACCATATAAAAAAAGTCAGCAGATACAAAAAGTGTAGCTGCTGACTTATTAAAATTGGACACTCACCTGTCCCAGGGTCCAGCGATGCGGGTGGGAACGAAGTACTGCACCTCTCCCCCTCCTCTCTGCGGCGCCGGCATTGTCACTGTGGGCGTCCGGCTGTGGCTTCACAGCTGGACAAGCACTGTGACTGGCCGGGCAATCATCTGGGACCTGCGATGTGTCCCAGATGATTGCCGAGGGGGGGGGGGGGGGTGGGGGAGGTGAACTTCCTTCCGGCACATGAAGCGGAAGTTCCATCTTTGGGTGGAACTCAGCTTTAAACCACTTCTCCAATCTTATAGTGTGTCCCTGTGTCCTCTTACACCCCTTGAGACTGAATAGTTTTTTTCCTATGCTGGGATAGCCATTGAGGCATTCCTAAAATCGCCATTAGAGCTGCACGATTCTGGCCAAAATGAGAATCACGCTTTTTTTGCTTAGAATAAAAAGAAGATCACGATTCTGGCGACGTAAAATCTTTTCACATCATACAAAAAATAATGGGCTAACTTTACTGGTTAGTTTTTTTTTTTTTAATTCGTTAATTTTTGCCAAAATAAAAGAAAAAAAAAAATTACATTTGTTTTTTTCTTTTCAAACCACCATTTTATTCTCTAGGGTATCTACAAAAAATTATTTTTATAAATATATATATATATATATACTCTTCCTTTCGACAGCTGTGGCTTCAGAAGAGCAGAGGGAACTCTCTGCATAGAAAGAATTGTGTAACACTTTAGTCAAGATCGCGATAACAATTCTTGACGATTAATTGTGCAGCTCTAATCGCCATCATATCTTCTCTCAAGCGTCGTTTCTCCAGCAAAAATAGATTTAGTGTTTGCAGTCATTCTTTGTAATCTGGGGGGGTTCGAAATAATTTTCTAGCCAAAAAAAAAAAAAAACTTGATCTAAGCTTGTAAACCAAAAGTTCCAGAAAAGGCTTGGTCGGCAAGTGGTTAGATTGAATGGGTTGTTTTACAAGGTTCATATCTACTTTGAGGCAAAGTAAAGAAAATAAAAAATATAAAAAGTACTAATCATGAAGCAATGCACTTGTACCACTGCAACACTCGTCCACTGCAACACTCGTCCACTCCCAAGGTGCATTAGAGCACCATTCAGAATGTCACCCCACAATACTTCAGAATGAGTTGTACCTACTGAAACAATGCATGTCCCTCAGTAACATGCATTGGAATGCAATCCAGAATGGGACCTCACAAATAAAACTTAATGAAAGGCCATGCGTTTCAGCAGCACTATGTATGGGCCTATTTACACAACGCATTATATTGTGTTAAGGTGCACTTGATTATTCACTTTAAAATGGACTGGAAGGACACCTTAACACAAAAAAAAAAAAAACACAACACCACCACACAAAAACTCTTGTCTTTGCCAACATTACAAAATGCCAATTGAAAAAAGACCCTAGAAACTACATAAAAAGGCACAAAACAGGAACCAGAGGAGCCACTTACCCCACTAAAGATAGGAGGTCAGAACAAATCTCTGCAGTCTCCAGGAAATTGGCATGTTTTTATCAAGACAGGTGACGACATACGAGCCTTAAAGCTTTGTAATTCAATTACTTCCCATTACAGAAAAACACCCATTATTATTACACTACTCAGATTCAATGACAACACATCACACAAAAAAAAAAAAGTATAAAAAGAATGAAAGGAAAACCAAGAAACCTGTATCATAAGGAAAAGTCCCATCAAGTACAAACGTGTGCATTGTATGCACGCCTGGCCTATGACTAGACATGGGGAAAACAGATAAGAGTTGAAGTAGGCTACACATACAATGGTCATGTGTTCAAAAACACCACCACACAACATTAACTATTCCGCCACAATGGTTGACAATGCCATTTATGGAGACGTCATCATAGACAAGAACTAGAATTCATCAGAAATCTATTTCGAGCCATTGCCAGAACTGACAACTGGGTAGGTTGATGGGTAATGTTAGCACCACATAACCAAGATTTGAAGAAATAAAATGAGATATTTAGGCACTAAATAACCACATTTACAGCTTTATACAAAACAAGCAATTTAAAATCAGTATACAGAGTGAGTATACCATTACATTAAGGAAGAACTCCAGGGAAAACGTGTTTTCTCCCATGCAGTGGGGCTGTGCCTGCACTGCATTGGTTAACTGTTTTGTCTAGAGGCACACCGAAAGGCTATCTATACAATTTCACACACACACAATCCGTCCATTCATTGAAAAACAGCACTCCCCCACAACCAACGGTGGACTGTTCCTGCTGTCCTTTACATCCAGTGTGGGTGCATGGACGTGATGACATCAGGAACAGTCCATGTACAAGACCACCAATATGTTGGTGAGGGGGGGGTCAGGAGTGGTAGGAATCGGTCTTGCACTTGGCGGATCAGCAGATTAGGTTTGTTAGGTATATTTCCACTCTCATCGCCTCCAGAGAAAAACGAGCAATTAAACTATGCAGTGCGGGCACAGCCACAAGCATGGTAAAAAAAAAAAAAAATTATTTCTGAGTTATTCATTAAGAATGTTACAGCGCATGAAAAAACCTCTAAAGAGTTCTTTCATACTGATATGTTTTTTGTGATTACTTTGCAAGAAAAACACAAGAAAAAGGTTTCCCTTTAAATCCTTTTGGACTCTTACAGGTGCAGTGTGTTTTGAAAAGTCCTGCATGCTGCATCTTTGCGTTTTTGGTGTGCGAGTCACATGTCTATTTGAGTTGCATACGTTTTACTGTTATTTTGCGAGAGAGCCGCGTGAAAGGGCCACAATAGCCACCCCGTGTATACCATGTATCCAGGCAAGTATCAATATTTATGTATAAAGGATAACACCAACTGTAATTACATGGAGTTTACAATTACACAGGTTATTGGCATGGGTACAAAACACTACGCATTTCACATAAAGCGTCACCAGAAGTGTACCCAATAAATAATGTGGTCCGAGAGGAACCACAAGAGAGACAAGGGGAAAAAAAAAAAAAAAAAAAACATCCAAATGGTCATAAATATGGGAATATTGAAGTGTCTGAGGGAAGACCTGCAAATAAACACTAAACATATAATATGGTTCTGGTTCCCCTAGATAAGGACCACAGTAAAGTCCTACACATATGGCACCATATAGTATGTACAAAGATCCAGGTATCCTCTGGACCAGGCATGACAGAAGTTTACAATGTGTACTACTTTGTTTTTTATCCAGGACTTTACTGATCATATTAAACAGCTGTGTGTAAATCCAGAACTGAATGTGGAGATGCTTACATGGGCTACCAAGATGGAACTTACAGCAAAAACAGCAAATCGGTATAATTTAGCTGATCTCTTCCTCAAATTTAAATATCAAAGTTATATTCTTATTATAGTACAGGATTGATATAAGGGAAATCAGATTATGGAAGCACAATATGTATACATATGTAACATACATATGCAATGGGGATTACTAGCAGGGCAAGGAGAGTCTACTCCAGCAGCTTGTACTCACCTTACCTTTGCTCATCCGCAGCTCTGTTCAGCCACTGGGCACAATGTGGAAAACCCATTAGTTGCCAGTATGGGGAGCATACAACTTAATTTTCTTCTTCATTCGTCAGTGCCAGTACTGGGTGATTGACCCAGTGAGGACACATGGAGGTGGGGAGAAAGTCAGCCCTATCTAACATAAGCATATGATTCAGGACGGCTGCACTTCCAAAAATCCTTTTATTGAAGCTTCATATGACAAGTGGTTGACAGATGGAGCATCAGCCCTATGCAAGCGCCAAATAGAGCTTACATTGGGCTTTCATTTCTCCCTCCTGGCAAAATCTACTTTAAACTAAATACGACAGCCAGTTAACACCACCAGTTTTTTTTTGTTTGACGGCGATGGTATTAGATCTTCCGTCAAATTTTTATTGTCGTCTGTGTCCTACTGGGGAGATTTGCCAGTTTGTCTTTGTGACTAAGGTCATCAAAAGAATAAGGAATGTAAATCCAGGTGACGGTGTGTCTTCCAATGCGGACATCGGCTCATGTTACCACTGTATAATTGGACCCGTGCGCCAGCGCTTTGTGCGCATTCACTATGGGCTGCCTGCATGTAGGTGGATGCGCACACATCTGCCAGCAGCTCTACACAGGGGAAGACACTAATCTACCATCTGAATGAGCCCCAAGGCAGAACTACAGCCAAAAGTATCAAGACAAAAATGAATAGCCTTTTAAAAGAAAAAAGCAAAACCAGCTTTTGCTACTATATTTACATCCAATCCATATATTTCACCCACAGTACATTTTTCCTGCTGCTAGATATCAGTCTGATAGCCAGCATCATTCAACCTACTAACTGTGCCCAGGTCATCCTGAACCCACCCCAGCCTGTGACTGGACAGTGAATGGAGAAGCAGAATGATGAGCAGCTCATCACTCTCTCCAATTAGCACATGCACCGATTTGCTCCTTATACTGCTTCCTTTCTCTCTCATTCCACAGAATGCTCGTTATAGTCACTGTGGAACCTAAGGGGTTATCCTTTGCATTGTGTAAAAAGGCTGTTTGATCCTGTCTACTCTGATCCTCCCCTTCTTCCACATTCCCTGATCTCCTAATAGTACAGAGCCTTGGGGGCACTCCGCACATGCTCAGATTGGAGTATATTGCTAGAGAGACCTGTGAGGCCACTGGACATGTGGTATAAACTGTATGTAGCTAAGGCTACATACAGCACTGTGTTCCAGGTTGGAGCCAAGACCTTCCTGTTGCATTCCCGAAACACAGTATCTGATTGGCACTCAGCCATTCAGAGAAAGCCTTATATTCTAGCAATGAATACAAAGCTTCCTCTGATTGGCTAAATCAGAGAGGCAGGCTGATGCCACAACCTCTGACTGTTGTATTCATTGCCAGAATACAAATGCTTTCTGTGAATGGCTGAGCGCTGCAGTAATAGACTCTAATGTTCCGGGTATGAGATTGGAAGCCTCAGCTAAATACAGTTTTTACCACACAGTCAGTGACCTCACAGGTTAGTGAGGGACATCGTTTATTTGAGCAGGCTTGGCCCAAACCAAGAGTATGAAAAGTTTGAGTCTAGCTTTAAAAAAAAAGGAGAAGTCCAGCCTAAGCTCGTTTGTCCGGGCTTCTCCTATGGGTCACAGGAGTGCAATTTGTTTTGCAATTCTGTGACCTGTTTTCAGCAGAGAGCGGTCTGAAGTCCACTCTCTGCCGACGTCACAGGAATCAGCCCAGGCACCACATCATCCCTGCTAAGTCTGGATCCGCCGGGTGCCTGCACTGACACCTGTCTAAGTCTCTCAGCGAGCCTGAGACAGCCGCTCCCTGCCCCTCCATGGCTCAGCGTTCCAGTGAGTTAGGGGGGTCAGAGAGCTGTTGACTGACCGGCAGCAGATCTCTGGTCAAGGAGCTGAGAGAACCGAACCATTGGCGATGTTCGATCGCTCAGTTCTCAGTGCAGAGGCACCAATGCTGCATCCACCTAGGCAAGTATCATTTTTTTTGGGGGGGGGGGGCCCATACTTCTCTTAAGGTTTTAAAACGAAAGATAGAAGCCGATTGGTTGCCATGCACAGCTGCTCCAGATTCTGTCTGTTTTAGTTGATAAACTCCCCTCTTTATATTCTTTGAAAAAAAAAAAAAAAAAGGAGCACAAGAGGGTTTGTGAATGGAAGAGATGCAGTGTGAGCAAAACCTGCGTGATCGCTGTATTCCAGCAACGGCAGTCAGTTTTATCATCGGAACACCAGCGGTGTCAACACCATCAGAGGCTTCATGTAATATTTTCGTGGAAAAATCGTGAGCCACGTCTGAGATAACCTTACTGGTACCTAGCCAATGCCCCAATAAAGCTTTTGCCTACCGTATTTAATCGGCATATAAGATGCACTTTTCCCCCCTGAAAACAGGGGGCAAATCACGGGTGCGTGTTATACGCTGATAGTGTACCTCGGCGGGGGAACGAGCGCTGCCAGAATTCACTGAGCGGTCATCTCCTGTATAATTGGCTGACGTCCCATACACAGTACCGCCTCCGCCACTGGCCTTGGACCAGTGTTCTGTCAATCACAGGAGCTGGTCCAATGCCGATGGCGGAGGCGAGACTGTATGCGACTGCCAACTGAGAGCCAAGTAAACAGGAGATGACGGCTTGGCGATTTCCTGCATGAGAGATGGTGAGGCTGCAGATGGGCATCAGGCTGCATTGCTGGGAGATTGGCACAGATCTGGCTGCATTGATGGGCACCGATGATTATTTTGCTTCAAAGTGGTTTATTTTGAGAGGAAAAAAAAAAAAATTCCTGAAACGTCCCTCTTAAAATTGAGGGTGTGTGTTTTAAACTAGCTGTAAGAAATACATTTAGTACATTTCAGAGCTGCATTGTGTGTCTTTTATATCCGCCTAGAACACAGCTTCTTGCAATCTTTTTCATGAACAAGTGATAAAAATAAAAGTAGATTTTGCTCTCACTCACAAGTAGGATCTCATCTCTCCATAAGGACATGGTGATAAGGTTTGTTTTACCTCTACTTTAAAAGTGCCTGTTAAGGGACTCTTGTTACTAAAAGGAAACAGGAAGACGTTTGACTTGAAATGGAGCGTGCACAATAAAATGTTAGCAGGGGCCTGCCTTGTCCCTCGGAAGTGCCATGGTTAATATTTGGAACTGAAAAAAAAAAAAAAAAAAAAGTACTGTCTGCCAATACCAGCTCTGCCTATGTGCAATAAAAACTTCCTGTCAAGTCCCCGGAAAACATCAGAGTCAAACCCTCATTGCAAGTCATACTCGGAGTGACAGAAACTTCTCCCTATCACAGAGTGCTCCAGTCTCAGTCACACCCACATTGCCACATACGTCTGCAGCCAAAAAGCAATGCCTATCCATGCCAAGCTGACTCATGTCAGTTTCTTTTGGCAATTACCCTGCAAAGTCAAACCGGTTTAAACAAAAGCAAACTGCAAGCGTTTACTGAAAGCCAAAACTATTTTATTTAATACTTTTTTATTTTATTGTTGTGGTGTCTTACCAAAGTAAATCAGTATATTTTCAAAAGTAGCAACTAGCCTAGTGTCCTTTTTGTTTACTGTGCCCCAGTCTTACTTTTTAGCAGTTTGTTGTTCACTCCGAGTCCCTCTCTTCAGCACTTCCAGCCAGGGAGCGCACACCCTGACCCCATAGATCCTGGATTGCCCTGCCCATACTGCACACGCAAACAAACCACCGAGTACTGCCTGTAATGCTCGTGCACCCAAACAGTGTCAGCACAACATGCTACCCTTAAGGGCTCATGGACACAGAACGTTTAAAAATGCTAGCGCTGTGGTCAGGAAAAAGCAGCTTTTAGCCGCATCCTTGAAATGCGTTTGAGCATTTATGCACCCATTTTCTCTGTTTTTGAGCGTTATCTTTTTTTTTTTTTTTTTTAAGTGTTTAACCCCCCCCCCCGTGTAATTTGCCCCCTGTAACACCTAGCTGATCCTGCCAGTTTCTCCCCTCCCCTATGTAAACTGAGCATGGTGTATCATGGCTGCTGAACCCTGATACCGAGATTCAGTTACGTGCTTCAGTCATCCGCAGCCCTGCTGTCAGTCCTCTCTCGCCCCCTCCTTTTCTGCTGAAATAACTTTACTTTAAATAATCCGCTCGGTTCCTAAGGGTGTGTGTGTGTGTGTGTGTGTGTGTGTGTGTGTGTGTGTGTGTGTGTGTGTGTGTGTGTGTGTGTGTGTGTGTGTGTGTGTGTGTGTGTGTGTGTGTGTGTGTGTGCTTATATACACCTTATTCATGAGCGCCAAACGGCGGTCACGTTACCCGCCGGCTTTCTCATCCCCTCCAGACTGAGCTGGGGAATCACACAGACACCCTTAGGAGACCGAGCGGATTATTTAAAAGTAAATCATGTGGGTTAACAAACCCTTTAAGCTTTTTTTACAGCCAAACAGCCTCTTGCTCCTGGACGCACAGGCAGTCTTTTACTGCCCCTAAACTCTTCTGAAAGAGTGTGAGTGCGCACACACAATGCTAACATGGGAGGAAAGGTCAGAGGCTGTTAAAAAAATAAATAACATAAAATTAGAAAAAAAAAAAAAAAGCCAGGCAGCTTCAAAAACATCCTGTGAGCATGAGCACCAAACCTCAGGCACAACAGCAGAATGCATGTTTACAAAATGGCAGGGTGGCTCCAGGGAGACCTTACAAGGCACAGGTGCCACCATATAGGAGGAAGCGCCACACACACACACACACACACACACACACTACAAAAGGAACATTATGCAGCAAAAAAAAAAAACACACTAGAAAGGGCACATTGTTAACATCTAGGGTGATCAAGGGGTTAAATGTTTACCGTGTGTACTGCTTTTTACTAAGCAATGTGCCACACCATCTAGAGTGGGGGACTCCAACACAGGAGGTGTTACTGGCCAGATCACCAGTCAGTGATTCTGTGCACCGTAAAAACAATGATAATGGCAGTTCAGCCGCTTGATCGTTCGGGAGGGGAGCGAGCCGGAGAACTAAGCGGTCGCCGCCGGAGGTTGATCATAGAGATTTCTGGTGACCAGATGGTCTCCAGTCATCTCTATGACCCTTGAAGGCCTGGGCGTGACATTATGACGTCACGTCCAGCGGATGTAAACAAAGCCGGGGGCCTCGGCTGGAAAGGCAGAGACAGAAAAAAAAAAAAAAAAAAAAAAAAACAAATAGACAGACACTATTTAAATGGTAAGCTGCAATGTCATACATTTTTGATTTTGGGTTTAACGCCGCTTTAAATCACCTCAAAAACAGTAATAGCACTAATATGTATAAACACACACACACACACACACACACACACACACACACACAGACTATACACACACACTTGAACCCCCATTCTGTAATTAGGCATTAGTCACACAGACAGCAGTCTACCCCCCCCCCCTAAAAATAAGAGGCCCATGGCAGTTTACTTTCAAAGTTTGGTAGAGCAGGGCCCCCAACCATGCAGAAGGTGATAGTGCCAATTCCTAAATACCAGATAATTATTTTTAAAATCCAAGGAGGATTTTACATGAAACTACTGTGCCACAACCATGTGCCAAGTGTGTGCCAAGCAGTTTTCGGCACAATCCCATTCGCCTCAACTTGCCAGCATGTGGTCAGGGAGCAGTAAACACAATGATTAACCAACCATTTGTACTAACCAGCCCCCCCCCCCCCCCCCCCCCTCTGTCCATGTGAACAAGCCCTTAAATTATCTATATCCCAAATATCCCCCCCCCCCCCTTTCTGGTCTAGGGACAACCTTTCACCAAACAACTGAGGGAAAATCTGTAACAGGGAGTGTGCATTGCTGTTAGGGAGTCGGGGGGAATTTCCTGAGGTAATTTTACCTGAGTATATGAAGGAATCTTTCAGGGAACCATCAATTGCTGTTAAACCCGAGGAGTTTTAAATTTTCTTTTTAGTTTTGAAAAAAGGGTAGAAAAGTATGATCCATTGATACACTTCAAAGTCAGAAAATTAAAACTGACCTATTTGCACATTGGGGCACACCGTCACCTTAACCTTCCCTCCGCCTGCAAAGCCAGCTATAATACAGGGCACTTCTGGGTACAGCAGAGCATGTGACCTCCCCCTTCCCCCATGAAGGTGCTTAGGTCTAGCAGCCAATAGTTAGGCCCGAGCACTGTTACATGACTGAGGAAGTGATGTCACTGCTGCCAAGCTCACCAGCACCAGACATTTTAGGGCTGGATGTGGGGGAAGGAGTAGAGACATCACTGATAAGGGAGATCCCGGGCCTTCATGCATAAGCAAGGTTACTTACGCATGCATCTGGAAGTATCTAAAACCAAAAAATGTTTGGAAAGGTTTTAACAGTTTTTTTGCTCCATAGAAACAACAACACGAACTGAGTGGAAATATCTACAAAGTTAGGGTAAATCCCCTCTTAGGCTCCATTCACACCCGAGCACAGCGATTTTCAGGCGTTGAGGGTTTTTGAGCATTTTTTGGAAGTGTATTACAAACATTTTACAGCTTCGGGTGTTTTGGCTTAGCCAGTAGAAAGCACTAGGGAGAGGGGAAGGAAATATGGGTGTAGAGCTGCTGTTTGAGCAAAAAATGCTCAAGTCGTGCTTTTTTCAGGCATTTCTATTGAGGTCTAAGGGGCCAAAATGCTTGTAATCTGCCAAAAAGAAGCTCATGTTATTTTTTGTGGGACGGGTATTTTGCTTTAGATCACAGAACGCTCAGATGTGAACAGGGGCCATTGAAATGAAGGGGAATTGGCTTGCTGAGTGTTTGAGCTACAAGCAGAAAATCGCTGAGGTGTACAGACAGAAGGGGTTTGCCTAGGAAGAATTCCCCTCTATTCCTGTTCCAATGACAGCATGTTGGATTCCCCATGACCTCAGTGACAACAATCACCAGGATAAATGGAGAAGGTCGATCTCCACAGCATCAGACTTGGATGAGGTCATTCTCCTGGCATCGGGAAAATACAGGTTCTTTTCAGACATTACCCCCTTGGTGAATATTGCGAAATATCCGAATGTATTCAGGTAGATGTAGGAAAGTACCTATATATGTACTTCCAGACTGTCACATTGGAACTGGCTTTCTATAAGCTGGCAGAAAAAAAAAAACGAAAAAATGTATTTATGAAGTATGATCGACACCTGGTATAAAAGCTTGTCAGGAAAATTTAGAACGAAATGTATCCAAGACACAAAGTGTATGATGCTTGGAACCTGTATATAGGAGCAGATCTGGTTGCTAGGTGACTAAATTGGATGGATCCTGTAACACAACCAAACAGCAAACAGGTAACAGCATAGTTGGTGTTTTCTGCTGAGAACACATAAAAGCCCACAGGCTTTTACAGCAATCCTGATTACCATTTGAAATCCCAATGGTTCAGGACATCAGCCCCTTGGGGCACTGGAGTACAGCAACCCTGAATTATATACTGGTAATCTATACACTGCCCAATAGATTTTCAAGTATCACCTAAGACAATAGGATGTTGTAAACCACTATCCAATCAATGTGCAGGAATCGTCTACAATGGGCAGTTTGGAATTCTCTAAATCTGCCAATGCACCACAATATGGCCTACAAAAATTTCCAAGTCCCCCCTACAAAACATTACACAGTTTAGATCCTGGCAAGTCTTTGCATTATGTTCACGAGTGGTTGCCAAAATGCAGACAGACAATTTGCGATTAGTAACTTCTGTTTTCCCTACGAAAAAAAGGGAACAATTCTTGTCATTGTGCATATAACCAGGACCACGTGTTGATGCCACAGAGGGTTAACTGCACCAAAAGATGAGCAGCTCCCGATAATAGAATCACTCTTAGCAAAGGGACTACCTAGAATTACAAAAACCTCAGTGGTGACACACACACACACATACACATATACATATACATATACATATATATACATACACACACACCTTAGGAGTTCAGAACTGCTCTGTCATGTTAAAGAAGGCAAACTATATTTCTGGAAGATCAACAGTTCTTGTTCTGTACTTGGAGGGTGTTTAATCACTTGAGCTCACAACTATCCCCTATGGACCACAGCAATTTTTCCCATTGGTTTTGGGCCTCATTAGTTGGCAATATTTTTGGCATTACTTAGCCACTTACAGCCCAAGGACGTCATATGACATCTTTGAGTGGTGATATCAGACTGATGCAGTCTCCAGCTACAGGCATCATTCAGGTATCATCTTTTTCAGTCTGTGATTCTGTGCACCGTAAAAACAATGATCATGGCAGTTCAGCCGCTTGATCGTTCGGGAGGGGACACGAAAGGACATCTTCACCCCCCCCCCCCCAGTGCTTCTCCAGGCTTGCCTGTACGATTGGCGAGCCGGAGAACTAATCGGTCGCCGCTGGAAGTTGATCATAGAGATTTATGGTGACCAGATGGTCTCCAGTCATCTCTATGACCCTTGAAGGCCTGGGCGTGACATTATGACGTCACGTCCAGCGGATGTAAACAAATCCGGGGGCCTCGGCTGGAAAGGCAGAGACAGCTCTTTTTTTTGATCTGTCTTTCCAGCCTGGAGGAGGAGAGAAGTGGGATCTTTTAGACCCCACATCTCTCCATAGGGGAATTGTCATGCACTATTCCTATTACAAGGGATGTTTACATTCCTTGTAACAGTAATAAAAAAAAAAAAAAAAAAAGAATCACTTTGAAAGAGAAAGTGTAAAACAAAAAATAAATTCAATTTAAAGCGCCCTCGATCACGCGCACAGAAGTAAAACACATACGCAAGTTGCGCCAACATATGTAAACATTCAAATCACACATGAGGCATCGCCACGCGTGTTAGAGCAACAATTCTAGACCTCCAACTATAAACTGGTAACCTGTAAAACAAAATTTAAAGCGACGCCTATGGAGATTTTTAAGTACCAAAGTTTGGCGACATTCCACGAGTGTGCACAATTTAAAAATTTTAAAGCGTGACATGCTAGGTATCTATTTACTCGGCGTAACATCATCTTTCACATTATACAGAAAAAAATTGGGCCAACGAGTTTTTTTTTTTGTTCATGAAAATCGTGGGACAAGTGGTATAAGTGTCAATGGGGCCTAAATACGAATCATGCAAAGCTCAAGCAAGCCAAGTAGTCCTCTGTTGTGTCACACAGCTGTTTGCTTTCTTGCTGTGTCAACACTTACCTGGGGTGGGCTGTCAACATAACAGCTGCGTAGCACTTTTGTTAGCCTCGGACATCGGACAAACATCCCTGGTGCTTTCCAACTATCCTGCACAGCTGTTAAGCTAATGTTAAGTGACGTGCCATAAAGTTAGCATTTCGGTTAACTACAGTGCTGTGAAAACGTATTTGCCTCTTTCGGATTTATTTTTTTGCATATTTCCCACACTTCGACGATTCAGACCAAACAAATTGCATTACTACACAAAGATAACCCGAGAACATCCAATTGCAGTTTTTAAAATATTATTTCATTTTTTTTTAAAGGGAAAAATGCTGTTCAAACCTGCCTGGCCCTATGTGAAAAAGTAATTGCCCCCTCCCATGCCAAATCACGAATGAACTGTGATTAACCACAATTTTTTGGAAAGCCAAGTAAAATTTCACTTGACACATCCAGGCCTGATTACTGCCAGACCTGTTGAATCAAATAGAAGCTGTCTGAAAGTGAAGCATGCTAACAGATCACAAAAAGCCACACATCATGCCACGATAAAAAAATTCAAGAACAGATTAGAAACTAATGTACATGTATTGGTCTAGGAAGGGTTTCAAAGTCATTTCTAAGGCTTTGGAACTCCAGTGAACCACAGAGCCATTATCCACAAATGGAGATAACTTGGAACAGTGGTGAACCTTCCCAGGAGTGGCCTACAAAAATGACTCCAAGAGCATGACGATGACTCATCCAGGTGGTCATAAAAACCCAGAACATCTAAAGAACTGCAGACCTCACTTGCCTCAGGTAAGATCAGTGTTCATGATGCTACAATAAGAAAGACTGGGCAAAAAAAAAAAAAAAGAAAAAAAAAAGAAGGACATCCATGGAGAGTTCCAAGGCCAAAGCCACTGCTGACCAAAAAGAACAAAGGCTCATCTCACATTTACCAAAAAAATATCTTGATTATCCCCAAGACTTTTAGGCAAATATTCTGTGGACTGATGAGACAAATTTAACTTTTTGGAATGTGTGTGTCCCGTTACATCTGACATAAACGAATACAGCATTTCATGACAAAAACATCATACCAACATTCAGACATGGTGATGGTAGCGCGATGGTCTGGGGATGCTTTGCAGCTTTAGGACCTGGATGACTTACCATAATTGATGAAACCATAAATTCTGAGCTCTACCAGAAAATCCTAAAGGAAAATGTCCGGCCATCAGTTTGTGACCTCAAGCTTAAGTGCACTTGGGTTATGCAGCAGGACAATGATCAGAAACACAACAGCAAGTCCACCTCCAAATGGTTCAAACAAAGCAAAATTTAGGTTTTTGAGTGGCCTAGTCAAAGCCTGGACTCAAATCTAATTGAGATGCTGTATTATGAACTTACACAGGCCGTTCATGCTGGAAAACCCTCCAATGTGAAAGACACATTGCCAGTTATTGATTGATTGAAAGTGGTTGCCGCCAAAGGTGGCACAACCAGTTAGGTTTAGGGGGCAATTACTTTTTCACATAAAGCCAGGTAGGTTTGGACAGCTTTTTTGTCTTAATAAATGAAACCATTTAAAAACTGTATTTTGTATTTACTCAGGTTATCTTTGTGTAATAAAATTTGTTTGATGATCAGAGTCATTTAAGTGTGACAAATATGCCAAAAAAAAAAAAAATTCAGAAAAGGGGCCAATGCTTTCACAGCATTGTATATGTTAAACAGATTTTATTCTTCATCTGGAAATAAAGCACCAATTACAACACATAAGTAAGCTTAAAAAGGAGAAGTATAGCCAAAGCTCGTTTGGCTGTACTTCTCCAATGGATAACAGGATTGCAGTTAGTTTTGCACTCCTGTGACCCGGTTTCAGCAGAGAGCGGGCTAAAGTCCGCCCTCTGCTGATGTCATGGATATCAGTCCAGGTACCGTGTCATCTTCACTGATATAAAACAAGAAAAAACAAATTGCAATAAGCGTATAGTGATTGGTTTGCACAAGCGTCTACAAAATAGGGGATAGATTTATGGAATTTTTATTATTTTTTCACTAGTAATGGCGGTGATCTGCGATTTTCAGTGGGACTGCGACATTGTGGAGGACAGATCGGACACAACACTTTTTTTGGGACCATTGACATTTACACAGTTATCAGAGCTAAAAATAGTCACTGATTACTGTATAAATGTCACTGGCTGGGAAGGTGTTAACACTAGGGGGTGATCAAGGGGTTAAGTGTTTAGGAAGGCGTTTCTAACTGTATGGGGAGGGAGAGGGAGTCACTAGGAACAGCAGATCTCACTCTACTCCCCTGACAGAACAGGGCTCTGCTTGTTTACAGTGACAGATCCACGTTCTTACTGTCTCTGGAGCGATCGCGGGTGGCAGGCGGACAGAGGCCACTGAAACTGCTGGTTGGCTCCCCTGCTAGCGAATGTGAGCATGCACCCACAGATCGCCATGTATGAGCCGACGTACAATGGCGATCCGTGCAGGGGAGCCAACCTGTCGCAGTACAAAATAAAAGGCAAAAAAATGCACCTGGAATATGAAACCTGCATAGGTGGGAACCAGGCCTAAAAAAGGGAATTAATCTGCAGTGTCGTTTTGGTCCCAAAATGGAGGCAAGCCAAAATAGCTTTTACACTGGTTTTCTAAACTGCACTGAAATAACAAAAAGGCAGCAAGGCTTCAGTGTAGACAGAACTTGTCTCAGACACTTATTAGTTCCCCCTATTGTATATACCCACTTGCCTATTGGGCACTTTAACCCCCTTCCTGAACAGGCCAATTTTCAGCGCCATCACGCTTTGAATGACAAATTGCACATTCATGCAATACTGTACCAAAATTACATTTTGTAGAGCTTTATTTTGGTCGTATTTAATCACCACTGGGGTTTTTTTTTTTTTTTTCTAAAACAAAAATGAAAAATTTCGTAAAATTTTGCAAAAATAAGTAATTTTTCTTCTTCACTGATGTGCGCTGATGGGACGGCACTGATTACAGTGCCCGGATTATCACTTCAATGATGCGCTTACAGCCTTGCTGGTTAACGGCTCTCCTTTCCTCGCAGACACAGTGTGGGAGAAAAGGACTGCCGATAACCATCAAGTTTACATGCAATCAGCTGTGATTGGACACAGCGGGTCACAGAGTGCACCCGATGTGTGGATGACCACACTGTAGCCGTCAATAGCGTGGTCTGCAATTGGATAATGCATGATTTATACACAAACAGGAAAGATATTGTTCACAAGGGCATACTGTCGCTCATGCCAGGGCCATGTTTGCCCACACAGGAATGCACAGGTGTTCCGTGCATCCTTGTGCAGGCTTTCCCATTTATCTCATAGGACTCAGCATATGCAAGCACATAGCTGCTGCTTCGAATCTGACAGCAGTGTGGGTATACGGTTCCGAAACCAGGATTCTGCATTCAAGCCCACACACCTACTAGGCTGTCAAATTGGGGAGTAGCGGCACTGTCTATGCAGCTGCTGCATCCCAACTGAAATGAACGCGACTAGCCACACAGGGATGCCACCAAGGTGTTTTTTACATTCCCGTGCAGGCAAACAGCCCTCGAGGCCTAATAGTGAAAATAGTAAACTATTACTATGGCAGAAGTATTTTTTTGCCGCCGCAGTTACTAAAACTGCGGCAGAATAGCACGGCTGGGCGAAACAACGTTATGCGTTGTTACATTGCTTCACCTTTTGGCCACTAGGAGCGCGCACCCACAGCAGGTGCCCGAACCCGATGCAAGTGTCCGGCAGGCGTGATGACCGCCGGCCTCCTGCGATCGCTTGTGATAGAGCGAGAACCGGGGTGGTGTATGCATGCATGTATGTATAAAAATCTGGCAGTAAATGGCCTTTCCTCTGACACAGTGACAATGCTAAATGTCCTGCAGGAAATTTTGTGCAGTTTTGTAACCCTGGGAAGCCGCTTTAGTCATTAGGACCACATCCCATTTATTGTAGCCACACACCAATATGATCGGTTTCAACATGCAGACTATCATCCCTTGTATGCCAGTGGTAGCTTGCAATATTACGACATAGGAGTACTTTTTTTTACTTTATTAAAATGACAAAGTTATATTTGTCCCAAAGTGCTGTAAAAACAGACCATGACATCAGGCGAGCGCTGAGGTGTTGCATGAATGCATTTTTCCACAACAGGCTGAAACCTACCTGAAGGCAGTGTTGACAGGCCATGGTTTTTTCTATGTGCCCTTGTGGTGACTGGCATTAATCAAGTGCAACAAAATACCTATCAACGCACATGTGAACAGGTTAAAAAGTCCTGCTAGATCACTTCAGGCTGGCCCTTTTGATGGCAAAGCTATGTAAAACATTAAAAATAAGTACCTATACTATTTATTATCCAGTAATACAGTCTCATCCTGCTCTGCACATACTCCATAGCTTTTTTTTTTATTTGGTGCTGTGCCGAATTTGTAGGACAGCCTAAAGATTTACTGCTGCTAAGGGGCTTTGGGATTCAGCAAAAATAGAAACAGGAGCAATGCTGGAGGCAATTTACAGCATGCATTAATGTTGGTAGAATAAGTATTATTGTGGAATTTATGTTCCTTGCTAAAGAACTTTTTAGCAAGCTGTTATGGGTTCTGCTTTAAAGGGATTGTCAGTGCCTAAGGAAAAAAAATTAAATAAAAGTATTCATATCCCTTGAAGTTTTCCACATTTTGTCATGTTACAACCAAAAAAACAAAATGTATTTTATTGGGATTGTGCGAGATAGACCAACACAAAGTGGCACATAATTGTGAAGTGGAAGGAAAATGATTTCCAAATTTTTTAAAAATATATAAAAAGTGCGGCTCAAGTCAATACTTTGTAGAACCACCTTTCACTGCAATTAGAGCTGCATGTCTTTTTGGGGATGTCTCCACCAGCTTTGCACATCTAGAGTGAAATTTTCGCCCATTCTTTGCAAAATAGCTCAAGATCTGTCAGCTTGGATGGAGAGAATCTGAACAGCAATTTAAGTCTTGCCACAGATTCTCAAATGGGTTTAGGTCTGAACTTTGAATGGGCCAAACACATGAATATGCAGCGATCTAAACCAGGGGTCCTCAAAACTATGGCCCATCAAGATCTTTTACCTGGCCTGCCCAGTTACTGGAGCCCCCGAAATGTGCGGTCTGCCCGGAGAGATCCATACCCCGCCCTGTAGGGGGAGACAGGACCAATCTCGGGCATTGTCCAGGGCGGGGGGTAGAGACACAGACAGCCACCGATCCAGCGTGGGAAAGCTTTACAAGGATCCTCCTCGTGGCTGCCTGTTGATAGCAGTAAGTCCTGCGGTGCTCCTCTCTAATCCCTGGACAGGCTGGCTGTGCTGATCCAGCCCCCCAACAGTCTGAGGGACAGTGAACTGGCCCCCTGCTTAAAAAAGGTGAACTTCTGTCCCAATCTCAAGTCTTATGCAGACTAACAGGTTTTCTGCTAAGACTGCCCTGTATTCAGCTCCATTCATCTTCCCATCAACTCTGACCCACTTCCCTGTCGCTGCTGAGGAAAAACATCCCCACAACATGATGCTGCCACCACCATGTTTCACGGTGGGGATGGCGTGTTAGTTTTCCACCACACATAGCGTTTTGCTTTTAGGCCAAAAAGTTCAGTTTTGGTCTGAACTGACCAGAGCACCTTCTTTCACATTTGCTGTGTCCCCCACATGGCTTCTCGCAAACTGCAAATGGTACTTCTTGTGGCTTTCTTTCAACAATGGCTTTCTTCTTGCCACTCTTCCATAAAGGGCAGATTTGTGGAGTGCACTACTAAGGCCTCATGTACACTGCTGATGCCAAAACGGACGTTTAGGAGCAGTTGGGCGTTTTTTTTTTCAACTGCTTCTGAACTCTCCTCTATGTTATCTTATCCGTCCATGTACACAGGGTCGTTTACAGTAGTTTCTAGGCAGTGGAGTTAAGAGGGATTTTTTTAGAACGCTTAGTTTACAGTCATTTCAAGTGCCAAACGCAGTGACTCGTTTCATTTACAGGCATTTTTGGATAGATAAAAATTATTTATTTTCTTTAATGCTTCCAAGCGCGGCAAAATGGACGTTTTAAACATTGGTTACCATCTGTCAAGTTAAATCGTTTAGGAGAGGTTGTAAAAAGTGTACATGAAGCCTCAGTTATCCTGTGGACAGATTTTCGTGTTCAAGTTGTGGATCTCTGCAGATCCTCCAGTTACCACGGGCCTCTTGGCTGCTTCTATGATTTATGCGCCACTTGCCTGTCAGTTTAGGTGGAAAGCAACATCTTGGTAGGTTTGCAGTTGTGCCATACTCTTTCCATTTTCCGATGGTGGATTGAACAGTGCTCCGCGAGATGTTCAAAGCTTGGGATATTTTTTTTCTAACCTAACCCTGCTATAAAAATTTTCCACAACTGTATCCCTGACCTATCTGGTGTGTTCCTTGGCCTTCGTGATGCTGTTTGTTCACTAAGGTTCGCTAACAAACCTTTGAGGGCTTCACAGAACAGCTGTATTTATACCGAGATTAAATTACACACAGGTGGACTCCATTTATTAAAGGTGTCTTCGGAATGCAAATGGTTCCATTAGATTTTAGTTAGGGGTATCAGAGTAAAGTGGGCTGAATAGAAATGAACACCACACTTTTCACATCTTTGTAAAAAAATGAATATGTGGAAAACCATTTATCATTTTCCTTCCACTTCACAAGTATGTGCCACTTTGTGTTGGTCTATCACAGGGGTCTTCAAACTTTGTAAACAAAAGGGCCAGTTTACTGTTCGCCAGACTTTAGGGGGGCCAGACTGTGGCAATTGGAAAATGTCCTGGCATCAGTGGGAGAAAACAATGCCCCATTTTTGGTTTCAATGTCGGGAATTGTACCCCATTGTTGGTGTCATTTGGTGGAAAGAATAATGCCACATCATTGGTGTCAGAGAGAGGAATTGTGCCCTATCCTTGGGAGAAACTGTGCCCCAATGTGTCAATTGGAGAAAATATGCCCTAATGTTGGTGACGGAGGGGAATAATTTGCCCCAAGGGCCAGGTAAAAGCAAGCAAAGAGCTGCATCTGGCCCCCGGGCCACAGTTGAGACGACTGGTCTATCACATAAAATCCCAATAAATTACATTTAAGTTTTTGGTTGTAACATGACAAAATGTGGAACATTTCAAGGGGTATGAATACTTTGTCACTGTACACCCTCCTCAGTACAGGTCATGCCCAGCTCTGCCCCCAGGTTTTAATGCCAATTTGGCAATGTCCATATGACCTGGGGAGAAGAGTGTGTATGCTATTGCTTCCTCAAGATGCTATATACCTGGACCCCTCCCCCAGGCTGTGTCCTTGTGAAGTCCATGGGCTCATTATGACACTTCAGGGGACTAAACAGAGGATTTCAATGCTCCAGGATAAGGGCAACTAAAAAACAGAGGGTTGAGGAAAGGGTGGAGAAAAAAAAAAAAAAAAAAAAAAGCACACTACTGTGTATGCCCCCCCCCCCTGCAATTTGTAGTAAATAAACCACCTTTTTAAACGTAGCCAGTTTTTAAATATTAAACTCTCGTTAATGCTTATCCTGTTTTCCTCTGCCTCGCTGCCATCATCAACATGCTAGTAAACAAAAAATAAAAATACTAGGTCTCTGTGCAATGCATGCACATGATGGCTGTGCCATAACAGTGAGTGCAATGCATAGCTTCCTGAAAACATCATTGGTCCTCGAGAGCCCTAATGCAAGCAGTGGCCTGGCTCTTGGGGAGGAGTTATGTAAACGGCATAAAACCGTCATAGGTGGGCGTCAGTTTGGAAGAGTTGTGGTTTCTAGGCAGAGCAGCCCAAGTAGTGAACACATGCGATACTAAGCCCTTGTTCACACCAATGTAATATATCATGCGATTTGACAGAAAAAAAAATTAAAAATCGCATGACAAGTCTGAACTGTAACAAGTGACATTAGTTCTTTTCACCCTAGAAGTGTTGGGATGAGGTGATTTGTACCACAACCCAATGTGCTAACAGTATTGCATGCAGTATTTTTAGTGCATAGCACCATAATGCGGTGGTGTTAACTGGCACCGTAGGGAACCAGGCAAATGGCCTTGCCATTGGGACATGCAGTGAGCAACGCATTTCAATGCAAATGATGTGAATGGGCCCTGATGGTAAGGCTGGAGTTCCGTTTTAAGATGCCTTTTCCCTTTAATCTGGTTGCAGCTACCTGCTGACATTCCTGGCTAATGCTGTCCAGGGAGTATCAGAATATACCAGGCAGTCACGTCTCACCAGGACACTTTATATGGGACACTGCAGGCCTACCTCTGACAGGCATCGCTGAGGACACACAGCCAGGTCACATCGCAACATTGCAGTAAAATAATCTCCCCATCACGATCAAATCTCAACAGACATTACAACATTCTGCAGCTGACCTCTAATATCCACCACCAAGAAAACAGACAAAGCAACGTCAGAGCACTCCAAACCGAGCACACAGCACTGTCTACGCTGAATCAACACACTCACGTCAGGGCCATCAAAGGCACAACACTGACCCCATGACAAGCCAAAGAGACGCCCCCCTTCCCTAAACCTCCCTCCCCAAACTGAAAGTGACACGGAGGAAAGCGTGAAAAGAAGGATCTAATCAGGTAGAGCAACTAGAACGTCACTAGGCCAAATCTTCCACCAAGAACAATAACAGGAAGCTGAATCTGACAAAGAGCCCCTGATGGGGGTACACAGCCCTGAGATTGGGGAATCACAAGCCCCACATGACACATGAAAAAGAAAAAAAAAATACACAAAGGGAATATTTGATCTAGCTCACGTCAGTGCAACAGAGAACGTCTGCATAATCTCATTAATTCCACATACTGTTTACAGAAAGCCTTCAAAAGCCAAAAACGCTCAGATCCTACATGGACAAAATCTTTGTCTTCTCACGTGATCAGAAAACATGACCCTCTTGTACTGAATTGGAACTGAACCGTCTCCCTTTAGTTTGTAAGGCTCCAAGCAATTGTAAATAATAAATCCTGTATAATACTAACCCCTATGGATCAGAGTAGGAACACAAAAGACTACTACATATCAAATCTAATAAAAAGACAACATATCCCTCATCCGACTCAGGATCAATCATTATTTATCCCTAATCAATCAATATGGATTAATAAGGTGGACAGCTGGAGTATAAAACCAGATATCTAATGGGGGAAAAAAAAAATATGACAGGCTACGGATTTCTCTTGTAGATGGACTTGTGCTTTCTTGTAATTCAATGTAAAAGACTATTTAAGTGGTTGTAAACCCGAAAAAAAAAACCTGTAAGACAAAGGCATAATGTTACCTTTCGTATCACCTCCCTTTCCTGATTAGAGTGTAAGCTCTTATAAGCAGCCCCCCCCCCCCCCCAATCTCTTGTACTGAACTGTACGGTCTGTCTTTAGGCCCCCTTCACAGCTGTGCATTCTGGGACTGTGCGCAAAAACACGTTCCTGAAAAAAGTAAAGAAAGTGCGCTGTGCTTGCGATGTAATTAATTCGTAATGACACCTCAAATGCATCCAGCAGGCTAGTGTTTTTGTGCACTAAAAACACGCAAAGCTCTATAGCTAAAAAGGTTCTGGAGCTTCTTTGGAGTGATTTTCAAGTGAATGGACTGCCATATGCGTAGCAACATGTAAAAAAGGTGCAAAAACACGTTGGGTGTGAATGGGGCCTTCTAGTATAAGGTGCTATAGAATGACCCCAATGGCTCAGAGTATGTAAGCAGATTAATGAACATTATATTGTAAAGCGCTGTGCATACTGTTGGTGCTATACAAATCATGTGCAATAATAATGGCGCTTTATAAATACTGGATAATAATAATGGTGCTATAAAAAAAAAAAAAACCTGTGTAATATTAAAGAACATTATTCCAAATATGCGATATGGTATAGAACACAAAAGACTACATGTCATCTACAATCAGATCCAATGAAAAAAAGACTATGGGGGTCTTATTGGGTGGGAGCAAATATTTTTTTTTTTTTTTTTTTAATATATATATTTTTTTTTTATATATATATATATATATTATATATATATATATATATATATATATATATATATATATATATATATATATATATATATATATATATATATATATACACATACACACAGGATTGTTTAGGGTTGTCTTCCATATCACAGTTTTGGTAAATCTAAAAGAGGTTGTACAATCAGATTGTGTTGTGTGTGTGTAGCATTATTCTTCAGTTGTCCATGGTGAGTTCTGATTAGATGTAAGTGGTTTACATTGAATATCCTGATGAGGGAAAGAAAATATATGTTTTCTTTCCCTCATCAGGATATGCAATGTAAACCACTTACGTCTAATCAGGAACTCACCATGGACAACTGAAGAATAATGCTACACACACACACAACCTATTTTAAATTTACCAAAACTGTGATATGGAAGACAACCCTAAACAATGCAACCAAATGATATCAGGCAGACCTTGTACTATGTAACCGATGGTAGGTCTATATGGGATTGTAGAATCAGATTGTGCAGCGTATGGTCAGCCAGAGGGCTCATTCACACAGACATACGCATTATTTATACATAAAAGGTTCTTGCTGGTGGAGCTAGAAGATCCTGCGTATAATACACACTTAATTACTCACGGAAAATCTGCTGAGGTGTTATTTTTTGTTTGCGTGGGGCTAAACTTAGAAAAAGTTGCATGTGTGGGCTCACTGACTACTATAGTGCTGCGTTTAGATGCCTACAAAGACGTATCTGCTGTACACATCTAAATGCAGCGTTTACCTGCCCGTGTGAATGAGCTCTAAACCATCCAACGAGGAAAAAAAAAAAAAAAGGACCGGCTATGGTTTGTTTCTCCTATTGGTCGACTTGCGTCTTCTTCCAACATATGTAAACAGATTAGAGTAGGCCAGTCTACTTGTGAATGTTACATTTTTTGCATCACTTCCCTGTTAGATTGTAAGCTCTTATGACCAAGGACCCTTTGAATCTCTTGTACTGTTACTGTCCTGACTGCCTTTCTTTAGTGAACACAACTGGCACTTTATTAAACCTGTATAATAATAAATACACAGATATAAATCCTTTCTATCCCTTATTAGATTGTAAGCTCTTACGACCAGGGACCCCTTTGAATCTCTTGTACTGTTACTGTCCTGACTGCCTTTTTTTTTAGTGAACAAAGCTGGCACCCTTTGTATCCCTTCCTTATTAGATTGTAAGCTCTTACGACCAGGGACCCCCCCCTAAACCTCTTGTACTGGATCTGTCTCGTCTGCCTTTATTTTGTGGCACTCTATTAATCCTTAATAATAGGAAGTAAGGGGGAAGGGTGCATGTAAAGAGCACAGTATGGATGTTTCTGCCCCCCTTCTAGTTGTATCCTATGACATAGTGATCTCAGGATGTGAGTGTCTCCATTGTATATAGGGAATAGCGCCCACTGAGGCCTGTGTGTAGTAGTGCTCCTAGCAGGGCCCAGCCATGACCTCCTGTAATAACCCATAGCGGGGTGCAGGCCTCAGCCCGGCCATAGGGGGAGCTGTAAGTCCTTCTCCCCCCTCCACCTATTGTATAAGGTCCATACAATACCATATAGTGGCCTTCCTGGCACAGACCCTACACAACCCTTATCACTGCTATGGCACCGAGCCTGTGAGCCCAGGCCGCCGTAATGAGGCCCTCCCCGGGTACCTCTGTCCGCCGCACTCCCCCCGGTCTCTCCGCTTCCTCTTCGGTTTTTCCTTCTCACCGATCAGCTGAGGACGCGCGGCCCCAGATCCCTCCGCGCACTACTTTACCGCACCGGATCCTTCCGCTGCTGGGCTCACTTTATTTCCCCCATAACTGCGGCCTAGCCGGGATCCCTCCGCGGACTACTTTACGGGAAAAAGGGGGAAACGCAGATTCACCGGGAGCGCTCGGGCGGCTGTGGCCTGTACGTGGAGCGGCTCATAGGGCCTCTCGCCCTCTCTGGATGACGTGCTCAGCGAATGTGGCGTCCGTTGGCCTCGGCCAGATGCCTTTTTATGTAACGCCTCTTTTACTGCCGTCGGTTTTCTCTAAGCACAGCTTGTCGGGATGAGTTGTGGGTCCCCACAGGACCTCTCGGCAGGCCGAGCCCGGTTTATTTCCGCCAGGGTCACCGTGTCTCCCCCGGACGGTTATTACACGCTGTGCCGCTCTGTGAGCTCCCCGGACGAACTGTTAGGCATCCAGTGCTTATTGTTCGGGGATGTATGTGAGGCGGAGGGATCTGTGGAAGCTAGGCCCCGCCTCCCACAGCGCGCACGGATCCCTCAGGGAAGGGGTAATCCGCCTTGGTTACCCTAGCAACCGCGTGAGCGTCTCAAGATGACTGCGCTGTTGCCAGAGATGCTGTACCAGTGTGACGGACAAGCTCCGGCGCCGAGCAAGGACTTCTATCAGCTGCAGGTCACTCGCAGCGAGGTGGGTACGGGGCGCTCCGGGGTCGTGTTGTGTCACCGGGAAGTGCGGGCAGGTTGTCGCAAGGGATTGGAGTGTGTCTGTGAGAAGCGCTGCGCGTGACACAGCGAGGGCGGGGCCTAAGATATCTGTGTACGAAATAGGAACGGAGCTGTTACTGGCAGTTTATGGAATAGGGGCGGGGCTAGTGATATCCGTGTGCTGAATAGGGTCTTAGCGTGAGGGGACATGGGGTGGAGCTAATCCTGGCAGGGTACAGAATGGGGGCGGAGCTAAGAGTGCAGCGTAGGAGATGGATGCGAGGCTAAAGGGTTGAGTGCGCGGATAAGGGCGGGGCTAACTGTGGGCGTGTACTTAGTTGGGTGCGGAAGTGTACGGAATGGGGGCGGAGCTACCACTGTAACCACCAGTGCAGAGGCAGATCTGAGCTCTATTATAGCAAAACAAAGTCTCTGTATATGTGCTGTGTATGTAGATGAGGAATATGCATGCTCCCCACTGATTTCACAATAGATGCACATACAAAGGGGACAGCCATGGTGTGTACAAAGCATTTCCCTGGCCTTTAACCACTTAAGGACCGAGCCTCTTTCTGAGATTTGTTGTTTACAAGTTAAAAACTGTTTTTTTTTGCCAGTAAATTACGTAGAACCACCAAATATTATACACTTTTGTTTCTAACACCCTAGAGAATAAAATAGCGGTCGTTGCAATAATTTCTGTCACACTGTATTTGCACAGCGGTCTTACAAGCGCACTTTTTTTTTTGGAAAAAATACACATTTTGAATTAAAAAATAAGACAACAGTAAAGTTAGCCCAATTTTTTTTTTTATATTGTGAAAGATAATGTTATGCCGAGTAAATTGATACCCAACATGCCACGCTTCAAAATTGCCCCCGCTCGTGGAATGGTGACAAATTTTTCCCCTTAAAAATCTCCATAGGCGACGTTTAAAAAATTCTATAGGTTGCATGTTTTGAGTTACAGAGAAGGTCTAGGGCCCTCACATGTGTGGTTTGAATACCGTTTTCATATGCGGGCGCTACTCACGTATGCGTTCACTTCTGCACACAAGCTCGTCGGGATGGGGCGCGTTTAAAAAAAGTTTACATTTATTTTACCTTTTTATTAAATTTTTTTCCACTGTTTTAAAAAGTAAATAGAAATGTGTCACTTTTATTCCTATTACAAGGAATGTAAACATCCCTTGTAATAGAAAAAAAAAAGCATGACAGTACCTCTTAAATATGAGATCTAGGGTCAAAAAGACCTCACATCTCATATTTACACTAAAATGCAATTAAAAAAAAAAAAATTGCTATGGGCGGAAGTGACGTTTTGACGTCACTTCGGCCCTGCATTGTTATGGAGACGAGTGGGGTTCATCTTCCCCCTCACTCGTCTCCATACCCATCAAGGGTGAAGATCCGATCGCCTCCGCCGCTGCCGACAGCTCTGGTAAGCGGCGGAGGGCACCGGAGCGGCGGGAGGGGGGAATCCGCCACAGAGACCACTTTTATCTGAAACCGGACCGCTCACTGAAGAAGAGGATGCCGGGGTTATGGCAGCTAGGTGCTGCCATACCAACGATATTCCTCTTCAAAGTACCGACGTATAACGACGGTGGGCGGTCCAGAAGTGGCAGAGCCACTTTTGTGTTTTTTTGCTTGAAGATTACATAAAACCCCCAAACACATGCATTTACCTTCATATGGTAAAAGTATCCAAAAAAAATAGTAAACATGTTATAATTCCCTGCTGTGTGCAATAGTTTTGCAAAAAGCATTCCTGATCCTCCTCTTCTCGGGTCCCCTGCCGGCACTCCTGGCTCCCCCCCCCCCTGCCAAGCTCCCCCATAGCAAGTGGCACTCGTGTTCTTGTTTGTCAGCCAAATCTGTGTATCCATTGACACAGAGTGTGGCTCAGCTCTGCTCCCTCCTCACGGGCTGTGATTGACAGCAGCAGGAGCCAATGGCTGCCTTTCTGTCCAATGAGGAAAGAGACCCGGGAGAGCTGATATTTTCGTGCACATTGCTGGATCGAGATCAGGCTCCGGTAAGTATAAGGTGGTGGGGGGGGAGGGGGTCTGATAGAAGAATGTTTTTTTACCTTAATGTTTAGAATGCAATAAAGGATAAGTTCACTTTTATAAAAATAAATAAATGCACATTTTTTTACAGGTAAAAAAATATGCATTTATTTTTTATTTTTGCAGGAGCCTGGAAAGCATTGCACCAGTGATCAGCAGATCACTGATGCCATGCAGGTCTCCTGCACATTGTAATGCCGCATACACACAAGTAGATTTTCCGTAGGAAAAAATCTTGGATGGTTTTTCCGACGGAATTCCGCTCAAGCTTGGCTTGCATACACACGGTCACACAAAAGTTCTCGGAACTTTAGACTGTCAAGAATGCCCTGAATTACAACACTATGACGAGTCGAGAAAATGAAGTTCAATGCATCCGAGCATGCATCGAATTGTTTCCGAGCATGTGTGGGAATTTTACGCGTCGGAATTGCTACAGACGATCGGAATTTCTGATCAAAACTTTTTCCGACCGAAAAATTGAGAACCTGCTCTCAATATTTTGCTGGCTGGAAAGTCCGATGGAGCATACACACGGTCGCTTTTTCTGACCAAAAGCTCATCGGACTTTTGCTGGCAGAATTTCCGATCGTGTGTACGCGGCATCAGTGTATGGGCTCACATAAGCCGATACTCCCTGACAGGAAGACTCACTGAACTACCATGGCGATGCACAGAACTGTGGTAGACTGCGGCTAAGTATGTCGGGGCTTGTAGTTCATTCAGACACACATAGCTATGTGTTGGAATGACGCAGGCGTGTGGGCAGAGCCCCTCACTGCCACGCTGTTTTTCAAACAGTGGCAGCTAGTATGTGGAGCTTCTCCCCATACTGCTGTCACAGGGAGGGGATCCAAACGTACTAGAAAACAACAAAAACAAGAGAAGGGCACACTGACTTAGTGCAATCCACTATAAACATTTATTAAAGAATAAAAAGTGATATACAACATACGTTTGTGAGTATGTTGTGTATGCACGTCAAAACATAATGTGAACAAGACGCCTCTAGGACTGCTGAAACGCTCCAGAGATGCAAGTAGACCAGAAGGCGTCCGTGAAGGCAAGGCTGATGCGTTTCGAGGGAAAACTCTCTTGCTCAGAGCCAAAAGAGCAAATGACCCACCATACATTTAGATATGTTTAGGTACACAATCAGGGCCGCCCTCATTAGTAGGCCCCACCCCTCATACATCACTGGTGGTGCGTGTCCCTCCAGGATCCAATCTCAGATTGGCATCCTCCCTCTGTGACAGGAATGGCAGCAAATAACATATAGCGTGCAATATAACAAACATAGTAGTACATACATAAATTCATACATACAGTGAGGGAAAAAAGTATTTGATCGTCCTGCTGATTTTGCACATTTGCCCACTGACAAAAAAATGATCAGTCTATTATTTTAATTGTAGGTTTATTTTAACAGGGAGAGACAGAATAACAACAAAAATATCCAGAAAAACGCATTTATAAAAAGTTATAAATTGATTTGCATTTTAATGAGTGAAATAAGTATTTGATCC
Source organism: Lithobates sylvaticus (assembly GCA_028564925.1). Lineage (NCBI taxonomy): Eukaryota > Metazoa > Chordata > Amphibia > Anura > Ranidae > Lithobates > Lithobates sylvaticus. Next base: position 444,861,021 of record CM053028.1, read on the forward strand.
CCTATTAGTCAGCAAGATTTCTGGCTCCCAGGTGTCTTCTATACAGGTAACGAGCTGAGATTATGAGCACTCTTAAAGGGAGTGCTCCTAATCTCAGCTTGTTATCTGTATAAAACACACCTGTCCACAGAATCAATCAGATTCCAATCTCTCCACCATGGCCAAGACCAAAGAGCTGTCCAAAGATGTCGGGGACAAGATTGTAGACCTACAAAATGCTGGAATGGGCTACAAGACCATCGCCAAGCAGCTTGGTAAGAGTGTGACAACAGTTGGTGCCATAATTTTCAAATGGAAGAAACACAAAATAAGTGTCAATCTCCCTCAGTCTGGGGCTCCATGCAAGATCTCACCTTGTGGAGTTTCAATAATAATGAGGACAGTGCGGAATCAGCCCAGAACTACACGAGAGGATCTTGTCAATGATCTCAAGGCAGCTGGGACCATAGTCACCAAGAAAACAATTGGTAACACACTATGCCGTGAAGGACAGAAATCCTGTGGCACCCGCAAGGTCCCCCTACTCAAGAAAGCACATGTACAGGCCCATCTGAAGTTTGCTAATGAACATCTGAATGATTCAGAGGAGAACTGTGTGAAAGTGTTGTGGGAAGATGAGACCAAAACCGAGCTCTTTGGCATCAACTTAACTCGTGTGTTTGGCGGAGGAGGAATGCTGCCTATGACCCCAAAAACACCATCCCCACAGTCAAACATTGAGGTGGAAACATTGTTTTTTTTGGGGGGGGGGGGGGGGGGGGGGGGGGGGGGGGGGGGGGGGGGTTCTGCTAAGGGGACAAGACGACTTCACCACATCAAAGAACATTAAGGTCCTGGAATGGATGGGTATTCCAGCATGACAATGACAATTGCCTAGCATGACAATGACCCAAAACACACGGCCAAGGCAACAAAGGAGAGGCTCAAGAATAAGCACATTAAGGTCCTGGTCTCCAGACCTTAATCGCATAGAAAATATGTGGCTGGAGCTGAAGGTTCGAGTTACCAAGCTTCAGCCTCAAAACCTTAATGACATGGAGAGGATCTGCAAAGAAGAGTGGGACAAAATGCCTCCTGAGATGTGTGCAAACCTGGTGGCCAACTACAAGAAACGTCTGACCTCTGTGATTGCCAACGAGGGGTTTTGCCACCAAGTACAAAGTCATGTTTTGCAAAAGGGTCAAATACTTCTTTCACTCATTGAAGCGGAGTTCCACCCATTTAAAAGTCAGCAGCTACAAGTGTAGCTGCTGACTTTTAATAAACAGACACTCACCTGTCCCACAGTCTAGCGATGCAGCCGCCCGAAGCCTCGCTCCTCTCCCCATCCTCTCCACGGCGCCGGCATTGTAAGTGTAGGCGCCCAAGTGTGACAGCTTGTGGCTTCACAACCGGGCGCACGCTGTGCATGCACAAGTCGCGCTGCGCTGTCTTGAATGGCCAGGCAATCTTCTGGGACCTGTGACATGTCCCAGAAGATTGCAGGGAGGGAGGGGGGAGAGGTGAACTTCCGCTCTGCGCCAGGACTGGAAGTGGGAACTGGGTACCTGTCATAACCAGATTCCCTGCCCCCCCCCCCCCCCTCCCAAACAAATGACATGCCAAATGTGGCATATCAGGGGGTCACAAGTGATTTTTGGGTGGAACGTCGCTTTAAAATGCAAATCAATTTATAAAATATTTTTTGAAATGTGTTTTTCTGTATATTTTTGTTGTTATTCTGTCCCTCACTCCATAAACCTACCATTAAAATTATAGACTGATCATTTCTTTGTCAGTGAGGAAACGTACAAAATCAGCAATGGATCAAATACTTTTTTCCCCTCACTGTATGTGTATATATATATATATATATATATATATATGTATATCTACATCTACATCAGACACCATGACTATGCATTCTAAGTAAAAGGCTACCATCAGTGTACCCACCTTCACCTCCTCAGAAGGCATATGATGTTCCTGCATTTTAATTTATATTGATATATTTAGAGGTGCCCCTGGTGATCCCCACTGGCATATTCGCTACTGCAGAGGCGCCTAAGTCGCTGTTGCAGGCCACCTCGCACATCCATTGAATGCTTGCTCAAACCGTAGACACGGAAGTGTAGGCGGATCTGCGGCTGGAGGGGGGTGATCTTGGAAAAAGTTGATAATGCGGCTCTTTACCCATGTCATCAGCTGTGTCCAATCACAGCTTGCCTCACACTGACAGAGTGAGAGGGGAGCCGATCAGCGGCATCTCCTCACAGGGGAGAACGTTACATAAAATCAGGGCACTGATTATTAGTGCCCTGATTATCAGTGCAGCCCCAACAATGACACCAATCTGTGCCCATCAGTGATGCAAGTCAGTGCCACCTATCGGTGAAGGAGAAAAATGTACTCATTCACAAAATTTTCTGACAGAAAGCAAGAAAAACTTTTTTTTTTTTCAAAATCTTAAAGCGGGATTCCACCCTAAAGTGGAACTCCCGCTTTTCGGAACCCTCCCCCCCTCCGGTGTCACATTTGGCACCTTTCAGGGGGGAGGGGGGTGCAGATACCTGTCTAAGACAGGTATCTGCACCCACTTCCGGGCATAAACTCCCACGGGAGTTTACGTCACCTCCTGTCCCGGCGCGCTGTCTGCCGGGACACACACGTGACCCGGCAGACGGCGCTGAAGATTCTCATTGCGCCGCGCGACTCGCGCATGCGCAGTAGGGAATCGGGAAGTGAAGCCACTTCCTGATTCCCTCACCGAGAATGGCGCCGGCTACAGCAGGGAGCCGAGCGATCGATCGGCCTCTGCTGCCGACACCGCTGGACCCTGGAACAGGTAAGTGTCCATTTTTTAAAAGTCAGCAGCTGCAGTATTTGTAGCTGCTGGCTTTTAAATTTTTTTTTTTCAGTACAGTCCCGCTTTAATTCTTTTTTATTTATTTTTTATCAAAAAATAAAAAACCCGGCTGTGATTAAATACCACCAACAGAAAGCTCTATTTGTGTGAAAAATATTATTAAAAATGTAATGTGGGTACAGCATTGTAAGACCGCGCAATTCTCATTCAAAGTGCAACAGCGCTGACAGCTGACACACTCCTGGTACATACGTCGGTGGCAGTGAAAGGGTTAGAAGAGGAACTGAAGGCAAAACTTTTCAATTTTTTTTTTCTTTTTATACTTTTGAGTTGTGAGGGGTTAGAACCCTGGTCAGGCTTTTATTGCTGCCTATGCCTCCTCTAGGGAGATTGAACCCTCTATTTGTACTGGTGACCACGGTCAATAAGAAAGAAAATGAGTGGAAATCTAAAACTGTAGAGTTGTCCCAATCACAAGTGATGAGGGAGAATCGTCCAGTAGTGACACTTGTTTTGGGGACATCTGTGTAATGGCTATACATGGCGCAAGAAAACTGAACAATCAATGTTCTCTAAGCTACAGATAGTGACAGTTTTGATCAACCCAAGTTGATAGTTTGTGGCGGAAAAAATATTGGTCATCGATGGCTTTTTTTCACGTCCTTGTTAATAACATACAATTGATCCACATGCAAGGCTGAGAAAAAACACCATCGATCAACCCTGTACAATTGTTTGTTTTTTGTTTTTTACCACAACCGGTCAATTTAGGTAGATGTAAACCAGGGGTCTCCAAACTGCGGCCTGAGGGCCAGATGTGGCCCTTTGCTAGCCTTTATCCGGCCCTTTGGGCACTATTCCTCCCACAACTATTTCTTCCACTGATACCAATAATGGGATACTATTCTTTTTACTAATAGGGGTACTACTATTCCTCCTACTGACCACCAACCTTGAGGCCATATTTATTCTCATTGATGCTGGGTTCAGGACATTTTGTGCCCCCAATCCGGCCCTCCTAAAGTCTGAAGGACAATAAACTGGCCCTTGGTTTGAAAAGTTTGGAGACCCCTGATCTAAATCATCATTCTTTCTCTCATTGCTTGGCCATGCCATTTTTGTCTCTCGCTAGATCTGATTCAAACATTTTGTCATATTGAACATCGCTCGTTCAATTTTACCACACCCTGTAGGCTACCATCTGAGAGAGGAATTTCCCTCACTTTTTTACATCAGGAGTGAAAGTGAAAGAAAATCCCAACCTTTGGGTAGTCATCAAAACATCAACAGAGGGGAAATCTTCCAAGGAAGATGCTATTTCCAGTGACCACAAGGGATTTCCCTCACCTTGGAGGGTCCTCACCTGTCCATTACACAAACAACTTCATATTAACCCCTTTGCACCGAGCGTACGCAAATCTGCGGCCCCCCAAAAAAAAAAAACATAATAATAAAAATACTTAGATCAAGGTTTGATCTAGGTCAGTGCCAGGGTTAGTGTTTGGGTCAGAGTCAGTATTTTTTTGGACATGATTTTATTTAATTATTTTAAATTAGTATCAGTGTCGGTGTGTTTTAGGTAGCATAATAAAAAAAGCAAAATGTGCACTATTGTTTCTGGGCTGTACTACGGGTACAAACAACTAACATACACATATGTGGTATCACTGCGATCGGCAGGAGCAGGAGAATTTATTTGGGTTGTTCTTTGGTGGAAGGTTATGATAGTAAAGATCTGTGCAGGGATGTGCCAGCACATGTCTTGGCCATTGGAGGATATGGAGGCTGTACTACATGGAAGGGCAACTGACAGCCCCAGATAGGATGTGCTCTCATGCTAACATTTTGAACTAGGAACGCAGGGGGACTGGCAAGATCACCAGGAATTTCACACAAATACAAAGAAAACAGGATACTTAAGAACATGGTACAACAGACACATATCAGGAATATGACCCCGGCCCCTTTGTTTACTTAGTGGTGGGGGAAAGTAGCACATGCCAAGTGCCAGGAGCGGTTGTGTTTAGGAGGTGGCGTTTTTTTGGGGTTTTTTTTGGTGTGTCTGGCATTCATTATTTACATTGGGGGACATTATTATTTTTTTTAGCAATGTAGCCTAATGCCCATACCTTTATTTTGTTCCAACAAGATCAAGTCACATGACAAAGGTAACCTGGCATCAGGATGAAGAAATATGGCTGCCTTATGTCACCGCTCCGTTATATAGAGTGCTGCTTCACTACTATAGTTTGTGTTTAGGGATGTGCAGTAGTAGACTTAAAGCGGTGTTCCACCCAAAAAAATATGTATTTAAAGCCAGCAGCTACACATACTGCAGCTGCTGGCTTTTAACAATAGGACACTTACCTGTCCTTGAGTCCTGCAAAGTTGGCAACGCAGCTGATGTTTCCATCAGCTGCCGGGTGCTGCCGCTGCCATTGCCGGTAAGGGTACCCGGCAGTGTAGCCTTACGGCTTCACACCAGGAACCCTACTGCGCATTCGCGAGGCCCCGCTCCTCTCTCATACTGGCCCGGTGAAAGGGAGAGGAGGAGGGAGCCCACGGTGATGTCATGGTCACGGCCCAGTCTCCCGAGAGTGGGAACAGGATACCTGTCAAAAACAGGTATCCTGTCCCCCCTCCCCCCGAAAGGTGCCAATTGTGGCACCGGAGGGGGAGAGGAGACAAATGAGCGGAAGTTCCACTTTTGGGCGGAACTCCGCTTTAAAGTCTTGAAGTGGTTCATTCCATGTATGCATTAAGGTAAAAACCTTCTGAGCTGCAGGATTCCCTCCCTTTTACTTGCTAAGCCCAATCCTGATCCAGTGATGTGCACAAGAGCAGCAGCTCTCACCGCTGTCTCCCTCCTCACTAAGCAGATTGATAGCAGCGGGAGCCCAAAAAAAATGGGAATAAAGAGGAATTTTTTTTTGTATTGATGATAAACACCAGAGGGAGCTGTCTGTATAAGATCAATATGTAACCTGTCCTGGAAGGGCAACTGACAGCCCCGGATAGGATGTGCTCTCATGCTAACATTTTGAGCTAGGAACCTGACTAAGGCTCAACCCCCTCTGAAAATAATAATTAACCCAAGATCCATGGATGCAGGGACTTAGGCCTCATGCACACGAGACGCAGTTAAACGCGCGTTAAGAGGCAGTTGGACACTTTTTTCAACTGCACCTGAACGCATGCAATGTTATCCTATGTGTCCATGTACACAGTCTAGTTTTTTCCCCGTTTTTATGCAGTTGCGTTTAACCTCGTTTTTCCAGAAGCAAACAAATGCGTTCAGACACTTTGCTTTTCCGCATTTCAGACGCAAAACGCAGCTAAACGCAGGCACCTGCGTTTAGCCGCCTTTGCGTTTATAAGCCTTTTTAAAGGAACCCAATTTTTTGGACCAGAAAACTCAGAAATATGATGATAAACCATAAAAAATACTAAAAAAATTGGTTTAAAATGTCGTAATTAGTTTAGAGTTCATAGAGCATATATACTCACTAATGCATACATGTTTGTGAAATGCATACATGTTTGTGAAATGCATACATGTTTGTGAAATATCCAACGGACATTCGCTGTGCCATCAACGGATGGGTCCAATATCGACAAGCTCTGATTCTGGACCTCTCATGCAAATTTGCGACGACATTGCTGCCGCATCAAGAGCAACATCAGGAGCATTTCCTGACATATATTCAATATGGGATCCATTTAAAAAAAAAAACACAGAAAGAGAGGCAAATGCAAGTGTACAACGGCTCTCTCTGCTGCTGCTGCTCACTCTGATCAAAATGGCAGAAATAGTTAATAATACAGGCTTTCTGAGCTTGGGGAGGGTCTATATGATGTTATCTTTACAAATGCTTATAGACGCAAACGCGTCTAAGCGCGTCTAAATGCGTCTAAACGCGGCATGATAACACTGCAAAACGCGCATTTTTAAACGCAGGTTTTTGCTTTTTAAAGCACGCGTTCAGCAGAGTTTGCATCTGCGTCTCGTGTGCATGGGGCCTTAAAGGACAACTAGTTACAATATTCATACATACAGTATATCATTTTATTGCATAAATAAACATAAACAATACCAAAAACCACAAGATAAAAATGAATTGGCCAATTATTTTTTATCTTGTGGTTTTTGGTATTGTCTATGTTTTTTGATACAATAAAATGATATATGTTTGAATATTGTACCTAGTTGGTGTTCAAGTCCCTCCATCCATGGATCTTGGGGTAATTATTATTCTGAGAGGGGTTGAGCCTTAGTCAGAGGAGAAAGGCTGGAGAGGTGTTGGGAAAACTTGAAAATATATTTGGTCTGGGGGAGTACATTGAGTGAAAGCCACCATAGAAGAAAGCAGGAGGACAGGCAGAGTCAGATTCCTGAAGCCAGGTTTCAGTAACGCATAGGTTAACCACTTCCTGCCCGCCGTATAGCAGAATGACGGCCGGAAAGTGGGTAAATTATCCTGACTGGACGTCCACGATCATGCGCCCATTGTCTGATGTAGGCTCTTTACCATGTGATCAGCTGTGTCCAATCACGAGGACGTCATATGACAATGGGCGGGTAGGGAAGTGGTTAAAAAATAAACACTGGGCTTGATTTACTAAAACTGGAGAGTACAAAATCTTGTGCAGTTGTGCATTGTAGCCAATCAGCTTCAGCTGTTCAATTAAGCTTTGGCAAAAAAAAATAACTGGAAGCTGATTGGTTTCTATGCAGAGCTGCACCAGATTTTGCACTCTCCAGTTTTAGTAAATCAACCCCAAATCTACAAATTCCTTTTTTTAGTCTTGGTGTAATTAACTGGTAAACATATTGGTAAAAGACCAGACATATCCCCTTGAGTTGTTTACTGCTAAGAAGTTGTTTATTACACAAAGCTCAAGCCTCCATTTTAGCTTGTTTAGACAAAATGGAGAATCCAGCCGCATACTAACTATTACCTTAAAGAGGAAGTAAACCCTGATGGGTTTTACTTCCTCTTCTGATCCCCGTATATCCTGCAAAAGAAAAGCATAATGGGCTAGTATGCATCCACTTACCTGCAAAAGAATCCAGCAACGTCCTGTGTGGGCAGCGTCCATCTTCTTGCCCTCTTCCTTCAGGGCCGCGGACTCCGGCTCTGTGATTTGCCGGAGCCGCGTGACGTCACTCCCACACATGGGAGCCACGACCTGCGGCATATGCTAGGGAAGAAATGGCCTTTCGTTTAGTTTCTTCCCTGCGCATGCGCCGTAGCCATTTCCGGCGAACTACAAGTGAAATATCTCCTAAACTGCGCACGTTTAGGAGATATTTCCACTACCTATAGGTAAGCCTTATTCTAGGCTTACCTATAGGTAAAAGTACAAAAAGTGGGTTTACAACCACTTTAATTAATATACATATACTAACTTATAATTATGTATGTGCATTATTAACCATGTATATTCAATACAGGACATTTTCACCCCCTTCTTGCCCAGAGCAATTTTTAGTTTTCAGCGCTGTCGCACTTTGAATGACAATTGCGCGGTCATGCTACACTGTACCCAAATGAAAGCTTTCTTTTGGTGGTATTTGATCACCTCTGCGGTTCTTATTTTTTGCGCTATAAACAAAAGAAGAGCGACAATTTTGAAAAAAAACACAATATTTTTTTACTTTTTGCTATAATAAATATCCCATTTTTTTAAAAAAACAAACACATTTTTTCCTCAGTTTAGGCCGATATGTATTCTTCTACATATTTTTGGTAAAAAAAATAAGCGTATATTGATTGGTTTGCGCAAGAGTTATACAAAATACGGGATAGATTTATGGCATTTTTATTTTTTTTTTTATTTTTTTTACTAGTAATGATCTGTGATTTTTTTTCGTGACTGTGACATTGGAACGGACATATCGGACACTTTTGACACATTTTTGGGACCATTCACATTTATACAGCGATCAGTGCTATAAAAAGAACTGATTACTGTGTAAATGTGACTGACAGGGAAGGGGTTAACACTAGGGGGTGATTGAGGGGTTAATTATGTTTCCTAGTGAGTGATTCTAACTGTAGGGGGTGGGGACTTGCAAGGAGAGGAGACCGATCAGTGTTCCTCTGTACTGGGAACACACCATCGGCCTCCTCTCACCTGACAGGACGTGGATCTGTGTGTTTACACACACAGATCCATGGTCCTGCTGTGTTCACGGGCAATCACGGGTGCCCGGAGGACATCGCATCCGCCGGGCACACGCATCAGGCTCCAAGCAACATGGCACGTGCGCCCCCTAGACGGCCATGAAGCCCAGGACGTCATATGACGCCCGCCTAGGATGGGAGATCCCTCCTGCGGACGTCATATTACTATAGCCGGGTAATGAAGTGGTTAATGACTAATATTAATCACTATCAATGTATACTATGATGAGTAAGGATCAATATTGTCCCTATACATCCCCACAGTATGCAGCACTACAAGGTTTGGGAGCTCACAGAGGGCATTAACCACTTGATTTTTTGCAATCCGGCACTGCGTTATTTTAATTGACAATTGTGTTGCCATGCAACGCTGTACCCAAACTAAATTTATGTCACTTTTTTCCCACAAATAGAGCTTTCTTTTGGTGGTATTTGACCACCACTGGGTTTTAAATTTTTTGCGCTATAAACAAAAAAAGACCAACAATTTTGAAAACAAAACCCAATATTTTTTACTTTCTGCTATAAAACATATCCAATAAAAAAAATTTAAAAAATATAATTTCTTCATAAATTTTGGCCATTATGTATTCTGCTAGATGTTTTTGGTAAAAAAAATCCCAATAAGCGTATATCAATTGGTTTGCGCAAAAGTTATAGCATCTACAATGTATATGGGATATATGCTGGAATTTTTATTTATTTATTTTTTATACTAGTAATGGCGGTGATCAGCAACTTATAGCGGGACTGCAATATTGCGGCAGTCAGTCTGACACTGACACTTGTGCTAAAAATATGCACTGTCACTGTACTAATGACACTGGCTGAGAAAGGGTTACCATCAGAGGCGATCAAAGGGTTAAATGTGTGCCTAACTAGTGTTTGTGTGTACTATGTGTGCTGTTTTTACTGAGGGATGTGATGGATTTTATTCCCTGCTTCGCAGGGACAGAAAATCCATCACATCCCTATTGAAAGAACAGAGCTCTGCCTTGTTTACATGTGCACTTGACATAAATGAAGTGTCACTTTGTTTACAAAAAAAAGGGAGTTGTGTGATGTGATAAAAATGCACATCACACTGCCCCCTGCTGCACGTCACTGCAACCCCAAACAGACTGCTGCCGCTCCAGTTTGGTGTGCAGGCAAGTGTGAATGGGCCCAAAATGAACAAATACAGAATTATTTTTAACTACAGTTGATATTTCTGATCTGTATACATTTTGCACACTGTGATTTTTAAACTAAAATACCTCCATCAACTTCATGTACAGTACTGTGCAAAAGTTTTAGGCAGGTGTGAAGCAATGCTGTAAAGTAAGAAAGCTTTCAAACATTTATATTTTTGTAGCAGAATCTTTAACCTCTTCCAGTCTTATGAGAACCTTTGAGGCCACAGACCGCTGACATCCTTCAATATGTAGTGGGTTGTGAGGACTAGTGGGTGCTAAGATGGTGAAAGTCATTGGGCGCCAGACACTTCTTGGATACAAAATAGGTTTTATTCCTTTTTATATTTTGCAAGGGAAAGAGGGTTAGGGCCAGGACACCCTTAAGTGGTTGCAATTTCAATAGGCAGACTCCGAGACTTCAATAGGAAGCCAGCCGTACAGGGAAAGGCCCCAGCACAGTGCCACTTCTGCACATGCAGGTTTGCTGTCTCCTATGGCAACAGTATCTAACAGTTCCTAACACAAAGTTCAACAGTTCTCTCAGCTTCACTACAAGGTCCACTTGTAGCTCTTCAGCCCCTTATGCTCCTAGTCTCTCACTGGACTCTCTGATTCAGACTCTGAATCCTGTGAGCTCCTCAAGGCTTTTGCGGTGGTATCTCCCTCAAGCATCACCCAGGCTTCCCTGCTGGGTCCCTAGCTTGGCACACCAGATACCTTTCAAGCTTCACCCCTGCTAACCGGCTTGGTCCCTGCCTTGACACATAAGGCTGCTCTGCAAGTGTCACCTCCGCTAGTTGGGTCCCTGACTTGAAGTTTCCCGATTCTCCACCGTGCCTGTTCGGTGTGAATGTCACACTACTTCAGTTACTCACTGTGATCCCTGGTAAAGGTGGTTGGTTCCTTAGTGGCGACAGCTTCCTTTCTACCTCCAACCATGACAGGGTCTCCGGCCAGCAGAACCGGTACTTTTGGTTGGACTGCAAGTCGCAACCCCAAGGGATTCAAGAAAACCCCGGCCCATTGGCTGAGATATCCCATATACCCATAACTTGACCTTGAAATGTTCTTCTCACATCTAATGCCACCAAGTGCCCAGCCACCAAGTGGCTAAAGAGAAAAGTACAACAAGGCCAAACTATCTGCAGTAGCTACTCCTGACAGGGAATTTGGTGAGGAGCTCCCTGACTAAATCCCAGGGCGCTACACCAACCCTGCCCAAGAATCTACGTCTTGGAGTTTGCAAACAATTTGAGCTTCCAAACCTGAGAGCTGATGTCCTGGCAAAAACTGGGATGGGTAGGCAAACAGGGAAAGGGTTAAGAGTATAACAGCATAACAAAATGTAGAATAAGGATTAGTATCAAACACAAAATAGTTAGTCACGTGTGACATTCAGATAGCAAAATAGTTATTTACACTTTAAAGGCAGCAAAGCAATAACAATGCTCCCTGACTATCTATCTAATATATACAGTATCTCACAAAAGTGAGTACACCCCTCACATTTTTGTAAGTATTTTATTATATCTTTTCCTGTGAAAACAATGAAGAAATTATACTTTACTACAATGTAAAGTAGTGAGTGTACAGCTTGTATAACAGTGTAAATTTGCTGTCCCCTCAAAATACACACAACCATTAAAGTATAAACCTCTGGCCAGACTGGGCCCAAATTGGGCCCAAAGTGTCAATATTTTGTGTGGCCACCATTATTTTCCAGCACTGCCTTAACCCTCTTGGGCATGGAGTTCACCAGAGCTTCAAAAGTTGCCACTGGAGTCCTCTTCCACTCCTCCATGACGACATCACGGAGCTGGTCGATGTTAGAGACCTTGCACTCCTCCACCTTCCATTTGAGGATGCCCCACAGATTCTCAATAGGGTTTAGGTCTGGAGACATGCTTGGCCAGTCCATCACCTTTATCCTCAGATTCTTTAGCAAGGCAGTGGTTTTGGAGGTGTGTTTGGGTCGTTATCATGTTGGAATACTGCCCTGTGTCCCAGTTTCCGAAGGGAGTTGATCATGCTCTGCTTCAGTATGTCACAGTACATGTTGGCATTCATGATTCCCTCAATGAACTGTAGCTCCCCAGTGCTGGCAGCACTCATGCAGCCCCAGACCATGACACATCCACGACCATGCTTGACTGTAGGCAAGACACACTTGTCTTTGTATTCATCTTGTTACCGCCACACACGCTCGACACCATCTGAACCAAATAAGTTTATCTTGGCCTCATCAGACCACAGGACATGGTTCTAGTAATCCATGTCCTTAGTCTGCTTGTCTTGCGGGCTTTCTTGTGCATCATCTTTAGAAGAGGCTTTCTTCTAGGATGACAGCCATGCAGACCAATTTGATGCAGTGTGCAGCGTATGGTCTGAACACTGACAGGCTGACCCCTTCAATCTCTGCAGCAATGTTGGCAGCACTCATACGTCTATTTCCCAAAGACAATCTCTGGATATGAAGCTGAGCACGTGCACTCAACTTCTTTGATCGACCATGGCAAGGCCTGTTCTGAGTGGAACCTGTCCTGTTAAACCGCTGTATGGTCTTGGCCATCGTGCTGCAGCTCAGTTTCAGGGTCTTGGCAATCTTCTTATAGCCTAGGCCATCTTTATGTAGAGCAACAATTCTTTTTTTCAGATCCTCAGAGAGTTCTTTGCCATGAGGTGCCATGTTGAACTTCCTGTGACCAGTATGAGATAGTGACAGCGATAACACCAAATTTAACACACCTGCTCCCCATTCACACCTGAGACCTTGTAACACTAACGAGTCACATGACATCGGGAGGCAAAATGGCTAATTGGGCCCAATTGGGACATTTCCACTTAGGGGTGTACTCACTTTGGTTGCCAGCGGTTTAGACATTAATGGCTGTGTGCTGAGTTATTTTGAGGGGACAGCAAATTTACACTGTTATACAAGCTGTACACTCACTACTGTACATTGTAGCAAAGTGTCATTTCTTCAGTGTTGTCGCATGAAAAGATATAATAAAATATTTACAAAAATGTGAGGGGTGTACTTACTTTTGTGAGATACTGTGTGTGTGTGTGTGTGTGTGTGTGTATATATATATATATATATATATATATATATATATAATTACAGTCGTAACAATATACAAATGGTTAGTGTTGTTATCTGGCTGGATCCCTGTCTCTCCTTGGCCAAGGAAGACGTACGGATTCAGCAACACCTAGAAGAGAAATCAAAACAATGCAAAAGCATCCTATCCTATAGAATATCGTGCAATATGTACACAGTGATTTAAACTGGTCCTCAGCCGAGGGCAGCATGACACATGAGAACATCTTATGCATGTCTACATTATTTACATTTTTTGAAAGCAGGCCCTATTCTCTTCAAGAATGCCACCCCCTTTCATAATCAGTATAAAACTATAAACCTCAGTAATACGCTGATCCAGTCCTGACATATGTATATGAGTCCATTATGAGACGATAGTCAACCATTTGTCTATTACAGCCTATTCTAACCAACTACAGGCTCAATGTCCATTATCGGTTACTGTCCATTTTGGCTCCACTTCGAATGAACTACATTTCGCCGTAATTCCCTTTCTTCTTTAAAAAAAGGAATTCCGGGCACAGGGCATGACTGCATTTCAAGCAACATGCAGTCAGGCCAGATTGCAAGGGACCACATTTTGGGACACTGATCCCCTTGCAACAGTATCTTCAGTCTGCCCACATGGCAGCCAAAGACAGAAACTTTCTTCATTCTTTTGCAACCAATAACCTGTTGAAGTTCACAGATCGCTCTCCAGAGTGAAACACCCCAACAACGTTAATCTTTTAGCCAACGTGGCTCAAATGATCGCTCCCTGTAACTTTCGGCAGCAATCAGTCCAGCACAGTCCTGGCGTTACAGCTTTCTGGGATTTTTCCATTAGTAACATTTTAAATGGGTGTGCAAGGTTACTGTCAGCAGAGCGTCCTTTGCATCACACAACCCATATTTGTAATTCACATGGTTATAGCATCGCTTCCATGAGACTTCACCAATAATATCTAGGATCTGGCAGTGTTACATCTTCTCCTTTGGCATTCACAGTGACAACATGGTATTTAACATCTCGCTTGTCTGGCCTACGGTGGATAACACTGTTCAAATTGATTTTGCGGCCGTAGCCCCAGTATTCAGCGCTAAAAGGTATTTCCCGGACGTTTTAGGTGATAATTTCAGAAAGTCCACCTTAATGGGTATTTGGAGAAATTCCTGGATGGACTCATCCACCCACTGCATTTGCTTCTCCAGGATCTCCTCTTCTGGATGAGGAGGAATGTAAGGGTATAAATACCCAAAATTTTCTGCTACTTTCTTAATGATGATCATAGACAGCCAAGGCAGGGTTTTCAGGGTCTCCGTACCCAGATAGAACCCAAGCATCTGGGGCACGCTGAACTGGATATCCAGCAACCATCTCTGGCTTACGACCTGCTTTGAAGCCTGGCATGGGCATAATAGGCCGGGCTGCGGGAACCCATTGATTCCCTAGTAGTAGCAGGTGTTTCATCTTCCTGCACATTGCTGGTTAACTCTTCATCACTCTCTCTCCCCATTTCTCTGAGTAAGACAAAGTGTCTGAAAAGAGTTCCAATAGCTTATCAGGCGAAATGTCCGAATCTGAGATAGTCAAACACTCTTCGGCCGGCAGATAATTTCTCTTGGCTTTCGCCTTGGTTGGCACCTCTAGGTCAACTCCCCTTGTGGCCACCGGCATCACTTCCCCCACAGGCACACCATGCACCATGCTTACTGTTCACTTACCAGACCCCGGTACTTTTCTTTTGGGTAGCCCAGTCATCAACGCAAGCACCTGGCCCAGCCTCGGCCCTTGGGAGCAATTGGTGCGCTGGGTCCTGGGGTAACTGCTGTGGTAGAAGTAGCTGCTTTCTGCACAACTCGGGTGACCACCGACAAACCTTGGACACCGCTCTCCAAACATACAGCCAATGTCATTAAGAACTATCTTCAGTGTAAAGAAAAACAAGGAGTCTTTTAAGTGATGGTTTGTCCCCCACGGAGCCCTGGTCTCAACATCATCGAATCTGTCAGGGATTACATGAAGAGACAGAAGGATTTGAGGCAGCCTACATCCACAGAAGATCTGTGGTTAGTTCTTCAAGATGCTTGGAACAACCTACCTGCCGAGTTCCTTCAAAAGCTGTGTGCAAGTGTACCTAGAAGAATTTATGCTGTTTTGAAGGCACATCAAATATTGATTTTATTTGGATATTTCTATTCTTTTATTTACTTTCCATTTTGTTAACTGATAAAAATAAACCATTAACACTTCTATTTCTGGAAGAATTCTTAAAGTAGAGCTCCACCCAAAAGGGGAAGCTCTGCTTATTTACCTCCTCAGCTTCCACATTTAGCACCTTTTGGGGGTGGGGGCGGGTTTTGACAGGTACCCGCTCCTACTCCCGCGTGACTTTTGCCAAGGTCATCTGGAAGTTCGGCCCACCCTCCTCCTTCCCCCGCTGCCAGGTCATTAACAAAGCGCACCAGGCTTCACTGCCGGTTTCCCTTACCTGAAATCGGCTTGGGTGAAGACAACGCTGGATTCATGGACAGGTAAGTGTCCTAATATTAAAAGTCAGCAGCTATTTGAAGCTACTGACTTTAATTTTTTTCTGACGGAGCCTGGTAATTCTCTTTAATTTACAGCATTTTTTCACACCTGCCTAAAACTTTTGCACAGTAGTGTATATATTGTAAAGCAAAATATATGTGTAAGCTTGAAGTGTTTTGTTTCCAGTTAGTTGTAAGCAGACTGATGGGTTAAGTCTAAAAAACTAAACTAAAATCCTTGTAAAAAAATAGTTATTACAATCCAGACTGATATAGATGAAGTAGGGACTGATGTATTGTATACTATATAGTTCAAATATTGTCAAATATCGAATACAGAGAATGGTATCTATAACAATAATTTTGATATTATTGTCGCCTTCAAAATAGTAAATTCTTTATACTGTACATTCCATGCATCAAGCAAGAGAATAGTCAGTCTAGTTTTCCACTATAGTGTTGATGCATGAATAATGGACTGTATTTTTCCAGTGTCAGCACACGTATTTCCCACAAGGCGGTGCTTTTTACATGCAGAATAAATCTTGAAATGATGAATTCCTTGTATACAGTATATTGTATACTGTACCAGATTAAGACTTCCATGGTTTAGTAATCCACAAATGATGGACATGGCATACCTATCGGCAGGGGAGCTGCCAGCTTGTGTTCTATAAACTTCCACATGCATGTGGTACCAAGTGTAGAATTATGGTATGTCCATAACAAAAGTTGTAAGAGATACCCTTTCCAGAGTATGATAACTCATACGTAAAGCGTAACTTCTGCTCTTCCTCCTGCTCCTTCCCTCTCCTCTGCCACATTTGGAATATATATTTTTTTTTGGGGGGGGGCAGGTACCTAGTTTTGGTGATCCAAGCAGAAGTCCCCCCCACCCCTTTGTGCCCGCAACCTTCTGGGACACGTCACAGGTCCCAGAAGGCTATGGGGCTATTCACAAAGCACACTATCAGACTATCGTGCTGATGCCACTGCTGCCAATTCCTTTTATACATGCCTTTTAAGCCTTTGTACATGTGAGTACTCATTTTTATATTTAATAAATTTTGTTTATTTGACGGTATTACGCTATTTGGTCTCATCTCTCTTTGCCGGTAATACCATTGGGGATGAACCACATGCTACACTTGCCTACCATTCCATTCTGAGCTCCCATCAACCATCGCACGTACGGTCTTGTCGTTGATCACCAGATATTGGAACCACTGCCCTCATCTGTGTATTATAAATACCACACAGCATTTTCGACTCATATGGCGTAAGCCTACCTGAGTCCACGATAGCTGGTAAGCCTCCCTTCAACTGGTGACGGAGTACATCAGACAAGCCGCACAAGTCACTTTATGTTATATTTTATTCACTCAAGTCACTATGGTGTATTATTAATGGACTTTTAACGATTAATTATTTTTCTCTTAATAGTCATTGTTTTGTTATTGTTTACACAATATCATTTGGTGATAGTTTATTTTAGTCACATTATGTTTGCAATTAGTTGGTTTCATTACCCTAAACATATTTGACGCCCTATACAGAGTTTAAAAAAAATTCTTTTTTTTTTTTTTTTAGTGATATATAATTTTATTATTATATAAGATTTCACCACACACGTTCAATAATCACAAATTGAACATTGTAAGCGCCGCACTATTTATTTATTCACGTATTCACAAAGCACAGCATGGCTCACACAGTGGGCAGCCAGCTATGAAGCCGCAAGCAATCACAGCCGGCTGCCCACAGTTAAGATGCTTGCGCCAGGAACCCCGAAGTCCGGTGAAGAATCGTTCCAGGTGAGGACAGCATTGGATCCTGGGACATATGCTCATTTGGCTGTACTTATCATTTGGATCACAGGAGTGCAGATCTTTGCATTCCTGTGACCTGTTTTCAGCAGACAAGCCTGCTGACGACTGACGTCACCGAGCCGGTCCAGGCTCGGGAAAGATCGCAGCCATATGGTCGGGATAAGCTCACATGCCTGTACTGCTACACGGCTCAGTCTCTCTGCGAGCTGCTAAGAGCCTGAGCCAGCTGCTCTCGCCCCCTCCACAGCCCAGCACTCCAGTGAGTGCGAGGGGGGGGGAGCTCTGAGAACAGAGCGATCGGTGGTGTTTGATCGCTCGGTTCTCAGTGTTAAAGCCAGCGGGGGACAGGTGCAGCTTCGAACTGCATCCACATAGATAAGTATGATTTAAAAAGCATATAAAATCCCCTACTGCTCTTTTAATCAAAGTTAGCCTAGGGATTTTAGATGTAAGCCCACAAATAGGTTCTGCAAATAAACTGTATATATTGGATAGAAGTAGTCTTCTGAATCGAAATGCATGCACAAAGCAGCCTTCAGGTTTGTATGCAGTCTATCATGCTGCAAACTGCTTCCCAGGTGGGCAAACACATGAAATAAGTCCTACTTTAATACATGTTTATTTAAAAATAAATAAATAAATAGGAATAAACTTGAACACAGTCATTGAGGAAAATGTCCCAAAAGATAGCAGAGGAATCTGAACATGCATCTGGTGAGTCATGTGTTTACCTGCAAGTCCAGCGTATGTGTAATGGAGGGTGGAAGAGGAAGCGTCACAACACATGATAAGAAACCAGCTGGAGTTATATACACATACAGGGCTTTTTTTCTTAGCGAATAGGTGCAGGAACTCCCCCTTTCTGAGTCACCTCTTTTCTCTGCCCCTACCCACCTATGAGCACCATTCCTTGTTTTCACCCCCTACCCATCTCCCAGTAATGCCTTTTTTAGAGAATACAGAACCAAGTATCATTTTATAATGTGTATGGAATTTTTATGGAATTCGGTAATGATAACAAGAAAAGCACTAAAATAGATCCCCTGCAGCCAGTAACAATAGAGTCGCCCCCCCCCCCCCCAGCAGCAATAGATTCCCCCTTCAACAATGGACCACCCGAAATTTTGTGGACCACACAAAATTCCCTTCAAGCAACAATAGGCTCTTGGCAACAACAGATCTCTCACAGCTAGCATCAATATACTTTATGGCAGCCAACAACAATAGACCCCTCCCTCAACAGTAGATCTCTCCCACCAACAACTGACCCCCAGCAATATAAGACCTCCCTAGGCAACAATAGATTCCCCACCAGAAACAGTAGACCTCCTCAGCAACAATAGACCCCAAGTGCTGGAGGTGCCAAAACTGCATTCTCCCGCGTTCCTACTGAAAAAAGCCCTGTGTGTATGTGTATATATATATATATATATATATATATATATATATATATATATATATATATATATATAATATAAAATGTACCAGGAGCATCATTATATTATATTCCTTATTAATAAAATTGTTGGACGCTAAGAACGCTATCTACCAAAACTGCATGACAAATATAGAAGAGAAGCACAGCAACAAGGAGGCCTTTGATAACAGCTGAGATGGGAGAAAAAGCCCATAATATAAATATAACTCTGATGCTCCACAAAACTGGGATTTATGGCAGAGCAACAAGTAGAAAACCATTGCTAAAAAGTATAAAATAATGTAGTCCTCTTGGTGACTATCAAAAGTATGTTGGAGACGCAGCAAAACCACAAAATGGTTCTCCTGTCCTTAATTGCTTTTGATTTCCCTTGGTGTCATGATAAAACACATTTTGAACTGGTAAGCTGCAATATATTAAAGTGTATGTCAAGGCAAAATAAAAATGATATGCAGTAAAATGAAAAACAATCCCTTGTTATATCTGTACTGCAAGGGTTAAATGCTTTTAAGTCTAGGGGTTGATAAAAGCCCTTTTACTTATTCAACCCTCCACCACCCTGCCATACGGCATTCCCCCATACTGTGGGTTGGACTGTTCCTCAACAACCCCTGTCCAGTGTAGGGCTTTGGGCCCAACAGAAAGTCTAAGGGCTCTTTCACACGGGGCGGATCAGTGCAGATCCGCCCCGTGGATAGCCGCTTGCTCAGCGGGGATCGCCGGAGCGATCTCCGCTGAGCAGGAAGATGACAGGTCCGTCTCTGCACTCCGTGCAGGGACGGACCTGTCAGAGCGCTGCTCTCCCCTATGGGAGATTGGGTGACGACGGACCGCAGAAACGGAGCATAGCGGGCACGGACGAGAGCGGGTGCTCATGCTCATCCGCTGACACCCGCTATCCCATAGGGATACATGTATGTCCGTTTTTCATCCGAAAACGGATGGATGAAAAACGGACATACGGTCCGTCCGTGTGAAAGAGCCCTAAGGCTGGGCTCACACTTTTGCGAATTGGATGCGGATTTCCCCACATCCAATTCATGGAGCCGGTTCACACATCTCCGGAGCGCCCTGTGCGTCCTGTGCGTCTTTTGGTCTGTTTCCGGTCCGAATTCAGCCCAAAATTTGGGCTGAAATCTGACCTGAAACTGTGAATGGGGACGCAGCGGACCGCTGCTGTGAGCAGCTCGTGCTTCAGTGTGAACTCAACCTAAGTGTCTGGCAGAATGATTCCTTGATTAAGTAGATATAGCTGCAGGAAGCTGAGCCTACATATGCAATGAGCAAAAGTGGCTACAGTTTAGTAAAAAAAACAATGTACCAATACGTGCTTGGGATATGTAAAGCTGTATGCGGTGTTAAACAACATTATGGTTTTCACAGACATCGACAATGTATGCTGGCATCATAGTAATTGTAAACACTGTATTGTCTGAAAGTGGTTCTAAAGGCATGAAGGTTTTTTTTATCTCAATGCATTCTCTGCATTAAGGTTAAAAACCTCCTGTGATCGCCCCCCCCCCCCGTCTCAAATACTTACCTGAGTTCTAACCTGAGTTCAAACCAGCACTGCTTTATTACTCTCTCTCCCAGGCTCAGAAGCTGTCAATTAAATCCTGTGAGCCACATAGCCTGGCTCGGGAGCAAGTCCGCATGACTGCCCCCATAGCAAGCGGTTTGGTATAGGGGCAGACACAGAAGAGGAGGACCCCAGGAGAGGAGGTTTGGGGCCGCTCTGTGCAATAGTATTGCGCAGAGCAAGTAAGTATAACATGTTTATTATTTTAATATAAAAAAATAGCTTTACAAACCACTTTAAAAGTAAAAAAAAAGGGGTGCACAATAACAATTCAAAGCCAAACCTTACATTCTGCTAATACCCTCCCATCCGTGTACCACCAATTATTCCTAAGACATTCAAAATATAGACTTATGTATGTGTTTGTTAAAAATTGTCTAGCACCAGGATAGCAGGATAGTACATGAACACTTGAATAGACAGCAAATGGAAAGAGACAAGACAAGTTTTACCTTGCAATAAACATTAGAGTGTAATATCTGAGAGATAATAGCCGCAAATATTGTTCAGTGGCAGGACAGTATGTAAACAGCTTGGTTAGGCTGCGGTGTAAGAGGGAGAGATGAGGCAGGTTTTATATTGAAATAGGCTGTTTATAACTATTGGGGGGGGGGGGGGGGGCATCCAACTGATACACAAGAATATGTAGTCCATCACACTGCAGCCCATAGTAATTTAGCACAGTATAGCAACTAACTCTCCCTACATAGACTGTTATCCCTCCCTAAAGTACTCCAACACACAATGACAAATGGCTTCTTCCAATCAACCCTTTTATAGTGAGGGGGCTGGCACATAACAAAACCCCTATTATTGGCCCTTCTAAGTTAGCTGACCCAAGCTCAGTGACCAGGCAGTTCATTATGATTACAAAGAAATAAGTACACCGAATTTTACTATTAATTCCATTGCTTCAAACCCATTGTAGTTATCCCTGCTTATCTTTATAGAGGTTCCTGTCACTTAGGCCGGCCAAACACAGTTCGAATCACGGCCGAATCAGCAAGAAACGGACGAGATTCTAACCATTAATGGGCAGGCTGAATGTACCAAGTTGATCGATCGATCAACTCGGGTACAACCAGCCTGCCATATTCTCTCGCGATTATCGCTAGTGGCTGCTATAGCCGCTAGCGATAATCACTGTCTTCTCCCGGCGGGGATGGCTTCCCCCACCCCCCATCGGGAGCAGACAATTACTCGGCAGGAGGGATTTCCCTGTCAGCACTGTCTGTGTTGATGGGGGAATCGTGCAAATTTCTTTCCCACATCCTGTCATTTACACCATGTATGGCCAGCCTAACTCAAATCTTTGACACCAAAGGGCCATAATGGCAGCCAAGCAACTAGCATATCCAATCCAGCCTTTGTTTTCCTCATAAGAGGTCTTCTAGTGATTTAACCACTTCAGCCCCGGACCATTTGGCAGCCAAAGGACCAGAGGTCTTTTTTCAATTTCGCACTGCACTACTTTAACTGGTAATTGCGCGGTCATGCAATTTTGTAACCAAACGAAATTTGCGTCCTTTTCTTCCCACAAATAGAGCTTTCTTTTGATGGTATTTGATTGCCTCTGTGATTTTTATTTTTTTGCGATATAAACGAAAAAAAAAGAGCGAAAATTTTTGAAAAAAAAAGAGATTTTCTACTTTTTGTTATAAAAAAAATCTAATAAACTGAATTTTAGTCAAACATTTGGGCCAAAATGTATTCAGCCACATGTCTTTAGTAAAACAAAAAAAAAAAAAAAAAAAAATGCCAATAAGCGTATATTTATTGGTTTGCGCAAAAGTTATAGCGTCTACAAACTAGAGTACATTTTCTGGAATTTACACCGCTTTTAATTTATGACTGCCTATTTCATTTCTTGAGGTGCTAAAATGGCAGAGAAGTACAAAACCCCCCCAAATGACCCCATTTTGGAAAGTAGACACCCCAAGCTATTTGCTGAGAGGCATGTTGAGCCATTGAATATTTTTTTTTTTAGTCCCAAGTGATTGAATAAAGACAAAAATAAAAAAGATTTTTTTTTTTTTCAAAAAGTTGTCACTAAATGATATATTGCTCACACATGCCATAGTTATATGTGGAATTGCACCCCAAAATACATTTTGCTGCTTCTCCTGAGTATGGGGATACCACATGTGTGGGACTTTTTGGGAGCCTAGCCGCGTACGGGGCCCCGAAACCCAAACACCGCCTTCAGGATTTCTAAGGGTGCAAATTTTTGATTTCACTCCTCACTACCTATCACAGTTTCGAAGGCCATAAAATGCCAAAATAGCACAAAACCCCCCCAAATGACCCCATTTTGGAAAGTAGACACCCCAAGCTATTTGTTGAGAGGCATGGTGAGTATTTTACAGCTCTCATTTGTTTTTGAAAATGAAGAAAGTAAAGAAAAAAATTTTTTTTTTTTTCTTTTTTCAATTTTCAAAACTTTGTGACAAAAAGCGAGATCTGCAAAATACTCACAATACCTCTCAGCAAATAGCTTGGGGTGTCTACTTTCCAAAATGGGGTCATTTTGGGGGGTTTTATGCCATCTGGGCATTCCATGGCCTCCGAAACTGTGATTGGCAGTGAGAAGTGAAATAAAAAAATTACACCCTTAGAAAGCCTGAAGGCGGTGATTGGTTTTTGGGGTTCCGTACGCAGCTAGGCTCCCAAAAAGTCCCACACATGTGGTATCCCCGTACTCAGGAGAAGCAACAGAATGTATTTTGGGGTGTATTTCTACATATGCCCATGACATGTTTGAGCAATATATCATTTAGTGACAACTTTTTGTAAAAAAAATATATATATTTTTTTTTTTTTCATTATTCAATCTCTTGGGACAAAAAAAAAAAAATATTTAATGGGCTCAACATTGCTCTCATCAAATAGCTTGGGGTGTCTACTTTCCAAAATGGGGTCATTTGGGGGGGGTTTGAACTGTCCTGGCATTTTATGCACAACATTTAGAAGCCTATGTCACACGTCACCCACTCTTCTAACCACTTGTAGACAAAGCCCTTTCTGACACTTTTTGTTTACATGAAAACATATTTTTTTTTGCAAGAAAATTACGTTGAACCCCCAAACACTATATATAATGTTAAAGCAAAGGCCCTACAGATTAAAATGGTGGGTGTTGCATTTTTTTTTTTCCACACAGTATTTGCGCAGCGATTTTTCAAACGCATTTTTTTGTGGAAAAAATACACTTTTTTTTATTTTAATGCACTAAAACACACTATATTGCTCAAATTTTTGATGAAATAAAAAATATGATCTTAGGCCGAGTACATGGATACCAAACACGACATGCTTTAAAATTGCGCACAAACACGCAGTGGCGACAAACTACATACATTTTTAAAAGCCTTTAAAAGCCTTTACATGATACCACATTAGATTCACGGAGGAGGTCTACTGCTAAAATTACTGCCCTCGATCTGACCTTCGCGGTGATACCTCACATGCATGGTGCAATTGCGGTTTACATATGACGCCACACCAACGCTTGTGTACGCCTTTGCGCAAGAGAAGGGGGGCAGGGGTGCTTTTTTTTTTTTTTTGGTTTTTTTTTTTATTTATTTAGCTTTTTTATTTTATTTTTAAACTGTTCCTTCCATTTTTTTTCTTTGTTATGATTTTTATTGTTATCTCAGGGAATGTAAATATCCCCTATGATAGCAATAGGCAGTGACAGGTACTCTTTTTTTGAAAAAATTGGGGTCTATTAGACCCTAGATCTTTCCTCTGCCCTCAAAGCATCTGACCACACCAAGATTGGTGTGATAAAATGCTTTCCCAATTTCCCAATGGCGCGGTTTATATCCGGGAGGGGGGACATTCCCTCCCACTGCTTGTAAAAGCAGTCTAGAGGCTAATTACCCGCTAGAATTGCTTTTACATGAAAGCCGATCACTGGCTGAAAAGAATGATACCAAGATGATACCTAAACCTGCAGGCATCATTCTGGTATAACCATTCAAAGTCCAGCAACATACTGGACATATATTGTAATCTTTTTTTTTTCATGCAGCCTCTTGGCTGAACGAAAAAAAGAGATTGATTGGTGGGTATGCCCACCATTAGAATACCTCCCTTCATCCACCCACTTCTAATGATGGGCATACATGCACCATTTATATATGCCGATGCATGGGGGCATCCTCCCGCAAAAGTTATGCCGTGTACACACGGTCGGAATTTCGACCGTATGTACGTGGCATTAGGAGCCAATCGCTCCTCCCCCCCCCCTGCTGCCCCCATGCTTCGGCATATATGCTCTTTTTTTTAACTGTGGTGGTGAAATCACCTCCTACAGTGTTGGAGTCGCGTCTTTATGTATCGTGGGAGCAAACGCTGTTGCTGTCAAGATAAATAAATCCGCGTTGCAACTGAATGGCGCACCTGAAAACAAAAAAATGCTTAACACTAAAACACAGTAAACAAAATTACATACCTGAAAAGCAAGCATGATAAAACATGATAAAACATAATAAAACATTGCAGAATAGAATGGAGTAAAAAAAGAGCAACAATAGAGAGAGAATAGAGAGAGAGAGAACAATAAAACGACAACTATTTTTTATTTTTTTATTTTTTTGAGATTTACAGGTAAAAAAGCTCCTGACTGAAGCGACTGAATCAAAACGCTACCACAAAAAAACTGTTAGCGATCGCAGGGATCAGGCCTGACTCTGCGAACGCTGCAGTTATGTGTGCTTAGTGTTTTGTAAGTGACAGTGATCGATCGATACTGCACTTGGGTGGGCTGGGCTGGGCGGAGGGGGAAAACGCAGGTGCTAGCAGGTATCTGGGCTGATCCCGCTAACAATGCGTTTTTTTTTTTGGAACCCTAAACTGCTGGGACGCTAGTATAGATCTGATCAGATCAGATATTGATCTGTTCAGATACTGTGCCACTAAGGGAGGTGTATGCTTTGTGCGTGGGTGTTTGCGGTACTGGCACTAACCTGGGGCGACGCAGACCTTATTTGACCCTAAAACCTAATTGATATCACCCGCCGGGCGATCAGGGGGTTAAACCGTTATTGGGTAATAAATGGCGGGTGCCCTGACAGTATAAAAAACAAGCTAACTAACCAGCGTCACCCGTAACAGTAATACAAAAAAAAAACTGGTTACCTAGCGACACTAATGCAGCGATCAGAAAAACGATCGCTTAGTGACACTGGCAAAAGGGGGTGAAAGGGTTAACTAGGGGCAATCAGGGGGTTAAACCTTTATTAGGTAATATATGGGGGTACCTGACGCTATATAAAAACCTGACGGGGAACCTAAATAACGAAATAACTAACTGGCTAACCAGCGTCACCAGTGACAGTTATACAGTGATCACTGGTGAAAGGGTTAACTCTAGGGGCAATCAGGGGGTTAAAACCTTTATTTAGGTTGTAATATGGGGGTACCTGACCTATAAACCTATTTATGAACCTATATAAACATGGCGGTTACCTAAAAAAAAAAAATGGTTACCTAGCGACACTAATGCAGCGATCAGAAAAACGATCGCTTAGTGACACTGGCAAAAGGGGGTGAAAGGGTTAACTAGGGGCAATCAGGGGGTTAAAACCTTTATTAGGTAATATATGGGGGTACCTGACGCTATATAAAAACCTGACGGGGAACCTAAATAACGAAATAACTAACTGGCTAACCAGCGTCACCAGTGACAGTTATACAGTGATCACTGGTGAAAGGGTTAACTCTAGGGGCAATCAAGGGGTTAAAACCTTTATTTAGGTTGTAATATGGGGGTACCTGACCTATAAAACTATTTATGAACCTATATAAACATGGCGGTTACCTAAAAAAAAAAAATGGTTACCTAGCGACAGCAGTGACACTAATACAGCGATCAGAAAAACGATCGCTTAGTGACACTGGCAAAAGGGGGTGAAAGGGTTACCTGGGGGGCAATCAAGGGGTTAAACCTTTATTAGGGGGGGGGGGGTAGGGGGCTACCTTGGACCTAAAACTAACTGCCCTGACAGTTATTACAGTCACACTGACACTAAATGCAGTGATCAGTAAAAAAATGATCACTGCAATTAGTGACACTGTGACTGGGGGGGGAGGGGGTGATCTGGGGGGTGATCAGGGGGTGACAGGGGGGTGGAATATGTGCCTAACTGTACTGGTGTCAGTGTACTGTTGTGCACTAACCTTTACATGTTCGCCGCTCGGCGTCTCCGGTCACATAGACCGGCGCACCGAGCGTGACATCACTTCCGCCTTCCTGTCTATACAATAGACAGGAAGGGGAAGCTTTTCATTGGCCAGGAGCGATCGCGAGGGGGTGGCCAGAAACCACTGGCCGTCCCCTCGTCCCGGATCGCTCCTGACACGATCCCGACTGTCCCCGCCGGCGGAGGGGGGTCCGATCGGACCCCCCAACCGCCTGAAGAATGGCACATACAGGTACGTGATTCTGCCTGTACGTGCCATTCTGCCGACGTATATCTACATGGGGCGGTCGGGAAGTGGTTAAAGACTGTTGGCAGGTATGTATGTTTTTTTCCCCCCTTGTCATATACTCCATTGGGAGCTGATATTTGCCCTTTAATGTGATGGCCTCTTGTAGAATAAGGTTTGGGCTTTCAGCCAGTAGTATGTCTAGGTTTACACATGCTGCACTGAGTTTTGCTGGTAAGCATAGCAGCAATGCAGACAGGATGATTTCATAATTTATCCATGGGGTCAACTCTGACAGCTGCATAATCCAGACTTGTAAACACAAATTGCTGACAGGTAAGCAAGTCATATGAACTCATTTATACAGCCATATAAAGTAAATCTGTTCAAATTAGGTATATTATTAAAGAATACATAAGCAAGAATTACCTTCATTTAAAACTGCACGCCAAATAAATCTAGTTATAGGTAGCTAAAGTTATATGCAAATGTCAACTTACTGTACTAAGGTCCATGTGGCTTTCCTGAGCTTCCTCATCAAAGTAATAAGGCTCTCCATCACAATAAAGAGAACTAGTCACTTTGCCAATATAGGGGACAGCAACAAATTTCTTTGAAAGCCTATCTTCCCACCCACTGATACTCATACCATGCTTCTCTGTGAGACCCCTCGGAAATACCCATTGCTTTTCTCCCAGGATGCAGCTGCAGTTATGGGCTTGAGCTGCCATTGGCCAGGCCTAAATGCTATCAGATGGGGGAGTATTGTAAACTCCAACATGGAGCCTACACAAGTTTAGATGTACATGGATTAGGAGTGTTTACATTTTTAGTTTATTATTCATGGTTAACTCTAAACTGGAGGTAGGCTTTGCCCCACACTCTACATGGAGAACGTTCTTTCAGAAAGTTTGACAACCGCCATTAACCTCACCCCCCAGCACCGACCCCCCCCCCCCCCCCCAGAACTGATCAACTGTGGCTCTCCTGCAGCTGCCAGCTTCTTCTCTCCCCTCCAGACAGATTCCTGGGCTGCAGGGGAGCCACAGTGGGACTGCAAATAGATCCCTCCCAGCTGCTCCGACCCCTTCCTGTATTGCCCCCACCACTCATCTCCCGGCACCCCCTCTCTGCAGCGTTGCTGGCTGGTTTTCCCTCTTCACCCCTCCCACCAGTTACTGCTGCTCCTGGGGTGGCAGATCAGTGTCGAGATGGAGAGCAGGATGTGGTGGCTGGTAAACATGTCATGTTTACCAGCCCCTTCCTAATGGAACACAGTGAGTGATTGATTAATGATCGCTCCTTTGTTTATTCAAGAAAGATGTACTGGAAATGGAGCGAGTACAAGGAAGGGCAACAAAGCTAATAAAGGGTCTGGAAGATATTAGTTATGAAGAAAGGTTGTGAGCACTGAACTTATTCTCTCTGGAGAAGAGACGCTTGAGAGGGGATATGATTTCAATTTATAAATACCGTACTGGTGACCCCACAATAGGGATAAAACTTTTTTTGCTGAATGGAGTTTAATAAGACACGTGGCCACTCTAATTAAAATGAGAAGAAAAGAGGTTTAACCTTAAACTACGTAAAGGGTTCTTTACTGTAAGAGTGGCAAGAATGTGGAATTCCCTTCCACAGGCGTTGGTTTCAGCGGGGAGCATCAATAGTTTCAAAAAAAACTATTAGATAAGCACCTGAACGACCACAGCATACAGGGATATACAAGGTAATACTGACATATAATCACACATAGGTTGGACTTGTGTCTTTTTTCAACCTCACCTACTATGTAACTATTCATCCCTGAAGCATAGTAAACAGTGTTTACTATGCTTCAGTTTGTGAATGAATAGGAGACTATATAGTCCAGCTGAGGCTGCAGAGAAAGAGATTGAGGACTCAGTCGCTTTCTCTGTCTCATAATAGAGATATCAGGGCAGTCTGTTTATACCACTGATGTCTTATCAAAGCCCTCCTCCCACTCAAAAAATAAATAAACAAATAAAAACACTGTAAAAACACGGGCCATGCTAAAGTGTTCGCCCATGCAAGGCCGTATTTACGCATATGGGGATACACAGATGTTCTGTGCTCCCACATATAGGCAGTCCCATTGAAGTCAATTGGGAAGCAGTGGCTGCACAGATACAGCCTCTGCTCTTAATTTGACATGCATGTGGGTGTGAGTGCATGTCCCTGAACTTACACTGGGCTGTACACATGCATCTACATGGGTGTCAGATTGGGGGCAGCGACTGTGAAGCTACTGCATCTCAATTGACATGAATGGGACTGCCTACACAGGGTTGCATGGAACACCTGTGCATACCTCCCAACTGTCCCTGATTTTGAGGGACTGTCCCTGATTTGGGGCAATGTCCCCCTGTCCCTCATTCCTCCTCATTTGTCCCTCATTTTGGTCTGATCTATATAGTTGTATATAAAATTCACTAAATTGCTGCATTTGTACATTTTAAAGCCAATATAAAGGAATAGTAGTGGTAAAAAAAAAGCACTTGTTGATTTAATTAACCTTTTTTTGGGGGGTTATTTCTCCTTTAAGGGGGTATGGCAGGGGGCGTGTCAGATGCCTACATACATTTGCTAGTAGGTGTCCCTCATTCCCATCTCAAAATGTTGGGAGGCATGCCTGTGCATCCCCATGCACATAAACACAACCTGGACAAGGGAGTACACTCCATGTGAACAAGGCCATAGTAGGAATTTAAAAGATATTTTGTAAGTTATGTTGTATTTATGTATATTAATAAGGATTTTATCCTATTATTATAACTATTGCGTACAAAATCAGCTATTGTGAGGATTGTACTTGCCCCTTGATGTGGCCCATGGTTTCTTGCTGGATAATATATAATGCCTCGTTTCCACTGAGCAGATCGGTTTGGGTCGGTACAGTTTGGAAGGGTTAGAATGGTCCGGCCTATTCAGGTGAGCGTTTCCACTGCAAGTCGGACCACCAGGGTCCATACAGGGTTTAGAAAAAATGCCTAGCGTGGCCTCACACTGATTGGCAGATGTTTTTCTGTCCTCCAGTCAGTGGAAAGTATCGTAGCTCCGCCCTAACCATTTTCTATGGCCCCACATCTGAAGCAGGACCCTAAATGGTGCGGTATGGTTCGGTTGTATGGGCCGCTTTAATAATGGAAACACTGAAAATAGCGTACCGTACCGAACCGATCCGCTTAGTGGAAACGAGGCATATCTGAACCTTTGTAGGGTCATACGGACTATTTATGAATTGTTACACTACCATCTATCTGCCAACTCATAGATAGAGGGTCATTTGTTTCTGGTTAGCAGGGTGATATATACTAATTCTTAGTGGATCCTTTGCCCTGCATGGATCCTTATTATGGAAAGTATTTTTTTATGAATTGTTTTTTTAACTGGACACTTTACGTATTTCTTTATTTTTTATTATTTGGTTTCTCTAGTGCTGCATCTTTTTGGTTTATTGATATGAATAGGTTGCCTGCACCGAGTACTTGGCCACTTAAGGACACAACCCATTCAGGGACTACAGGTGTAAAGCCTAGTACACATGGGCGATGCATAGTCACCCATTATGCTTTACCTTTGCAGGATAAAAAAGAGGAAGTAAAACCCACCAGGGTTTACTTCCTCTTTAAGCACCCCTGTGAATGAGATCTTATGATTTGAATGAATTAAAAAAAAAAAAAAAAAAAGCCTAGGATGAGACAAGCCCAGTCACCTTTTCTGTCCAAATCCCTGTACACACAATCGGAATATTGTACAAAAAATACGGCTTTCGAATTGATCATATGATAATCTGATCGTTAGTACACGGCTTTCGTCCAAAATTTTCTGAAGAGACAAACACGAAAATTTTGTCCTGTACGATACCAGATTATACGATTTTCGTTTCATCTTTACAATTTTCATCCGAAAATGTAATACAAATACATTACATCACTTCCAAATTTTTATTCTGTCATACAAGAATTTTCGTACTTTAGTAACCTATTAGTTTTCGATATGGAGACTAGCATGCAAAAAAAATGGACTATTATTCATCTGATAATCTCATCATGTTTACCAGGCTTTAGTCATGTGATGGGCCTCTCCTCCAATCATGGAGTATTATCTGCTTACAACAGCCTTAATGCACAGGTTGTAAAGAATAGCAAAAGAAATGCTCTTAAATTAATTTTGACCTAATTGCCAAGTTGCACGACAACATATTAGACAAGTTGTAATTTAAAACAACTGATTAGATGTTGATGTTTATTCTCTAATTTTAATAATTAAAGTTTATTGAGGTAAAGGTGGTGTTCTGACAAAAACTGTCTGGCCATCGGATAATGTCCGCCCCCCGTACTGCGCAGGCGCAGCGCTTGCGCAGTACGGAGGACAAGGAGATTCCGAAAATCTCCAAAGGTGAACAGGGCCTGCGTCGTGAGTCGAGGTGCAAGCCCCACTATCCAAGTGGACATATGGTAGCACATAGTTAGAGGGCCGCTCGCCACGCTTCGGGCACGGCCTCGCTGCGCTCGGCTATTTTTTATTCTAACTCTATGTCCACTTGGATGGTGGGGCTTGAACCTGGACTCACAGCGCAGGCGCCGTTCAGCTTCGAAAGCCTTCGGCGTCTCCTTGTCCTCCATACTGCGCAAGCGCAGTACAGGGCGGATACTATCCGACGGGGGACAGTATTTGACACATTACCGGCAGCATACAGACATTCAGACCACCATCCAAACATGGCAAAGTAGATTGAATCAGACACTCGATACAAAAAGAAAATAACACAAAATATAGAGCAAGCATAAAGTCCCAGAAAGGTCCAAGGTTTCATCCTTCTCCAATTAGCAAACAGATAAGAAAAAGAAAGAAAGATAATAAGATAACCAGATATGAGCGACACACAAGCGACACTAAAAAGTTGTAGATCTCATAAAAAGAATCAATGGGCCTCATAATGTGGCATATTGATCTTGAGTGTCATATAAGTAGACCGTCTGTTTTTTTCTCTGCATAAGATAACATAATTATTGTATCCAGTCCTTAAAGCGGTTCTGCACTGACAAAATCCAATTTTTTTTTTTTGGTCCATCTATGTGTAAAGTATGCTTCTTAAAAGAAAGTTACTTGTTTAGGTGCTGCAGCGTTCCTACGTCCGTTTGTATGTAGAATGATTCGTTATAAAAACCTCTCTCGAGCGATGTCATTTTGCTTGTGGGCATTTGAAACCCACAAGCAAACTCTTCCTGGTTCCCTTCTTTTTCCCCTCCCAGCATGCATTGCCGATTCCCGCGCATGCGCTGTAGCTTCACAGCTACGAGCGGCGTAATTGGTAATCGGGACGGTTACCATGGCAACCATGCAAATCACGCAAGATTTTGTGTCGGAACCCCCGCAATGTCTCCTGGGATTGATTACACGAGATCCCAGGAGACACAGCGAAATGGCGGCGACCACCACTGAGAGCCCGCCCACCCCCGCAGGGAGAAGAATACAGATGAAGCCATCAGTAAAGGTAAGTTTAAAAGATGAAGAATTGAACCATCAATTCTGTCATCTTGAATGCTAGGGAAGCCATAGAGACACACTTCTATGGTTGGGTGCAGAACCGCTTTAATATGAGGAGTGGAGAGGGAGCCCAAGTGACACTTTAAGTAAGAGCCAGATTACATGGACAACTCTGCACCATATATAATTTGTATATATTTGTTAGTGATTTTTTTTTTTTTTTACAAAATATTGAGCATGCAACTCTGATAATTTCCTAATCATTCAAATAAAAAATAGAAAAAACTTTTTGGGGACAATGGTACCGTTATTCTATGGTTTCCTGCATATAATTATACAGGGGTTGATTTACTTAAACTGGAGAGTGCAAAATCTGGTACAGCTCTGCATAGAAACCAATCAGCTTCCAGGTTTTATCGTCAAAGCTCAATGGAACAAGCTGAAGTTAGAAGCTGATTGGCTACCATGCACATCTGCACCAGATTTTGCACTCTCCAGTTTTAGTAAATCAACTAGGGCTGAAACATCTAATCGATTAATCGACAACTAATCGATTATGAAATTAATCGATTACTATTTTCATAATCGATTAATCGGCCAGTAACATAATGGGGTTAAAAAAAACTAAAATGAGCCCTTTATAGTAAAAAAAGAGAAAATCGCTACTGTAAATATTACTTTCACAGTTCTACAGTAAAAAAAAATAACCCCTTACAGTAGTGCTTATCTGCTTTTTTTGTACTATAAAGGGCTCATTTTAGTTTTTTTAACCCCGTTATTTTACTAAATGTCTTAGACCTGGTTCACATATGTGTTTTTGGTGCTTTTTGCAGAAACACACTATAGTTCATTTAACATGGTTTCCTATGGGACACGTTCACATCTATGCTTTTTTCAGCCGCTGCGTATTTGGAAAGGGTCAGGGACTTTTTTTTTTTAACGCAAAACTGTGCTTTTTTGGTTCAATATACTTCAATGGAGAAGCTGCAGAAACGCATGCAATATGTTTTTGCAGCAATTTGTGTTTTTTAATTTGCCCAACAACAAATTGGCCAAAAAACAGTATGTCTCTTCTAATAGTATATACAGTATATCTCCTCTAATAGTATATACAGTATATCTCCTCTAATATCGTATATACAGTATATCGCTTCTGTCTGTTATTCTCAGTGGTTTTGATATTTTGCTCCCTAACCATGGTTGGTTGTTTACATTTACCACTGCATAGAGATACAGTATTTAAGAATAGATTGCCTTTTTTTAAAAACTTTACATATTAACTAAATGATACACCACACAATCGATTATGAAAATAATCGTTAGTTGCAGCCCTAAAATCAACCCCCATAGCCTCTTAAAAAAAAAAAAAAAAATCTGTTTGCTACATCTCTCTCTTTTGTACTGCTGTTTATTTTCACCAATTTCATTAACATGACACTGAAGATCTCCACCTATGTGGAGATATACAAATGTCTGCTTTAAACATTGTTCATTCCTTTGTGTTGAGGCAGCTTTGTGATTAAACTGGCTTACCTGGTTGTGACTTTCTTTTTCCTTTCAAGGTTATTTTGAGATGGTGGAAAATCTCTCTCCGAAATGAATTTCGTGAGGCAAGACCTGGAGAACAAAAAGAGTCTCATGAGGATTTTGTGGATGATTCAACTCTGCAAGGTAAGTTGGTTGCCCTTCCTAAGTAACGTAACACTGCAATACATTAAAGGGGTCTAAGATACCATGGATGAAACAGTAATGGTGTGCAGTATTCGTTAGCAAACAGTCACATCTAAAGCCCCATACACACGGTCGGATTTTCCGATGGATTCTGTCCTATCAGACAATGTTGTCGGAAATTCCGACCGTGTGTAGGCACCATCGGACAGTTTCATCGGATTGTCTGACGGACAAAGTCCTATCTCCTGCTGGATAGATTTTTTGACAACAAAGTCCGATCACACCAAATCCGATCGTGTGTAGCGAATTCCGACGGACAAAGTGCTACGCATGCTCAGATCACATTACAAGACCAAAGCTATTGGCTACTAGCCTCTACGTAGTCCCGTCGTAGGCAACAAACGTCACCACGTTCAGAATGATCGGATTTTCCGACAACTTTGTCCGACCGTGTGTACGCAAAACCAACATCGGACAAAGTACGATGGACATGATCCGACGGACCTGGTCCTCGGATAATCCGCGCATGTGTATGGGGCTTTAGTATGTTTAAAGTTGGCCATACAAGGTAAGGTATTTTTGTGTAATAAATACAATATTGCAACAGTCACTCTTTGTAAAGTATGGGAACAACCACATGGGGTGTCTACATCAAACAAGATGGAGTCAACTTTAAGGCTGGGTTCACACTATTGCGAATTGGATGAGGGTTTCTCTGCATCCAATTCGCACAGCAGGAGATTGTGACCAGCTCTCTATGGAGCCAGTTCACATATCTCTGCAGCGGCTCCAGTGCAATTTGCACAGGAGCCCTGTGTGTCTTTTGGTCCGAATTCAGCAAAAAAATCAGGCTGAAATCGGACCTAAAAGGGGTGAATGGAGATGCACCGGACTTACTTGAGACAACGCAGCACTATACAATACTGTTTATAGGCAGTAACTGGGAGATTGAGGGGCATTCCTAGGATTGCAGGAGACCTGGGGCAGGCACCTTTGAGCATTCCAAGGAGAGTAATATTGTGGCAACAGTGGGTGGTATTCCTAAATTGCATTAACAATGGGGGTGGGGGGTATGGTTATATAAAACTAACTCACAGAGTGCAGGAGTCAAGAATAAGCAACGCAAATAACTCAGGGTTCAGGAGTACAAAACACACAGGGCACAGAGGTCAGGAGTGCTTAAATTGGTTCTAAAGGCAGAGGTTTTTTTACCTTAATGCATTCTAAACATTAAGATAAAAACTTTCTGTGTGCAGCAGCCCTCCCAGTTCCCCTAATACTTACCTGAGCCCCATCGCAATCTATCGATGTGCACAAGAGTCCCGGCTCTACAGGAACTCTCCCTTCTCATTGGGTGAGACAACATTGTCTCCCACTGCTGTCAATCACAGCCAGTGAACCAATGAGGAGAGAGAGGAGGCAGGGCCGAGCTTCAGCTCTGTTTGCTCTGGGAGAATTCTGCAGGACGGAGCGGCCAGGAGTGCTGGCGGGGGACCCGAGAAAAGGAGGATTGGGGCTGCTCTGTGCAAAACCACTGCACAGAGCACGTATGTATAACATACTTGTTTTTGTTTTTTTAAAGCCAGGCCTTTAATTTCACTTTTAAGCACACAGCACAAGTGTCACGAGCGTTTAAGGCACAGAGCACAAGGCCATGAGTACATAATGCACAGAGGGTCAGGAGTGTGTAACACACAGGACAGTGTACAACCAAAAATGATGCCCTCTTGGAAGTACAATCATGTCCCTCAACTTTCCATCCCACCGCCCATCCCCAGTACAGCTCTCTCTCCACCCCAAATCCCACCAATACAGAACATATAAGCCACCTCTCTAACCCAATTTCCCCCAATATGGATCCCTCCCTCTCTTCCTCAAAATACTCCCAGTTCAGATCTCACCCCCCCCCCCCCACCCCCAAATTCCCCCATTGCAGATCCTTTGCTTCTCTCCAAATCCCATCAGTACAGGTTTCTAACACCCCCCCCCCCATTTCCTCGACCAGTACTGATCTCCCTCCCCCTTCAAATTTCCTCCAGTAGGACCTCTTCCTCACCTCAAATCTCCCCCCTCCCCCAATACAGTGGTATACCCCCTACCTAAACTTCAGATTGGTGCAATGCTCTGTGAGTCCTCCCCTTGGTTGTGTCATGCCACACTGCACATCAGAGCCATGTAGGAGCCTTCCTCAGTTCTGTACTCTACTACAGGGAAATGAGGCAACCTCAATGAGCATTGCTAGCACAGGGCACATGCTGCACATCTTACGGGGTGCCCCAAGTCTAACGCTGTGACTGCTTGAATTTATTTTTTTATTTTTTTTAATTTCATCACTGCAGTGACACTTGCAAAATAATATGGGGTAGCACAGTGGTGTAGTGGATAGCACTTTTGCCTAGCAGCAAAAGGGTCGCTGGTTCAAATCCCAACCACGACACTACCATGCCTGGAGTTTTCATGTTCTCCCTGTGCTTGCGTGGGATTCCTCCGGGTACTCCGGTTTCCTCCCACACTCCAAAGACATGTTGGTAGGTTAATTAGAGCCTTCCTAAATTGGCCCTAGTATATGTATGTATGTATGAATGTGAGTTAGGGACCTTAGATTGTAAGCTCCTTGAGGGTAGTAAATTGACGCTGCTATATAAGTACCTGAAATAAATAAATAAAATGTACCTTGGGTGCCTGGTGCTAGCTCATTGAGAGACAAATGGAGTCATGGATATGTAGATCAGGTAAAGATAGGATCTAAAAAGGACCAGATTGCTCACATTTGGATCATCAGATCCCCATATATTAAATACAAACCCCTAGACCAGGTATACCTAAATGGCAGACCGCAGTCCGGTTCTGGCCCCAGTAACCATCCTATGCGGACTGCAGCCTCGCCAAATAGTTGCCTGTGTGTCCTCTCCCTGCCGCCGGGTCGCCTGCCTGCCTGCCTGTCGCTGCTATGTTCACAGCTTGGCAGGCACGCATGGGTCTGTCCCTTCGATAAGATCCCCACACTGCCTGTCTTATTTACACAAGACGTGAAGCGCTGCCGCTCTGGACAAAGGGCGTGACTTTTTAAGTTAAGAAGCCGGTGATTGGCTGCCGTGCTTTCCATCTTGTGTGAATAAGGTAGGGCTCTGTGGGGAGGGGGGAGTGCTGTGCTGTTATGAAAAGGACAGGAGTCTACTATCATAGGGTCTGCGATGGGTCAGTCTGCGATGGGTCAGTCTGATGTGCATCGAAGGCTGGGATGTGGAGGACATGGGCGTAGCATCAGGTGCCTCAGGGTCACAATTGTGACCCCGCCCTTAGCTCCAGGGGGCCCACAGCTGTGCTCCTGCTGTTATATTACATTTGATTTCCTCCACAAAATCACAGAGCTGGAGTCCAGCTACAATCTGCCTTGTGTCCCCCAGTGCCCCAGCCAAGTTCTATAATCCAGTAATCAGCTTCCAGTTGTTTGCGCTCTCCCCAGTCCACACCCTTCCTCTGCTCTCATTGACTGGGGACATGTCATTATTAGGATGGGGGAGAGACAAGGTGTAATTACTATGATAGGGGAAAGGGGGCAAGGTCATGTATTTACTAGGATGGTTTCTACAAAATATTTTGAATTACCCTCTCAATAGGTACATAAATCTCTGAAATAACTCTTTAGCCACTTGGAGTGTCTTGGATTGTAATTGGAGTATCTTGGCGCCTAATTGGAGTATCTTGGCATGCAGTGGAAGGGGCGGGTATTGGTGGCGGGCCCCAGGACAATTTTTGCATTGGGGCCCACAAGCTACGCCTCTGGTGGAGGATATTATGTGGAGTCAAAGCACCAATATGACACTCGGACCTCCGCTGGAAGAACAATTTTCTGACTGGAACCCCGTGAATTTTAATTCAGTGCCCCTGCCCTAGACCTTTAAAAATCTTTTGATGGGTAGCCATGGAGCACAGAACATGACTATTCTTTGCAATATTAAACAAGTCCCAAAGACTCATGCTTTACCTTCTTTCAGAGCAGCACTTGTAGAAGGTTGCTAAGAAACACAAGTGAACAGCAGTGAAACTCCTTCATTTAAAGCTTCCAAGTGGATACAAGAAAATTAGATTACAGAATTGTCCTAAACATTTTTCATTGTTCGTGTCTTGTGTTTTTTTTTTTCGCTTCAATTTAGTCCTGCGTGGCAATGGCAGCAATGACTTCCTTATGTTAGACTTCACTCCCCATCATTCTTCCCCTATCTGGCTCCACCTCGCTCTGATTTGCTAACAGCAAACCCAAACACTCTGTATCAAAAGCTCTCTGTCTGTCTGACATACACGACTCTGTGCTCCAATCTACTGTAACTATGAATGCTACTGTTTTCCAAGGAACGTTGCCAAAATACCTCCCTTCCTCTGTTGAACAAATTATAGCGCCGCTCCTCACCCTGGCTGTATAAATATAGTTCTGTGTTTCAGAGTTTCACCTTTATCAGACATAATTCAGGATTAACTTAATTGTTACTGCACGTTACCTGGTTTAAATCCTATTAAAATAGTTTAGGATTTAATTTTGTACTCTGGAATTTGAGCATTTGATTCTTACTGGGAAGTGAAAGTCAGCCCAATGTACAGAAAGGATTGGCAGAACTTCAATCTGCACAGTGCTTCTGACCTCTCCAGGCAGTAGCACACAGGTGTCCCCAACTTCAGCCAAAAACCAAAGTAGAATTCACCTGATACTCCACCTGTTGGCTTAAAGGAGAAGTACAGTCAAATCTCATTTGGCTGTACTTCTCCTGTGGATCACAGGAGTGCAGTTCATTCTGCACTACTGTGTGACCTGTTTTTAGCAGACAGTGGGCTGAAGCCCGTTGTCGGCTGACGTCACAGAGCTAGTCCAGACTGGGGAAAGATCACCACCATATGGTCGAGTTTCACCCAGATGTCTGGGCTGGCACCCCATTCAACCTCTCAGCAAGCCACTGGGAGCCTGAACCACTCCCGTCCCCCCCTCTACAGCCCCGGGGGGGTGCAGAGCAGAGAGATGGTGACTCACAGCATCCAGCCCTTGTTCATGGAGCACTGAGAACTGAGTAATCAGCGGCCTTTGATCGCTTAGTTCTCAGTCTTAGAGCCGGTAGGGGACAGATGCAGCATCGGACCAAGATAAGTACGATTAATAAAAACCCTTTTAAAGCGGAGTTCCAGACGTTTTCATGTTTATTAAAAGTCAGCAGCTACAAAAAATGTAGCTGCTGACTTTTAATAAACACACACTCCCCTGTCCCACGATCCAGCGATGCAGCCGCTCAAACCCTCGGTTCTCTCCCTTGCCGCTCCTCAGGACGGGCATTACAAGTGTGGGCACCCGGCTGCGACAGCTTGCGGCTTCACAGCTGAGTGCGCACTGTGCATGCGTGAGTCGCGCTGCACCCCCTCAGTGGTCGGGCAATCTTCTGGGACCTGTGACGTTTCCCAGAGGATTGCAGGAAGGGAGGGGGAGAGGAGAGCTTCCGCTCAAGTTGCCTAGGCGGCCCGAGCGGAAGTGGAAGTGGGGTACCTGTCAAAACTAGGTACCTGCTCCCCCCCCACCAAATAAAAATGACATGCCAAATGTGGCATAGAAGCGGTTGAGGAGTGCTTAAAGCGGAAATTCCACTTTTGGTTGGAACTCCACTTTAAGCTTGTGTCACAGTTCAATATTTATATGCTTTGAGCATACTAGTTTAAAGTGTTTATAATCCCTAAAAAATTAAATATATTATTTGTTCTTTTTTGTCTGTTAAATAATAATAATAATAAACCATGGAAAGCATTTGTCATATACAGTATGTTTGGTAAGTGCGAGAATATACTTGTTGATCCTGTCAAAAATTCACTAGGTTTGAATGTTTCTGTGCATTCTACATTGTTCTCTCAAGCAGTGCTATCGGTCTTGGCCAGTTCACCTCTGAAAACGACTGAACACCTCTGTCCTTTGAAGATAAGGAAAGAGAGAGAGGGTGTTCTGTAGTTCTAGTGCTTGTCCAAGGGTGATAATGCTGCTGCTCGATAGATACAGTACAGTGAGTGAGCCTGGATTCACACTATTGCGAACACAGACATTGCATGTGATTCGCACCGCATTGCTGTGCAGATCACATGCGATGTCTGTACATTGCGAATTCAGCCATACAGTTGTATGGCTGAACTTGCATTGGATTTGCATGAAAAAGGTGCAGGAACCTTTTTTTTCCCACACTGGAGTCACAAAAAAAATCTAGATTCCCGTGAGCAAATAGCGCCTGCTGGTAACAAGTGATATCAGACTCCTATAAATAAACAATTAAGCAAACACAATGTACAAAAATCAGCATATAAATTCAGTGTTTCATAAGTACGTTGACAGTGATTAATAAGAAACATCTTTTCCAAAAACGTACAATCTCGCCGTGTAAATCCTACAACTGGTGATTTGTAGCTGAATGTGCTCCCAAAACAAACAACTCAAGTAAAGTGAAGATCCCTACTCACCGAATGTAGTTGACCCTCAATGTCATACGACAAGAGAGGTCAAAAAGGGCTTAAGCGGTCTCCGTTACCAAAGGATCCACGAACCAGCTCCAATCGTTGTCTCCTTACTAGACCTGGTGGCACTCAAAAAGAACAGAGAACGGGCTTCACATAGCGTAAAAAAGCCTTCATACAGGTACAGATTACAACAGGAATTTATGCAAACCCCTCCTGTGCAGAAATCCGTAACACCAAAAAAAAACATAAAAAAGCTCAGGTGTATAAACTTGTTGCTAAATATTTGTGTACCTAATTTATCAAAAGGACTCAAAGACCATCTCTATTGTTCCATAGCAACTGATCGATATCACACTTTCATAAACACGACTACAGTGTACAGGCATATGCAAAAAATAAGATAGCACCACCATATACAGGATCTCCCCTGTCACCAGTGCTCTTCAACATTTACATCCGCCCACTCCTCAAAATCATTAGAATATCAGACCTCTGCTTCCACTCATACGCAGACGACACGTAACTCTACTTTCGCATCACTGGACAAAAAGACCATTATCTGCAACTAGAAAAATGCCTCACTTTGATAGACAACTGGATGACCACTAGCTCCCTCAAACTCAACGAATCGAAAACAGAGCTTCTTATCCTACACGCAAACCAACATTCCCAAACCAAGACCCCTTGGACACCACCCACTATCTTTGGACAGACCATTTCCCCAAAGACCAAGGCCCCTTTCACACCATCGGACCGTTCAGATCCGCCTGTCAGTTTTGACGGCGGATCTGAACGGGCGCTCCATGTTAGTCTATGGAGCGTCGTATGTCAGCGGAGACATGTCCGATGACATCCGACCCGGTCCGATCCGCCAAAAGCAGACGTATGGCTCTACGTCCAGATCCGTCGCTGGCACTGTCCGTTTTCATCCGATCTCTCCATAGAGATCAGCGGAGCTCGCAAGCCCCTCTCCGCTCAGTGAGCAGAGAGGGACTTGTCATCCGCCGGTTCAGCGGAGATCAACGGAGAGATAAAGCCAAGAGTCTCGGAGTCATTTTTGACAAATAGGATCAGTAGTCAGCAGATCTCACCATCTCCTCCGCTTGCTACGTAGACTCATCCCCTTCATTCCAAAAGAGGATAAAGCAGCGGTAGTTGAAACAGTCATTAATTCACAACTCGACTACTACAATATCAACTTGCGCGCTTACAACTCATCCAAAACACGGCGGCAAGACTGATAACAGGAAAAAAAACCTTGGGAATCCATCTCCCTTCCCTGAGGAACCTACATTGGCTAACCGTAAAGAATCGGATCACATTCAAGACCCTCTGCCTCACCCAGAAATGTACCCATGGAGATGCTCCTCAATACCTTCTCGAGAAAATAAAACACTATACACCCAATCGCAGCCTTCGGTCATCTAATCAAAACCTCCTCCTCATTCGCAAATCCCGTTACAAATCAAAGGGAGAACGGAGATTCGCAGTCCAAGGACCACGGCTATGGAACGCTCTACCGACTTACATCCGCATGGAAGAAAACCATCAGGCCTTCAGGAAAAAACTCAAGACCTACCTCTTCTTAGAAGCTTGACAACAGAGCATGAATCCAGCGCCTTAAGGCGATTCAGTTCGCATTGTAGCGCTATACAAATTATTCATTCATTCAAATACAATACAAGAGTACAGCAGTGCACAGCCATTCAACAGGCTGTACGTTGCATCTGGGCTGCTTGGGGCGCAATAAGTACACCGGCAATTGCACCAAACAGGCTCAGCTGACCAGTGTGCAGATGGATTATGTCACAAGAACCAGTTATAACATTCCACGCAACAGTTTAAATATTCTTAAATTATTATGCCTGTAGTAGCTGATTTATAAGATTTAGCCTCACTTTTCAGCTTGAGTGTCAGAGGATATTCTGTTAACTTCCTGACCTAAATAAAGTCAGTTTTGATATTGCTGTCCATTGTTAGGCCGGCCAGTTCAGTGAGAACCTGCCAAGATTCGAACCATGTACAGTGAGAGAAAGAAATATTTGATCCCCTGCTGATTTTGTACGTTTGCCAACTGACAAACAAATGATTAGTCTGAAGTTTTAATGGTAGGTTTTTTTTTAACAGTGAAAGACAGAAAAACTGTTAAATGGATTTGCATCTTAATGAGTGAAATAAGTATTTGACACCTTCGTAACACATGACTTAGTACTTGGTGGCAAAACCCTTCCTGGCAATTACAGAGGTCTTATAGTTGGCCACCAGGTTTGCACACATCTCTGGAGGGATTTTTTGCAGATCCTCTCCAAGTCATTCAGGTTTCGAGGCTGACTTTTGGTAACTTTAATCTTCAGCTCCCTCTACATATTTTCTATGTATTAGGCCCCTTTCACACTGAGGCGCTTTGCAGGCGCTAAAGTTCTAAAAATAGCGCCTGCAAAGCGCCTTTAAACAGCCGCTGCTGTGTCTCCAGTGTGAAAGCCCGAGGGCTTTCACACTGGAGCGGTGCGCTTGCAGGACGCTGAAAAATGTCCTGCAAGCCGCATTTTTGGAGCGCTGTAGGAGCGGTGTATTTACCGCTTCTAAAGCACCCCCCTCCCATTGAAAACAATGGGGCAGCGGTCCAAACCCGCCCGCAAAGCGCCGCTGCAGTGGCGCTTTGCGGACGATTTTAACCCTTTTTCGGACGCTCATGGGGGGTTAAAACCGCCCCGCTAGTGGCCGAAAAGCGCCGCTAAAACGACGGTAAAGCTGCGCTTTCCCTGCATCTCTTCAAAATGCAAAGTGCATCAAAAACGCATTAGTGTGAATCAAGCCTGCTCAAGGTTCTTTTCAGTGCTGCTCACATGCATGAAGGCATAGACATTTATTGTATATAAAAAAGTAAAAAATACTGCGCTAGAAAAAATGTGACTAATCAAACAAAAGCTGCAACAAAACATCAAATATCCTTATAGTTTCTTTATTATAGACATTTATTGATCAGATTTCTGCAGAAAAGGGAGTTCAGATTCTCCACTCCAACAGGGATTATATGACCTAAGGGCAGTTCACACCACATGCAGTCCAGTGCGTTTTTTTTGTCTGAACCAAAACGCATGAAAAGTAGATTATATGGTTTCCAATGGCATAGTTCACACCAGTGCGGTCAGTTCCAGGGCTTTCCAGTTCCAGAAAAAAAAAGTAGAACATGCTGCATTTTTCCTGCACTGGACTGTACTAGAACGTGGTAAAACGCATAAAAACCGCACAGGAACGCATCAAAAACGCACCAGACCCCAGTACAGTGGAAAAAAACAAAAAAGCATCTGGAATGCAACCAGAAACGCATCAAAAACACACCAGAACGTGCTAAAAACGCATGCAGAAACGCATGCGGAAGGGATCTGGAGTGCGTTTTTGTGGTGTGAACCAGCCCTTAGTGTTTACATATGTTGGCAGGACATAAGGGAGCCTGGAGCAGCAATTTCCCCACAAAATCTAGGTATGTCTACCCTTCTATTTCTCCTTATTAAGTCAACACTGCTATCAACAAAAGCTTTCTATTCATATTTGAGTTTAGGTACTTTATATTACACATAACTCTGCAGGGAAAAATGAGTATGTACAATTTCAGAGGTGTGTGTATGTAAAAACTTACTGATATTATCGAATAAAACCGGATAATAGATCAAAAACGCATGAAATATGTGACCAACATTAGTACCCAAAATAGTTTTAACAAGTCTGGACTTGTCCGGCTTGATCACCCTACCTGCTCAGTGTGTGTGCTTTTCTCAACTTGGATAAAAGAATAGTTAACTAGTTGAGCCCCTAACTCATTGTAGCTAAGCGGCAGCGCATATTCATTTTGTCAATAATTCTGCT
This sequence comes from Lithobates sylvaticus, assembly GCA_028564925.1. Classification (NCBI taxonomy): domain Eukaryota; kingdom Metazoa; phylum Chordata; class Amphibia; order Anura; family Ranidae; genus Lithobates; species Lithobates sylvaticus. Next base: position 444,905,647 of record CM053028.1, read on the forward strand.
GATACTTACAATACAGAAGAGACACATTATTGTTTTTTGGGGACATACAATGCTATTTTCTGGTGGTATTATTCCCCAAGAGTTTTTTAATTTGCTTAAAGGTAAGAAATGTTTTTTTTTTTTCAGTTTGACCAGCTATAATTTTACTTTTAATTCTAATCTTGTTCCTTTTATCAAAAGATCAAAATGATGTCTCCAGTCCATGCCATTATTTATATATAAATTTCATTAATTCTTTCTGGGTATTTTAAAAAAAGGATGCATACTTTGACACTGCTGCAAGAACCAAAAACAGTCTGGGATTTGAAAGCCCTGCTTTTCTCCCCCTTCTTTCTCTAGGGCTTCCAGGACAGATCAGAGTGATTCTGATTGGCTACGTGACTGCTTTAATCGATCGGAAGAGCTGTGATCTGTCTTGACATCACAAAGTAAAGGAGAGGGAGAAGGGGCAGCCCGTCCATTATGGGAGCACGGGCACTGCCTCCCCTTTCCATCGCCGCAGCCACCCCCTATTCATGCATCCGGCCCCTTTCAGGAAGCTGAGCGCATGAATTACAGCAGCAGTTTTTTTTTTTTGAAGCACCTGATTAGAGCCAGAGGCTCTAATAGGCTTCAAAATAGGGTGGGCTCCGGACGCAGGGCATTGCGCTCGGAGCCCACCCAGGTGTGTTAGAATAGCAAATGAATGAACACTGAATCGCCTCTCCACCAATTAGGAAGCGTGGGTGTGAGACGCGTTTCCCGATTGACCGAAAGGAGAATCGTTCTGTTTAGCCGCTGAGGAGGAGACGGAAACCGCTGAGCAGGTGAAGGAGATGCCCGCGGAAGAAAGCTGGGGAAGCTGCCCGTGGTTGAGGTAAGTGCACCGACCAACCAAACCTGACCCGGGGGGCTGCCATGCCTGCATTTCCTGCAGAAAAAGGTGCATGCACCTTTTACAAAACGTGGCACACAGGGGAAGCGCATAGTCATTTTGACCATGCACTCGCCCTGCAATTCCCGAATGAATGGACTGCCATGCCCACGCAAAGGTGGGCTGCAAAAACACGAAGGTGTGTACCTAGGCTACCACCCTCCCCACCTCCCTGGTCCCTGCTGCACTCCTAACTGCATTAGCTGCCAAGCCTTAGGCCAACCATACACGGTTCAATCTGGCCGAGATTCAAGCTGTTAACGGGCAGGCTGCATGTACCAAGTTGATTGATCAACTTGGGTACAACCAGCCTGCTGGATTCTTTTACGATTATCACTATTATCGCAATAATCACAGTTTTCTCCCGGCAAGGATGGCTTCCCCTAACCGCCCCCCGTGGGTGCAGACAATAGCCTGGCATAAAGGGATTCCCCTGTCGGCACTATCTGTGTTGATGGGGGAATCGCACAAATTTCTTTCCTGCAACCCGTGGTTGACCAGCTTTATTTTAACACAGCTAGTATGATTTAAAGTGTAAGTTCTACTCTGCAATATGTTCCTTTTATAAAAAGGTCGAAATTATGTCTCCAGTCCATGCCATTATTTAAATATAATATAAATAAATGTATATATAGATTTATATATAAATTTCATAAAATCATGTAGGGTATTTAAAAAATAATTACAAACATTTGTTTTTGACACCTATGCTACAAGAACCCACAAATGAAATGAATGAAAACCTTGAGTGCCGATTCCCACGGGCAGCTTTAAAGTCGTCCGACACTCTATAGAAGTCAATGCAAGCCGCTCTGAAGTCGTCCCAAAGTAGTACAGGAACCTTTTTCTAAGTCTGAGCGACTTGAGTCGCTCCTATTAGAACAGTCCCATTGTACAGAATGGAGTGCGACTTGTCAGGCCGCTAAGTCGCCTGACAGGTCGCCCCTGTGTGAACCGGGTCTGAAAATCATTTTGCCTTTAGTTACTTCCATTTTAACTTCTGATCTTGTGACTGTATGGCTATTTTCTCAGTTTTGCCCTAACTGTGAGCACTTATTTTGCGAGATAATTTGTGAGATAATTCAACCACACATCTGTTGCAGAAGATAGAAGTACTAAGGGCCACGTTTTAAATAAGCGCAGATATATTCTTTTTCACAGCAGGTAATTTATTTCTCAAAATGTGTATAAAAAAAGTCTCTGTCCATAATTTGCAGTAAAAAATAGAAGAAGCAACAGATTAGTATTAAAGAATAAGACAATATTGTGATTATCTTCTCCTGAAGATTACAATAATTAATTTTTTTACATTTTAACCAACTTTGACCACTAACTGTCAGAGCCGAAAGAGCTGCTAATAACAGGCCTAAAACCTCAGATGTTGAATTGAGCCAGCCGCACCAGCTACACCTATGGAGACTCTTATGCCCTGTACACACGGTCGGAAAACCCAACGGAAAAGGTCCGATCTGATTATATTGTCGGAAAATCTGATCGCGTGTGGGCTCTGTTGGACTTTTTCCGTAAGAAATTCCGATGGAAAAAATTTGAGAGCAGGATCTCAAATTTTCCGACAACAAAATCCAAATCGGACTTTGTCCGATTGTTTGTAGAGAATTCCGATCGGACAAAGTGCCACGCATGCCCGACACCAAAGCTATTGGCTACTAGCCTGAACGTAGTCCCGCCGTAACGAAGGAACGTTCCGAACGATCGGATTTTCCGACAGCTTTGTCCGACCGTGTGTATGCAACACCAGTTTCGGACAAAATCCGTCAGAAAAAATCTGACGGATTTTGTGGTCGGAATGTCCGACCGTGTGTACGGGGGTTTAGACAAATAAAGTGCATTCTACTCTGGCTGGTTATCAAAGTAGAACATGTTATGCATTGCAAACAAAACTTTGCATTTCCTATAGTATTTTATATGTGTTTTATGTTTAGGTTTATCTTGTTTATGTGGCCTTGTGATTACAGGATAGGAGGTATACATCTTGAGGGCGTATGGCCATTAGCATATAGCAGTTTCCTAAAGCCCAAGTACCCCAACCAACCAATCCTGTTTTGTGGATCTCATTGTGTAAGCCCCTTCAAACTTGTGAATTTGGTCATTTTTGTTTAGCTGTGGGAGACCCAGCAGGGGTTCCCTGCAATTAACAGCAGGCAGAAAGCAATGGAGAGCTGACAGTTCTTGCAGCTCTTCACAGCTGATCGCATGTATTCACTCATGCAGCTATTACCTGCGAATGACCATCTGCATCCAGGGCTGATCATCCACAGATTATTGCTGCATGAGCGGCCATGGGAAGGAGCTGTCAGCCTTCCATTGCTTTCAATGGGGCTTCCCACCCGCAGCTAATTGTAAACAGCCCTATTCACAAGAGTGGGTGAGTAATCAACTATGGTAATCATTAATCCAGAAATACATGTTAAACTGCCTAAAATTTGAGAGATCCTGAAAGCATGGCCTGCATATTTGAGGACTGTAGCTGTGGAACACTGACAGAATGGCCTTATGAGAGGCAATACTGTGATATTAGGTTTTGCCTGTAGGTGGCCCTGTGAGATCTAATATGACAACCACAGTGCAATGAGAGTTTGTTAGGGGTTATCCCTTATTGTTACTAATGGGAGAAATAGAAGTGATGGATAGATTTAGAATTTGCGTTTAAAATTAATTTCTTAGCCTTTTTAAATGTTTAAAACTAATAAGACTATCTAAAGTTGCAGGTGGCTCATGTTATCTAGAAACCCTCCTCTGATCTTGGGTGCGCATTTTTCTGAAGAGCTTTCCTTCAGCATATTTAGGGCTAAGTGCTGCTCCCTATACTAAGCCCCACTCACGTGATATCATTATCCCAAGAGCCCTTTCATGTCTAGTAAAAATGCTGTAATTAAAGTAAAACTAAGGGCAAAACTTTTTTATTATTCATTTTGGATAGGGTTAGGCCCCTTTCACATGGGCGCCTCCGCGATGCGAAATCCACTTGTTCAGTGGGGGATCTCTCTGCTGATCTTGGCTGAACAAGTGGATAACAGGACCATGTCCGACTCTTCTCTATGGGGCAATCAGATGGAAACGGACTGCCTGTCCGTTTCCATCCGATGCCATCTGATCCGCCGGAAGAATAGAAAATAGGACCTGGCGAACAAGATCAGATCGGATTGTGGCGTAATAGTGGACAATGCAGGGTCTGATCAGGTCCGCCTGAAAAACTGACAGACAGATCTGATCGGACAGCCCGTGCGAAAGGGGCCTAAGGCCAGGTTCACACTGGGACGACATACGATCGGACTTTGGGAGCACATGTCGCATGACGTGTGTAAATTAATGATTCCTTATGAGAGCCGTCTTAACTGGTCCGACACAAGTCGGTCCGACTTTGAGAAAGGTTCTTGCACTACTTTGGTCTGACTTTGGTCCTACTTAAGTCCATTGAATATCAGTGAGGCCTGATTCACACTTGTGCAGGTTGCAGTTTGCATACTGGAGGTGCATTTTGCGTTTTTTTAATAGACATCTTTAAATCATTGAAGTCTATGGATCCAAAAAACAGAAAAAAAGTCAAAAATGCACAGATGTGAGCTACATCCATAGGAAACCATGTTAAATGGACTGTAGTGTGTTTCTGCAAAACTGAAAATGCACTAAAAAATGCATAGGTGTGAACCAGGCCTGAAGTTGGATCACAGTTGGATCCTTGTCCTAACCATCCGGCTTGTGACATCTGACATGGTGATTACAACAGCAGTAAAAGGAATTTATGTCACACTGGAATTGGTCAAAAGAAAAATCAGACTATCTCAAAGTCGAACAAAATCTTATCCTGTTCATGCAAGTCGGATGGAAGTAGGACCGATGTAGGACCCAATGTCGCAGGGTAAAGTAGGATTACAGTCGTACAACACAACATGTGAACCCGACCTTAGGGAGGGATATGACCCATGTAATTTTTTTTTTCCCATCTGCGTCCCATTGATTTTAAAGGAAAATTTATACTGGGTTTCATACATAACATTTTTTTTTTTAAATCATTAAAAAATGCCAGATAAATATCACATATTGCATTTTATTAATTTTCTTTCAAATTTTATATCAACGCGTGGCCTCTTCTTGCATTTTACAGGCTATCATTTACTGTAAAGCTTGTTTACATACTTAAGTGGATGACCCATCAGCAATGACTGCTGTGCTGTTTCTTTAGCTAACCCATAGTGCTCTGAGAATCCACTGTCACGTATTAAATATTTTTTGTATATCTAAGATTGTGTAGAGATGAAAAACAGATGTAAACCTGTTTAAAAAAACGTAAGAAAAGAATATTGGATTTATTCTAAATGGCACCCCAAACACAGTGCGATCTTTGCCATGATTGATGCACAACAGAATCGTGCTGCAATCACGGCAAAATGTGCCTTTAAAAATCAGGTGAAGCTTGTCAACCAAAAAGAAGAAGGAGCTATTTTTGGCGAACAAATGTGCATAGGGCAGCCCATTGCAGTGAAAGGGGATGCCTTATGCATGGCATGTGGAATCGTGTCAAAATCGTGAGCGGGAATGCGAGTTCCGGCTACACGAAGTGAGAATGGGGCCTAAGACAGGCTGGTCCTTGCTTTGTGTGAAAAGGCAGTGAAGAGGAAATGTGGTCATTTGGGTCTGTCCGCAGTTATTAAATCAATCTGCATTTATTAAGAAATCACAAATAATGGAGAAATCTTTTAGAAACAGACAATACAGAGGTAAAAGGTATATATAAAAAAAATGTTTGTGAGTAGGTTGGTGTTTTTACTGTAATTCACTTATAATGTGTAATGGGGTAATACCACAAAACAACTGTAATTTTTGCGTTGATCCTATTTTATATATAATCTAATGAAACAGATTGAGATTGCTTCTTTTTTCTTTTATATTGAGAGTATAAATTGATGTAGTAACTATGGTTCTTCCTCTGCAGCTCAGATTGGCATGGTGTTTGGCCAGAAGGTTTTGAGTTACGTCATTAACCTATGCCGGGGTCAATATGATTTCTTGGAGCGTCTTTCCGAGTCATTGATACTCTACCTCCTGACTTTCTTGGACCTAGAGGACATTGCTCAGCTTTCCCAGGTCTCTCATACATTCCAAAAGGTAAATATTGTATATGGCTGTATCTGCTGGCAGTTAGTGAACTGATCAAGCAATATGTCTGTCTTAGACCCCATACACACTATTCGATTTTCTGCAGATTTCTGTCTTCAGATTTACAAAAATCATATAATATGAGGTCAAATCTTAAGAGTTTCAATTTGTATGCAATTAGGCAGGCCCTTGCACTACATGGTTTGCAAAAATCTGCAGGAAATCTAATAGTGTGTATGGGGTCTTACACTAAAAAAGGTATAAATGTGTCAGCTGTAGGACTGCAAGTACTATTTTGTGTGACTGTTGAATCTTGTATAATATGTCCAAAGCTTACCACGTTGTAATCTCCTTAAAGGTTAAGTTAAGTTTTTTTCTAAATTCCAGCTTCCCCTATGTACCAGTATACCATTAATATGCCTCGTTTGCAGAAAAGAAAAAGCTTTCTATTTGCCCTAGACAAGGCCCTACCTCAACCTCAGTGTCCCGGTGAAAACTCCTCCATTAGCCGTCCTTAATATTCAGGATGGAAGAACCAGTAGAATGAAGTAGCTGACCTAATTAACACACACTCTGCACCTGCCCCCTTTCCCCCCAGGAGACCGCGACCACCCACCCACCCAGGTTCATGCATTTCCAATACAATCAGCAATCACCGTTCTCAGATTGTGTAGTGTATGGCCACCTTTATACACCTAAAATGAACTAGTTGCGCTTTCGGTGCCATTAATTGTTAATGGTACCCCAAACGCAGAAGCAAACACGTATTTTGCTAAGTGAAGAAACAAGTGACAATTGCAGCCAAACACACAGTAATAAATGTGCAAACCGCAATGCGCGAAAATGTCCCATGAGCTATTTTGCCATGTGTAGGGCAGCAAGCAAGTGCACTCCCACCGCACTAGGTGTGAATGGGGCCTGAATGGGAAATTGGTGTGTTAACACAAGAACAATGAGTCTCTATTCACATCTGTGCATTTCCAAATGCATGACAAACCACACAGAAAATGCACGCTCTGCTCATGCATTTCAGAAATGCGCATCTTGCTTGCAATGTCAATGGGGCAGAAAGTACATTAGAAAATGCTTATATGTATTATGAAAAATCGAATTCTGCCCAAAAAATGTGAACTTCGCACTGGGGCTTGTGTGCACCATGATCCCCGCATTCAGTGTGCAGTTCCACATGTGCATTTACATGCATTTATAATTTGTGTAATTGCAGTACATTTTTTTAGGCATTTGTTTATGTTTTTACTTATACTTTTTTTTTAAATTCATATGAAAATGTTACAGTGGTGTAAACTATACATTTTTTTTGCACATAAATGCAGATGAATGTGCACTGCAAATGCATGTAAAGGCAACTCAGTAAAAAAAAAAAAAATAACAAAAATACACAGTAACCGTAAACGCATTACAAAGACATTGTTAATGCACATGTGGAACATTGGAATTGGTGGTGTGAGTGGTGTAAGCAATCCCTATTTTGTAAAAGCAAAGTGCAAACCCTTGGCGCTATATAAATCCTAAATAATAATAATAAGAGATCTACTAGCAACTACGTGGTGCCAAGGGCTTGCCTGTCTAAATCCAAAATAAATTTCTGTAGGTCCCTATACTACATAGTTTTTGGTAAATTTCAAGTTGATCATCAAAGATTGTACTGTCAGATTTTAACATGTATGGTGAGCTTTAAGGCCCGTACACACGATACGAAAATCGGATGAAAAATTTAGTCCGACGAACGATCTGCCGATTTTCGGATTGTTAGTACGGTGCTTTCGACAGCCGTTTTTTTCATCAGACAAAAGCTGGATGTGCAGAAAAGAATTTTTTTGTTGTACGTGAACTCAACGTTCAAATTTCCATTAATTAGTACGGTTTTCGTACGAAAAAAATGCTAAGCTGAAGACTACGCATGCTCAGAAACGTTCAGAAGAGTTGTATTCTGTCGTACGAGAATTTTCAGATGGTGAGTAACCTCTTCACTTTGGACATGAGACTAGCATGTAGACATGTGCAATTCGTTTTGTTTCGTTTTTTTTCGTTATTTTCGTTCGTTCGTTTTCATACGAATGAACGAATCGAACGAATCCGAATAACGAATCGTTCGAATCGTACGAATCCGATTAACGAATCATTCAAATCGAACGAATCTGAAAAACAACGAAAATCCGAAAAAAACTAATTAGAAACAACGAATGTACGAATGAAGACTATACGAAAAACGAAAACAGGAACAACGAAAATGAACGAAAAAATTCGTACATTCGTAACTTTTTTTTTTTTGTTGAATTGGTAATTTTCCGTGTCCCTTACAATGGTGCTGCTTAACGTGCTTCGAATAGATTGAACGAAAAAATTTGTACATTTGGTCGTCCGGAAATCTGATCGTGTGTACGAGGCTTTAGGCTGAGTGCTCATGACCTTGAATTAGGATAGGAAGTTTATTGAAAGTAGTGTTTGGGGCATTGTGATACAATGGAAGAGAAGATGTCATGGACTGTTGGTATATACTCAGCTGTTTAGCACTCAACCATATTTAACACCAAGTCGGGGGTTCTCTGTGAGCCTAAAGAATCACCCCCAAGTTCCCCCTTTTGAAGCATACACAAACTGTTATATTATTTGTCTAAGTATGAGTTATTTTCTCTTTTAGTCTTTATAATTTATTATGCATGAAAGCTATTATTTCCTACATGTCTGGCTTATTGCTTTAGAGATCCATTACTTAGTTAGATTTGTGCACTGCAGTGATAACCCTCATAAATCACAGATTCTGCAAAGATTTACACTTCAGTGGGTGGTAAATATGTTCTAGAATAAAACCATTACAAGCCACTCTATCTGTATAGATAAGATACAGCATTAAACTTAGAACTCATTCGGTATTACTGATCATATTTTTCCAAGATGTGTTGAAATTTTAAGTGTTGATGGCAATGTCTATGCCAGGTTTAATAATACATTTATTGGGCATTTTCCACTTAGCCACCTTCCTACATAGTTGTTGTTTTTTTTAAAGCATATCTAAACCTAGGGAAAAATGGAATATATGGCAGCTTATCTATAGATGTGGTGGCTGCATTTAGTATAAAACTTATTTTTCCCTGGTTGTCCTAAAAATAACACACTTTCTGTCCTAGGGTGAAAATACTCTCACAGTACTGAAGCAGCATTATCACCCTAGGACAAGGGCTACAGAACATCTTCCCCCCTCCTCTTATGGTAACATTAATGGGAGGTGTTCTGTAGTCCAGAAAGACCTACGAACAGCCTAACTGATAAGAGTGCAGCAGTGAAGCAACAGTGATGATAATTACGTCTGATGAACCCTACACTGTGTGGAGCCAAAGGGGGAGTCGTACTGAACACAGTGCATTCACAAACCAGTATCTTACCGTATTCGAGTATGCGGTACAATATAGCATAGCATTTTTCAAAAAGTTTTGTAGCATTCACTAAAAAGTGCTGCTAAAATGCTGCATGAGTTTGCTGTGTTTTAGTAGTGAAAGCCTGTGGTAATTTACTGCCCGCGGTAGCTGGTGTCTTACCACAGGCTGACACTAGCTGGTTGTGAAAGCACACATACTATAGCTGCTGACTTTTAATATTAGGACACTTAACTGTCCTGGAATCTAGCGATGTCAGGACCCCAGCCAATGTTTCGGCTTCATAGCCGGCTCCCTAATGCAAATGCGCGAAGCGCGCTGCGCTTTCTGAATGGCCGCTGGCGAAAGGAGGAGGGGGGCCGAACTTCCAGGTGATCTTGCCACGGTGAGATCTCTTAGAAGTGGGGACAGGTAGCTGTCATAAAACAGGTACCCGCTCCCCCCAAAAGGTGAGCAGAGCTTCCACTGTTTACATAGTACCACTATACTCATTAACCAAAAAAAATGCACCAAAGCACCCCCCCCACCCATGTTGAGGGCATGTAGCCTGGTATGGTTCAGGAGGGGGGCTCCTTGCTTGACCCCTCTTTCCTGACCTGCCAGGCTGCATGCTCGAATAAGGTTCTGGTATAGCTTTGGGGGGGGGGGGGGACGGACTTCATGTCTTCTTCTTTTTTTTTGTTACATGTTACAGCAGTTCTTCCTCTGTAAATCCCACGTGGAAGAGAGAGCTTGCTTTAAGCCCTCCCCTTGTATTTATATACTGTATATATACACACACACACACACACACACACACACACACACACACACACACACTTTTGCAAATCTCTATTGCGCAACCCAATTTTGGGTATTGTAGTTTGGATTGGTTTTACAAGCACACACTTCCAACACACACAATCAACCACTTCACCGTACGTATGTGCTGTATACGTCCTCGGGCGGGAAGGGTGATATCTTGGTTATCACTGCAGGTTCCCCTCAAAACACTTACCAGAGACAAAGGGCCTGGTATTGATTGGAGTGGTACTCTGCGCTGTTTTTATTTTTTAATTTTTATTGCCACCATCTTTTTTTCTTTATATTCAGTTGACCGCGGGGATCCCAGGTTGTTTACGGGTTGCTAAGGATGCTGACAGCTGCCGGTTCCTTAAATGTCACATGCCAGGACCACTACTTATTTATCATATGCATTTTTTTGGCAATCGAATCTCACTCCTGTTTTATGTGGTATTTACTGAGCGCTTTTGCTTTATGCGGTAAATGCCACGAAAAGCAGTAGTAATTTGACATTTTCAGGATCTCATGCGGTATACCGCATGGGATCTGGTTCTGTGAATGAAGCCCATTATCACCCTTGTTTTCCCCAAAATGCAAAAGTCACTAACATGGACTGTCATGTTTAAATCTCATGTTTGTGGTGGGCAGCCAGAGAAGGTGACAGCACACAGCCAGCTTGTGGGCGGGGCCTCCTCGGCCTGCACGCGTGGAGTTACCTCTCCTCTCATGTGCGTGCTTATTAATACCCGGGACCAAGCAGGGCCATATTCCTGTGAAAGTCGACATTCAGTTTAAAATAGAAACAAAAGGCAAAACATTTTTATATAGCTATAAAAAACATTATAAATACCTTTTTTTTTCAAAATAAGCGATCATATTCCCCTTGTTCTCGTTCTCAGCTGCATAGGAGCTGGGAGGAGGAGAAGCAGCAGCACACTGAGCTTCCCAGAGAATGGCTGTGCTGCAGGGGTGTCTCAGGACAAGTCTGATCATTGGAGGAGAGCAGCATGAGATTTCAGCACAGCTAGAGAACTGACCACGGTGTGTTCTCCTGCTTAGTGTGGTCAGTTTTTAATAGGAATGCAAGGGGACTAGCAGGAACACCAGGGATTTCATACAAAGGAATCAATACAAAGAGAACAGGATACTTTCTCATATAAGTACAGGGTACAGCAGGCACATATCAGGAATATGAAGTGTTGGGATAACAAACGCCCTCTCCAGCATACCTCTGCCACTCTACTACCAGTGATAGAAAGAGGTCCCGCCGCGCACCTAGCATGGACCTCATGCATGTGCTTAATTAACTCCTTCTACTCTCCCATACCCATGAGGTCTCCGTACTGTGGGTTAGGTCCCAGTTACTTTTGGGGAGCCAACCGCTAGCGAGGGATGCAGAACACCAGCCCCCTCTATACCGGAGGACCCGTCACCTACGTCAGGTTCCCTGCTTTATTGACCAGCTCCTATACATTCCAACTAGTCTATGGTTGCTCGTGGCAACTGCTCTCCTGTTCCGACTCTTTTGCTAAGTAAACTCTTCATAGTGGCTCTTACTGCTGTACCCCATGAGGGTTTAAGAGCCCAGTTCTTTTAATACACCATGATCCATCGTACACCCCATACAATGACTTCAGACCAGGCATTAAGCAGTTAATAAATTCAAGATTAATCACTGAGCTAACAATAATAAAGCAGCTGACATAAATTGTATGGTGACAATAAAAAGCATAAACGTTAAGTATATGCAGCGCTAGAAGCATCAAATTATAAAATAAAAGTCCATAGTGTTAAAACAGAGTCTTTGTTCTGGGGAAATACTGGAACCACCCACGGTGCAGACAGAGATACAATAAGGTGAGAGGATAATCTCATGTTCACCTTATTGTATCTCTGTCTGCACCGTGGGTGGTTCCAGTATTTCCCCAGAACAAAGACTCTGTTTTAACACTGTGGACTTTTATTTTATAATTTGATGCTTCTAGTGCTTCATATACTTAACCATTAAGCAGTTAATGAAACTTTACTGAGCATTTAGCAGCACAGTTCAACAGCATACTGTACATGAAACAGAGTCCAGCCCTAACTATCTAAAGCAGACTGCCCAGGTTCATGCCTTCCAGAGAAACAAAGTCCATTCAGCAAGAGTCTGTGATGTGATGGTAGGTTCCTAGTCCCCTCTCTTTCCTGACCTGCCAGGCGGCATGCTCGAATAAGGGTCTGGTATGGATTTTGGGGGGGACTCAATGCCTTTTTTATTACATGTTACAGCAGTCCTTCCTCTGTAAATCCCATGTGGAAGAGAGCGCTTGCTCTAAGCCCTCCCCTTGTATTTATACACACACAAGTTTGCAAATGTCTTTTGTGCAACACAATTTTGGGTATTGTAGTTTGGATTGGTTTTACAAGCACACACTTCCAACATACACAATCAGCCACTTCCCGTCCGCTGTACGTATATATATTGAGATATCGTTTCCGTCTGCCAGCAATTATTTACAAAGTAAAAGCAATCTGAGCGGCTATACCTCAGTGAACCCACTCTTTTTTTATAATGTGAAAGATTTTACGTCGCAAGAATCGTGAGAGAATCGTGATCTTTTTATTCTAGCAAAAAAATTGTGATTCTCATTTTGGCCAGAATCGGGCAGCTCTAAAGTAAAACAATAAAAATGTAATATTCCTTAAAATATAGTGCATGGGGGGTCCACTTAGTCTGCCTGTAAAGTGGTACATCTGTACCGCGTATAGAACCTGCTGTAGCAAAACTGACATTTCTAAAGAAAGAAAAACATGACATTTAATGTATTTCCAGACTGCAAGCCATTGCTGGCAATAGAAAAATATTTAAAAAAATGGCGTTGGGTTCCCCCGTCCACACCAGGCCCTTTGGGTCTGGTATTGATTTTAAGGGAAATACAATGTCAAAATTGAAAAAAAAAAATGGCGTGCCCCCCCCAAATCCATACCATGCACGCAGCCTGACCGGACAGGTAAGGGAGGGGGACAAGCAAGATTCCCGCCCCTCCTGAACCATACCAGATCACCTGCCCTTAACAAGGGCCTCTTCTCGACAACCCTGGGCAGTGGAATAAAGTAATTGTTAAAAACTGGCTCATGTCTATTTATTTTTGACATTTTTTTGGTGAATGAGTAGGGGTACGATGTACCCCTACTCATTCACACGGGGTGGGATCTGAGGACTTCCAGATTTTGATAAGCCCCCTGCCCGCAGACCCCCACAACCACAGTCCAGGGTTGTAATTTTTATTGTTTCACTTTCAGCATCATTAAAATCACTGCTCCTGTAAACACAATCGTTTAAAAAAAAATTTGCATTGATACATGTCCCCCGAGGGCAGTACCCAGGCCCCCATACCCTTTTTATGGGGACATTTTTTTGCATATAAGCATTCAAAATGGGGACTTTTGATTTTTCATGTTCGGGTCCCATAGACTTTAATAGAGTTTGCGGCTTGAGGCCTTGCTTTTTCCCTGTTCGGAAGTTCTGGTGCAAATCGAACAGGGGGGTCATTTGACGGAGCGACCACTCCAGAGCTAGGTCGAAGCCGTGGCCTTTTCTAAGGCCAAGACAGCGGAGCGCTCCGCGGAGCACGGGGTGTGCCGTTCCAAACAGGTTGACCCGTTCGGATCACGGATCGGTGACGATCCATTGCACCCCTACCTGCTCTCTATTCACACCTGAGACCTTTATAGCACTAAAGAGTCACATGACACCGGGGGGGGGGGGTGGCTAATTGGGCTCAATTTGGACATTTTTACTTAGGGGGGACATTTTTGTTGCCAGCGGTTTAGACATTGATGGCTGTGTGTTGAGTTATTTTGAGGGGACAGCAAATTGACACTGTTATACAAACTGTACACTCACTACTTTACATTGTAGCAAAGTGTAATTTCTTTAGTGTTGTCACATGAAAAGATAATAAAATATTTACAAAAATGTGAGGGATGTACTCACTGTTGTGAGATTATGTTTATAGCATATTCTGTGGCAATGTGCAATTTAACCACTTGCCAACCGGCGCACGACGATATACGTCGACAGAATGGCACGGACAGGCAGGAGGGCGTATATATAAGTCCCTCCTTTCTGCCTGTCCGTGCCATCGGGAGCGCGCCGGGAGCGGCACGCTCCCGCGCCGGTCGGGACCCCCGTGAGTCCGATCGCGGTCCCCGCGGACTCGATCGCCGCGGGGACCCCCGCGATCGTCTCACGGGACGGCTGAACGGGGAGATGCCGAGATAAACAGCATCTCCCCGTTCTGCCTAGCAACTAGTGACGCCGATCTCTGCTCCCTGTGATTGGAGCAGAAATCAGCATTCACTAGCTGACCGCCACGCCCCCCCACAGTAAGAAACACACCCCTAGGCATACTTAACCCTTACACTGCCCCCTTGTGGTTAACCCATTCACTGCCAGTGTCATTTTTACAGGAATCAATGCATTTAAATAGCATTAATTGCTGTAAAAATGACAATGGTCCCAAAAATGTGTCAAAAATGTCCGATGTGTCCGCCATAATGTCGCAGTCACAAAAAAAATCGCAGATCTCCGCCATTACTAATAAAAAAAAATTATTAATAAAAATGCTATAAAACTATCCCCTATCTTGTAAACGCTATAACTTCTGCGCAAACCAATCAATAATCGCTTATTGCGATTTTTTTGTACCAAAAATATGTAGAAGAATACGTATCGGCCTAAATTGAGGAAAAAAAGTTTTTTTATATATTTTCTGGGGATATTTATTATAGCAAAAAGTAAAAAATAATGCATTTTTTTCAAAATTGTCTCTTTATTTTTGTTTATAGCCAAAAAATAAAAACCGCAGGGGCGATCAAATACCACCAAAAGAAAGCTCTATTTATGGGAAAAAAAGGACGTCAATTTTGTTTGGGAGCCACGTCGCACGACCGCGCAATTGTCAGTTAAAGCGACGCAGTGCCGAATCGCAAAAAGGGGCCTGGTCCTTTGGCTGCAAATTGGTCCGGTCTGAAAGTGGTTAAATGGCAGTTAATCTGGTAATGTTCATCTCTCAGAGACGTCCCTCTGGCTGCATGGCAGCTGTCTGGATATGTGACAGAACTTCTTTCTATATGTTGTGAGTTCTTTTGGGCAGACGTGTCATTACAAAGTGTTTCTTGTTGTAATGTATGTTATAATTTTATCATTACATATTGCAGTTCTAGTATGTGCACGTTTTGTACAGGGCTGCAGGAACCAACTATTGCATACACAAGTTTACTCTTCAATTAGTTTTCTGTCTGTAGATTTTTTTTACCTCTTGTTTTATATGTCAGCCAGCAGAGGGCGACTAAATAGTAGCTCTAAAACATCTCAAGACCTTTTCCTGTTTCCAGATTATGCAGAGTAATACAATACACGGGTGACTGGTTTTCAACAGGCTTTCTGCCACATCAACTTTCATGTTTGCATCAGCAGGTAGCAACATACACAAAAAAAAAAAATTAAAAATCCCAGCAACTGGCAGACTTTTTGGCTGAGAAAGTGTTAAAGAGATTAGTGGCAATCCTGCTGTAGTTGTAGAGTACATGAAATCCCAGGTTTTAGTTCTGAATTGGAAAGAGCAGGGACTTTTGGGTGAAACTACTAAATTATAAGCTTTGCTCTGCATCCAAACACTTAATCAGAAGCTTTTGAGTCATGAGTTAGGAAATCCAAAAATTCCTGCAAGCCAAGGAACCTTTGAGCAGGAAACTGTTTTGTTGCAGAATTGCCTGGCAATCACACTTTGATAGAACAAGACTGCTTCTTTATTTTATTTTACAATCACATACTGTAATGCCTAGTACCCACGATCAGAAAATTGGACTAAAAACACCACTTTTGGAGCGATCGTCCAATAATCTGATTGTTAGTACACAGCTTTCTAGATCCAATCACGACAGTTCAGGTTCAGGAAATAATCTAAAGAAGCAAGCATGAAAAATTTTCTTATGCGATAACAGAACAAATCATTTCTGTGTAATTAGTATGGTATTTGTATGGGAAAAAAAACACAATGCATGCTCGGAAATAAAAGAATACATTACAATATAATACATTACATCACTTCCGAAGTTGTATTCTGTTACTATTGTATTCTGTTATACTAACTTTAGTAACTAGGGCTGCAACTAATGATTATTGTTTAGATTAATCGGATAAAAACCTTAAAAAAATGTACTCTTGAATATCTATATGTGGTGGTAGATATAAATAACCAGTTATATGGTTAGAGAACAAAATAGAGATTGGATCTGGTACAGAGCAGCCCTGATCCTCATCTTCTGAGGTCCTCCACCAGGGCTTCCGGCTCTTTCTGCCTTCAGAGTGCCCCTATAGCAAGGTAAAAAAAACTTCTATTACCACAATGTTATACTTAACTGCTCTGTGCCATTGTTTTGCACAGAGCAGCCCCGATCCTCTTCTTTTAGTTCCACCAACGTTGATGTATGCTCCTCCCTCCTAGCCTCTTCCTATGGGGGCACTCAAGCAGGCTCACTCGGGAGCCATGCTCCTATGAATGGACATCATCCATTCACACACAGAGCGTAGCTCAGCCCAGCTCCCCGCTCTCTCCTTATTTGCTAACTGGCTGTGATTGACAGGAGCAGGAGCCAATGGCTCCCACTGCTGTGTGAGCCAATGAGGAGAGTGAGGCCTGGCTCTCATGCACATTGTTGGAATGAGATAGGGCTCAGATAAGTATGGGGGGGGGGGGGGAGGTACGCTTCCAGAAGGTTTTTCACCTTAAAGCGGAGTTCCACCCAAAAATTGAACTTCTGCTTTAAGTGAAGGTGACCCCCTGACATGCCACATTTAGCATGTCATTTTTTGGGGGGGGGGGGTGAATGCCCTCTTTTTAGGGGCATCCAGCTCCCACTTCCTCCCGGTGCTCCGCAGAGCCGGAAGGAAGTTCACCTCTCCCCTTCCCTCCATGCAATCTTCTGGGACACGTCACAGGTCCCAGAAAGCAGCAGTCACAAGATTCCTTGGGAGGAGAATGGATCTGAGCGGCAAGAATTCTGTCACCCAAAGGTGAAGTGAGACTGGTACGAATAGTGGCCACAATACGATCAGGAGGTATCACAGGAGCCGACTCCACCTTGGAAGCGGAGGAAAACTGTTGCGACAATGCATCAGCCCTTACATTCTTAGTACCGGGTAAGAATGAGACTATGTAATTGAAGCTTGACAGAAAAAGAGCCCATTGCGCCCTTCTGGGAGAGAAGCGTTTTGCCTCACACAAAAATGTGAGATTCTTATAGTCAGTCAAAATGAGAATCGGCACGGTGGTACCTCCGTTCTTTAACCACTTCCAGCCCGGTCAATAGCAGATTGACGTCCGGGAAGTGGTTCTGTTATCCTGACTGGGCGTCATATGACGTCCTTTAGGATAACATGCCGCCACGCGCCCGTGGGGGCGCACATGGCGGCGATCCGTGGAGCGTTGTGTCAGTCTGACACACCGCTCCACCGATCTCGGTAAAGAGCCTCTGGCGGAGGCTCTTTGCCACGTGATCAGCCGTGTCCAATCACGGCTGATCACGATGTAAACAGGAAAAGCCGTTGATTGACTTTTCCTCACTCGCGTCTGACAGACGCGAGTAGAGGAGAGCCGATCGGCGGCTCTCCTGACGGGGGGGTCTGCGCTGATTGCTTATCAGCGCATCCCCCCCTCGGATGCCCACACTAGACCACCAGGCAAGCCCCCAGGACCACCAGAGAAGTGGGCAACATGTGGATGGCCAGGTATGTACCCCATGGCCATCCACATGTACAAATGAATGCCCAATCTGTGCAAATCAGTGACCACAAATGGGCACTGACTGGCACCATCATGAAACAAATTAAATCAGCACTGCCACCCAGCAGTGCCCACCTATCGGTGCCCATCCGTGCCACCCATCAGTGCCACCTATGAGTGTCCATCAGTGCCACCTCATCAGTACCACCTTATTGGTGCCACCTCATCAGTGCCACCCTATCAGTGCCCGTCATTGAAGAAGAAAACATACTTATTTACAAAAAAAATTAACAGAAACAAAGAAAAAACTATTTTTTTTCACAATTTTCTGTCTTTTTTTATTTGTTGCACAAAAAATAATAATCGCAGAGGTGATCAAATACCACCAAAAGAAAGCTCTGTTTGTGGGAACAAAATGATAAAAAAATTGTTTGGGTACAGTGTTGTATGGGCGCGCAATTGTCATTCAAAATGCGACAGCTCTGAAAGCTTAAAATTGGCTTGGGCAGGAAGGTGTCTAAGTGCCTGGTATTGAAGTGGTTAAGAAATAAAATGATAGCTAACGATTCTCTGTCCCCAATCTCGTAATTGCACTCCGCAGGAGACAATTTCTTAGAAAAGTAGCCACAAGAGTAGACTGGAGCATACACTCGTGAATAAAGGCCGGGGAACTCCTAGAACAAGCCATGTCAGCCATAACTCTTCACCATTCCCCTTGGATAGTGACTGACCACATAAGAGGGACAGGTCTAGGGTGATGATAGGGTGACCTGTGGCCCCCAAATTTTAGTATCGTCTCACCAGGAGTCAGGATTAGTACACAGTATGAATACACATCACACACAGAATGTTTATGCCTCTCCCTGCACAGCGCCCCTAGCAATAGATGGTTGCTCTGGCTGTACACAGATCAACTTAGAGCCTGGCAGCCAATGAACAGCTCACCTTGATGTATTTCCAAGAAAAGTATTTTACCTAAGTCAGAAATCTTCTTTTCCCCATACTGAGATAACGGAAGAAAGAATTGAACAATGGTCACTGACCCACAATCCAGCCACTTGTTATTGCCAGAAGGTAGCCAACTGCTCCTATAGGTCCCTGTAACCAGACTAAAGGTGTACCCAGTATTACTAAGCATTCCCAACAATTTGACTTGACGTATGTTCACAATCTGTGATAAAACAAATAAATGGGGTATCGCATTCATAAAAATAACAGGATAGAACTGTGGAACACCTTATAATGTCCAGAAAAGGAAATGGAAAGGTTTACATTTTTATATTCGCATATATCACATTTTTGAACTGCATAATCTGTTCTGCCCATACATTCAATGCTCTCTGGCAGATGAAGCTGTTGAAGGCTCACTGTGCCGCAATGCCCAAAGAAAGCAGAAATCAGTATTAAGCTACTTGGCTCAGTATAAGCTTTTATATCCTTGGAGTGGAGGATATAAGAAAACAGAAAAGCGCGCACTGGCATAGTGTAATAGATTTTATTATAACAAGCGATTGTAAAATCTTTGCACAGTTTGCATGTACATAGTAACTTAATGTAACAAGAAGCCTCCACTTGTGGCCACCATCATTGGTATCTGGAAGGAGTGCAGTACACGTAGCCCTGTCCTGGCGTTGCAGCACATTCACCTCTTTCCTGAACTTCCTGTCATACTCACCTGTTCCATGCTCCAATACTGGGTCTTTCCCTCTATGTGTAGCCACCATCTTTCAGCCAATCACAGAGGGGGGTGATATTTTAAAGAGCTAGCTGGCAGGTTGTTCAGTGTCCACTCACTACCAGTTGGATCCCTTGTGTTTCCTAGTGAATTTTCTAGTGCACTCCGTTACCTGTTTTTTCTGCATGTGTGTGTTTTCCTATGGCCTCATTCACATGGATGTACTAAAGCGCGCACTTTCAGGATCCCGCACCCGCACAGATGTCAAATTGTGAGCAGTAGCTGTCTGTGCAGCCGCTGCATCCCTGTGCAGGCAGTCCATTTTATGTCAATCGGAACACCTGTACATCTCCGAGCAGGTAAAAATGGCTCCTGCACGGGCTTACGCTGTAGTACGCCTGTATGGATGAGGCCTATGAGTCCCAGTCAGCCTCTTGTTATCAGCACTTGTGATCTTCCCACCTGTGTTCCTGCACTGTGTATCCCTGTGCACTCTTGCTGTCACCCCTGTTTTACCTGCAGCCTAGTGAACCCAGTGCCCCAGCACTGCAAGGAAGTTTCACGTGCTCTCAGTTGTGGCCTGCTCTGGTGAGTTGAAAGAACACAACCTGAGTATTGCCTGCGGCCTAACATCTGCACCTCTAGGAACTCTGGGGAAGAGCAGGCAGTACCTTAGGTTCTGCACCTCAGTCCTTTTCAGGGCTCTCACCATCTCTAAGCAATCCGGCATGCCCGGTGGCAAAACTAGGCATTCTTTCACCCAGGGCAAAGACTCAGTTCAGCGCCCCCTACCCCAGAGAGAAGTTCTCCATCCATACACTCCCAGCTTCCTGCCAAGAGAGGGAAGTGTAATAAATATGTAGATACAGTGGATATAAAAAGTCTACACACCCCTGTTAAAATGTTAGGTTTCTGTGATGTAAAAAAATGAGACAAAGATAAATAATTTCAGACATTTTGCCACCTTTAGCCTGGGTTAACCCTAGCTCGATCTCAGAGATCGCATGTGATTCACACCCGCACCACAGGTGCTGATCACATGTGATCTCTGAGCAATGCGAGTTCAGCCATACAGTTGTATGGCTGAACTCGCATTAGATTCGCACAGAAAATAGTTCTGGGGACTTGTTTTCCCCCACACTAGAATCGGATCGCATGGGTGTTCCGAACTTAGGTGGGTTTAGGACATGTTTATACACGTTTAGGCGCATTTTAGCTTTTTTCAGCCAAAAAGCTCCTTTCTTGAACCCACAAGTGATGTTTTATACGTAGAGGACACCCCTAAATCCTGCACTCTGTACATAGCACACCCCTGGTACTGCACTTTGTACACCGCGCACTCCTGAACTCTGTACGTATCGCACACCAGATACAATTGGCACTTTGAGGGGGCAACCATATTGCTGATACTGCCCACAATGAAATTGAGTTTGACATCTCTGCTCTAAAGGGGATTAACCTACTGTATGTTGTCATTAACAGCTGTGTATGAGATTTTTAACTGAGATTTTAACATTCATATATAAATAAAGATCTTAAAGCGGGATTCCACCCTAAAGTGGAACTCCCGCTTTTCGGAACCCTCCCCCCCTCCGGTGTCACATTTGGCACCTTTCAGGGGGGAGGGGGGTGCAGATACCTGTCTAAGACAGGTATCTGCACCCACTTCCGGCATAAACTCCCATGGGAGTTTACGCAAGTTCCTGTCCCGGCGCGCTGTCTGCCGGGACACACACGTGTCCCGGCAGACAGCGCTGAAGATTTTCCATTGCGCCGCGCGACTCGCGCATGCGCAGTAGGGAATCGGGAAGTGAAGCCACTTCCTGATTCCCTCACCGAGAATGGCGCCGGCTACAGCAGAGAGCCGAGCGAGCGATCGGCCTCTGCTGCCGACACCGCTGGAACCAGGGACAGGTAAGTGTCCATTTTTTAAAAGTCAGCAGCTGCAGTATTTGTAGTTGCTGGCTTTTAAAAAATAAATTTCTGTACAGTCCCGCTTTAATTGTATTTGTTTTTGTGTGTGATTTACTTGCTGATATGGGGCCATACCTTTAAAAATCCCCATTTTCTTATTACAGTTAGCGCTGGACTCTGCTATTCAGGTCAGGCCAGTATATTTAAGGATTCCTTGTGGAGTTATTGGGACTAGAGCTGTGGCAGCTTTCCCATCCCCATCTCTAAATGCTCACTGTTACAAAAGGCTAGCAGGCTATGGGCTATATGGAGATTCTTCCTCTGATCAAACAGGCACTTTGTGCATACCTCCCAACTTTTTGAGATGAGAACGAGGGACACCTATTAGCAAAAGTATATAGGCATAGGACACACCCCCTGCCACGTCCTCCTAAATAAGTATTATACAAAAAATTAAGATTAAAGTTAAAGGGCTTTTTTTAACCACTGCTATTCCTTTATATTGGCTTTTGAAATTTACAAATGCAGCAATTTAGAAATTGCATGAAATGTTTAGCACTGGGAAACACTTTTTGAAAGATAAAAAGTGCATTTTATATACAACTATATAAATCGGACCTAAATGTGGAACAAATGAGGAGGAAAGAGGGACAGGTGGGCTTTGTTCCAAATCAGGGACAGTTGGGAGCTATGATTTGTTAAAGGTTTGAACAATCTTAACTACTGGGCTTTCCTATTTACTTTGACCACAAGTGAGAACGCCCTTCTTTATTTTGATTCTAGGGCTGTACTTTGCTTTGGCTCCAGCAGCCAGACACTGTTTTTCCCTTCAAGTGTTACTAAACCCAGCACCCTGCATTCACTATATCTGGTCTCCCACAGTACACAGAACATGGAAATGCAATTATTTTAGTAAATATAAACTGCTAAATACCTGTTCTCATCAGCAGTATATAGCGGTCTTGTGACTTCTATCAGTGTCTGATTAAAGCGTGACTGTCCTATGAGGCTACGTGGCCCCCTGACTTTCTGTCTGGAAAGTGCTGATTGGCCTTGTGCTGAACACATTCACCTTTAAAAAAAAAAATTAAAAAAATTAAATAAATCACATTTGGCATGTCATTTTTTTTTGGGGGGGGGGGGGCGTATCTTTTTTAGAGGGATCCAGTTCCCACTTCCTCCCGGGGCACCGCAGCTCCGGAAGGAAGTTCACCTCTCTCCCCTCCCTCTCGGCAATCATCTGGCACACGTCACAGGTCCCAGATGATTGCCCGGCCAGTCGCAGGGCGGCTCGCGCATGCGCAGTGCGTGTCTGGCTGTGAAGCCACAACCAGGCGCCCATAGTGACAATGCCGGCGCTGCAGAGAGGAGAGGGAGAGGAGTGGGGCTACGTTCCCCCGCATCGCTCGACCCTAGGACAGGCGAGTGTCCGATTATTAAAAGTCAGCAGCTGCGGTATTTGTAGCTACTGACTTTTAATATAATTTTTTTTCGGCGGAACTCCGCTTTAATGCATCCTATGCATTAAGGTGAAAAAACACCTGGCACCTGACGGGCCTGCCAGCCCCCCCCCCCCCCCCCATTATACTTATCTGAGCCCTGGAACTTGACCCGGGCACTAGGGGTGGGGCCGGGTCATACATTTGGTGGCTGTGGCGGCTATGGACGCTGAATGCTGGACTCAGGAGCGCGCCCGCTAGGTAACCCCCTCGGGAGAACGCTTCTCCTAGGGGGTTATCTGCTGTGGGGAGGAGCCGCAACAAGACGAGGATCGGAGCCACTCTGTGCAAAGCGAGCTAAGTATATGTTTGTTATTTAAAAAAAAAAAACCTTAAGCCCCATACACACGGTCGGATTTTCCGATGGATTCTGTCCTATCGGACAATGTTGTTGGAAATTCCGACCGTGTGTAGGCACCATCGGACATTTTCCATCGGATTGTCCGACGGACAAAGTTCTATCTCCTGCTCTATAAATTGTCCGACAACAAAGTCCGATCACACCAATTCTGATCGTGTGTATCGAATTCCGACGGACAAAGTGCCACGCATGCTCAGATCACATTACAAGACCAAAGCTATTGGCTACTAGCCTCTACGTAGTCCCGTCGTAGGCAACAAACGTCACCACGTTCAGAATGATCGGATTTTCCGACAACTTTGTCCGACCGTGTGTATGCAACACCAGTGTCGGACTAAATCCGTCGGACCAAATCCGATGGATTTGGTGGTCGGATTTTCCGACCGTGTGTACGGGGCTTTACAATCACTTTAAATGGGCTCAGAGAAAGAAGTTTGCATCACCTACAATCTTGGCTTTACCAGATCCTGGACTAGATAACCTATTGGTGAATTCATGTAAGGAAAAGGGTGGGGAAAGTTTGTAAATAAGAAACAGGGTGGTGACATTTTTGTTAAGGCTCCATGCACACTGAAGCTCATAAACGCCCCTTTTTGGAGTTTGGGTGTTTTTTTTTAACAGCCCATAAACTCCCCTCTATGTTATGCCATGTGCACACATGGATGTTTTTGGATGTTTATCAGCAGTGGATTTTATGGGCTGTTGTCTGAACGCCCTAAAATCGCCTTCAGGAGCTGTTTTTCTGACCACAAAAAATGCTTACAAATGTTAAACGCTGATAAATGTTGATAAACGCTCAAAAACCTGGCTCATCTGTGTTTTTTAACTTTTTCTGATCCATTGAAAAAAAGGAAAAATCTTTAAAAAAATGCTAAAAAACGCTTATTGCGGAAAAACGTGAATGAACGATATTGCAAAAATATTGAAAGACTCACTGCAAAGCTACTGGCGTTTTTATAACGTTATTTTAACATCCAGTGTGCATGGAGCCTAAAAGCTAGAATTCGCAGCTGCCTTAAAAGAGAAGTCCAGCCAATGCTCGTTTTTGCTTGGGCTTTTCCTATGGATCACAGGAGTGCAGTTTCATTTTGCACTCCTGTGATCCGCTCTCTGCTGACATCACGGATATCAGGCCAGGCACTGCGTCATCCCGGCAATGGAAGTCTGGATCCGTTAGGTGCCTGGACTAACACCCATCTCAGCCACTCAGCATGCCGCTAAGAGCCTGAGCCGGCCGCCCCCTCCACAGCCCAGCACATCAATGAGCACGGAGGGAGAAGAGCAGAGAGCGGTGACTGACAGTCTACAGCTCTCTGCTCACAGAGCTGTGAAAACTGAGCGATGGGCGATGTTCGATGACTCGGTTCTCAGCGCAGAGGTGCCGGGGGGGATTCATCGAGGTAAATATAAATGTGCAAAACAAAACACTTCTCTTTTAACCCATCTGTAAAACGTTTGCATTACAATAAAGCTGTACTAAGAAAAATATGCAGGCTGCCATTGACCACTCTGGAAATACTAGCTGCCTGGCGGTCAGTATATTCTAAGTCACTGACCCATAATGGCAGGCCCTATATATACAGTGGTGTGAAAAAGTGTTTGCCCCCTTCCTCATTTCCTGTTCCTTTGCATGTTTGTCACACTTAAGTGTTTCGGAATATCAAACCAATTTAAACAATAGTCAAGGACAACACAAGTAAACACAAAATGCAATTTGTAAATGAAGGTGTTTATTATTAAAGGTGAAAAAAAATCCAAACCATCATGGCCCTGTGTGAAAAAGTGATTGCCCCCTAAACCTAATAACTGGTTGGGCCACCCTTAGCAGCAACAACTGCAACCAAGCGTTTGCGATAACGTGCAATGAGGCTTTTACAGCGTCCTGGAGGAATTTTGGCCCACTCATCTTTGCAGAATTGTCCTAATTCAGTTACATTAGAGGGTTTTCGAGCATGAAGGGCCTTTTTAAGGTCATACCACAACATCTCAATAGGATTCAGGTCAGGACTTTGGCTAGGCCACTCCAAAGTCTTCATTTTGTTTTTCTTCAGCCATTCGGTGGTGGACTTGCTGGTGTGTTTAGGATCATTGTCCTGCTGCAGAACCCAAGTTCGTTTCAGCTTGAGTACACGAACAGATGGTCGGACATTCTCCTTCAGGATCTCTTGGTAGACAGCAGAATTCATAGTTCCTTTTATCACGGCAAGTCTTCCAGGTCCTGAAGCAGCAAAACAGCCCCAGACCATCACACTACCACCACCATATTTTACTGTTGGTATAATGTTCTTTTTCTGAAATGCAGTGTTCCTTCTACGCCAGATATACTTGGACACACACCTTCCAAAGAGTTCCACTTTTGTCTCATCGGTCCACAGAATGTTGTCCCAAAAGTCTTGGGGATCATCAAGATGTGTTGTGGAGAAATTGAGACGAGCTTTTATGTTCTTTTTGCTCAGCAGTGGTTTTCTCCTTGGAACTCTGCCATGCAGGCCATTTTTGCCCAGTCTTTTCCTGATGGTGGAGGCATGAACGCTGACCTTAACTGAGGCAAGTGAGGCCTGCAGTTCCTTGGACGTTGTTGTGGGGTCTTTTGTGACCTCTTGGATGAGTCATTGCTGCGCTCTTGGGGTAATTTTGGGCGGCAGGCCACTCCTGGGAAGGTTCACCACTGTTCCATGTCTTCGCCATTTGTGGATAATGGCTCTCACTGTGGTTCGCTGGATTCCCAAAGCTTTGGAAATGGCTTTATAACCCTTTCCAGACTGATAGATCTCAATTACTTTCTTTCTCAATTGTTCCTGAATTTTTTTGGGTCTCGGCATGATGTGTAGCTTTTAAGGATCTTCTGGTGGACCTTACTGTGTCAAGCAGCTCCTATTTAAGTGATGCCTTGATTGTGAACAGGTGTGGCAATAATCAGGCCTGGGTGTGGCTAGAGAAATTGAACTCAGGTGTGGACAACCACAGTTATAGTATGTTTTAACAAGGGGGGCAATCACTTTTTCACACAGGGCCATGATGGTTTGGATTTTTTTTCACCTTTAATAATGAACACCTTCATTTACAAATTGCATTTTGTGTTTACTTGTGTTGTCCTTGACTATTGTTTAAATTGGTTTGATGTTCCGAAACACTTAAGTGTGACAAACATGCAAAGGAACAGGAAATGAGGAAGGGGCAAACACTTTTTCACACCACTGTATCTCATGACAGGTTTCTACTAATGATTTCTAGTTGCAATGTACTTAAAGCGGGAGTAAACCCGCTGACACTTTTTTTTTTTTTTTTTTATATACACCTGTAAGGGAAAAGGCATAATGAGCTAGTATGCACCCCATAGTAGCTCATTATGAAATACTTAACTTAGAACGAGGCGTCGGTAACTCACCTGGTCTACACCAAGGTAGCTGACATGTTGCCTCGGCGTGTCTTCGCGGTATCGCGACTCCAGCGATGTGAGTGGTTGGAGCCGCAATGTCGTCACTCCCACGCATGCGCACGGGAGACTTCTTTCCGGCAAGGTCCGAATTCTGCCGGGCTTTCAGCCGAGAATCCCCCATGCGCATGCGCCGCTGCAGTCAGCAGCTCATTGCAAGGGGAATATCTCCTAAACCGTATAGGTTTAGGAGATATTTTTTTTACCTACAGGTAAAAGTAAAATTTTTGACTATACGACCGCTTTAAGAAGTGTATGCTGTTAAGTTAAGCTAAGGAGTTAGAACTTTGAGAGCAGTTGTCACTGTGGTAATTGCACTGTGCCTAAGAGCAAATAAACATACTGTATATATACTCGAGTATAAACCGGGTTTTTAGCAAATTTTTTTGTGCTGGAAGTGCCCCCCTCAGCTTATATTCGAGTCAAGCACTTTTCTGCAGCAGAGAATAACATTTTCCGACCCAACTTTGGGGCCCCGTATCTCGGGGCCACTTGGCGCTAGGAACCAAATTTGGTGTGCAAACCCAGTGGAACTACCACTACAACATATCTAAATGTGGGGTTCCCAGCACCAAGTGGCCCCGAGATACAGGGCCCCAAAGTCGGTCAACTGTGTCCATCTGCAGCCATGTCATTTCGGGACCCCAATTTTGTCTGCAGCTAGGGGGGCATCTAGGAACCCTTAACTACCAAGTTTAAAGTTTGGGAGACTTGTGGCTGCAAATGGGCACAGTGAGGCATGGAAATGGGCACAGTGAGGCTGCAAATGGGCATTGTTGACCCTCTTTTCCACTTACAGTAGCTGCGCATTTCTCACCCTAGGCTTATATTTGAGTCAATACGTTTTCCCAGTTTTTTGTGATAAAATTAGGTGCCTCGGCTTATATTCGGGGTTGGCTTATACTCGAGTATATACTGTAAAGCCCCATACACACGGTCGGACAATCCGCGGACCAGGTCCGTCGGACCATGTCCGTCATACTTTGTCCGATGTTGGTTTTGCGTACACACGGTCGGACAAAGTTGTCGAAAAATCCGATCATTCTGAACGTGGTGACGTTTGTTGCCTACGACGGGACTACGTAGAGGCTAGTAGCCAATAGCTTTGGTCTTGTAATGTGATCTGAGCATGCGTGGCACTTTGTCCGGTCGGACAACCGTACACACGATCGGATTTGGTGTGATCGGACCGTGTTGACGGCAAAGATTTCCAGCAGGAGATAAGACTTTGTCCGTCGGTCAAACCGACGAACACTGTCCGATGGTGCATACACACGGTCTGATTTTTCAACAACCTTGTCCGATCGGACAGAATCCATGAAAAAGTCAGACCGTGTGTATGGGGCTTTAGAGTGGTGTGGATTCTATTGCTGGGGCTTCATGAGTGTGAGCTCCAGAGGCTTTGTGCTACTTCAAAGACCTTCAGATAAAAGAGTTGGTCTCCAAAGCTGGCATCTCCTTTGCAGTGTTGTATCTTCATTGGCCATGTTCCATCGTACTCCCCAAGCTTTCACTAGGAGTTTCCTGGCAGCAGTTCACAGCTCAGTTACTGAAAGTCTCTTTCATTAAAGATACGTCATCTAGGTTGTCTTATTATCTCCTTTGACTCCTTTTTCAAGCCTTAATAATGATTCTTGCAGTTGTCTAATTTAAAATAAACTCTTCCTCGTGACTTTGAAAAGCCAAAAATAAAAATGTACTTTCTGTTCATTCAGCAGGTAATGAGCTTGTACTATATATTCTTACAGGTTTTTGTGCGTGTGCTCTGATACAATAGCTCTAGGCCCCGTGTACGGAGGACGGCAATTACTGCTTGCATGTTCGTAAATGAAGAGTGTGTAACCACATCACTGGGTCATTAGTTATATTGCTGCTTTGCTTTCAAAATAAAAACCATCTGTTGTGTTCAACCTTGTTTGGAAAAACATGGCCTGGAACAATTTGTAGCTATATCAGCCCCGGTATCCAAGGTCCAGTATGATGATCGTTGCTAAACCCTTGATTTCCTTACAATACTTTCTTACCTTGCTGATGTTCTGCGATCACTATAATCTAATCAAGGCTGCTTTCAGAAATCACTGGGTCCATACAGCTTATCTGACAGACCCCCCCCAGAAAATACCAAAACAATATTGTTGCTAAAAATACACTAAAATTATTAGTGGACACAAACTCCTGCTAAATCTAGAAAATAAAACTGTATTGAGTTAAAGTGACACTAAAGGTTCGTTTTAAAAAAAAATAACAAACATATCATACTTACCTCCACTGTGCAGCTCGTTTTGCACAGAGTGGCCCCGATCCTGCTCTTCTGGGGTCCCCCGGCGGCTCTTGCTGCTCCTCCCCACATCAGATAACCCCCTGGGAGAAGCACTCTCCTGGGGGGGTTACCTTGCGGGCGCGTCCCAAGTCCAGTATTTGGCGTCCATAGAGGCCGAATGCAGGACTCGGCCCCCCCCCCCCCCCAGCAGATGCATCATTGGATTTGATTGACAGCAGCGGGAGCCAATGGCTGCGCTGCTATCAATCTGTCTAATCAAGAGCCAAGAACCCCAGGGCAGAGAGACAGGGCGTCCCCCTGGGTCAAGTTCTAGGGCTTAGGTAAGTAAGGGGGTAAGTTAGGTAAGAAGGATGCATTAAGGTGAAAGAATATGTAGGTTTACAACCCCTTTAATAAATTAAGCTCTGTGTGGGAATGAAGTCATGGGGCTTATTGGTGTTGGGGCTGTGGCCTGTACAGTGTAAATCAGTGGTTTATTTATGTGGCTGCAGCCGCCTGTAGCTGTGTGCGGGCAGCTTATGTTATGCAATGGGGATGCAGCAGCTGTACAAACACAACTGCAAGTCCTAATTTGACAAACATGTGGATGCAGGTGGACGGCCCTGAACACAGACTCACACACACCTGTCAGATTGTTTGTACAGCTGCTGCTTCCCCATAAAGTAACAGGCAGCTAGAGCCGCATGAACAAATCACTCATGCACTAGCCCACTTTTATTAACCACTTCAATACAGGGCTTTTAAACACCCTTCCTTACCAGAGCACTTTTTGCGATTCGGCACTGCGTCGCTTTAACTAACAATTGCGCGGTCGTGCGACGTTACACCCAAACAAAATTGACGTCCTTTTTTTCCCACAAATAGAGCTTTCTTTTGGTGGTATTTGATCACCTCTGCGGTTTTCATTTTTTGCGCTATAAACAAAAGAAGAGCGACAATTTTGAAAAAAAACACAATATTTTTTACTTTTTGCTATAATAAATATCCCATTTTTTTTTAAAAAAATATTTTTTTCCTCAGTTTAGGCCGATACGTATTCTTGTACATATTTTTGGTAAAAAAATCGCAATAATCGTATATTGATCGGTTTGCGCAAAAGTTATAGCGTCTACAAAATAGAGGATAGATTTATTGAATTTTTTTTTTTTTACTAGTAATGGCGGCGATCTGCGATTTTTTTTTTTCGTGACTGCGACATTGCGGCGGACACTTCGGACACTTTTGACACATTTTTGGGACCATTCACATTTACACAGAGATCGTTGCTATAAAATTGCAACAATTACTGTGTAAATGTGACTGGCAGGGAAGGGGTTAACACTAGGGGGCGCTGCAGGGGTTAATGTGTTCCCTAATAGGAGTGATTCTAACTGTGGGGGGAGGGGACTCAAGGGGAAAAGACCGATCATGTGTTCCTCTGTACTGGGATCACATGATTGGTCTCCTCCCCGCTGACAGGACGTGGAGCTGTGTGTTTACACACACAGCTCCACGGTCCCGCCCGGTCCCGTTGTTTTAACGGGCAATCGCGGGTGCCCGGTGGACATCGCGGCCGCCGGGCACTCGCACCGGGTCCCGAGCGATGCCGCGGGCGCGCGCCCCCCAGTCGGCCGGGACTGCGAGGACGTCATGTGACGCCCACCCAGGATGGTAGATCCACCTTGTGGGCGTCATATGACTATGAGGTGGTATTGAAGGGGTTAAAAGAGAAAAAAAAAAAGCAAAAGTCCATCCAGGATTCCCATGCAGGGGTTTCAACTTCAGTCAGCAAACACAAATGAAAAATACTGAGCCACCTGGCTCTCCGGTCAGCAGTAGCTCTGCTTGTTTTGGTCTCCCAGACCACTTGCTGTTCAGGCCCACATGACCTCTTGACAGGGTTTTCCCAGTACTTCCAGCTTGCATATATATATATGTATGTATACACCGCTCCTTCACCGCTCCAAAGATGCTGCTAGCAGGACTTTTTTTTTGTGTCCTGCCAGCGCACCGCTGCAGTGTTTCACACTGGAGAGACACTCTTTCAGGGTGCTTTTCAGGCGCTATTTTTAGCACTGTATCGCTTGCAAAGCGCCCCAGTGTGAAAGGGGTCTTAGGAATCTCGAAATTACAGAGATTCAATCCAGAAATACCAAGATCTTGAGGAAGCTGCAAAAGCAGTTTTCTCCACTCAACATCTATGCTCTGTAGCCAGGGCCGTCTTTAATTTTGGTTGGACCCTGGGCAAACATTTTCTTGGGCCCCCACCTTTGCAGTTAGGCTTAATGACCACAGTTGTAGGCAGGACTTTCAAGCATGCTCCTTTACCTCCCCAGTAGGCAGCATTCACTATAGCTGATGGTGGATATGACCTCAGGGGGGCATGATATACATATGAATGCTGCCTTTTTTTTACATATGAATGCTGCCGGTCAGCTGTTATTTACGTATGAATGCAGTCGCTATTTACATATCAATGTCGGTATTTACATGTAAACACAGGGTCTGCAGGTGAGTTATCTGTACACAACAATAGGGCAGAGCTGGGCAGCAGTAGTAACAGAACTTCACACTGACATATCAGGACACAGCACAGGACTAAAACTTTAAGGAAATTTTAACTGGGACAGTTGCCAAGTATAAGGCAGCTACTTTGGGCCCCACAACAATGACAGGGCCCAGGGCACCTGCCCCTTTTGCCCTGCCTTAAAGACGGCCCTGTCTGTCGCCCTGCATTCAGCAGACATGAAAACTGTCTTTTTCCTGGCCATCTCCCTAGTGACAGAGCCTCGTACTATCACAGTGTATTTCCACATTTGCAGTCAAGTTTGAGAAAACCCCACCATATCTTTGTTGTGTGTTCTGAGTGACACAGCGTACCTAAAAATATATATTTTAAAAGTCTTACTTTTTATATGTGTCTTTGGAACAATCCTTTGGAACTATTTTGTAGTGAGTCTGTCCCCAGACAAAGACTAGGGCATTTCAACCCAATAGAACAACTTTGGGATGAATTAGAGCGGAGACTGCAAGACAGGTCTTCTCGTCCCCATCAGTGCCTGACCTCACAAATGCTCTTCTGGAAGAATGGTCAAACATTCCCATAGACACACTGCTAAACCTTGTGGACAGCCTTCCCTGCAAAGGGTGGGCCAACTCAATATTGAACCCTACGGACTAAGACTGAGATTCCTTTAAAGTTCATGTGTGTAAAGTCCCAATACTTTTGGCAATATAGTGTAGTTCATCTTTTTTTTTTTTTTATTATATAAACCAGCATTTACATTTTATTTTTCAGCTTTGCAATTCGGACAAGCTATGGGAGCACATTGTGGAAAGATCTTGTGATACCGTCACCCGAGAGATGAGAGCTTTAGCCCAAAATATTGGCTGGAAGCAGTTCTTCTTCACCAACAAACTGCAGCTTCAGCTCCAGCTCCGGAGATGGAGGAAGAAACAGGAAGACAGTCAAGATACCGTCTTGGAATGACAGCATTAAGTGCCAAATAAAAAAGTACAAAGGAGTCACGTCTCCTCATTACTTATAGGAACACGTTTGAAAGAAGAACTGTCTGTATTGCCCATAGCACCCAATTTTTAAGTTTCTAGTGCATAGAAAAAATGCGATAAGTTGCTATGGGGAACATAGACAGTCCTTCCACATAGGAAGGAAGCTATAGACAGCAGATCCCTCACCTAACTCATATGATTTGCTTATGGCCAGAGTCCTTGCATGTTATGTACACTTAGAAGATGTTATTCAGGGTTTATTCTGGTAAATATTTGTGCCTTAAACACAGTGCCAAAATTATTTTCTGCTTAAGATGTATTTGTTTTTTTACATTACAATGCTTTTGTACCAGAAGCATCAGTGTGATTAAAAGCTGAAATATAGTTACGTTTGAGCGTCTTTATTTGGGTGCGTATAAGAATGCATACTAGTTAAATCATTTTTAACTTGTTTAAAAGGTCAATCCACTATATAATGTTTAGTTATGGATGGATGCTGATGGGTTGAATTACTCACTGCCTATTCATAGTTTAGGTACTTCCATGCAGAGCTCTGGCTTCTGGGGTTCCCAGCTGTCCTCCTCCATGTAGTAAGCTGTATATATGTGTCATAGCTAGTTCATTATAACGTACCATCCATGCCAGATTTAGACCGGGGGGGGCAGAGCAAGTAACCAGCTCTCTGCTCACGGAGCACTGAGAACCGAGTGATCAGCAGTGTTTGATCACTCAGTTCTCAGTTTTTGACCCCTTTCACACTGGAGGCGTTTTTCAGGCACTTTAGCACTAAAAATAGCGCCTATGAAGCGCCTGAAAAATGCCTCATCTGCAATCCCAGTCCCGAGTGCTTTCACACTGGGGCGCTGCGCTGACAGGACGTCAAAAAAAGTCCTGCAAGCAGCTTCTTTGAGGTGCTTTAGGAGCGTATACACCGCTCCTAAAGCGCCCCCGCCCATTGAAATCACTGGGCAGCGCCGCCGAAGCGCCTGCAAAGTGCCTCGGCAGCGGCGTTTTTAACCCTTTATTCAGACGCTAGCGGGGGTTTGAAAGCATCCCGCTAGAGGTCGAAAAGTGCCTCTAAAATGACGGTAAAGTGCCGCTAAAACTAGTGGCGCTTTACCGCCGACACCCCACGCTTTTAGTGCGAAAGGGCTCTTCGAGCCATCGAGGGACACATGCAGCATCGGACTGATGCTGCATCCACCTAGGTACAGTAAGTATGATTTCTAAAATAAAACCCTAATTTCTCTTTTAAAGTATATCAAAACTTTTTTTTTTTCTGTTTTTCTGAAGGGTTAGTGATCTTGTTTGTTTTTTAGCTGTCTTTATCCTCATTGGGGACATTTACGCTCTTTATTTGCCCTGGTGACCATTGTAACTGGGACTGAAAGTGAAAGAAAATCAAAAATGTTTGCATTGCCCCCCCCCCCCCCCCCCCCCAGTGACAAATGTCGGAGACGATTTCCTTCAATTTAATTTTCTTACTTCCTAGGTCTGAGGAACAGATATTTAAGAAAAATCTCCCCAATGGGGCACAAAATGCAAAAAACAATAAAAAAAACTGACAGCAGAGCTTTTAACCATTCCCCACTTCACAGTTTTAAAGCCCAATTCCAGGTGGGGCGAAACTCAACAGGTTATGGCAAAATTGGCCAAAGGGTTCCACTGAACCAGTACATTGCATTGTATCACTACTGCAACCACTGTCCTAAAACAACACATAATCTGCTTATTTTTGGGATTGCAATGACATAAGATTTGTAAAAACCTTTTTGTTTTATGAAGGCTTTACAGGGCTCATTTAATAATTAATGGAATTTTGTCTTCTTTTTTCATTTCACTATATAAGCCATAGTTAATATATGAATTGTGTGTCAAGCATTGATTATATATATGTGGGACTAAAGGTCAACTCTCATTGGTAAAGGGGTTAATTTAATCAGCACATAACACACCTAATGCCCCGTACACACGAGCGGATTTTCCGTCAGAAAAAACTTGGATGGTTTTTCCAACGGAATTCCGCTCAAGCTTGGCTTGCATACACACGGTCACACAAAAGTTCTATGAACTTTAGACCGCCAAGAGCACGGTGACGTACAACACTACGACGAGGCGAGAAAATTAAGTTCAATGCTTCCGAGCATGCGTCAAATTGTTTCCGAGCATGCGTAGAAATTTTGCACTCCGGAAATTGTACAGACGATCGGAATTTCAGGTCGGAACTTTTTCCAACCGAAAAATAGAGAACATGCTCTCAATCTTTTGCTGGCGGGATTTCCGCCAGAAAAAGTCTGATGGAGCATACACACGGTTGGAATTTCCGATCGTGTGTACAGGGCATTAAGGTCTCCTTCTGAACACTGTATAATTTTAATCAAATGTAGCATGAATATATACTAAAGCTGAAATGAGAACTGCACAGTAACCTCCAGCATCCAATCGGATTTCATTTTTACTAAAGTCACAAAACTAAAAGTTGAATTCTGATTGGTTGAAATTGCTTAAGGTACTCTGCTCTTAGGCTAGGTTTACATTTGTTTGTAAACGCTCACAAAATCTTGCGCTTTCCTGCAAGGCAAGTGCTGCCCCTTTGCAAATGTGCGGCGGTGCCATTAATTCTTAATGGCACCCCTACGTATCTGTAAACGCAAACGCAATAACACATAGTGCTGCAGCACCATTTGTTTTAGTGCAGCATGATTTCTCAGATGGGTCAGGGACTTGTTTTGGGCGTTTCTCATGTGTTGGCCAGCCCATTGAAATGAATGGGCTGCTCTACATGCGACATACGGAACCAATGGTGTGAACAGAGCCTAACCGAATAAGGCAGCCAATCCATATGCCCTCCATTGCATTTCACAATTAATTTTACAGCAGTCCCTTGGGAAAGATAAATCAGTGTATACATGCAGATAAATTAAACACAACGAAGATCTGCATAAAATTAGGTCTTTTATTTTGCGCAAAACATAAAACAAAAGTTCTGTAGTAGTATATTTTATGATAAAAATGACATGCTGAAGATATAGGCTTGATTCATATTTGTTTTGTTCCAGTTTCAGGGGAGCTTGTTTAGGTCCAGGTTCCTCCTTGAGTAATTCTTATATTTATTTGTATATAACCAATATAAGTGAACAGACTGTCATTGTTTTTATCTCACTTCAACCACATTGACATAAATGGACTACCAGTTTCCTCAAATCAGTGAAATAACTGAAAAGACTATCACAACACTTTCTCCTCTCATCAATTAGAGTGGCAAAACTGACTGTTAAAGTGTAACTAAAGGCATTTTATTTTTATTTTGGATAGAATAAGGGAGGATTATAATATATATATATATATCCCTTCACTTCTGGTCCCATAGCCAAAACGGGAAGTGAGAGGAAATCCCTCCAAAGTGAGGGAAACCTTAGTTATGGTCTAGAGCCCTACGGACGACATGAGTAACGATGACACATAGGAACAACACAAAACTCACCAACATGAAATAGACCTGAAAGTGTGCCTTGGTCTACCGTATGGTACACCAAAATAAGGGGGCATACCCTAGATAAGGAATGATAAGAAGTAGTTATGGAATAATGTGGAATGAGTATTCAGTCTGGGGTAAGAATACTTGGAAGAGGCTTTTAAAAAGGGGAGGGTGGGTGGGTATCACGCACAGGAAACCGACAAAGACCGGCGGCCTTTGGGCTGCTTAAATACCCTCCGGGCTCCTCCCATAACTTCAGGCCGGTACCCGGCCTTCCAATTTATGGTCTAGAGCCCTACGGACGACATGAGTAACGATGACACATAGGAACAACACAAAACTCACCAACATGAAATAGACCTGAAAGTGTGCCTTGGTCTACCGTATGGTACACCAAAATAAGGGGGCAAAAACCTTCAGGTAGGGGATAATTATTTATTAAAGGTAAATGTCACTGAGTAGTTGGGCAAAGGCCTGAGCCCTCTCCAACTGTGGGTTAGGTATGTAGCGAGAGAAGCAGGCCGACTTCCACCGACCTAGTTTCTTGATCACATGGTCCGGAACCCCCTGTCTTGAGGCCGTCGTGGCCGCCCCGATCCGGAATGAATGCCCGGAGTACTGGCTGGGGTCCAATTGAAGATTGCCGAGAAGGACCCGGACATGTACCACGAACTGCGACGAGTTTGAGGGGTTTAACTGGAAAGGGTAAAGCGGACTGGACCCTGGGCGGTCGGATAGCAGTGCCGTCGAGCGGTGTAACACGGCAACTGGGCACCAGTTGTTGTGGGTCCTGTACGGTGAATATCTACTCCGGAACCTCGCTGCTGAGTTTTAGACGTCGCCAAGTGAAGAACGTAGTGATCCTGGTGGCGGCAGAGATTACTTTTATGCAAGACTGGACCGGCTGGGTGGCTGCGAGTGAACTCGCTGGGCCGTAGAAACCCATAAAACGCCATGTGTATCGCAGCCTGCAGGACGGTGCTGAGGAGGAGACCAAAGGGGGACCTATCCAGGATGTCAGACATCCCCTTAAGGATCTCCCCAGTGATAGGCAGCCGCTTCGGGCTGACTGGCGGCTGGAGCTTCTGAACTCCACGCAGTAGAGCCCTCACTGCGTGGCAGGAGAACACCGAAGGCCTCGCGGGGTCTTGAAGTGACAAGTAGTGCTGCACCCCGGCCACGTACTGGCGTATCGTGCTGTGTGACAGTGCCAGGTGAGAATGGCAATAAGCGATAAACGCCAGAACCTGCTTGACGCTGGAAGATTCACGGGGCGTTGGGGCAGGAACTTATTAAATGCCCCCAGGCCGTCCGGCAGGCCCGACGGGTGTTGCGGGCGAGCGAAGTTAGTAGCTGACTGTAAATGTGGGGCTAGTCCAAGGTCAGTTGTGACCAATCCGGGATAGAGGCTGAGAGATGGTAGGCTCCTGGCATCTGTTCAAAGAAAGGAACAAAGTTAAACGGGAGAGTGCGTCCGCTGCTGAGTTGAACTTCCCTGGAACGAATGAGCAGTAAACATTGAATTGATGTTGTAGGGATAGCTGGATCAGTCTGCGGAGGAAGGACATGACGGGCCTGGATTTAGACCTGCCCTTGCTGATGATCTCGGCTGTGGCTTGATTGTCTGTCGTAAAAGCCACCATCTGTCCAGACCAATAGTGACCCCATAGGTGAGCGGCTGCTACGACGGGGAACAGCTCAAAGAGGGCTGACGTGGTAGTGAAGCCCGGTGTGGCTAGTGCCTGAGGAGGCCAAGGGGCGGCGAACCACAAATGGCCAAAAATGGCGGCGCATCCTGTGGATGCCGCCGCATCGGTCACCACTTGAGGTGACTGCGTGGACACGACTGGGATGAACAGGGACACACCGTTCCAATTACTAAGAAAGTGTTCCCACATGGCCAGATCTGCCCTGGCTGCTGAATCCAGCCTGATGACCTGGTCAGGGTCCTGAGTGTAGGACAGGAAGACCGGCAACCGGGACACGAAGGAGCGGCCCTGGGGGATGATCCTCATAGCAAAATTCAACATCCCGAGGAGAGACTGAAGTTGCTTCTGAGTACATCCCCCCACCCGGGTGAACTCTCGCAGAACCGTCCTGATACGGTCCAACTTATCTGCGGGAAGGCTGGCCTGCATGGCAGGCGTGTCAAGGTCGATGCCCAAGAACGTGATCTTGTGCGCCGGGCCGTCCACCTTGTGTTCCGCTATGGGGACGTTCAGATTGTCGAAAACCGTCCTCAACTTTCCAAGGTCCCCTGGGGGAGCCCCGGGTGGTTCTATCAGAAGGAAGTCATCCAAATAATGGACGACCTCGTGGCACTGTGCCTCGTAGAGAAGGATCCACGCCAGGGTCTCTGCGAACTTATCAAATAACCAAGGACTACTCTTAGACCCGAAGGTCAATTTGGTTGCGAAATAATATCGCTCCCTCCACTTGATGCCATGCCAGCACCACAGGGAAGGATGTATGGGCAGTAGCTTGAAGGCGTCAGATATGTCCGCCTTCGAGAGCCAAGCACCTACCCCTGCCCTGAGTATGGCCTGGGTAGCCATATCTACCGAAGCGTACTTCAGTGAGAACTCCTCGGAGGGAATGAGCGAGTTGAGACTAGGAACGACGGAAGAATGAGGCGCTGACAGATCATACGCCAGACGTTTTTTTTTTTTTTTTTTTTTTTCCGAAAATTTTCCCTGTACAAGCCCGATAGGGCTAACCCTCCAGATACTAAAGGGAGACTGACTGAACGGGCCTATCATAAAGTCCCGATCCAACTCCGTCTGAAGAAGGACGTCGATAGCTGGCTCATCTGTTGCTGCTGAGCGCAGGTTCGGACATTCGTGGGTGGTGTGGGGCAGGGTGATGAGCCCGGTATGAAACTCATCGGTGAAACCTCGAATGAGGTAGCTGGCGAGTGACGGATAGGGGTGTGAGGTCAAGTAAACATCGAGCCAAAGGACATTGACCTGGCTTAGTCACGGTTTCTTCTGCTTGACCTCACACGGAACCCTGGGGTGCGCCCTCTGGCATAGGGTGCAAACGTGCAAGAGCCGGCACTGGCTGAAATTGCAGGAGCCGTAGTTGAAGTTGTTGCAAATGGCGGCTCCCCCAACCATTTGCCCCGGACGACCCCACTTGTCCACCTTCTGCCCTTGCGCCGGGGCCTGCTGAGCCTGACTCGTGCTGGTAGAGGCCGTGCTAGTTATCGGGTGGACAGAGGCTATGTTGGCACACCAGACCGCGGTGTGGGATGCTGACTGACAGACAGCACATAGCGGGGACCGTAGACTCGCAAAGTGGCAGCAGAACAACTCGGTGTCCACTACGCTCCAGTCCGTTGTCCAATGGAACTGTAAGAATCTGTCCACGGCTTTGGCCGAGAAGGACCGATGATAATCGTAGAAGGCTGAGCCAGCGTATTTGTGGCCCAGGTCTACGATTAAATGGAGGTAGAGGTCCAGTTCCTCCCGCCTGCCCGGGGAGGCTGAGCACCGTACGTCCCTGAACATGCCGAAAGCGAGCGTGAACTCGGGCACCGTGAGCTTTCTGTTGAGCCTCGGATCCTTTGCCTTCAAAACCACCGAGACGTCGCCCCAGGTGTAGGCCTTGTTCTCGGCCAAGTCATGGACCGAGATCGTGAGTGAGGCCAGGTTAACGTCTCTGCCCTCTAAAATGTCCTTCCTTACGCTGGGTGGCACCAGGTGGGAAGGATGACTGGTAGTCGTGGCAAGCTCACTACCTGCGGCCGGTGCACTGATGGCTGGGACCACCGCAGGGTCCGGAACCGTGGCAGCCGGGCTGGCCTCTAGACGAGACACCCTGTCCTGGACCTCAACGATCGAGGAAGACAGGGAAGACACGAGGGTGTGTAGCTGAGCGACGGCGGCTGAAATAGATTCCCGGGACGCCGCCTGAACTGCTGCCGTCCAGAGCGACGGTACCCAACGTTGACGATAACAAGAGGCGATAGTGACTTAAGTCGACTGACGTGACAGCTGTGGAAACAAATAACAGACGACAATACAAATAACTGAAATGACATGTTGCCTTAACTGAAATGAACATCCCGTGACAGGGCCCGGCCCGGTCGTACCGTATGGGGGTGGCTGTGAGCCGGACTCTGGAGCACGTACAGAAATGAGGCAACCGTGAAATGAGGCCAACTGCCTGGGTTCGCTGGGGCCGAACTGTGACATGCTGGCTGCCACCGGGTCCGACTCCAAGTGCTACGGCATGCTTTGGAACGCAAGCACACGTGTGCCAGCGACCTCGATCATCATGCCACTGTCTAGTGACTGAACGCCCTTTCTCTCTTTTTATTTTTTATTTTTTTGTAGAAATGCGGCCGGCCTAGGGCACGCCGACGCGAATTCGTACAGGGAGGTGACCAATTAACGCCGGGGCGTGGTAAGGTGACATAGAAATGATATAACATGACAAGGACAAGAATCAAAGTGTCTCTTTTTTTTTTTTTTTTTTTTTTGCGATTCCGTCCCTGGCGCATGTATAGAAATGAGGCCGGCCTAGGGCACGCCGACACTAATTAGTGCGGGGAAGTGACTGTATTCATGCCGGGCGTGGTAAGGTGACAGAAATGACATACCATGACAGGGGCAAGAATCAAGAATGTACGCAACCTGTGATGCGATTCCGCCCTTGGCGCATGTACCGAAATGAGGCCGGGTAGTCGTGCGTCTGGATCGCCCCGACCGGAGCATCTATGGATGCGACCGGACCTACCCAGAGGTATGGTGACCGAAATGAAACCATGACAAAGACTAGATTACAACAAACCGAGCAATTTGTAACCGAATCTAATCTCTGGAGCATGTATAGAAATGAGGCCGAGCGGCTATGCGAATCAGTGCGAACCGATGCATCCCGGATGCGACCGGATTCAGACCGATACGTGGCCGATGACCGATATCATGCCAAAGACTGGACTCGAGCCCGCATCCGTACGAGCGGTGGGCCAAACTCTGAAACATGTATGGTAATACGGCCGTAACCTGGGTACCCCGAGACAAATCCGTGCCTAAGTGCGACATGACTTGAATCTTGAGTGCGGCCAGGATCGAAATGATGGCATGAACACCCTGTTAACTGATGCGAAATGACTTAGCATGACCGAATGGCCTGATACGTTAGCCACGTTTGAAATGACGAAATGATTGCCATGCTAATACATGAAATGTTTCGACACGGTCAAAGTGATTCGTACAATTAACATGCCAACAGCGATTCGGAATGCAAATAGCGATTCGGCACGCTTGCTGGCATAACCGATTTGAATAATATGACAGGACATGAACGATGCGTGTGAGTGCGAACGGCACCCGTGCGTGAGCCAAGTTTGAACGATTCAAAGACTGCGTAATACGACCGCGTAAGGGGAACTCTTGAGTGCCGGATGCGGCATCGGTCGGAGTGTCATGGCGGGCAGCCCTGAATGTGCGTGCCGCTAGGTGGCTCCCGATCGTGTACAACCAAAAACGTGCGTGTAACTGTTTAAGTTTTCGAGACAAGCGGTGCGTGGTTCGTGAGCTACGCAGACCACAGTTTAGTGACATGATAAGCAGTGCATGAGAACGTAAAACATGGGAGCCGAAGCCCTACCTGCGACAGCCGAACCAGACTCTTTGTACGGAACTGCGACTCGGCGACACGAGTGCGACACGCAGGGACAACACGACTTACGAACGCGGAACGCGGAACTGCAACAAAGGAGACGGATAGACGAAAACGGAGCTCACGAACCGGCACCAGCAGCGCTTGTCTTGAACGAGTCGGTCCTAGATGTCTGACGTATCAGATATCACGCACAGGAAACCGACAAAGACCGGCGGCCTTTGGGCTGCTTAAATACCCTCCGGGCTCCTCCCATAACTTCAGGCCGGTACCCGGCCTTCCAATTTATCACTACGGTCACCAAAACCAATGAGCCCAATGGAAGACTTCTCCTCTATTTTTGTTCTGGTGACAACTCAAAATGTGGGATTCTTTTCAAATTCACTCTTGATAACAGCCAATAGGACAAATACAGAAGGAGAATCTCCCTAATGGGGTCCCAGACAGCAATAAAACCTGACTGGTGTTCCATTTGCTCTCCAGTCTGTCCATAACAAAAAAAAAAAGTTTTGCCTTTTAGCTATTTTTTATCTCAAAAAGAAGCTTATTGAGAAACACAATGTATAAAACAAAAATTACAGTTGCCAGAAAACATTAACTTGACACGGTTCCATACACCAGCACCAAGAGGCACACACCTGCCTGCAGGGTCTAACAGAAGCACCCCCACCTTAAGTTCAAGTCTGCAGTATACTGTCACCTATCATGTTGATTCACATTGACAATAGCTTTACAACAGCAGTCTATCCATAACCAAGTCTACTGGGGAAAGCCCTGGGGTATACAACCATGGTCTCATAGTTTGTTGAATTTGCTTGAGCATCCTCTGTGTTGGAAGATATACCTTTCCATACACAGGGTATCCCTTATCTGAGTGATCTAGGAGGGTCTAGGCTTTCCGGTTCCAGAGGGCCTTTAGAA
The DNA here is from genome assembly GCA_028564925.1 of Lithobates sylvaticus. Taxonomy (NCBI): domain Eukaryota; kingdom Metazoa; phylum Chordata; class Amphibia; order Anura; family Ranidae; genus Lithobates; species Lithobates sylvaticus. The sequence goes on from CM053028.1 coordinate 444,948,310, forward strand.
GTTTCTTCAATTGGAAGATACCTAAGATACCCAGTAGACACCTTTTAGTTACTTTAGGTAGTATTACTTGTCTATCATTTCCAATCACAGTGGTATAATTGAAGAGAGTACTGTACTATTGTTTCTCCTCACCAGTAGTCAAAAGTTTTATACCAGCCTTATTGTGCCACCTTTGTACATAATAATATAATTTAGATCATGACAATGATCATATTCTCTGTTCACTAATTACAGTAAGCTAACACAAAGAAACAATTATCTTACTTTTCTTATTACACTAACCTTTCTATAGCAATAATGAGTCTTCCCATCTCTTGAGGAGACACTTCCTATCCTCATCCAGACCAGCTCAACAAAATTGGGTCCAAAGCAAGTATGGGACATGGGGCCGAAATGTCTTGTGTATTGCACTTTAAACTGCTGGCCTCTGGTTTCAATTACAAACATAATACCAACCCCATTTTTTTGGAAAAAAAAATAGGCCTTTATGTGGTAGCACTTAAAGTACGTGATACAGTTGTCACCCAAAAAGAGGTCCCTGAAAAAGAACTATTGTCCTTACCTCTTCACTGCCCGTGACTCTTGTCCTTGCTTTCTTTAGAATTATTAGCTGTTGAAGAATCTTCTCTATTGTATACTTTTCTGTGTGCGTAGGATGCTGGATTTACCAATGTTATGGCTCCATCAGATGGCTTGTATGTCACTACAAGATGAAGTAGTGATGAAAAATCTAGATGGAACCACAAAACACAGTAGGCACAGTAGGGGATCAGGGATCCAACAACCCTGGAAGTGTGTTGGATCCCTGATCCAACAGAAAACAAGATTTAGAAATTGCCAGCACTCCAATATATTCTTTTCAATGATTTATTGTTAAAAACTTCATGTCACACAGGTCAAATATCCAGTGTTTCAGATACTTACAGTGTCCTTTCTTCAGGGTGACTCAAGGATCACTGAGAAAGGGACCACGCAAGGCCCTGAAACATTGGCTATTTGACCTATGTGACATGAAATACTATGCGCTACATAGTACTTAAAGTATAACTAAATGAAAAGCTTTTTCTTTTGTTTTGGACAGAATATAGAGAGATCAGTACACCTGCCAGTTTTTATTGTGGTCTGTGCCCCATTAAGGAGATCCCCCCTCTCTATTTGTCCTGTTTACCATTATCATTGAAAGTAAAAGTAAAAGAAAATCCCAAATTTTGGGTTGTCCGCAGAAAAGTAATAGAGGGGAAATCTTTGATTGGTGACCGGGGGTCCTCATGGGATTCCCTTAATTTTCAGGGATTTCCTCTTACTTCCTGTTTTGGCTATGGGACAGGAAGTGAAGGGAAATCTCCCCAATGGGGCACAGATGGCAAAAACTAACCAACAGGGGTTATAACCCTCCCTTATTCTACCCATAGTGAAAAGAAAAGTTTTGCCTGTAGCTCTACTTTAAAGCCTAATTCTGCCACTACAGACAGTCCCTGGATTACAAGCAAGATAGGTTCTGTAGGTTTATTCTTAAGTTGAATTTGTATGTAAGTTGGAACAGGTACATTTTTTAAGTGTAACTAAAGCCCAAAAAATTATATTTAAGTTTTTTGGATAGCATGGAGAAGGGTTAACACCCCTGTAATGTTTTGTTTTGCTGTCTGTACCCCTGTTCAAAAGATTTCACTTCACTTTCTATCCCTGTGACAATTGTATTTTGAACATTTTGGGTTGCCCTGTAAACAAGGATTGGTGATAAAGCTTCAGTGGAGACACCTTTTTCCATGATAACTCTTACAGGAGTAAAATTTCCCTTCCTAGGGGTAGATTTTCTCTCACTTCCTGTTGTCTCCCTCCGTTTGTAAGTATGAGTCGTATGTAAGTCGGATGTATGTAACTCGGGGACTGCCTGTATGTGTGTGTATACAATACTGTTCAAAACTTTTAGGCAAGTGTGGAAAAAATGCTGTAAATTAAGAATGCTTTCAGAAATAGAAGTGTTAACCAGGTGCGGATCGCTCTATAGCTGTTATACTGCTACAGGGTGGCTGTGCTGCGCAGGATCACGTATATATACGTGATCCTGCACTTTTGGATAGTAAGCGTGAGTGTGCTAACTCCCGTTGTGATTCTACACACCCGATGTCCGCCGACACCCACTGATCGTTCGGTACACAAGCAGAACGGCAGTCTATCTATATAAACAAGACAGATTGCCGTTCTGTCAGAAGGGAAAGACACGGATCCATGCCTTCCCCTAGTGAAAACACCGCCCACACTACACTAAAACATTAGCTAGGCACCCTGTTAACCCTTTAATCGCCCCTGATGTTAACCCATTCCCAGCCAGTGTCATTAGTACAGTAACAGTGCAATTTTTTAGTACTGATCACTGTTTTAGTGTCACTGGTCTCCAAAAAAGTGTCACTTAGTTTCCAATTTATGTGTGGCAATGTCGCAGTCCAGTAATAAGTCGCTGATTGCTGCCATTACTAGTAAAAAAAAAAATAATAATAAAACATTCTATAAATCTATCCCATAGTTTGTAGACGCTATAACTTTTGCGCAAACCATCAATATATGCTTATTAGTTTTTTTTTAACAAAAATAGGTAGCAGAATACATATTGGCCTAAATTGATGAAGAAATTCAATTTTTTATTTAATTTTTTTGGATGTGTTTTATAGCAGAAAGTAAAAAATATATTTTGTTTGTTTTTTCTTTAATTGTCAGTCATTTTTTGTTTATAGCTCCAAAAAAATGCAGTGGTGATCAAATACCACCAAAAGAAAGCTCTATTTGTGGGGAAAAAAAGAACAAAAATTTATTTGGGTACAGAGTTGTACAACCGTGCAATTGTCAGTTAAAGAAACACAGTGCCGTAGCACAAAAAATGGCCTGGTCAGGAAGGGGGGTAAATCTTCGGGAGCTGAAGTGGTTAATGGCTTATTTTTTTTATCAATTACCAAAATGCAAAGTAAATGAACAGAAGAGAAATTCAAATCAAATCAATATTTGGTGTGACTACCCTTTGCCTTCAAAACAGTATAAATTCTTCTAGGCACACAGTTTTTGAAGGAACTCAGCAGGTAGGTTGTTCCAAACATCTTGGAGAACTAACCACAAATCTTCTGTGAATGTAGGCTGCCTCAAATCCTTCTGTCTCTTCATGTAATCCCAGACAGACTCAATGATGTTGAGATCAGGGTTCTGTGGGGGTCAAACCATCACTTCCAGGACTCCATATTCTCCTTTACATTGAAGCTAATTGTTAATGACATTGGCTGTATGTTTGGGGTCGTTGTTCTGCTGCAGAAAAAAATTGGGGCCAATCACACTCCTTGCCTGATGGTGTGGCATAATGGATACATATCTGCCTGTATTTCTTACCATTGATACACCATTGGTCCTGACCAAATCTCCAACTCCATTTGCAGAAATGCAGCCCCAAATCTGCAAGGAAACTTCACCATGCTTCACAGTTGCCTGCAGATGCTCATTATTGTACCGCTTTCCAACCCTTTGGCAAATAACTGCCTCCTGTTACAGCCAAATATTTGGTGCTCTGATGAACTCCAGGCCCAAGAGGGTTAAGGCAGTGCTGGAAAATAATGGTGGCCACACAAAATGTTGACACTTTGGGCCCAATTTGGACATTTTCACTTAAGGGGTGTACTCACTTTTGTTGCCAGCAGTTTAGATATTAATGGCTGTGTGTTGAGTTATTGTGAGGGGACAGCAAATTTACACTGTTATACAAGCCGAAACACTCACTACTTTACATTGTAGCAAAGTGTCATTTATTCAGTGTTGTCACATGAAAAGATATAATAAAATATTTACAAAAATATGAGGGGTGTACTCACTAGGGCTGCAACTAACGATTATTTTCATAATCGATTATTTGGCCGATTATTGTTTCGAATAATCGATTAATCGGTTAATAACCTTAAAAAAAAAGCGTGGTGTATAAATTTAGTTAAAATGTAAAGTTTAAAAAAAAAAAAAAGGCAATTTATTCTTAAATATCTCTATGCAGTGGTAAATATAAATAACCAACTATATGGTTAGGGAGAAAAATATTTAATCCACTCTGAGAATAACAGACAGAAGGGATACACTTTTTTTGGCCAATTAGTTGTTGGGCAGATTAAAAAACACAAGTTTCTGCCAAAACGCATTACATGCTTTTCTGCAGCTTCTCCATTGAAGTATATTGAACCAAAAAAGCACTGTTTTGCGTTAAAAAAAAGTCCATGACCCTTTCCAAACAGCAGCTGCTGAAAAAAGCATAGATGTGAACGTGTCCCATAGTAAACCATGTGAATGAACTGTAGTTCGTTTCTGCAAAAAGCACCAAAAAACACATAGGTGTGAACCAGGCCTGAGACGTTTAGTAACATAATGGGGGTTAAAAAAACTAAAATTAGCCCTTATATAGGACAAAAACAAAGCAGATAATCACTACTGTAAGGGGTTCATTTTTTTTTACTGTAGAACTGTGAAAGTAATATTTACAGTAGCGATTATTTGCACTTTTTGTACTATAAAGGGCTAATTTTAGTTTTTTTTTTTTTAACCCCATTATGTTACTGGCCGATTAATCGATTATGAAAATAGTAATCGATTAATTTCATAATCGATTAGTTGTCGATTAATCGATTAGTTGTTTCAGCCCTAGTACTCACTTTTGTGAGATACTGTATATATATATATATATATATATATATATATATATATTTATTATTTTTTATTTTTTAAGTGTCCCCAGCAGGTTTTCAAAACAAAAAAGCAGCTCTGGCTGCAATACTCACTTATGCAGTAATTCCTTTCCACCAATAGATGTCCTCATGAGTCATTCAACCCAGAAGACTGAGGGCATCCTATGAAGTGCAGTACATCATAGATCTACCCCATGGCATTGTACACTTACATCCCTGTGTCAACATGGCATTCTACACTTACATCCCTGTGTCAACATGGCATCCTACACTTACATAAACTGAAGAGACCAGAATTAACATAATCGCGATGTGCTATCACATTCAAGCTTATAAGCAGTAAATATAAAAAAAATATATGTATTGAGTTTTTGAGACTTTAGAGACTAAAGTCTTAAGCCCCATACACATGGTCGGACAATCCGCGGACCAGGTCGGTCGGATCCTGTCCGTCATACTTTGTCTGATGTTGGTTTTGCGTACACACGGTCGGACAAAGTTGTCGGAAAATCCGATCATTCTGAACGTGGTGACGTTTGTTGCCTACGATGGGACTACGTAGAGGCTAGTAGCCAATAGCTTTGGTCTTGTAATGTGATCTGAGCATGCGTAGCACTTTGTCCGGTCGGACAACCGTACACACGATCGGATTTGGTGTGATCGGACCGGGTTGTCGGCAAATCTATCCAGCAGGAGATAAGACTTTGTCCGTCGGACAATCCGACGTACACTGTCCGATGGTGCATACACACGGTCTGATTTTTCAACAACATTGTCCGATCGGACAGAATCCATGAAAAAGTCCGACCGTGTGTATGGGGCTTTAGTTGACCTGCTCTTAAAACTACCAGTGCCTTCTGTTTATCACTGAAGTCACAGTAAAATAATGAAAAGGTTTACACATCTGCTCAGTCTTGTGACAAACTGTTAATACAAAGTCCAATACATCAACCAAGAACATACCATATGCAAGATAAAGAGTGATAGAATGACCCATAAATATTCATGCCATCCAATATGAAATACATAATTTTCTACTTTTGTCGCCTTGGCAATTTATATTGTAATAGTTTAGCTTAGCAATATAGTACATGCTGTTCACACATTGATTGGAGGCTATACCTGGATGCAATATATTTGATGTATTCTCTTAAAAAAATGGAGGAATGAAACCTTTTGTGAAGATCCAGTAAAGCTAATCCAGACCTAGGTATGCATAAGACACAAAATATCAGAATGCTGCTATCCATATTTATTTTATAGGATGCTTGGCTTAGTATTCCTGCATAAAATGTATGGGTTATAATAAACAAAGCCAAACAGATTACAAAAAACAAAATAAAAAAAAACCTATGGCTATGGTCAGATATGCACTTTGCACAAGAGATGTGTTTTGTATTTTTTTTTCTAGCTTTATTAATACAAATGTATCACATTGTCACCTGATAGTGTTTTGGAAAGGGGGGGGGGTCAAGGTATGCAGCATCTTAGTACACTCTTTCTGACTTTATTGGTAAGTGGTCTTATAGTCCCATGCACACAGGCATTTAAATGTATGCTCCAAATATGCTCGATTTTATTTTTGGCAGGAAAAAAAATCTCCAATAATGCGTACGCATGCACATTTATGCACGTATGGAGACATGTTTATAGGCTTATGGAAATTACTAGCCAGAATATTAATTTATTCTAGCAATTGGAATACATTTACCCTCATATGTATGCATTTATGTGTGCTTACGTGTGTAAATTATGCTCATAAGCTCCTCTCTGAATGCAGCTTTGGTGCGTTTTTTTTCCTTTAAACGCGGCCACATAGGCTAATGTAGAACTGCGCTTAGAGGCATTAAAAAATAAATGCTGCACCCCTATAAAAGTAGAATATTTTTATGCCCGTATGCATAAGGCCTTAAATAAAAGCTGTATTGTCACATAACCACCAGGCTATTCTTTGTGCTGTACTGGATAGTTTATCTTTACTGTACTGGATAGTTTATCTTTACTGTACTGGATAGTTTATCTTGCATTGACTTGATGTTGTGGTGTATCAGAGACGGTTCTTTCAGCCCCCTCGATAAATCAGGCATTTAAATTTAAAAGGAGTGAAATAGCTGAAAGAAGGATACTGATTGGTTATGTATTGTCAGTTGAGTTCTAAAATGACTCCAGGAAATTCTGCATGATCCACATTAATCTATTAATTTATATTTCGGAGTTGCCAGATGACCTGTACAAAATGTAGCAACAGCATCAAATTCCATTGTGCAATGTTTGAACTGTCTTAGCTGCAAGATGTTTCACAAGGGCTGGTTGCAATCTGTTAGCCTTTTATAGGAGAAAAGGACACCTCTCAATATGTAGATACAATTCTTTTTATTCTGTAAGAACATACTTCCTAAATAGCCCTTTTATACCAGAAGCAAGTTTTTTTAACAACTTGCATACACATTTAGCATTCTTCTCTCTTTATACATATTGGAATTGGGAAAAGATGGATCATTCTTAAGCCTCATACACACTATTAGCTTTTCTGCAAATGTCCTCAGATTTACCAAAACCATATAATATGAGGTCAAACCTTAAGGCCGGCTTCACACTGGGGCGGTGCAGGGCGGCGACTGTTCTGTCCATCAGATGGATATATTCTGATTATCTGCATTTGTGTTGTTGTAAATGACATTTAATGTTGTTACCTTTTATAGGAATCATTTGCAGAGCTTAGGCGCCATCTAGCGTCCTTTTTTGGTATTGCTTCTGTGTGTATATTTTATTAATAAAGTTTATAACCTAGGAAGTACTTGGAAAGCAAAGTATTCTGGGTAAAGTCTCACAGGAAGAGACACATTCATCATGCTTTTCAGACTGCAAGAGGTCTTGTTTCAATCTCTTACCATCAATCCCTTATTGAACTTAAAAAGTAAGTTTTACTGTCTCATATTGTACTGTGTATATTTGTCTTTGAAATGTATGCTAAATTTATGGGATATTGTACTTATCAAGGTTTATTCTTGTTATTTGTAGTTTCACCTAGCTTGTTCCAATAAACTGCGATCGAAGAAATATGGTATCATGTTTATGGGATAAGAATGGTTTAGCTGAATGTCCTTGAGACAGAACAGTGAAATTTTTAAGCTGACCTCTGAAGGGAAGATAAGCTGACTTCGGAAGTCTGTACAGCCTGGGGCTACACAGTACCATACAGTCAGAAGCCTTAAAGAAGCAGGCCTGTGGGAGGCAAAGCAAGCAGCCACGCTACACAGAGACGCGCTCTGTCAAGCAGCACCGACACTAGAACGGTCTCTATACAGCAAGACAGCTTCTTCCCCGCAGCCATGTCTCACAGTAGAACATCTTCTTACAAAACACGATCACAAGCAAGCTCATCTAGGTCATCTGTCGCAAATGCAGCAGCTATCGCCCGTTCGAAAGCGGAAGCAGCAAGAGCCAGGGCCGCATTCGCAGACCAAGAGCTGCAGATGAAAAAAGAAAAGGCCCACCTTGAAGCAGAAAGGGTGAGACAGGAACAAGAGAGAGAGCAAGAAAGAGTACGCATGGAACAAGAGAGAGAGCAAGAAAGGGTGAGACAGGAACAAGAGAGAGAGATGGAAAGAATACGCCTGGAAGACGAAAGAGCTCAGCAAGAGGCATCTCTGAAACTGCAGCAAGCTATCTTAGAAGCTAACATGGAGAAGCTGGCAGTGGAACGAGATGCTGCCGCCGCCATTGCAGAAGCAGAAGCTCTTGAAGCAGCCATCTACGATGAGCCAAGAGCAGGTAGCAGCATACCAGGCCTAGAGGAAGAACACCAAGATTCCTTGCAACGCACGTCGGATTATGTCTACCAGCACTGTGACCCAAGCAGCATCCCACAACAAGAAATTAAACATGATGTCAGAGAGTCACACCAAATCAAGCAGCAACAAGACGACCTTAGACCCCAGTGCTACAGGCAAGAAAAATCTGACAGTGTTCCAGACGTTCCAGTCCCAACCAAACCTTCTACTCCACAAGGTACTCAACCTTCATACAAACATCAAACACCTGTCTTCACTCCAAAGGTGTATGCAACGAGCCGGTACGAACTGCCAACCGCATGCAAGTTTGAGCCCAGAGAGCCTAAAGAAGAGACTTCTATCAGGTATGCCTTTACACCGCACCACAATACACCAGCAGCCTACCCCAATGCCAATCAGGCTACTGTAGACTTTGCCAAGTTCCTGGCCAAACGCGAGTTAGTTACCCAAGGACTTGCCAAATTTAGTGATCGCCCTCAACATTACAGGGCGTGGCGATCCTCTTTCCAGAGTGTTATCCAAGGTCTAGATCTATCTTGCAGACAACAAATAGAACTCCTTGTAAAGTGGCTTGGCAATGATTCTGCTGAACACGCCAAAAGGATCAGAGACATTAATATAAACCACCCTGAGATAGGCCTTACAAACATCTGGAACAGACTGGATAGATGTTATGGCTCACCAGAGGCTATAGAGAGTACACTGTTTAAAAGGATAGAAGACTTTCCAAAAATACCTAGCAGAGGTTACCAAAGACTCAGAGAATTCAGTGACCTATGTATGGAGTTACAAGTTGCTAAAGCGGAAGGTGACTTACCTGGCCTTTCTTATCTTGACTCTGCCAGAGGTATTAACTCCTTAGCTCAAAAACTTCCTTATGAGTTACACGAAAGATGGATTGCTCATGGCTGTAACTACAAACGGAAACACAATGTGCCCTTTCCACCATTTAGTGAGTTTGTGGACTTTGTAGACAGACAAGCAGGAACGAAAGATGACCCCAGCTTCATTTTTCCAGTGTCTTACATCATTTCTGCTGGCCCTAAGCAACTCAGGGCTCCAGTAGCAGTGCACAAAACTAACATTTCTTCTCACAGATTTGCAGAGTTTCAGCCAGAGGATCAAGTCAATGACCCTACGAAGTTCTGCCCTCTACATAAGATGCCACATCCTCTTCTGAAATGCAGAGCCTTCAGGACAAAGACCATCCAGGAACGCAAAGCTTTCCTCAAAGAGAACAACATCTGTTACAAGTGCTGCTCTTCGTCTACACACTTCGCCAAGGACTGTAAGGTCAGTGTCAAATGCACAGAGTGTGACAGCACAGAGCACCACACAGCTTTACACCCAAAGCCTACTCCAAGAACCTTCCCACCTGTCCATGGTGACAAGGAGCAAGGCAGGGAGACCAAAGACTCTAGTACAGATACCACAGCAATCACTTCACAGTGCACTGAAGTCTGCAAAGGAAGTACAGGTGGCAGATCTTGCTCTAAAATCTGTCTAGTGAAAGTTTACCCAAAGGGACGCAGAGACAAAGCAGTCAAGCTCTACGTCATTTTGGATGATCAGAGTAATAAGTCACTAGCCAGACCTGTGTTTTTTGACATTCTAAACCTTAAAGGCCCCAGCAGCCCCTACTCCCTTAGGACTTGTGCAGGTACAGTGGAAACGGCGGGGAGAAGAGCTGACGGCCTACAAATTGAATCTATGGATGGTAAGACATGCCTACCCTTGCCGACCATAATAGAGTGCAACCAGATGCCAGACAACAGATCGGAGATTCCCACACCAGACGCAGCAGCTCACCAGACTCACTTGAAGCACATAGCACATCTCATACCAGAACTTGATGATCAGGCTCAGATAATCTTACTCCTAGGGAGGGATATCTTGCAAGTCCACAAAGTAAGGAAACTGATCAACGGTCCTAAAAGTGCGCCATATGCCCAAAAGCTGGATCTTGGGTGGGTCATTATAGGTGATGTTTGCCTGGGAGGTGCACACAAACCGGCATCTGTTAATAATCTGCTCACTAGTACCCTCGAGAATGGTCGTCCTTCTCTGTTCCAACCCTGTCAAAATCGCATCCTCATAAAGGAGCTACCGCACAACAACCCTGTACCTCTTCCTTTCCTAAGTTCCCTCTGTGACAGCAATGCCTATGACAATGACCAAAGCGACTTAGGACACTCAGTGTTCAGGAGAACAACGGAAGACAACCAGGTAGCAATGTCCATTGAGGATAGAATCTTCCTAGAGGTTATGGAAAGCAGTATGAGAAAGACGTGTCTAATAACTGGGTAGCACCTCTTCCCTTTAGGCCACAAAGACAACGTTTGCCTAACAACAGGGAACTAGCATATAAACGCCTCACTTCCTTAAGACACAATCTGCAAAGGAAACCAGAGATGAGAGAACATTTCTTTTCCTTCATGGGCAAAATACTCCAAAATGGCCATGCTGAGGTAGCTCCAGACCTCAAAGACTCAGAAGAATGTTGGTACTTACCCATATTTGGCGTCTATCACCCTAAGAAGCCAGGGCAGATTAGAGTGGTGTTTGATTCCAGCGCCAAGCATGAAGGTGTCTCTCTAAATGATGTCCTTCTTTCTGGCCCTGACCTCAACAACAGACTATTGGGAGTACTTCTCCGCTTCCGCAAGGATTCAGTCGCATTCATGGCAGACATACAACAAATGTTCTATTGCTTTCTTGTTAAGGAAGAACACCGAAACTTTTTGAGGTTTCTCTGGTTCAGGGACAACAACCCCTTTGGAGACATCACAGAATACCGCATGAAGGTGCACATATTTGGCAACAGCCCTTCCCCTGCAGTTGCTATATATGGCCTCAGACACTCTGCTAGAGTGGGAGAGTCAGAGTATGGGTCAGATGTCAGACAATTTGTGGACAAGGATTTCTATGTAGATGATTGCTTGAAATCACTACCCACAAATGAAGCCGCAATCAGTCTCCTCAAAAGAACTCAGGCAATGCTTGCGTGTTCCAACTTAAGGCTCCACAAGATTGCTTCCAACAGTAGAGAAGTTTTAGAAGCCTTTCCTGTCCAAGACCATTCCAACGAGTTAAAGGACTTAGATCTAGGCACAGACTCACTTCCCATGCAACGCAGCCTTGGTTTGCTTTGGGACTTAAGATCTGACACCTTCACTTTCCAAGTAAACACAGAAGAAAAACCCTTTACCCGTAGAGGTGTCCTGTCTACCATAAACAGCCTATACGATCCTTTAGGCTTTGCAGCACCTGTCACCATCCAGGGTAAGGCACTACTCAGAGACTTAACCTGTGAGTCGCTAGATTGGGACCACCCTCTCCCCACCGACAGGAAGAACCTATGGCTAGAGTGGAAGAACTCACTAACAGCGCTATCCAATCTTAAAATTCCACGCCCATATGCACCTCTGTCATCTGCAGATGTTCAGATGCAAAGACTTTGTGTGTTTGCGGATGCTTCTGTTAAAGCAATTGCTGCTGTAGCTTACCTGAAAACCATAGACACTAAAGGACAAAGCCACATAGGGTTTGTAATGGGAAAAGCAAAACTTGCACCACTGCCTGAACACACCATACCCAGGCTGGACACTTCAAGTTTCATTAATTCTCTTAGACGTTTCATTGCAATCCGAGGCCCAGTGAAACTCATTCGCTCTGACAGAGGATCTAACTTTGTAGGAGCAGTAAAAGAACTGCAAATTCCTTCCAACTTGGACATCCCCAGTGTAAAAAGGTATTTGAGTAAGCAAGACTGCACGTGGATCTTCAATCCACCTCACTCTTCTCACATGGGAGGTGTGTGGGAGAGGATGATAGGCATAGCCCGCAGAATTCTTGACTCTATCTTCCTACAAGTAGGAACTGCAAGGCTTACTCACGAGTGTTTAGTGACATTTATGGCAGAGGTTACAGCCATCATTAACGCCAGACCCTTAACTTCAATTTCAAGTGACTCTGAAGATCCAATGGTTCTCACACCTACCATGTTGCTCACGCAAAAGACTGGTCCTGTAGGTACTCCAGCTGGAGAGTTTTGTGAGAAGGACCTTTACAAACGTCAATGGAGACAAGTTCAAACTCTTGCCAATACCTTCTGGAGTCGGTGGAGGGAGCAATACACATCTACTCTTCAAATAAGGAGGAAGTGGCACTCAGAAAAACCTAACCTTAAACTTGGTGATGTTGTGCTCATGAGAGATTGCCAGACACTAAGGAACATGTGGCCTTTAGGTCTAGTCACCAAAGTACTGCCAAGCAAAGATAATCTTGTCCGTAAGGTCGAGGTCAAGACCTTTCAACAGAATGAGGCCAAAGTGTTCTTGAGACCAGTGACTGAGCTTGTTCTGTTACTTTCTACGGAGGACTCTGTTAGTGACGTCACTTGACGTCAGGCGGGGAGTGTTCTGTCCATCAGATGGATATATTCTGATTATCTGCATTTGTGTTGTTGTAAATGACATTTAATGTTGTTACCTTTTATAGGAATCATTTGCAGAGCTTAGGCGCCATCTAGCGTCCTTTTTTGGTATTGCTTCTGTGTGTATATTTTATTAATAAAGTTTATAACCTAGGAAGTACTTGGAAAGCAAAGTATTCTGGGTAAAGTCTCACAGGAAGAGACACATTCATCATGCTTTTCAGACTGCAAGAGGTCTTGTTTCAATCTCTTACCATCAATCCCTTATTGAACTTAAAAAGTAAGTTTTACTGTCTCATATTGTACTGTGTATATTTGTCTTTGAAATGTATGCTAAATTTATGGGATATTGTACTTATCAAGGTTTATTCTTGTTATTTGTAGTTTCACCTAGCTTGTTCCAATAAACTGCGATCGAAGAAATATGGTATCATGTTTATGGGATAAGAATGGTTTAGCTGAATGTCCTTGAGACAGAACAGCGACGGTAAAGCAGCGCTATATTTAGCGCTGCTTTACCATCGTTTTACCCGCGGTATGCGGCCGCTAGCGGCCGAAAAAGGGTTAAAAACCTCCGCAAAGCGCCGCTACAGCGGCGCTTTGCCGGCGGTATCCCCGCGGTGTCCCATTGATTTCAATGGGAAGGAGCGGTATAGGAGCGGTGAACACACCGCTCCTTCACCGCTCCAAAGATGCTGCTAGCAGGACTTTTTTTACCGTCCTGCTAGCGCACCGCTCCAGTGTGAAAGCCCTCAGGGCTTTCACACTGGAGACACAGCAACAGCTGTTTCGGGTCGGTTTGCAGGCGCTATTTTTAGCGCAATATCGCCTGCAAACCGCCCCAGTGTGAAAGCAGCCTAAGTGCCGGTTCACACTGAGGCAGCGCGACTTGCAGCGCGACTGCCTCAGGCGACCTGCACATGACAGCAGCGGCGACTTGCAAAACGACTTTTGTATAGAAGACGTCAATGCAAGTCGCCTGAAGTTGCCCCAAAAGTAGTACAGGAACCTTTTACTAAGTCGGAGCGACATGAGTCGCTCCTATTAGAACGGTTCCATAGTACAGAATGAGACACGACTTGTCAGGCGGCTAAGTCGCCTGACAAGTCGTCCCAGTGTGAACCGGCTCTAAGCCCCCGTACACACGGTCGGAAATTCCGACCACAAAATCCGACGGATTTTGTGGTCGGAATTTCCGACCGCGTGTACGGGGGCTTAGTGCCGGTTCACACTGGGATGACTTGTTTTTGTCCGACACTGGTGTTGCATACACACGGTCAGACAAAGTTGTCGGAAAATCCGATCATTCTGAACGTGGTGACGTTCGTTGCGTACGACGGAACTACGTAGAGCCTAGTAGCCAATAACTTTGGTTTCGTAATTTGATCTGAGTATGCGTGGCACTTTGCCCGTCCGAATTCTCTACACACGATCGGAAAAAGTCCGATCGGATTTTGTTGTCGGAAAATTTGAGAGCAGGATCTCACATTTTTTCCGTCGGAAATTCAGATGGTCCGATGGAACCCACACATGGGCGGATTTTTCGACAACATGGTCCGATCGGACATTTTCCGTCTGAATTTCCGACCGCGTGTACGGGCATAAGAGTTTCAATTTGTATACAATCAGGCAGGCCCTTGCACTACATGGTTTTGGTATATCTGAAGACAAAAATATGCAGAAAATCTAATAGTGTGTATGGGGCCTTAGAGATTTGGCCATTGACCACTGCACATTTAAAAGGAACAGGAAAAATCGAATTCTGTCCTGTTAAACTATTAATATTAATAAAGGCAGTGAGAACTTTAGAAATTGGGATATATATATATATATATATATATATATATATATATATATATATATTTATAGTTCTGGGCACATGATCATTTCCAGGTGATTGGTCACATAGTACTCACTGAAATGGAGGCTCACTGTTCACCAGGGTCGTTGACCTCTACCTGAACAAGACCCTCATGTCAGTTTTACAAAAAACACATGACCACCAACACCACAATGCTGGTAAAGTTAATGGCACCATTTTTTAAAGTAGCAGATTCTGAATTACTAAGTATTATTACTTGAGTATCTTGTTAAAAAGTCAATTTCACCCTCTGCTCAGTTGTGAGTGCTTGTTGGCAATCACATGCTGGTTTCTTACCAACCCTCAGAAATACCAGAAGCACAAAATCTCCACCAAAAATACATTTGTCTGTAGCAGCCTTTACAGCCAACTGATGTCAGTTAAATTCTCTCAATAAATAGTTCATAATGTACAATACACAAATAATCTGGAAAATACATCACTACAAACTTCCAACCAGTACGCTTGTCTCTAGACCTTGGTCCTAAATTATGTTATTAAAGATGTGGCCTTTAGGAACCATCGTCTTTTCCTCAAGCATGAGTAAAAGACATACAGTAAGGAAGGTCCTGAAAGCTTGCATCTTTAATAAATTAGGTTAGCCAAAAAAAGGCATCAAATTAACTGCGAATTTGTACATTGAACAATGGCTAACACTTTCCAAAACTCCACTATCTCCAGTGCTTACAAAGAGAGCGAAGTTAAAATGTATTTCAAGTGTTGATTCAGTTGGAATTTAAAGAGCAATACTAGTGGGGCAAATTATGGCAAGATTCACCTCTATATCATATGGTAATAAGCATGCTCTGTTGCACATTCATTTAAATGCACAGCCCAACACATAGACATCTCACCAAACAAATGCATGTACCTATTGTTTGTTTTTAAAATGCAGCACACCATAACGCATTGGTAATAGGTTATCAAACGTCATAGTGCGCTGTAAGGCATGTGCATTACCAAGGTGCATTGGGGTGCCTTTGAGAATGAATGGCACTTGCAGTACACCTAAAAGAAAAAAAAAATTCAGCCCTACAGCATGTACCTTAGATCAACACCAATTCATGTACTTCAGGCCTCAAGTTAGCCCCAGTGCATGCACTTTAATATTTAGATCAGCTCCAATGCACATATTCTTGCAGTGAACAGATGTGAATGGAGCCTAATGCAAGCAGCCTATGCTTTTTGGACAGCCAGTGGTGACATTTTTCTGCAGTAACTTGTCCCTCTGCTCCAACCCCAGGCAATAACAGCCATGTTACACTCTTGCAGTTTCTTCTGCATTATGTAGAAACCATTAGAGGATGGTGGCACCAGAATCAGGCAATGAACTAGGTACTGCAGCCAACCAGGCTTGGGAATTCTAGTAGGCCTATCACTTCTGAAGTCTTTAAGAGGCCAGTATGTGATTATGCTTGCCAGATATATACTTATCATATACTGTATATCTGTCTGCTGAGGATTTAGGAACTCTCTTGTGATAGAACACACCTAAAATGCAGCTCCCTAGCAATCTTTGCTGTGCAGCCTGTCTGGCCCCATAAGGCAACTCTCCAAATCTTCTCAGTCCTGCACCCTGGAGCTTCATCTCCCCAAACTTCATTCACTTTAATAGGTCCTTCATCTGCTTAAAAAGGTGTAAAAGAATCCTTTGCTGAAGTTACAGGAGTCAAAATTTTGAAGAGCATCTGGGTGTCTCCATTAAGCCGACAACAACAATTACCAGAGAGCTGAAAGCTAGGTGAATTACCAAAATGTTGGGGGGCAGAGGGTCCCTGAAGAATATAAACTGTACTAGAAGGGCATCTGTATTTCTTATTTATGAATGTTTCTATACTTTTACATGATCCAATCTGTGATTTTCATTTACTGGCAGATTTATTTACTGGCGGACTGGTGTAAATGTCTAAAAAATGTAGACATCTACACCAGTTATATGTGGTTCTAAAGCTTTTGAACAAACCAAATTTTCTTTTTAGATTCTAAGTCATAATTTTTTAAGCAGAAAACTGCAGAAGACATAAATATAGGAAAGGCAACAAATGGCTGGGTGTGTGTAAAAATACAGATCCTGCTATGCCAAGCCAGGCAGGAAACACCGGGAGAAGTATTTGTACAGGGCTGACTAGCCATAGGATCTTATTTTCTATAATCTAGGTTTCAGGGTACATAGCTAATGTTCTCAAACATCCTTATTGCATTTTCAGGATTCAGGAATGTCTGTAGTTTTCTTAGTGTTATTCTCCTTTGGTTGCAGACAGGGCTCCATAAGCAAACAGATATTTCCCACCATGTACAGCAAGCCACACACGTAGAAGGAGTAGTCATATTTCTGGGTGATGTCATAGATCCATCCTGCAAGAGGGAAGTGAAAGGTTTCGCTTAGAAGACATCTATCACACTGCAAAATACCTGTATAGGATGTAATGCCCTAAAGCAGGGATATGCAATTAACGGACCTCCAGCTGTTGCAGAACTACAACTCCCATGAGGCATAGCAAGACTCTGACAGCCACAAGCATTACACCCAGAGGCAGAGGCATGATGGGACTTGTAGTTTTGCAACAGCTGGAGGTCCGCTAATTGCATATCCCTGCCCTAAAGCATTTTAGCTCTTTTAGGGTCCATTCAGACTACTGCGTTGTGATAACGCATATTACTTACATTGGTGTGATGGACATTCATTCATTCTGAATATCCCCCCAGCACACCTTGCCAATAAACATGCATTGCAGTGCAATAAGGGGCAATGCACTAACATGTGTTGTGGTGCACCGATGCAGTTCACTTCCAGAAATGGTACATGCATCTTTTTTGATGCATTAGGAATGGACTGTCTTAACACAACACACGTTAGCACGTGGCATAACATGCATTAATTTGCTAAAGTACTGCAACATTGTGAATTATTACAATACTTTTTTCCCTTAAAAAATCTCATTGTGTTAAATTTGCTTATTAGGTAGAGTTCAGAAACAGGATTGCAAAAGGTTTTTACACAGTGTCTGGGGAAAGGTTATGCTGATTGTATAAAGACTTTTTGCAATCCTGTTGAATAGGGGTTGTTTGCATTCCTAATACTCCTGCAATTTTAACACAATGAAAAACTGGAAAAAATGATTGCGATAATAAAGTTAAGAGAATCTGAAAGATTTTGCTGACGCAGGGCTCATACACTTGAGTAAAGGTTAGGCCTTGCTGTCGTTCCTCCTGTGGGTGGGGAACCTGGCTACTGCCAGAAATGAGGGTTGCCGAATCAGTATGTACCGATGCTTTGAAGTGATATGCCATGAACAGAGCCTAACCCAGTGATGGCAAACCTTGGCACTCTAGATGTTTCGGAACTACATTCCCCATGATGCTCATGCACTCTGCATTGTAATTGAGCATCTTAGGCAATGTCGTTCCAAAACATCTGGGGTGCCAAGGTTCGCCATCACTGGCCTAACTGAGTGCCATTAAGCTATTGGTGCTGCTCAGCTCTCGTCAATGACATATACAGCAAACATACTGTACGGTGCATACATGTGCATATTCTTTACGTAGAGCCCAAAACTGTACAGAATTGTCAGTTGTGCCGGTCTATAAATGTTTTTGTATTTGTATGGTGTAACAAATTCTGCCATCTAAATGTGGGGTAGTGTGCTTTATAACAAAGGTTAGCTTTTCTTCCCCAGTCTGACACTCTTATATATGCAAGAAAGGAAATAGGTTTTATAAAGCAAGGTACAGAATGAAGCCATGAACTGCAGAACTGAAGTTACAAAGCTGCCCTAAGGGTGAGGAAATTAATATAAGTGTATTAGTCTAGTCTGCTAGCATAACCTGCTCTTCTCAAAGGTAAACATAACAATAAATGGCTTGCTGCTGTTAAAAGAATTCCCACTTTTTCAGAGAATTTGAAAACCTATTTTAAAGCAGAACTCCTGCCAAAAAAAAAATCAAAAACTTAATAGACCTTTAAAATATCAAATAAATGTAGCTTCTACTGCAATATTCTCCTTCATTCCAGAGATTTCTCCCACAATAAAATATTTCTGGCACTAAGTGTCCTCAGTCTGGCCAGTATTATTTGGCCCTTCTTCTCTGAGTCCAAGTCAACTTGGACCCACCCCAGCCTGAACAGTGAAAGGAGAAGCAGTACATAATCACCTCTCAGTCACTGTGCTTTCTCCTCCTATTAGCATGCTTCTTGTCAGCACATGTACTGATTTCTCCTTGTTCTGCTTTTTCCTCTCACACCTCAGCCCTGCTATAGAGGTTGTGCAAGAGGCCAGGTCAAATGCAGGTAGTTACACTGCTTGCATTTAAAAAAAATACAGCTATTACCTTTTGTACCACCACCCTCTCCCTTTAGACTGTAAGCTCCATGAGCAGGGCCCTCCTATTCCTACTGTATTGAACTGTATTGTAATTGTACTGCCCCCCCCCCCTCTACGTTGTAAAGCGCTGCGCAAACTGTTGGCACTATATGAATCCTGTATAATAATAATAATCATGCAGTCATGTATTAAAAGAGAAGTATGGCCAAAGCTTTTTTGGCCATACTTCTCTTTTGGGTCATAGGAGTGCATTTATTTGTTCTCCTGTGACCTGAAGTCAGATGGTAGCAGACTTTTGCCCATTATCAGCTGACAGGGCAGAACCAGGGCAGACTCTTGAAGGGTCCAGACAATTTTGTCGGGATCCAACTGACTGCCTGACTGACAGCTAGCCCCGCCTTTCAGCAGGTGGCTGAAAGCTAGATGTGCCCACCCCCTCCCCTGCCTGGGGCACCAGTGAGTGCTGGAACAGTAGAGCTGAGAGCGGTGACTGACAGATCAAGAACTGAGCGATTAGTGGTCATGTGATTACTCACTTCTTGCTCTTACAGCTGTCATGGGACAGCTGCACCTCGGCACTAATGCGGTAGCATAGAGGTGTGTGTGAAGGTTTGTTTTGTTTTTTTACATATCCCACACTTCTTCTTTAATAATTGCAGAGCTGCGTTAATTTGCCATTTTATATCTGCATAGAGTTCAGCTTCAATTCATGCATAAAAAAAAACAGGTATACCAAGTTCAGAGTTATCTTGGCCTTGTATCTACAGCACACAGGTACATTCATACTTGTTTAGACTTGTATAATTTCAAGCCAAGAAAGTCTCTGAACACTGGCCAATGAAATAACAGCCGGGCTGCAGAATATACAAGTCAGATCAGGTGATTTTCAATCGAGAAACTCTTGCACACTGCTTCACACGTATTGATATTTGGTCATGGTAAACCTTTCATTATGTCGTTTAACTTTTCTCACTATCCCGTACAACTGTGTGTACCATAAAACCTTTCCCTATTCTGATACCACCCCACATGTTTCTCTTGTCATTTTAACAAACTTCTTTCTAATCAATGTGAGAAAATAACAAAATGTGTTTAGTAGGGATGAGCCGAACACCCCCCGGTTCGGTTCGCACCAGAACATACCGAACAGGCAAAGAATTTGTCAGAACACACGTACACCGTTAAAGTCTATGGGACACGAACATGAAAAATCAAAAGTGCCAATTTTAAGGCTTATATGCAAGTTATTGTCATAAAAAGTGTTTGGGGACCTGCCCCAGGGGACATGTATCAATGGTTCAGGAGGGGGGGAGCGCTCTCTCTTCCCCCTCTCTTTTCCTGCGGCCTGCCCGGTTGTGTGCTCGGATAAGGGTCTGGTATGGATCTTGGGGAGGACCCCTACGCCATTTTTTTTAATTTTGGCGCAGGATTCCCCTTAAAATCCATACCAGACCCTTCAGGTCTGGTATGGATTTTGGGGGGGGGACCCCTACGCCATATTCTTTTTAAATTTGGCACAGGCTCTTAATTTCCATTCCAAACCTGAAGGGCTTGGTATGGATTTTAGGGGGACCCCCACACAATTTTTTTTTAATTGTTGGTTCGGGGTAATGGACTGGGGTGGGAACCCATGTACTTTTTTCAATGAGTTTTATCTATATTGCTGAGACCCGACAATTCGTTACAGCCACGATTCGTTTTAAATGACAATTTTTCCTTTAGAAATGTCATTTTGCTGCGGTACTGTTCTAAACACGGAAAAAATGCGCCACTTTACAGGCATACTATAGACACCCCTCAGGCACGATATTTAATGGAATATTAAATTTTTATTGTTTCACTTCAAGCATTAAAAAGATCACTGCTCAAAAGTTTGCATTGATACATGTCCCCTGGGGCAGGACCCGGGTCCCCAAACACTTTTTATGAGAATAATTAGCATATAAGCCTTTAAAATTAGCACTTATGATTTTTCATGTTAGTGTCCCATAGACTTTAATGGTGATCCGGCGGCTTTCGAATTTGCCGCGAACACCGCATAATGATCGCTGGTTGGTCGAACAGGCGAACATCGGACTCATCCCTAGTGTTTAGGTGCTGTAATAAGAAATAAGTAACCCCTTTTTTTACCTTGTTGCCTTGCATATGCAAAATCAAAAAATTGTGGGAGACAATGTAGAGTTAACTTCCTGCAGAATAACTAAGGCTTGGGCTTATAATTTTCAAAAAATTTCATGAAATAACCTCCAATGGTCAGCTAAGGCATGTGTATAGTGATCAGTGCATGCTAGTGCTGTACTGAAAAAGAATAAGCAGTACAGGGGGTCCCCAGGTTACAAACGAGATAGGGACTGTAGCTTTGTTCTTAAGTTGAATCTGTTTGTGCAAAAAAGTGAAGGTGGCAGCACTTCAAGGATAAAAACAGCTTCTTTATTAACTCACATTATAAAATCTAAAATGTAGGATGCAAAAAAGACATGCACACAGTCCACAGACAGGCAGTAAGCGTGTTTCATACTCGGTGCTTATTCATTAATGAATAAGCACTGCATGTGAAATGCATTCACTAGCTGTCCATGGGCTGTGTGCATGTCTTTTTGCATCCTACATTTTATAATGTGAGTTAACCACTTCAGCCCCCTTCCTGACAAGGCAATTTTTTTGCAATACGGAACTGCGTCCCTTTAACTGACAATTGCGCAGTCGTGCGACGCTGTACCCAAACCCAAATTTATGTCCTTTTTTACCCACAAATAGAGCTTTCTTTTGGTGGTATTTGATCACCTCTGCGGTTTTTATTTTCTGCGCTATAAACCAAAAAGTGTGACAGTTTTGAAAAAAACACAATATTTTGTACTTTTTGCTATAATAAATATCCCAAAAAAATAACAAAAAAAATGATATTCTTCATCAGTTTAGGTCAATATGTATTCTTCTACATATTTTTGGTAAAAAAAATCGCAATAAGCGTATATTGATTGGTTTGCGCAAAAGTTATAGCGTCTACAAAATAGGGGATATATTTATGGCATTTTTATTTTTATTTTTTTTACTAGTAATGGCGCGATCTGCGATTTTTATCGGGACTGCAACATTGCGGCGGACAGATCGGACACTTTTTTGGGACCACTGACATTTATACAGCGATCAGAGATAAAAATAGCCACTGATTACAGTACAAATGTCACTGGCAGGGAAGGGGTTAACACTAGGGGACGATCAAGGTGTTAAATGTGTTCCCTAGGTGTGTTCTAACTGTGGGGGGATGGGACTGTCTCTACTCCCCTGTTTACACACACAGATCCAAGTTCCTGCTCTGTTACGAGCGATCGCGGGTGCCGGCGGACATCACGCCTGCGCATCAGCTCCGGGGACACGCGGTGCAATCGCCTGCTAGATCATCTTATAGGAGCGACATATACCTACGCCAATTTGCGCAGCTGTGCCAACCTGCCGCAGTATAACTGCGGCGGCTGGTCGGCTAGCGGTTAATAAAGAAGCTGTTTTCATCCTTGGAGTGCCGCCACCTTCACTTTTTTACTTTGATTGCTTGCAGTTGCAGACCGGGCAGGCACCCTATCAGCTGTGGATCTCCCTGTGTGTTGCTTTGGAGCAGTGTGTACCCTACATGTTTTTTAGTGCCCACATGTGATCCTGAGCTTCCATTACTGTAATCCAGTGATTGAAAGGGGCAGGTTTGGCACAGTCAGGCTCGGAGGAAAGGGCTAGATAAGGGGTGTTCAATCTGTGGCCCAAGACAGCTATGAATGTGGCCCAACACAAAATCATAAACTTACTCAAAAGTTAAAATTTTTGGGGAATTTTTTGTAAAAATGCATTTACACTTAGCCAACACAGGGCTGCAGAAGAATTTTACAATGTCACTTTACTGGAGTTTTGTCTTCCCAAAGAAAAAATATGATTTTTGTACTCACCGTAAAATCCTTTTCTCTGAAGTTTATTGACGGACACAGCACCTTTAATCTTGACCTTAGGGTTATAGCGCCACCTTCTGGAAAAGACTAGGCAGAACATGTTAAAAAACAGCAAAACTGCACAGTACCGTCAAGGGGGCGGTCCTACTGGCTATAACCCCTCACTCTGCTTCCAGCAGCTCAGTTCGTCAAAAAGCAGTACAAACCTAAATAGGAGGGGTGAGTGCTGTGTCCGTCAATGAACTTCTAGAGAAAATAATTTTACGGTGAGTACAAAAATCCTATTTTCTCTTTCGTTCATTGACGGACATAGCACATTTAATCTTGACCTTAGGGACGTCCCCAAGCAGTGTCAAAAACGAGGGGTGGGAACAGAAAGAAAATAAACTCCACCCATAACAACAAGAACTCCTCAACAGAGGAGTTGCAACCTTAAACGGCCGCCTGCAAAACCTTGCCGCCGAAGAATGCATTCGAAGATGCGCTCACATAAACCTTGTAAAATTTAGTGAAGGTGTGAACGGACGACCAGGTCGCCGCCTTACACACCTGGGAAATGGACGCTTGATGTCGGAAAGCCCAGAAGGCACCAATTGCCTTGGTAGAATGTGCCGTGACAGGAAAGGGGGGCGCCCGCCCCCTTATGGCATAAGCCTGAACCACGATCTGTCTGATCCACCTAGAAATGGTGGCCGACGAGACCGCCAGGCCCATCTTCGGACCAGCCACCAATACGAACAGTGAGTCCGACCTCCGAAAAGGAGCTGTAGCAGACAGAGCCTGGACCACATCCAAAGAATGCAAAGCAACCTCTTTGGGATGTGACAGCCGAGGACATAAGGACGGAAGCACAATGTCCTCATTTAGATGAAAGGCTGAATTAACCTTGGGAGAAACGAAGGCTGCGGGCGCAGCACCGCCTTATCCTTGTGGAGGACCAAGTATGGAGACTTGCAGGACAAGGCCGCCCATTCAGAAACCCTCCTCACAGATGTAATAGCCACTAGAAAGACTACTTTCTGAGAGAGTGTCAATAAGGGAATCTCCCATATGTTTTCAAACGGCGGTTTCTGAAGCACAGAGAGCACCAGATTCAAATCCCACTGAGGCAGCGGTGGTTGAACCGGAGGGCCCACATGTCGAACCCCCTGAACAAATGTACTCACCAATGAATGAGTCGCCAAAGGTCGCTGAAAAAAGACACCCAAAGCTGATATCTGCCCCTTAATGGTGCTTAATACAAGTTTCTGATCCACTCCTCGCTGCAAAAACAGCAGGATCCTGGAAACTGAATATGTACGCGGACGCCACCCCATCTCCTCACACACGGAGATGTAGGTATTCCACATACGATGATAAATCTTCAGAGAAAGAAGACTTCCGTGCCCTCAGCATAGTGGGGATTACCGAATCCGACAGTCCTCGGTCCCTTAGCACCTGGCTTTCAACAGCCATGCCGTTAAAACCAGTGACGGTAAAGCAGGATGAAGTATTGGACCTTGCAACAGAAGGTCCTCCCGCATCGGCAGCCGCCAAGGAACATCCGCCACCATTCTGACTATGTCGGCGTACCAAGGACGTCGAGGCCAATCTGGTGCAATCAGAATCACCGGAGTCCCCTTGGCCTCCACTCTGCGTAGCAGACGGGGTAGGAGCCTGAGCGGGGGAAGGCATAAATCAGCCGATAATGCCCCCATGGAGCCACCAACGTGTCTGCCAAGGGGTCTCTTGACCTGGCCACAAACCTCTGTACCTTCTGATTAACCTGAGAGGCCAAGAGATCCACATCTGTTGTGCCCCACCTTAGGCAAATAAGCCGAAATACATCCGGATGCAGTGATCATTCCCCCTGTTCCAGCAGCTGACGACTTAGGTAGTCCACCTGGCAGTTTTCCAAGCCCCGAAATGTATACTGCCGACAGAGCCGGAACGCGCCGCTCTGCCCACTCCAGTGCTGCAGCCGAGCTCCTTGTTCCTCCTTGATGGTTGACATAAGCCACCGCCGTGGCGTTGTCCGACTGGATCCTGACCAGATGCCCCTGTAACCTCTGTGACCATGTGGAGAGGCACCCCCTGATAGCCGAAGCTCCAGCACATTGATTGGCAGGAGGGATTCTTCCTGCGTCCAGCGACCCTGGGCCGACTGTACGCCCCAAACCCCCCCCCAGCCGGTCAGGCTGGCGTCAGTTGTGATCACCGTCCAATGGAGAGGAAGGAATGACTTCCCGGACCAAAGGGCCGGAGACCTCAGCCACCAGAGAAGGGAATCCCCGACTAGCTGGCTCACCCGAATTTGACATTCCAGGGATGTCGGAGATTTGTCCCATTTGGACAGGATCTCTTTCTGCAAGACTCAAGTGTGGAATTGAGCATACGGTACCGCCACAAAAGTGGCTACCATGAACTTATAACCAATAACTTTACCGCAGCTTGAAGAGTCCACAGCTTGTCTGAAGGGAGAAAGACTCTCGCCTCTGAGGAGTCCAGAATCAGACCCAGGTAATACAGGCGTTGAGTCTGCACCAACACCGACTTGTGGAGGTTCAACACACAACCAAACTGGGTCTGTATGGTGATCGCCACATCCTCCCTTAATTCTGAGGCGGAAGCTGCTCTCAGGAGGAGGTCGTCCAGGTAACCCACGATTGTGATCCCTCGTTGTCTTAGCAATGCCAGAATTGGGGCTAGCACCTTGGTGAAGACCCTTGGCGCAGTCGCTAGGCCAAAAGGGAGAGCTACAAATTGGTAGTGCTCGTCCCCGACCGCAAATCGTAGAAACCTCTGATGCCTGACGCATATGGGGACATGCAAATATGTCCAAGGACGCCAAGAAATCCCCCTGATGGAGTGCAGCCACCACGGAGCGAACCGATTCCACCCTGAACCTTTGTACTTTCACAAAGCCGTTGAGGGCCTTGAGATCCAGGACAGACCCCTTCCTTCTTTGGAACTACAAACAGATTGGAGTAGATTACCTGGAACCTTTCCGGCATCGGCACAGGTACTATGACCCCGCGCAGCAGCAGGTCCTGTACTGCCCCGAACAGGGCCTCCGGACAAGCCGGAAGAAGATGAAGGTTGGAGGGAAAAAATCTGTTTGGTAGACAGGAAAGAAACTCTATCTTGTAATCCCATGAAACCAGTTTGCAGAACCACTGGTCGGAAAGGAGGGAGGTCCACCGGGCTGCAAACTCCCGAAGGCGACCCCTCCCCGAGAGTCGGGCGGGGGCAAACCTTCATGCGGCCACAGATTTGCTCACAGGCTTGCGAAACCAGAGATGCTTTTGTCCCTCAGCGGGCACCTTGTCAGACTGGGAACGTTTACCTGCCGACCCGGGCGGACAAAAAATCCGCTTCTGATCGCAAAAGGAGGGCCCCTGCCTACGGCATGGCTCCTTACCCTTTCTGGACTGTGGGAGCAAAGTACTCTTTCCCCCACCAAATAGCATCTCCCCTTGGAAGGACAAATCCGCCAGCACTTTCTTAGAAGCCTGGTCCGCAGACCAGCATTTAAGCCAAATCAGGCGATGTAGCACCACAGCCGATACTGAGGCTCTAGAAAGCAAAGGGGCCATGACTAGGGCCGCATCACAGACATACTTAAGGCCCTGCACCAACTGATCTGCCAGTTCCACGTAGACCGGGGAAACCTGTTCCTTCTCCAACTCGCAGTGCAACAACTTAGCCCATTCAGTAAGCGTCTGCGACACCAGGGCCGTGGCTAATACTGGCCGCAATGCTGACCCCACCACCGTAAACATGGACCGGCCAACCACCTCGGCCCTCTGTCGGCAGGGTCCCTGAAAGCAGGGGACCCTTCCACCAGAATCGTGGTTACCTTATTTAACCTGGATACCGGGGGGTCAACAACCGGAGATGTCCATTTTTTCAGGAAACTCTCCTCAAAGGGGTAACGCACTGCCATCCGTCTCAGGACTGAAAAGGCCCGCTGTGGGCTACCCCACTCCTTGTAAATAAACTTATCAAGATAAGTTAGGTAGGGAAACACCTTAGCAGTACTGCCTGGCTTGTGGGACCCAAAAGGGGCCGTCACCTCTGCAGATGCCCCCGCCATATCCTCTATCTTAGTGTATCCCGCACTGCCGTAATAAGTGCTCCTACTAGCGCTTTTTCCTGCGCTGACCCAGACATGGAGTCATCCTCACTCTCCGAACAGTCCTGGTCCGTATCCTCTGAAACATCAGAACAGGGGCCACCTGTCACAGCGGGACCCGAGTTTGAATCAGAGCTTTCCCCAGAAGACGGGGGGAGGGGGCGTTTTTTACCCCCCTTGTGCCCGCACACCGCTTCCACCCTGGCAACAAAGGACTCCAGGACCGCCGACAGAGTGTCCATAGTCACTGCAGGTGCAGGGGAACAGGTTGCCATAACAGGGATGTCTGGGGAAGAAGCGCCAGCTTCTGATGCCATGCTGACCCACTCTCGCCTGTCACCACAAGGGACCTAAGGCAAGCCACAAAAAATGCCCACCCTCCTAGCTGCCACCCAGCGCTAGAGCAAAACAAAACTGAGGCTACTAGAAAATGGCCGCCAGCCATCTCAGCAAGAAACGTCTGAGAGTGCCGGGAAAATGGCCGCCGGACTTCAAGAATATGGCCGCGGTTAAGAAACTGACAGCGGCTACAAGAAAATGGCTGTGGCCATCGAAAAAATGCCCGCGACGGCCCGCCCAACATGGCAACCCACAGATACTCAAAAAACAGCCTAAAAAAACAGGGAGAAAACGAGCGGACCACCAACCGCCCAGTGCAGCCCCCTGCCAGGACCCAGAGACCCCCCGGCCAGGTACGTGCACCGCACCCCCTATGCCCAGTCACACAGTGGCCCCTTAGCATGGGGAGGAGGGAAAGGGACAGGGAGAGAAGAAAGGGAGAGAAAGAGACCCCCTAGTCGACCTCCCAGGGAATGCCCAGCTGCTCCATCCTGCCAAGACAGGTGGAACCATACTTACCCCTCCTGCAGGGACTGCTGGACGCATTCCACGCAGACCCTTCACCCAAGCAGTACGGGGTGGCTGTCGGCCACGGCACACAGTGACACGGACAGCAGTAGCCCGGTCATACCAGATGGGGCATGTTGTGGCCGACCCAGCGTGTAGCTAAGGTCTGCACACGCTTGATGGCCAGGCTGGGGAGACTACCAGGATCTATATTATCCAGCCTGCCACCCAGCCCGGCTGTTGATTGTAGATCACAGGAATCAAAAAGCAGAAAAAAGAAAAAATTCCAAGGACCATTGGTCCCCACAGGGAGTTTTTACATGTTCTGCCTAGTCCTCTCCTGAAGGTGGCAATATAAACCTAAGGTCAAGATTAAAGGTGCTGTGTCCGTCAATGAACGAAAGAGAAATATTCCACTCCTCACAACACACTTTATTCATGTCATCAGTTTTCGGCAGCATCTATATTTGTGAGCAACTATTTTCAAGGATGAAGCACAAGAAGGGCAAAATTAGAACTAAAATGTCTTAAGAGCACCTTGGGGCTGGGTTCACATATGCTGCAGATGCAGTTCACAGCATGCATCCCTGTCCACCGGTTCAGGTGTGAATCAGGTCCAAATTTTTGCCAGAATTCGCACCTTGAGAGCCGGTCACACTCACCTGTCATGCGAATTGGATGTGGAGAAATCGCATCCAATTTGCATATGTGTGAACCCAGCCTAAGAAATAATTGAGGATTGCCACTACATCCATCAAATATCAGTGTCAAATATCACACTAGTTTTAAGTTAGCCTCTTTTACTTTTATATTTTAAAAAATTACAGAAAAAAAGTACATTATATATATCAGTAACCGTTAAGGATAGGATGTCAATCACAAGCTATGTGCTTGGGGGGAGCGCATCCCCCAGAATTCTCTGGTGTCAGCATTATGGATCAGAAGTGACTCATGCAGATAGCAGAGGGAAGAGAAAGCAGACAGATATCACACTAGGTGCTTTGGATTGAGGCAAGTATACACTATAGAAGGATATTCCTAGCTGGTTTAGTTTCAGAAGGTTACAATCACTTTCATTTTGGTCAAGGTTTCTTTTGTGAATCAGCCCCATGGTATAAGGTAACCTAGCTTTTGTATCATGTTACTGTACCTGCAAATGGAGGTCCCAGAAGCGCTGATATCCCATTGGCACATATGATGATCCCATAGGCATTTGCCAGCTGCTTGATGCCCACTAAATCTTCGGTAACAACAGGCATGAGGGAGAAGTAGCCACTGGAGAACCCTATAAGAGCACAGACCACAGCCAGGGCTGCATATACTTGCATAAGTGGGAGGATCAGGATGCAGATACCCATGGTAAAGTTGGAAGCAAGGAAGATATTCCAGGCACTGACACATGACAAGTCACCAATATAACCCAGGAAAATCTTCCCAAATATGTGTACAATGGCAATAATTGAGGTGAGTGGAAAGATGTTGTTTTGCTCTGACATGCCGTAGAGCTCCACAATCTCTGGGAGGTGAATAAAGGGAATTACAAAGCTGCAGTAGGCCAAAAGTGCCCAAACCACAAATGCTACAAAGACCTTGTTGGTGAAGAGGGAGGCTGTCCCAAAGTAGCAAGAGTACCAGGCCCAAAATCCACATCTCACAGTCACAGTCATGCGGGTCAGTGACTTCAGGATTCCCAGTTTGCTCATATCTTTAACAATGCCATTGCTGGAGTCTTCCTTACACCATGGTGCTGCAGTGTCTTCCCCCTCTTCAGGTAGGTTGCTGTTTGTTTTCCCAACATCAGCCTCCAGCAGAGAAACTTCTTTAGTTATTTTGTGAGCACCAGTCTTCCCCACGCTGCATTCTTCTATTTGGTCCAAGGGTCTCATGAGGGCTCCACACACACACAGGTTTAGCGTGATGGCTCCCTGGATTATCATGGCATTCCTCCAGCCAAATTCTGCACACAAGTACTTCAACAGCACCGTAATCAGGAATGTCCCAAACCCTGTCCCAGTGGTGCTCAGTCCCTGTGCCAGTGCACGGCGCTTCTTAAAGTACTGACCCACTATTACCACTGCAGGCAGGTACACCATCCCACTCCCGATACCTGAGAAAAGATAAAGCATGCACAGTAACTTTTATGTGTCCATGTTAAAACAAACATCTCCATGTGTGTGCAGGAGTAAATTATATTCTAAGGCTGGGCAAAGATTGGTCATAATACACTGATCAGCAATGCAGCCATTTGGCTGCATCCGCTGATCCAATGCAAATTTCCCAACAGTCCTGTTCGTCAGAAGTCGATTGTTATATTGGGTTCTGTTGAGCGGGAACGGCCATAAATGGATCATAATTTGGGAGGTTCCTACTGAACCGGCTGAATTTCGATCCATCTATGACCAGCTTAAAGTCAACAATATGCTCTCAACTGGAGGGAGGAAAAGGCAGACTGCCCCTGTTTTTTCCAATTATTCACATAGTTTGTAAGCTCCACTTCCAATTCCCAGTAATGGGTTAATAATCGCACATAACTCACATCCCAAATCTATGCTGCCTCTTCGTTCTTTGCCTGGGCTGCGTTAATTAATAAGGTTTAGCCGATGTTCAGTGAATGCAGTTTGCTGGACACCTTTTAATTACACTACACAATTAATTTACAAACAATGATTAGATAATTGTTGTTTAATACCCACAATGGTGAGAAATTTAAATTGTGAGTAAAGGAATTTTTTGCTGTTCTCCCCTCTCTGCTTCTGCACACTGGGCATCAGTGAATATATTTCCATGACCATCTCTCTAAAACAACAGAGCATTATATTAACACAAGTTAGAAGCATGTGATCTAAACGGTCAAAACTTGGGTATGGTTAGTTTGTGTGAATTCTCCAGTTCATATTGAAGGAATAGTCTCTAAAACCGCCTTTCACAACCAGGGTTCTGTGAAACCCCAGGGCTCCTCCAGAGGATGTTAGGGGTTCCTTCAGCAGAGAACAGTGATTGCTCTCCTGCTTATGCCGCGTACACACGAGCGGACTTTCCCGCGGGAATGTCCGCCGGACAATCCGCCCGTGTGTGGGCGCCGGCTGACTTTTTCCCGCCAAAAGTCCGGCGGACTAAGTTTTAAGTTCAGACTTAAAATTGTCCGCTGGACTCGCGAGGAAAGTCACACGCCGGAAAGTCCGAGCGTGTGTACGGGGCATTACACTGACCAGAAATGTGAGGAGTCATATCTACACCGACCAGCAATGTGAGGAGTTATATCTACACTGACCAGCAATGTAAAGAGTCACTTTTACACAGATCACAGACCAAAATGCAGAATGTTACTTTTACACTGATATATATTATATATGAGGGTAAAGCGCGTCACCAGAAAAAAATGTACACTGACCAATCAACAAAAAATACACAATAATAACCACACAATAAAAAGCTCTAAATATATAACTGTGTCAACATTGATCAAATGAATAGTTCATAAAGTGTCCCTAATCCTATTCATTTTCTCCCAGCACCATACCAGTCAGCAATGGCCAAGAATAACTTGGTAAATATGTAGCAAGGTAAACCTCCAGCTTCCTGAGGATGCTAGAGTGTGAAACACGTTGAGTCGGGGCTGCTGTGATCAGTTCCAGGATCCTCTATGATGTCACTTCCGGCTGGCGGACATTCCAGTCTGTGGAACGCACGCCAGCTAAATACCACAGGCTGTTTGCATTGGTGCTGTTCCGGAAACTGTACAGGGGAGTGTATTGGCATTTTGTTTATTTTTTGGGTTCATTTAATAAAAATACTACACAATAAGAGTTCCTTTGTATGGCATTTGTTATCACAACCTATAATAGAGAGAGACTTATTTTGCACAGGGTATTATTGGAGTGCTGATGTCCCTCATCATTATATCTCTAGAGTTTTACCTTGCTACATGCTGACTTAGTCATTCTTGGCCATTGTTGTCTGGTAAGCGTGCATTGCATATATCATGTGGTGGAGCACAGATTATTTACAAAGTAGATACACATTTCTTATCACCATATGTATAGTGTTGGGAGAAAATTCCAATTATGGACCCTTTATGAACTTTTTATTTGAGTAATGGATGTTGACACAGTTATATATTTAGAGCTTTTTAGGCTTCATGTACAGTTGAACTACTTTAACCGCAGGCAGTGGGAAAATGCAAAACGCAGCAAAATCATGGTTTGTGGACTGCGGTCAAAACCTTCCTATCCTGAACGCCATTCTTCCGCGTTCAGGAGGTTGAACCCTACTGGGGAGTTGAACCTCCCCTAACCGCAGCAGCTCCTAAATGATCCTAAAAGCCTATATGTACATGGACACAGAGGCTTTTATGGAGTTGAGTTTAGGAGCTCTGACAAAAAAACGCCAAAAGCAAGTAAACTCAAGTTTAGGAGCTGCTAGCGTACATGGAGCCTTATTGTGTGGTTATTATTGTGTATTTTGTGTTGATTGATCATGGCACATTTCTGGTGAAGCGCTTTACCTTCATAAATAATATATATTTAAGTGTTGTCTGACACTTTAAGAGGCAACAGTATCACTATAATAATATTTTTTTTCCTAAGTGCACTTTTAAGGGTTAGCACCCCTTTTTTCTTTTATTTTCACTTTTACACTGATCACTGACCACTACTGTAAGGTGTTACTTTTTCACTGATCGGCCAATATAAGTGGTCACTTCTACAATGACCACCAATTTAACAAGTCACTTCAGTTTTCTGTCTGTGTTTCTTTTCTGCCCATTATTAATACTGAGCATGCTAATGTAGGACAAGCTGTAGACACAGGAAACAAGACAATACGCCGCTTCAGGTGAGTGTCATTTCCAGATGGACTGAGTGAACCCGGCTCGCTTCTATGAAGACTGGATACAATATAGAAAATGGCTGCATTCCAATACCAGTCCAAGAAGATTTTTATCCATAAAGTGCAAAAAACTGACACCAAGACACACTCAAGTTTTGCAGTTTGACGCGTTTCACACAAACAATGTGCACATTATGGAATAAAATCTTCTTGGACTGGAACTGGGGTGCAGCCGTTTTCTATATTGTATCCAGCACAAGCTGTAGGCCTGATCATTTTAGTGGGGGTTTTCTGAGTCCTGGAAACTATTTTAAGGGTCCCTACATGGTTAAAAGGTTAAGAAAGGCTGTTCTATAAGATGACAATAATGCACTCACCAGCCATGACTCCAAACGTAAAGAACAGAAAATGGACATTGGTGGCAAAAGCACTCAGCACCCATCCAAGTGACGTCAGTAACCCTCCAATCATGGCAGTTTTCCGACATCCACAGGTGTTAATGAACAAACCAATAAAAGGACCTGGAGAATAAAACAACATGACAACTAACCAGGTCACTTTAAGCAACAAAACTGTTTCCTGTTGTCTTATAGGAGAAGTTTAGCTTTAATCACGTTGTTTTCAAATAACACAACATGCTTGAGCTACTATACTGTATTATAAATTATGTTTATTAATTTAAGCTATAATAAAATATAAAATTAGTTACACAAAAGGAGCCCATTTGTATTATTAACTACTGCAGCTTAAGAACTGCCCCTGGCTACACAATGTAAATCTGCATGAGATGTTCTGATGCTAAAAAAATGTACTGCCTTTGATACATTTGTCATTGCAGCCTGGTACCTGGTAATATTTATGTATGTATTGCTAGGTAGTAGCTACTGGCGAGTAGTGGGAGGCATGCCTGTATACTGTATATCTATGATCTATTTATGTTGAACTGAAGCTCCCTCTGGCACAGGAACAAAAAATCTAATTAATGGGTCCAGTTAGGCTGTATATTCTGCAAGAATTAGTACCTTTTTCTGTTAACCCTAATGCCCCGTACACACGGTCGGAACTTCCGACCACAAAATCCGTCGGATTTTTTCCGTCGGATTTTGTCCGACACTGGTGTTGCATACACACGGTCGGACAAAGTTGTCGGAAAATCCGATAATTCTGAACGTGGTGACGTTCGTTGCCTACGATGGGACTACGTAGAGGCTAGTAGCCAATAGCTTTGGTCTTGTAATGTGATCTGAGCATGCGTGGCACGTTGTCCGTCGGAATTCGCTACACACGATCGGAAAAAGTCCGATAGGACTTTGTTGTCGGAAAATTTGAGAGCAGGATCTCAAACTTTTTCCGTCGGAAATTCAGACGGAAAAAGTCAGATGGAGCCCACACACGGTTGGAATTTCCGACAACATGGTCCGATAGGACATTTTCCGTCGGAAAATCCGACCGTGTGTACGGGGCATTAGGGACAGTTCACACCACATACAGTCTAGTTAATTTTTTCTGCATCAAAAATTTATGGAAAGTAGGATATAGGGTTTCCAATGGCATAGTTTACACCAGTACGGTTAGTTTCAGGGCATTCCAGTTCCAAAAGAAAAGAAGAACATGCTGCATTTTTTTCTTCACCCGACTGTACTGGAACGCAATAAAATGCATAAACAACACGCTGGAATGCATCAAAAACACACCAAACCCCAGGAAAGCATCCAGAAATGCATAAAAAAATGCAACATAAACGACTGGAATGCATCAATGCATCCAGAACGGATCTGAAGTGTGATTTTAGTATGAGCTGGCCCTATGGCCTTGCTCACACCATGTTCAGACATCAGTTTTTCTGCACGCATTCTACAAGGGCTTAAAGAATACATTTGTTCTCTCTGTGCCTTATTCACACCACAACCACAATCCAAAGACATGCAGGTAGGTTAATTGGCTTCTGTCCAAAAATTGGCCCTAGTATATGAATGGGGACCTTAGATTGTGGGCTCCTTGAGGGTAGGGACTGATGTGAGTGTGCAATGTACAGGGATGGGGACAATTGTAGACACTCGCTCAGGTTGAACTGGATGGACTGATGTCTTTATTCAACCTTACTAACTATGAAACTATGAAACAACACTGGTATCATGTACAGATTTTTTCTGCGCAGGAATCTGCAACATGTATGCAATTTTCTGTGTGAAAAAAAACTGACTGACACCAACATTGTTGTCTAAACAGGGCGCATAAAAGATGTACATGAAAACTGTCAACGTGCATAAAAACTCACCGAAATGCGCATGAAAACTCATGTCTCTATAAGTGAAATCTGCTCAGTTTTTCCTTCAGTTTTTATACACGTATGGAGTGAATGAGGCCTAAAGGTAAAACCTAACAAAAAGTTTAAAGCGGAACTAAACTCATCAATTTAACAGTTTCAAAAAAGATTCCTGGCACCTTCTGGGAATGTAACTGTTACATTAATTGAGCTCACAACCAAACTGTCAAACCATCAAAAGCCTGATGTCATAAATGATCACATGTGTAACATCATGGCAGTTGAAGATCAAACAGAGGTCAAGATGGCAGCTTCTGTGGCTAAAAATAATAGAACATTTTAGTTTCACTTTAATTAAATCTTTGGTTGAAGTAGGAAATAGCCTTAAACAGCTTGTTTTTTTTTATACTGTTAATAAAGTTTAAATGCTTTGTGATGTGGAGATTGAATAATTGTTTAATCCTGGAAAAGCGAGTGTCTCAACATCCATTACCCAAAACTCATATGTGCTCATCCTGTATTCACAGTATGTTTGACCTGATCTCAGTGTAATGCTTACTGAATAAACCTGAGCCAAGACTTAAGCATGCAGAGTATACCAACAACAACAGTGTGCACTGAGTAAAATGTAAAGTGTTACTAAACCCACAACAGTAAAATCAGTCTGTATGTGCAGTAAAGCATGTTTGTTAT
Organism: Lithobates sylvaticus; assembly: GCA_028564925.1. NCBI lineage: Eukaryota > Metazoa > Chordata > Amphibia > Anura > Ranidae > Lithobates > Lithobates sylvaticus. The sequence goes on from CM053028.1 coordinate 444,984,106, forward strand.
ACTCACCGTGGAACCTAAGGGGTTAATTCTCTGCATTGTATATAAAGGCTGTGTGATCCTGTCTTCTCTCATCCTCCTCTTCTTTAACTGACTCCAATCCATCTCTTGATAGAACAGAGCATTAGGAGTCAGGCTGCACATGCTCAGTTTGGTGTGTATTACTAGAGTTTTTTTTTTTCTTGGGAGAGTGCATGTGATCAGCACAAGGCCAATCAGCACGGTCCAGACAGAGGATCAGGGGAGAATGAAAACTCCTCCTACAAGCTTTGAGCAGACAATGATATAAGTCGCAAGCATGGTATAACTGCTGATGAAAAAGGTATTCAGCAGTTTATATTGACTAAAAATATTGCATTTCCATTTTCGGTGTACTGTGGGAGACCAGATATAGTGAATGCAGGGTCTTGAATTTAGTAACACTTTAACTGTGAAAATTGTGTTTTGCTTTTACCTCTCTTTTATGTTTACTGTGTATATACATGTGTATTGCATATTCAGTGTACATATACAGTGGGAATAAGAACAGCACTTCTCTTTACATATCCTTATAGGACTGGAGCACATATACATAGGATATAGGTATACTTTGCCACTTGTAAAAGCAGATCTATTCATAGACACAAATGCTTGGATTATCCAAGCCATGACAATGGCAAAATCAAGAGAAAAGTTTGGGCTTTTATCTTAGGGGACATAAACAGCAATTGAGAAGATTTTTATTTTTTTTAATGTGTCCAAATGTCCAAATTGGGGTTGGCCAGATCAAGCAAAAAAAAAAAAGCAAAAAAAAAAGACAAAATTGTTCAGTGTGGCAGGTCCTTCTAGTGCAATGTCATACCTACGATTAGGGTGATGCCCATTGTCAGGGAACTGACCCAAGCTGTCAGACCTCTGCTTTGATTGAACTCTTCCAGCCATTCCATGTTGAGAATGCCCAGTGCCATCTGTGATCCCATAACCAGCAAATGGACAAGGAAAGAAGACAAGACCACCATCCATGCCCAGCCGCCATCAATATTCGTGTTACCCTTCTGTGTGTCTCCCCGGCTCTTTAGCTTCCTGTCCAAATCCTTCTCCATATCTGCTCCTTCACTGCACATCCTGGCCTGTATTAAAGATTTATTAAAAGAAACAGGTTAATATATAAACACATTTCGGCAGCATAATTCTTTATAAAGGACTATGTCCATGCTAGGGAGATATGCCCTCTGTTTGTACGGTTGACCATTGTCACCAAAACACGAAGTGGTGGAAAATTCTAAGTTTTCTGCTAAACTGAAGTAGAGGATAATTCCTGCAATGGGCACACCTGTTCCGCTGGCAACTGTCTAGGAGGGGAATTTTCTTCAATTCTTACTTGCTCCTGAGTCTTTGGAACAGGAAGGATAGAAAAATCTGCTCAATTAGATACAGGTAAAACATTTTTTGTCAAAAGAACCGCAATCAGGTTCTAAGCATTTGTTACTCTAGCCAAATCTAAAACAAAATGTTTTGGCTTTTGGCTCCATGCACACTGGGCTTAAAAAAAGTCTGTTCTCTTTGGAGTTAAAAACACTCACATAGAGCATTTTTTGTACAACGTTTAGACGAGTTTAGGAGAGTTTTACGTTTTTTTCTGCCAGTGAGCTACAATCAGAAACGTGAATGAGAAGGTTTTTTTTTCCTGCCTCTAAACATTGATCTCAAAATATGCCTGTAAACACCCTAATGTGTATGGACACATAGGATAATATTGAGCTGCTTCTACAGGCAGAACACAAAACTCCTGTAGAAGCAACGTTTTTTACGCCAGTGTGCATGGAGCCTAAGGAATTTGGTTTGTCTTTACCCAGCAGCATTTTCTGGGTCTTAGATCCATGTTCACTGCTTCCATAATTATATGAAGCTAAACTAGAAAAACATGATTGATGCTTGTCAACAAACTTTATCCATCTCAGATGGATAGGTTGAAATGATTTCTGATAATATTACACAATTTAACACTACCTACATGGGCGTCCGCAGGAGGATGCAAGGGGGGTCAAGTGCCCCCCCCCTGGAATCGTCAAGGTGTCTCTGACATCTATCATCTGACGTCCTCTCTCACCCCGGCCCGATCATCCAATGTGATGCTCGCCTTGGGTGCTCTGCACCCATAGGCGTGCGCACGGGGTGTGCCGGATGTGCCTGGGCACACCCTAATGTGTCTCCTGAGATCTGCTGTAAAATCCTGCAAGAGACTGTATAGCGCTCTGCCTGTGAGATCGTTTTTAACATTGAGCAGTCAGGGAGGCATGACCAGCTGTCGAAACTCGGCGCTGATGTCGGGGGTGGGTTGGGAGCAAACAGCTAGCCTATCAAACACAAGGCAATGAGATATGGGCTGGGCGGGCTGCTCCGTGTATGTGGCTCCACCCCTTTCTATCAGCTATCAAACACCAGCCAATAATTGGGCTGCTTATGAAAGGGGGCGGGGCCACATATACGGCGTGGCCCTCCCAGATCCTATCTCGTTGGCTTGTGTTTGATAGGCTAGCTGTTCTGTCCTGCCCATCCCTGACATCAGCGTCGAGTTTTGACAGCTGGTCTCTGCAAGCAGTGACATTACATTACAGTTTCACAAACAGAGCAGCTCTTACATGCCTCGCTGACTACTCAATGTAAAACTCCCCCTCTCCAAGATCAGTGCCAATCGGTGCCGCCTATAAAAGCCCATCAGTGCCACCTGTCAGTGCCAACCAATGCTACCTATCAGTGCCAATAAGCGCCCATCAGTGCCACCTGTCAGTGCCAATCAGTGCCACCTGTCAGTGCCAACCAATGCCACCTATCAATGACAATCAGTGCCACCTGTCAGTGCCAATCAGTGCCACATGTCTGTGCTCATCAGTGCTGCCAATCAGTGTTGCCTATCAGTGCCATTTATCAGTGCCCATCAGTGGTGCTGCCAATCAGTGTTGCCTATCAGTGCCATCTATCAGTGACAATCGGTGCCCATCAGTGCTGCCTATCGGTTCTCCCAATCAGTGCCCATCAGTGCTACCTATCAATGCCCATCAGTGCCACCTATCAGTGCCACCAAGCAGTGCCTATCAGTGCTGCCAATCAGTGCCAACCAGTACAGCCTATCAGTGGCCACCAGTGCTGCCTATCAGTGCCCATGAGTGCTGCCAATCAGTGTCACCTATCAGTGCCAATTAGTGTCCATCAGTGCTGCCAATCAGTGCCCATGAGTGCTGCCTATCAATGCACTGAGTGCAGGGATGGGGAGATTAACTCAGCAGCCAGGCACATTGTCCATGGGGGGCTGGCCTGGTGGGGCAAAACTGAAATCTGTCTGTTTATTAATGCCACATGCTGATCTTTAGTATAATAGGTAATTACCACACTATTATTTACAATAAACTACCGGAGGTAAAATAAAAAAAGTGTCAGTAAAAGGCCTGCCGCTAAGCACTGTTATGTGTTCCCACACCAAAAATAAAAGAAAATGTAGCGCTAACTTACTGATCAATAAATTAACAATAATGGTGGAGCCCTCTAATGTATCTGAATCTCAATAAACTTCAACATTACCACAATACCGGTCTATGTGATATGGAATGTCACATATAATACACATCAAACTGAAAAAATGAAACTTAGGGATGGTGGAAACCCCTCCTATAGATATTTGCCATACAGATTAACTTCAAGTGCAATAATTCCAGTGATATGTGATTTCAAATGTAATGCACATCAAAATGAGAATAAGACATACATGTTTTATTTAAACTTAGCAAGGATGGTGGAAACCCCTCTACAGATAATTGCAATACAAACTAACTTCAAGTGCAACAACTTTTTAGTTTGGAGGTTCACACCATTATAGCACTTTGCAATTTTTATTTTTTAGATTGTTACACTTAATTTTATATGTTTTAGTTACTATTATAATGTGAATTTGTGCACTTGAAGTAAATTTTCTACCACCCCAAACTCGCTCATCCGTCATGTTGGAACAGGAAGAGACCATCCCCAAACTCTTCCCACAAAGTTGGGAGCATGAAATTGTCCAAATTGTCTTGGTATGCTGATGCCTTAAGAGTTCCCTTCACTAGAACTAAGGAGCCAAGCCCAACCCCTGAAAAACAACCCCACACTATAATCCCCCTCCACCAAATGATCTGGACCAGTGCACAAAGCAAAGTCCATAAAGATATGGGTGAGCAAGTTTGGGGTGGAGGAACTTGACTGGCCTTCAGATTACAGTGGAGACTGCGAGCCAGGCCTTCTCATCCAACATCAGTATCTGACCTCACAAATGCGCTTCTAGAAGAATGGTCAAACATTCCCATAGACACACTCCTAAACCTTGTGGACAGCCTTCCCAGAAGAGTTGAAGCTGTTATAGCTGAAAAGGGTGGGCCAACTCAATATTATACCCTACGGATTAAGACTGGGATGCCATTGAAGTTCATGTACGTGTAAAGGCAGGCGTCCCAATACTTCTGGCAATTTAGTGTAAATATATAAATATATAAAATATATATATATATATATATATATATATATATATTTATGCATGTGTGTTTGAGCTTTGGGGTGTATACCCTATTGCAATAGACTGCACACGCCTATGTCCGCACCAGTCATTGGCTGCCAGCCTGCTTGTGTTGTGTAGATCACACAACACAAGTGGCCGAGTCAGTGATACGCTGCCGCCTGCCAGTGCTGCCCTGGGCCTAGAGCACCATCATCACAGACAGGAAATACTGATGCATACACAGTGAAGAACCACAAGTAACAGCAATACTCAGGAGAGCATTTTTATATTATAATAATATATTGCTTTGCTTGGAAAGTGGGACAACTGAGCTGAGCTATAATTGCAATTTACTGGAAAGATATGTGTGTGTAAAGTTTAAGAGATAATTCATCTTCACTTATCACTTTGTATTGGATTGAAAGCACGGGCGTCTGCAAGATTACTTAGGTGGCTGCGTACCATGCCCATATAGCCCAGAGAATGTACATCTTTTTACATTGCAATACATCTGTTGTGGCCATATTTTGATCTTGATGAAAACAGCTATACAGTGACAGTATGAAGATCAAAATATGGCCACAGCAGATGTATTGCAATGTAAAAAGATGTACATTCTCTGGGCTATATGGGCATGGTACGCAGCCGCCTTCCAATACAAAGTGAAGATGAATTATCTCTTATATAACACACATATATCTTTCCAGTGGAAAGATTTTCATGAGATTGTTGAAAATGGGCGGAGCATGGCTGGCCTTAAAATGATGCCCCCCCCCCCCCCCCGGAAAAAGTTCTGGGGATGCCCATGACTACCTCCATAAATAAATACATACTGTAATTAAACAAAGGAGTAATCTTTGTCATTGAATAAAAAAACATACTGATAGTTAAGTTAGGTAGGGAATCATTGAATGTCAGTATTACTGATACTAGGATTTATAACAGTAAGATCTATTAGTCTTTTGTGATAATATTTTTTGCGCTGCCTTGAAGCATGTTCTCACAATTCTACTTGTGTATTTAATGAACAAAGCTGAAAAGAACATATCTCAGAATGTGACTGACAATGATCAGATGAGAAATAAAGATGGTAGAGGACAAATGCAAAGCAAGCATCTCTTGTTTTGGGATACTCTGAGTCATATCCACCCAAACTAGAGGCAGCTGACTGCAACTGCTTCTAGGCATTGGCTATAAGTTGAAAGTGAATCACCTCAATATAGGTGAACTCCTCGCAAACAAATCTAAACCTAAAGTGAACAAATTAAACTAATGACAAGCTGCTCCCCTCAAAGTGCTAATCTGACTTTGTGAATTGGTGGGTGGTACGAAGTAAGGGGGCACTATAATACAGGGTAATACCCAATTTAAAGTGCACTAGTGCTATATATACAGATATACCGTATATACTCGAGTATAGGCCGACCCGAATATAAGCCGAGGCACCTAATTTTACCACAAACAACTGGGAAAACTTATTGACTCGAGTATAAGCCTAGGGTGAGAAATGCGCAGCTACTGTAAGTGGAAAAGAGGGTCAACGATGCCCATTTGCAGCCTCACTGTGCCCATGCAGATGGACACAGTTGACCGATTTGGGGCCCTGTATCTCGGGGTCACTTAGTGCTAGGAACCCCATCTTTGGATATGTTGTAGTGCTAATTCCACTGGGTTGGAATACAACATTTGGGGTTCCTAGCACCAAGTGTCCCGAGATATGGGGCCCCAAATTCGGGTCAGAAAATCTCAAGCACTTTTCTGCAGCAGAGAATGACATTTTCTTAACCGACTTTGGGGCCCTGTATCTCGGGGCCACTTAGTGCTAGGAACCCCATCTTTGGATATGTTGTAGTTCTAGTTCAACTGGGTTTGAATGCCAAATTTGGGTGGGAATATGATGGGAAATTTCTCTTGTGCTGAACCAGGAAATGATCGTTCATACACAGAAGCTCAGAAAAAATATAAAAATAACAGGGCCATAGCGTAATATTGTTTTTAATATGACTTTTCAACATATAAAAAATAAAACAGCCGAATGGCCTCTTACATTAAAAAAGTGCCTTGCCTCGGCACTGAAGGAAACGAGCGAATACATGAACAAAATGCAGAACGTAACTGTCAGGAACGTGTAACATTCCTGTTCTTTGACTGCTGCTGGTCTCCTTCCAGCATTCTGGTTTTGGCTATGATGCATCCCTGTCTATCTGTCCACCTGAAAGGTGATTAATGTGGCTAGTCTCTGGGTGGGGGCCAAACCTGATTTAAAGTGATTGTAAAGTCTTGTTTTTTTTTTTTTTAATAACAAATATATTATACTTACCTGCTGTGAGCAGTGGATTTGCACAGGGCAGCCTGGATCTTCCTCTTCTCGGGGTCTCTCTTCTGTGCTCCTGGCCCCTCCCTCCTGTCGAATGCCCCCACAGCAAGCAGCCACTGAGCTGTGTTTCAGCCCTGCCCCCTCTCTCTCCTGATTGGTTAACTGACTTTGAGTGACAGCAGCGGGAGCCAATGGCGCCGCTGCTGTGTATCAGCTAATCAGAAGGGAGAGTCCCGGATGGCTGAGGGACTTGTGGACATTGCTGGATAGAGATGGGACTCAGGTAAGTATCAGGAGGGCTGCTGCACACAGAAGGCTTTTTATCTTAATGCATAGAATGCATTAAGATAAAAAATCATCTGCCTTTACAACCCCTTTAAGCCAGCCAAACCTTCAGTCTCATGCTTGTGATAGCGTGTGTAATACATGTTTCAGGCTCCCTGTTTGCCTGACCTGCTCTGCTAGATTGGATTCCCTCGTTGACAACCTCGGATCGGATATTGAATATTCTCTCAACTGCCTGCTTTTTGACTATGGACTAACCCCAACTATTCTGAATCTTGCCTGCTTTGTCTCTGGAATCTCATTGAACCACTCTGCCTGTCTGTCATTCGCAAATACCTGTTTGATTTGCTCAGTTCATACATGCCCTGGTGTGGTAGCCAGGCACTATAGCATTGTGTATAAGTCCTCGGGGGAACTGCTATAGGTGAAGAACACAGAAGCTACCTATAGTGTCTGACCACCTTTACGTTACCGTTACGGGTAAGCGTGACAGTAGGTAACAATAAAAGAGTTCTGGGTACACAACTTTTTGTCCACTGTAAACATTGTGAGGAAGTGGAGAATGCATGCTTCAGATGACAAAATGAATGTAAAAAAACATTAGACATATCAATGTGTAAGAGCATTTAAAAATGAGGAACAGTTCGGTCTTGTAGGAATAGCCTGCAGAGTTTAAGGTCCCTGGCATGCATATTTTTAATTTTGGGAAGAGTTGTGTATGAGTGGAAGGTTTATGTGAGGACCAGAAGCAGATTGAGCAATATGTGGCATAGGGTGTTGGTAGGTTACACTTCTAGGCCATGGGGGGAACTGTCAACAGTAGAATGGGAAATGGAAAAATGGTGAGGGGGGAAGGATAAATGGTAGGGACAGGAAGGAATGTAGGTGGGGGAACAGGTGTCACCTGGTTCATGGAATGGAGGCGAGAGTGCTATTTTTAAGTAATGCTGAGCAATAAGGCTTTACCTTCTTCCAGGAAGGTAAAGTCATTCCAGTAAAACCACATTTGAAGATATATTTCTTTCTTGTTTTGGGGGGAAAGAATGAGGTCATCCATTGTTCTGGTCTCCTCAACATTATTAAGCCACATAGGTGTCATCGTGTTGGGAAGAGTCTTTCCATTTTGTGGGAATGCAGGCCTTTGCCTCGTTCAGTAAGTGCTTAGAAACTATATAAAATAACATCTGAAGGGTATTTGGGAGCTACGTAAATAAGTTTGGGTCCACTTGGATCAAGTAGTCTGTAAATCTTTTAAGTTTAACTATACTTCAAACTCACTTCCAGAAGGTTTCTAGTGTTGGGGTAATGTTAGTGTAAACGTTATGTAAGATTAATAGAGTCCTTTACCATCTAACTAGAATTTTAAAATTTGTCTCTTGCAAGTTTGAAGATTGCAAATTGAGAATTTTAGTGAGAAATGTATAATCCTTCAACACTATTTCAGTGTAAAGGAGACTTCTGTATATCATTCCCAATGTGTCAAGTATGAGACTTTTTAGTCTTGTGTTGGTAGTACCAGTTGAGTTTAGAGTATGGATAAGGAGTGTCTTAATGGACCTGTACCAGTGCATAGCTGTACAAAAGGGGTAATTGGTCTAATGAAATATTGGGTGGGGGTGAGCATACAGGAGTCTGAGCAAGAGTGCTTTACAGAGGTCAAGATTGTAATGGCCATATCATTTTGTTAATTAATTTATAGTAAGCCAACAGCCTGCAAGTGTGAAATATGGGGCTCTGATTATTCTTTTTGAGAAGATGGGATATAAGAGAACCAAGGATGAACCTTGGACTGACCACAATCGAGTATAGGGGGGAATTCGTTTGAGGAAATAGCATGTTTTGTAAGGGCTGTAGAACATGTATCAAGGGATAATCCAATAGTGGGACGCTGTTTTAAGGCAAGGAAAATGGGGTGTGCACACCAGGATAACCCGTTAAGGGGGAAGTCAGAAGAGTTTGTTTGGTTGTTATCCAAGTTGTCTGCACCAAAGTTTATTATTTTGATGTTAACTTTTGATGTACTGTAATGTGATGTCAACTACTTTCTGTAGAATGTATACACATTTAGGGAGAAATGCCATCTTAATAATGTTACAGCATTCAAGGCAAAATACTTCCATGTGTCATTTTGTTAGCAGTAAGTTATCTTAACAAATGAGCAGTGTAATGTTTAAGGCCTGTTGAGGCCCAATAAAGGATTTTTTTTTTTTTGTAACCTCAAACTGATCAGTTTAGATAATTCACATGTTGGGATACTCCGTTCTGTTGAGCAGCCATGGACTAAAAAGAAAAACAGTATCTAGTTACTCTGATGGATTCTCCATAAATTGCAAATCAAAAAATAACTGCAGTTTACATGAAGTCTACATGGGGTGGGGCACAAACTACCGTGAAGAAACTAATTTACACCAAGGATTTATTGAGAGATACTGCATGTGATTTATATGCAACATTGGCTTTAGCTGGTGATGATTCTTTTGAATTGCGGATAATAGATCCAAATTAAAATATAACTATCCACAGTGTTTCCTACATAAACTCTTTAGTAAGTGTATACATGTTTCAAGCTCACTGATCTGGCACCAGTGGATTCAGATGAGTTACTAGCAAACTCAGATAAAGCTGGAGGGATGCCAACAATGCCTGACTGAAGTATAAAGTACAGGTAGGGAAACTTCAGGAAATGCTTCCTTGGAAATTAATCTAAATAACCCTTTCCACCAGGATTTTTGGGTACCGTAATAACATTTTATATGACAGGCCTGTATTTCCCAAAGTCACCCAGCAAAGTCACTGCTTGCTGGCCAGAACCACCATTCCTGGTCTGATGAGGCCCAGAGGACAAATAGCCCTCTGCTTTTGTGTTCCGGGTCAGAAAAGTCTGTGTGATGATGTCTTCTATGCCACACACAGAAAAACATCTTTATATAGAATTCCTTCAAAGAGCGTTATTTTTGTGGCATAATCATGGGAATTTTAACCACTTTCAGACCGGACCAATTTGCAGCCAAAGGACCAGGCCCCTTTTTGCGATTCGGCACTGCGTCGCTTTAACTGACAATTGCGCGGTCGTGCGACGTGGCTCCCAAACAAAATTGACGTCCTTTTTTTCCCACAAAAAAGAGCTTTCTTTTGGTGGTATTTGATCACCCCTGCGGTTTTTATTTTTTGCGCTATAAACAAAAATAGAGCGACAATTTAGAAAAAAATGCATTATTTTTTACTTTTTGCTATAATAAATACCCCCCCAAAAATATATAAAAAAACATTTTTTTCCTCAGTTTAGGCCGATACGTATTCTTCTACATATTTTTGGTAAAAAAAATCGCAATAAGCGATTATTGATCGGTTTGCGCAGAAGTTATAGCGTTTTCAAGATAGGGGATAGTTTTAAAGCATTTTTATTAATAATTTTTTTTTATTAGTAATGGCAGAGATATGCGATTTTTTTTGTGACTGCGACATTATGGCGGACACATCGGACATTTTTGACACATTTTTGGGACCATTGTCATTTTTACAGCAATTAATGCTATTTAAATGCATTAATTCCTGTATAAATGACACTCGCAGTGAAGGGGTTAACCACAAGGGGGCAGTGTAAGGGTTAAGTATGCCTAGGGGTGTATTTCTTACTGTGGGGGGCGTGGCTGTCAGCTAGTGAATGCTGATCTCTGCTCCAATCACAGGGAGCAGAGATCGGCGTCACTAGTTGCTAGGCAGAACGGGGAGATGCTGTTTATCTCGGCATCTCCCCGTTCAGCCTTCCCGTGAGACGATCGCGGGGGTCCCCACGGCGATCGAGTCCGCGGGGACCGCGATCGGACTCACGGGGTCCCGACCGGCGCGGGAGCGCGCCGCTCCCGGCGCGCTCCCGATGGCACGGACAGGCTAAAGGAGGGACTTATATATACACCCTCCTGCCTGTACGTGCCATTCTGTTGACGTATATCGTCGTGCGCCGGTCGGCAAGTGGTTAAGTGGTTGTAAAGTCAGAAGGTTTTTTATCTTAATGCATTCTATGCGGCTTCCTGAAGATGGAATATCTACAGAAAGGGTAGGCAAAGGAATGGCAAACCCCTAATGAAGATACGGTATTAACTGAAAAATTACTATAATTTGCAAATATAACTTTTAGCATTAAGCATTTGGGAAAATAATGTTGATGTCATAAGGTGTATAGTATCTTTTAGATTGTAAGCTCTCACAAGCAGGGCCTTCTTAACTGTCTGGTCTTGAACTGTTCCCCTGTCCCCTTTAAATTGTGAAGCACTGTGCAACCTGTTGGTGCTATATAATTCCTGTGTATTAATAATAACAACTTGTGAGGTTAAATATTTATTTATATATGTATTTATTATAGGTATTTAAATAGCACTGACAATCTACACATTGTAATTGCACATCAGTCCGTGCCCTCAGAAGCTTACAATCTACAGTCCCTATCTCATAGCATACATATGCATATTAAAGCGGAGCTGCACCCGCACCAAAAATATTAAAAGTCAGCAGCTACAAATACTGCAGCTGCTGACTTTTAATAAATGGACACTTACCTGTTCCAGGTTCCAGCGGTGTCGGCAGAATGTGACGAGCGACCGCTCGTCTCTCAGCTGCCCCACCACCATCCTCTGCCCGGTTCCCTACTGCGCATGCGCGAGTCGCGCTGCGCTTCTCTATTGGTCCCCGCTGTGTCCTGAGAAGTGAAGACGCAACGTCTGATGCTAGTCCCGGAAGTGGGTGCAGATACCTGTATTATACAGGTATCTGCACCCCCCTCCCCCCTGAAAGGTGCCAATTGTGGCACCGGAGGGGGGGAGGAATCCGATAAGCGGAAGTTACACTTTAGGGTGGAGCTCCACTTTAAGGCTAATTTGGAAAGGAGCCTATTAACCTACCAGCAAGTCTTTGAAATGGGGGAGGAAACCTGAGTACAGAGAGGAAACCCATGCCAGCGCAGGGAGAACATGCAAACTCTATGCAGGTAGTGTCCTGGTTGGGATTCAAACTTTGGACCAGTGGTGGCCGGTCCATAAGGGGCACAGGGGCACACCCCCCCCCCCCCCCAAAAAAAGTTCCCAAACAACTGATAGTATGACTAACATTTTTAACATCCTAAAGTAAAAAATTTTTATTAATAATATGAGATATTTACCCACTTACAGACCGCCCGCCGTCGTTATACGTTGGTACTTTGAAGAGGGATATTGTTGTTATGGCAGCAGCTAGCTGCCAGAACCCCGCTATCCTCTTCTTCAGCGGGCGGTCCACTTTCAGATAAAAGTGGTCTCTGCGGCGGATTCACCGTGAGATTACTTTTATCGGCGACGGGAGAGGGCCCCCCTCCTGCCGCGCTCCAGTGCCCTCCGTCGCTTACCGGAGCCGTCGGTAGCGGCGGAGGCGATCGGGTCCTCTCCCTGGCTTGGTATGGAGACGAGTGAGGGGAAGATGGCCCATACCATTGCAGGGTCACTTCCGCCCATAGCTCTTAAAGAGACATTTTTTTATTTAATTTTTTTTTCAAATGACATTTAATTTTTTTTTTATTGCATTTTAGTGTAAATATGAGAGGGATGTTTACATTCCTTGTACTAGGAATAAAAGTGTTTTTCTTTTTAAAGAACAGTGTAAAAATAAAAAATAACCACCCCGTCCCACTGAGCTCGCATGCAGAAGCGAATGCATACATGAGCAGCGCCCGCATATGAAATTGGTTTTCAAACCACACATGTGAGGTATTGCCGCGATCATTAGAGCGAGAGCCCTAGACCTCCGCTGTAACGCAAAACATGCAAGCTGTAGATTTTTTTGGAGCTTTTTAAGGGTAAAAGTTTTTCGCCATTCCGCGAGCGAGCACAATTTTGAAACGTGACATGTTGGGTATCAATTTACTTGGCGTAACATTATCTTTCACAATATAAAAAAAATTGGGCTAATTTTACTGTTGTCTTATTTCTTAATTCAAAAAAGTGTATTTTCCCCCCAAAAAAGTGCGCTTGTAAGACCGCTGCGCAAATACGGTGTGACAGAAAGTATTGCAACGACCACCATTTTATTCTTCAGGGTGTTAGAAAAAAAAATATATATATATATAATGTTTGGGGGTAAAAGTAATTTTCTAGCAAAAAAAAAATGTTTTTACCTTGTAAACATCAAATCTCAGAAAGAGGCTCGGTCCTTAAGTGGTTAAAAATCAATCGTTCTATGTGTGTGAACTCACTGCACTGTGCGGAGCACCGAACTAATGTGTTTCTATTAGGTCCATGATTTTTGTACAAGCATGTGATTAGAGCCAGAGGCTCTAATTGGCTTGTTTTAGGATGTCCTCGGTGCTCTGCGCTCCAAACCCTCCCACTTGTGATTTTAGCAAATAGCGAATCAATATTCACCATTGCGTCACTTCCGGTTTCTGACTTCTGGAGACTGAAGATTTGAAACCAGGAGAGAAGACGCGGAGGGGAGCCATATCAGGAGAACCATGACCGTGGTGAGTGCGGACCTGGAGGAGTTTGTTTGCGCCCCCCAAAAAAAATTTATAGCACCAGCTGCCACTGCTTAGTGCCCTTCCTTTTAATATGATGGGAAGATCATTCTCTCCTTCCTTCAATTAAGAAGAGTAGCAGATAGTAATCCCCCTAAACATTCAATGGAGAGCATGCTGGTGGATCTCATGGTATCAACTGTAGCATTTTTGTGCTGACCTGTGACACAAAGCAAAAAAAAAAAGGCCAAATATAACTTAATAGCTGCAATTATGATAACTGGCCATTAGGAAAAAAAATCCAGCTGGAATAAAGTTTTTTTAATTTCCAACACATATGTACTTTTAACAATGATAATTGGGGAAAAAATGTCCAATCTGACCAAACTTGGCATGTTTAGAGTCACAAGTTCCTTTTTTTTAACCTGTACAGTATACAATGTCTAGTCATTATTCAAACATGTCAAAAACACTAGCATTAGATGTTGGCCATTGTATATAAAGCAGTGTAACATGTGTAACATGTGTGAGCACTCTGAGGGCATGAAACTTATTTTGAGCAAGTCAATTTTTAATTCAGGATCTCAGCTTGTACAATGCTCTTTTGTGCAAAACAGCTTTATACACAATTCAATGGTAAATATTAAATGTTTAACCCTATAAAGTGTATCTTTCAAAAGGCAAAAACATACAACCGACACATTATTAATTCACTAAAAATACTTATGTGCCTTCTATTTTTTTTTTTATATTTAGTGCCAAAGTAAATAAAATCTTTAAAAAAGTGTTTCATACTAATTAGGCCCCTTTTAGAAGGCCTGTTAGGTGCATTCTCCGGATCTCAGCGGCAGATTCTTGTGGCTAGGATGACCGGGTCATGAGAATAGCAGCAGCCTATATAACCTAATGACATGCTGACATCGGCTGCTGCTGTTCACATGAAGCCGCACACAAGTGTTTACCTATGTTTCAGCATGTTTCCAGGAAACAAATATTTTGCATCTAGTTTTCTTACACAGAATAAGTGATTTAAAAGATAAATTTATTATATGTTTTCTAATCCATGAGTGTATATAGTATTAATTGTAGGCTAGCATGGGGTGGCTTTCTAGGTCTGTTGTAGTCCAATAAAATGCTGATATTTATATTTTGTACTAGAAGACATTCATGGTACTAAAGTTTGTAATGCTGACCATACCTTATATAACATTTACAAACATTGTTTGTGAGGATTATGAGGTGTTCGTGAGCTTACTCATTTGTATCTAAAGACCTGAGGGTCGCTTGTGCTTTTATTAAACCATATTTTCTCATATTATTTGTAGGTCCTGCCTGATGCTTTCCAGTGCTACACAATAATCGTGCGTTATTGTTCCTTTTCACAAGGCAGGCCTATGAAATGGTTCTCATTGAAAACATTGCACTGTACAGCTGATATCTTATCCCAACAAACGTCAAGGCAACCTTTTTATTCCACAGTGTTTACAGATTCTGTCACCATATGTGAATTATTCAACCATAAAACATACTGGGTTTAAATCAATCAACAAAAACTCCAGTCTGTTCTCCGACAACCAGTTATTTCTTGATTTTCAAAATGATTGTGTCAAAAGTCATGAGTTAACCTTTGGGAGTCTACTTTCCAAAAAAGGGGCCATTTTGGAGGTGCTTGTGCTGTCCTGGCGGTGATTACTAAATTGCACCAAAAGAAAGCTCTACCTGGTGAATGATATCAAATTTATTGGAGTTCATGGGGAGATGTACTAAAACTGGTGCACTCAAAATCTGGTGCAACTGTGAATGGTAGCCAATCAGCTTCTAAATTCAGCTTTGACAATAAAACCTGAAAGCTTATTGGTTTCTATGCAGAGCTGGACCAGATTTTGCAAGCTCAAGTTTTAGTAAATCTACCCCACAGTGTTGCATGATTAAATAATTGTTAGTCAAAGTATCATAGCACTAGAAAGTGGTCAAGGTAAACACCACAATAATAACGCCAAATGTGTAACCCAGAGCTAAATCATCAACCTCCTCTCAAAATATCAACCGAACTGTCCTCTTGACTCCATCCAAAATATCCTGCTCTCTAACTCCATCACTCCCATGCTCACCTCCAGACACTCTCCCATCCTCCGGAACTCCTACACCAATCTGTTTAATAATCTTCTTCTCTTTTCGCCTTTAAGCAATTACCGAAAGACGGCTTCTTAAAGGAAATGTATCCTTTTATTGCCTTTTGTCAGGGACACAGGACATTATTTATAGCTATAAAGTATGGTATATGAATGTATATATATATATATATATTTATATAAAATGGTTATAAAACGAATAAAAAGAGATTGAATAAAAAAACGACGTTTATCCAATCTCACTTAAAGTGGTTGTATACCCTAAAAATTAACTTGCACCTACAGGTAAGCCTAGATTAAGGCTTACCTGTAGGTACAAGAAATATCTCCTAAACCTGCACGGTTTAGGAGATATTTTAAAAGAACGTTTTACAACGTTGTCTACGGCGCATGCGCGCCATAGACAACGGTGCATTTACAGGGTTAATCCCCATCTTCAACTGCGGTGAGCCGCAGTTGAAGTGTCCCGCGCGCATGCGCGGAGCGACGTCCGCGCCGCTCTGGCCAATCACAGCGCCGCAGCGGCGCTGTGATTGGCCGGAGCGGCGATACCCGGAAGGGTATCTGTGTAGCTATGGATGCGGCCGGAGGGGGAGAAGAACACGGCGTCGGGGGCCCCGATCTAAGGTAAGTGATGCATAATGAGCTAGTATGCTAGTCATACTAGCTCATTATGACTTTGTCTTGCAGGTAGATAACCCCAAATTTTTTTTTCAAATGGGTATACAACCACTTTAATAAACTGTATTTTTATATTTTCATCAGCACATCCTTTACAGCTATTACCTTCCCTTTTAGATAGTAAGCTCTCAGAAACAAGACCTTCTGACCCCTCTCAGATCGAATTGTATTGTACGTGTACTGTCTGTCTATGTTTTGTAAAGTGCTGTGCAAAATGTTGGCACTATAAAAATCCTATAAAAAAAAATGATAATATAACAATGTGATCATTCTCCTTACATGCATGGTATCATTTTAGAAAAATATTTCTGGGAAGAAGATTCTAAGCTGGATAGAGAAACCTCAGATGCAGAAGTTGCTACAAGCACTAAGCAATGTGTTTATCTTTTAAATAATAATTTTAGACGGATCTGCCTGTTTATAGCCATTGTTAGGCCCCTTTCACACTGGGGCGGGAGCGACGGCGACGGTAAAGCAGCGTTATATTTAGCGCTGCTTTACCGCCGTTTTAGCCACGGTATTCGGCCGATATCGGTTCGGTTTTAACCCCCGCTAGCGGCCGGTAAAAGGGTTAAAATCCCCCGCAAAGTGCCGCCGTGGCGGCGGTATTGCCGCGGTGTTACCGCGGTGTCCCATTGAAATCAATGGGTAGGAGCGGTATAGGAGCGGTGAATACACCGCTCCTATACCGCTCTAAAGATGCTGCTAGCAGGACTTTTTTAACCATCCTGCTAGCGCACCGCTCCAGTGTGAAAGCCCCGGCTTTCACACTGGAGTGAATGGGGCCGGATTTTTTCAGGCGCTATTTTTAGTGCTGTGCCGCCTGAAAAACGCCCCAGTGTGAAAGGGGCCTAAGTATTATGCAGTCCTATAAACTTCTGTTTGAATCAACATTCAGACAAGATTATTTGTAGATTTCTCCTGCTAAATTTTCATTTGGATGGTATAACTAGGTTTATTGTCCTGTACTTCCACACAAGCACACTGAGAAATACAATTGTGAAATGTCCTTTTAGATAACAATTCTCTTCAAGAATGATAATTCCTGTTATAATTATAAGAAGAGACAAGAACAGGTGGAATAAGGCCAGCTATAAAACTGTGTGTAAATATTCTAAAAGTGAACAGGATTAAAGTCCACAAGTATCTGCAGTCGGTCACATATTAATTTTGCCAGCTTGACATTCTTATAGGTCCATATATACATCAGACATACATTAAGTACAGCATCACACATCCAGTTTGACTCTTCCAAAAAGTACAGCAACACAATCAGATTAGCAAGGCAACAAAAGGGCAAAAAGTACATAGTATGCAAATTGATACAAATGTATATAGTATGCAAACTGTTACAAACTATGTGTGCACAGACACATAAAAGACAGGAACACTGAAAGCTAAAAACTGTAGGAAGTCTTTTGGAATACAAAGGCTACTATAACCAGCATAACGTGTAATATTTATTGATATCTGCAACAGTATTATATTTGATAAAGATTAGATAGTAAACTGGAACAATATGTAATGCCTAATAGAGTTTGCTCATTCAAACAACTATAAATCTGAGAATGGTCCTTTCGCTGTCCCAGTTCCATATCTGTCTGGCTTTGGAGCAAGTAGGAGTGAACATAACTTGCAACATAGGGCATGGAATTGTTGCAGAATGTTGAACTCCAGCCCTGTTCAGTTTGCCTCTTTATTTCTGCTTTGTGCAAAGCCTGGGATTGCAGGAAAGCACTGGAAGCTTACACTCACCAGCCACTTTATTAGGTACACCTTGCTAGACCGAGTTGGACTCCCTTTTGCCTTTAGAACTGCCTTAATTCTTTGTGATCTAGATTCAACGAGGTGTTGGAAACATTCCTCAGATATTTTGGTCCATATTGACATGATAGCATCACACAGTTGCTGCAGATTTGTCGGCTGCACATCCATGATGCAAATCTCCTTCTCCTGTAGCCCATTTGCTTCAACGTTTGATGTGTTGTGCATTCAGAGATGGTATTCTGCATACCTTGGTTGTAACGAGTGGTTATTTGAGTTACTGTTGCCTTTCTATCATATCAAACCAGTCTGCCCATGTCTCCTCTGACCTCTGGCATTAACAAGCATTTCCATCCACACAACTGCCGCTCACTGGATATTTTCTCTTTTTAAGACCATTCTCTGTAAACCGCAGAGATGGTTGTGCGTGAAAATCCCAGTAGATCAGCAGTTTTTGAAATACTCAGACCTAACCCTTCTGGCACCAGCAACTATGCCACGGTCAAATTAACATAAAGTGATTGCAAAGTCTTGTTTTTTTTTTTTAAATAACATATTATACTTACCTGCTCGGTGGAGTGGTTTTGCACAGGGCAGCCAGGATCCTTCTCTTCTCGGGTCCCTCTTCGCTGCTCCATGCCCCTCCCTCCTGTCGAGCACCCCCACAGCAAGCAGCTTGCTATAGGAGCACCCGAGCCGAGCTGCAGCTCCATGTGTCCATTCAGACATGGAGCTGTGGCTCGGCCCCACCCCTCTCTCTCCTGATTGGCTAACTGACTTTGATTGACAGCAGCAGGAGCCAATGGCGTCGCTTCTGTGTCTCAACCTATCAGGGGGGAGATTGCCAAGGGACTCGTGGACATTGCTGGATAGAGATGGGGCTCAGGTAAGTATTATGGGAGCTGCTGCACACAGAAGGGTTTTTATCTTAATGCACAGAATGAATTAAGATAAAAAAAAAATTCTACCTTTACAACCCCTTTAAATCTCCTTTCTTCCCTATTCTAAAGCTTGGTTTGAAACTTTAGCAAGTCATCTTCACGACATCTAGATGCCTAAATGCAATGAGTTGCTGCCATGTGACTGGCTGATTAGCAATTTGTGTTACCAAGAAATTAAACAGGTGTACATAATAAAGTGGCCGATGAATGTATGTGGCCATACACTAGCAGAATTTCATTTGAAAGTTTTCGTTTTAAAAATGCTCGTTTGATTTTCCAGTTGTTAATGGGGTCCAATCGATGTCCTTTTTGACTGCAGTAACAAGAAAATTGGAAGGAGCAGGATGGAAATTTTTTATCAAATGAACCAACTTCTAACAGTGATTATAGTTTTCATTCAGGAAAGTCCACTCATTCCAAAGTCGAATGTCAAAAGCAAACAAAATTTTGAAACCCCATTGAATGACATTTTTAAATCATCAAATATACTGACAAATTTCATGTGAATGTTTGTATAAATATTTGTACAAACATTTGTCCGAAAACCTACTTATGTATGTTCAGCTTAAAGTGGAACTTCACTCAAAAGGTGAAGTTTTGCCTTTCCTTCTCCACCCCCCTCCTCCTTTACATTTGGCACTTTTTTGGAGGGGGGGGAGGCAAGTACCCCAAGGCGATCTGAGAGGAAGTTTGCCCCCCTGCTTTTTCTGGGACATATCACAGGTCCAAGAAGACTGCAGGATGAATCATAAAGTGCAGCGTGGCTCACGCAGTTGGAAGCCGGCTGTGGTGAGGATGCCGATGCCTGCACCTGAAGCAGATTAAAGAATTGGCTTGGATGAGGGCAGCGCTGGATCCAGGGGCAGGTAAGTGTCCTTATATTAAGCAGTATTTGTAGCTGCTTACTTTAAAATGTTTTTGGGAGACTGGAGCTCCTGTTTAAGACATTGCCCTATGGCACAGCCACCAGTGTGTGCTGTCCTGCAATCTTAGGATGTCTGGTTACCAGTGTAAAAGATCAGGAAGGGCTATAACAGACAACATTACGAAAACAGTTGCAGATGAAACAGAGCAAAGAAGAAAGAATGAGTCAAAAGAAATCCCACACTGCCAACAATTAGCTA
Organism: Lithobates sylvaticus; assembly: GCA_028564925.1. NCBI lineage: Eukaryota > Metazoa > Chordata > Amphibia > Anura > Ranidae > Lithobates > Lithobates sylvaticus. Next base: position 445,004,335 of record CM053028.1, read on the forward strand.
AAGACAGACAACTTTCATAACATTTTTCATCTCATTGGACTTTAAAGGGAACCTGTCATCTTTACACCACTCTTGCTCCAAAACCTGCAACTACAATGATACTGATCCTCAGCACAGTTCTGAGACAGCCTCCTTAGTGAAGCTGAACTCCAATGTGCAGTAACCCACAGCAACAACATATATCATTGTACTTTCATCAAGGCAGTACAGGCAAATCAATAAAAGAAATTGTCACTATACGTTACTGTTTTTTTTCCCCTCTTAAATATATATAATTAACCAATAAAGGGAATCACTTAAACTTCTTAAAGCGGTATTAAACCCAAAAACAATCATGTAATATATTGGGCCTACAGTCCTTAAATGCGGTGGCTGCATTTGTATTCTTCTTTTTTATTTTTTTTTCCCTTTATTTTCAACTGGTGATCCAGTCAGTAACAAATTTCCTGTCTTAGGCCTGCTTCACAGCAGCGACTGCATTAGAACCCAGCCGATGTTGTGCAGTTGGATGACAGAAGTGTCGATGCGCTAAACGCAATGTATCACACTGTGTACTTTTTTTAAACAAACTTTACTGAAATGTCAAACAGTGACATTTCATTAACCACATGCCAACCGGGCCATAGCCGAAAGACGGCTACAGCGCGGTCGGCTTATCCTGGGTGGACGTCCTACGGACGTCCTCCCAGAAACTTGTTCCCGCGCGCCCCCTGGGGCGCGCACTCGGGAACATCCGTGACCCCGGGTCCCGAGGACCCGGCGCATCACGGATCACGGTAAACGCCCGCTGTTATCGGCCGTTTACCACGTGATCGCTCCGTCAAACGACGGAGCGATCACATGTACACAAACCGGCGTCACGTCATGACGCCGATTCCTCCCTCCCCTCTCTGTACCGATCGGTACAGTGAGAGGGGAGAAGCGCGCAGGGGGGGAGATGGGACCAGCGCTGTGGGCTGGATGTGTAGTGCCCACAGCGCTGGTCAGTGACAGTTACACTGCCACCACTGTGCAACACTGTGCAACGCTCTGCCACCACTGTGCAATACTCTGCAACCACTGTGCAACGCTCTGCCACCACTGTGCAATACTCTGCCACCACTGTGCAATACTCTGCAACCACTGTGCAACGCTCTGCCCCCACTGTGCAATACTCTGCCCCCACTATGCAACACTCTGCAACCACTGTGCAACGCTCTGCCCCCACTGTGCAACGCTCTGCCCCCACTGTGCATTGCTCTGCCCCCACTGTGCAATGCTCTGCAACCACTGTGCAACGATCTGCCACCACTGTGCAACGCTCTGCCACCACTGCAATGCTCTGCCACCACTGCAATGCTCTGCCACCACTGCAATGCTCTGCCACCACTGTGCAATACTGTGCAACACTGCAATACTCTGCCAGTACTCGCCAATACTCGCCAATACTCTGCCAATACTCTGCCAATACTCGCCAATACTCTGCCAATACTCTGCCAATACTCTGCAATAAATTTTAATAGAAACAAAGAATTTTTTATTTTTTTTACCGAATTTTCAGTATATTTTGATTTATAGCGCAAAAATTTAAAAAAACAGCTGTGATTAAATACCACCAAAAGAAAGCTCTATTTGTGTGAAAAAAAGGACACAAAATTCATTTGGGTACAGTGTTGCATGACTGAGTAATTGTCATTCAAAGTGTGAGAGCACCGAAAGCTGAAAATTGGTCTGGTTAGGAAGGGGGTTTAAGTACCCAGTGGTCAAGTGGTTAAGTTATATTGGCTGCAACATGGTGTGAGGCCGTGGAATGCCTCACACGGCAATACACTAAAAAGAATACTACATGCTGTACTTATTTTCAATTGCAACATGGTGGTTTGAACTGGCCAGGTTGGAAACAAGGCATTTTGCCTTGTCTTGCAGTAGGACTGCACTGGAATAGCCACCCAATGCAGTCTTTCCACATCTGGTGTGAATAGGCCCTTCTGGTATCTCCACTCTGGATGGAGGAGCAACAGAGACACCCTTGGACACAGCATTTTTCATTCTGGGGAGAAGATAGTATTAGCTGTACTAACACATTTACATGAACTTGATTAACAAACTAAAAATGAACTCCAGCTAACACGTATTAGTCAGTTAGAGATATTTTTTTTCTTTCCTTTAGGTATAACGGTTTCATGTAATGAAAAATAGCTGACCATTGTAAGACGTCACTTCCCGTCCATAGCTCTTAAACCAACATTTTTTTTTTTATCACATTTAATTTAGTGCATTTTAGTGTAAATATGAGATCTGGGGTCTTTTAGACCCCAGATTTCATATTTAAGAGGTCCTGCCATGCTTTTTTTCTATTACAAGGGATGTTTACATTCCTTGTAATAGGAATAAAAGTGACACAATTTTTTTTTTTAAAAGAACAGTGTAAAAATAAAAAATAAAAGGTAAAATAAATGAAAAAAAAAAATGTAAATGCGTCCCATCTTGCCGAGCTTGCGTGCATAAGCGAATGCATACGTGAGTAGCGCCCGCATATTACGGTGTTCAAACCACACATGTGAGGTATCCCGCGATCGGTCGAGCGAGAGCAATCATTTTGAAGTGTGATATGTTGGGTATCAATTTACTCGTCGTAACATTATCTGTCACAATATAAAAAAATTTGGGCTAACTTTACTGTTGTCTTATTTTTTTATTCAAAAAAGAGTATTTTTTCCAAAAAAATGCGCTTGTAAGACCTATAAATATATATACAGTATAATGTTTGGGGGTTCAAAGTCATTTTGTAGCAAAAAAAAAAAATGTTTAACCTTTAAACACCAAATCTCAGAAAGTGGCTTGGTCCTTAAGTGGTTAATTAATGTTTAACATGGTACAACATTCTACTACTGCTCAATAATCCTAGAAGAGCAAATATATAACAGACCTACATCTCTGCACAGTATGTCAGCAATCTCTCTCTCTATATATATATAAAATGTATATAGCAGTGCACCTTGAATTATGGAAATGCTGCCTATATGAAACCTTACAACTATGCAAATCCAATAATCCAATAATAGACCCAACACTTTCCATAAAATATTGCCACCTATACTGACCTTCGCACAGACAATTATCACTCTGGATGATGTAATGCATTCTTGTAGCACTGTGTTAATTTTATGCAAATAAGCATCATCCTGGACTGAGAAGATGCCGCCAACAGAGATTGGACCTAGTGCTCTTTTTCTATTGAACCAAAAACAAATTAAGAACTATTACTGCTGAAAACATTAGAACATTTCTGACCAATGACTTACCTGAAGCTGCACAATATGGAATGAGCTCAGAGGCTGGTCTGTTCATCTTACATGTACTGATTGAAGAGTGAGCAGCTTGTGATGAAGTATGTAAGAATCCTCCCAGTTTTGGGATGGACATGGACAATAGTTGACACAAGGCACTCTGCTGGAATTTACACATTGTATAATAAGTCTGAGGAAGCAGTACCAGGGTGTAGATATTAATGCTAGCAAGGCAAAGTCAGCAAGATACAAAGTCCACAGTAATAGTCTTAAATGTTGGCATTTTAATGTTCAAACTCCCACCAGACAAAGGGAAGTGAATTGTGTTGAAACAGGATAATTTCTGTGAAAGACAAGGTATTGACAATGATTTCCTAAACTTTTATGTGTCTAACAGCTAAATGACTTTATGGTCTCTTATCTCTGGAGATAAACTGCTTTCAGGCACCTTGTATTCTACTGTATAGCTTGAAGTCCTCTCTATAGAAAAAAAATGATCTAATCTAGAACCTGCTGTCTGATTTATTCATAGATCTTAGCAAATAACATAAAGGGGGGTACATAGCTATCCCCAAAAACATGTAACAAGGTAACAACTGCAAAGGCTCCAGAGGGCCACTGGGTTATTCATGATCCTCATACAGCATTCTCTTCCACTAGGGCAAAAGCTTCCTTTACTTAAATAATTTAGTAATATTATTGCCAAAGTATGATTTAATTTTTTTTTTTAATTTTAAGGTAGCATACTGCTTTCAGGAATTATCCACAACAGATCCTTTGAGATTTCCCTCTCCCAACCACAAATCTGCTTAGCTCCACTATGCTCCCACTCGCACCCAAGCTTTTACTCTCTTTTTATTAGGTCTCCTTACCCATTTCTAAAAGCTAGACGGGCAGCTATGTTTATGGCTTCAGTTTTCTGTGTCACCTATGTTCTACATGCTGTTCTTTTGTTCCATCACTCTTCACATTATTACCACAGTTTAATCCGCTCTTGGTAAAAATGGTTTCCTTAGGGAGGAGGTCAGCAACTGTCGATCGCAATCTACCTGTTGACAGGTGACAGGTAGATCACAACCACGTCCCTGCTTTGTTGACCTGTGCTAGGTGCCGCTCCTTCCCCCCAGCCTCCTCCGCCACTTTCATCCTCATGTCAGAGCGGTGAGCGGGAGGTAGCACAGCTCAGGACAGAGGGCAGGAACTGCCCAAGTTAATTTCTTTAAATGACTGGTAGGTTATTGGTTGCTAGGACACAGGGCGGTCCTAGTAACCAATCACCAGCTAGTCAGTATGAAAAGTTAACTCTGGCAGCTCCCGCTCCCACCCTCCATCTAGAAATATGCTATCCCCCGCTCTCCACTGTGCTGCACACCTAAATAGGATAGAGCAGAGAAGGAGACTGATCTATGGACACAGGACACTGCTTTGGGGCGGCATAGGATACTACTGTGGGGACACAGGACATTACTGTGGGGGCACAGGACTTGCTTAGGGGGTCACAGGACATTATGGTGGGGAGGTGCAGAGGACACTACTGTGGGGGGGGGGGTGGGTGACGAGAAGGCGGTCAAAGGACACTGCTTTGGGGGGCAGAAGTCATTACTGTGTGGGGGCAGGGGACACTACTGGGGGGGGAGAAGAGGTCACTGCTTTGGGGGCACGGGACACTAATGTGCATGGGGGACAGGACACTACTGTGAGGAGCACAGGACACTACTGTGTGTGTGGGGGGGGGCAGAGGGCACTGCTTTGGGAGGGGGCAGAGGACACTACTGTGGGGTGTAATGTGAAAGGGGGACAGAGATCCCTACCGGGGGGGCAGAGGACACCACTGTTGGGGGTGATGTTAAAGGGGGGCAGAGGTCACTACTGTTGGGGAGTGGGTGGGTGCAGAAGACACTACTGTGGGGGCAGAGGACACTATTATAGGGGGGGTCAAATGATACTACTGTGGGGGTAATGTGAAGGAGGGCAGAGGACACTACTGTGGGGGGCAGACTACAATATTGTGTGGGGGATGGGGGCGTGGCTAGCCAGCGGAGCGGATGGTTGCTTTCTAATACAGCTCCTCTCCACAGCGGGCCAACAGAGGACTTTATAGTCACTAGAAGCCTCGTTTCAGCGCGCAAAACGCACTACAAGAACCTCCGCGATGACATCCCGCAAGAGAAAGGAGGTGAAACAACCGGGATAAATGCCCGATTTCTTCGCTATGCAGCGCCGGTACACGGACCAAGATGGCGGCGACAGGCATTGGGGAAATACACGCGGCTCCTACTCACAACGCGGCACGCCTCCAGGCTCTCATCCCAGCCACATTCACAACAAACAGGGAACAGAAAGTTTCCCCTCACCTCCATCGGCATCATCTAGCCCAGCCAAGAGCAAGCAGATGAATAGCATGCCAGAAACGACCGGCCTGGAGGTAAGCCTAGACTCATCTCTAGATGACACCAGAGAACTGCAAGAATCTATATCTGACTTCCCCACTGCTAACAAACCTGTCATGGACACCACACTAAAAGACATGTTAGTTTCATTAAGATCTACACTGCATGCTGATATAACTGCATTAACCAGCCAGTTTAAATCAGAAATCTCAGCAGTTAACAAGCGGCTCTCCCACCTGGAAACAAAAATGGGCGAATTCGCCTCCACATTCAATGAGCTAGTCGATGCCCACAATGATAGAGATGACGAGATATTACAGATGCAACAAAAACTGGATGCAGAGAAGGCTTTCGATAGAGTGCATTGGGGGTACCTCAGAGGTGTACTGGAAAAATTTGGATTCTCCGGCCCAATACGAGATGCAATACTGGTTTTATATTCCTCCCCGTCAGCATGTATATACAGAGGGAATGTTTTCCAAAAAATTTCATATTACGAATGGAACAAGACAGGGCTGCCCCATGTCTCCACTAATTTTTGCTCTAATAATGGAACCCTTAGCAGAGAAAATCAGATCTGACCCATCCGTACAAGGCATTACATCACAATCGCACCAGCATAAAATTTCATTGTTTGCTGACGATGTAATTTTATCACTGTCTAATCCAACCAAGTCCCTGCCCGTGGCCCACAATATCCTCCAACTATTTAGCAGAGCATCCTATTACAAGGTAAACGCAACAAAATTAAACATACTTGGTATCACAATAGCCAAAAAGGTAGAAGAGCATTTACAAAAAATACTCCCGTACCCATGGACCACAAAGTCCATCACGTATTTAGGTATCAAACTTGCATCTCCTCTTTTAAATCTATACCAAGTAAACTATGTCCCACAATTCCCACTGAGAATTGTCAAAAAGAACTTTCAAGAATCCAAAAGTTTTATTTATCTTGGTCTGGACGTTTGGCAGCATATAAAATGTTAATATTGCCAAAAATACTTTACATCTTCAGAGCACTACCAATACAAATACCTACCACCTTCTTCACAACAATGCAAAAACAACTGTCAAGATTTGTGTGGGTGGGAAGCAGAGCAAGATGCTCTCCTCTCATACAAAATATACATAAAACTGCAGGTGGTATGGGCCTACCAATACTAAAGGATTACTTTACAGCAGTAGTTATCGACCAAATTAAAAACTGGCTCACAAAACCAGTTATCAAACCCTGGTGCCAATTGGAACTTGCTAGATTTCGTTCACTTTCACCACTTTCTCTTCTTATGGCTTCTGTCACTCCTACAGATAACCAATTCAAAGATCATCCTACAATCCAAGCAGCATGTAGGGCCTGGCCTGAGATCAGCTCGAAGGGTAGCGCACACTATCCAATAATCAATGTCCCCATTCCTTTGGAATCTATTCAGTGGTTAATCCCAACATAATGTTAAACAAATGGCTTGAGAGCAAAATAATAAATATAGCAGACATTACCACAGGGAACAACATTATGTCCTTTGCATCCATTCAGCAAAAATTTCAAATCCCAAACACGGAAGCCTTCACTTATACACAGATAGCTTCCCTTTTTCAAAGAACGAAAGTAACACACATCCCTATCATAGAATAAATATGGAAATTTCTTCAGTCTTGTAACCCCAAGTCTAAAGGTATTACTATAATATATAGCTCTCTTAACTCTAAAGATGTTTTTAATAAATATAGCCCCTTACTAAAGTGGGAAAAAGAGCTAGAAAAGGACTTTTCAGAATTTCAATGAAAAAAAAAAAAATGCTATTAAATACAATATTGTGTGGGGGATGATGTGAAGGGGGGCAAAGGACACTACTTTGGGCGGTGATGTGAAGGGTGGAGGGGGGGGGGAATACTACTGTGACACACTGTGTTCTTTGTGCCATTGTTTTATTGGGGCTTTATATTTTTTTTTTAAATAGTGCTGCACCCTGGGGATCTTTTATCTCTTCCACGTTGTCCAGGTAGATCTCTGCCTTTCAGCGCCTGTGTAGCTCTTGAAAAAAGCAGGTCCCTTCACTCTAGTGTGAAAGCCGAATGGCTTTCACACTGGAGCGGTGCGCTATCAGGACGGTAAAAAAAGTCCTGCTAGCAGCATATTTGGAGCGGTGAAGGAGCGGTGTATTCACCGCTCCTATACCGCTCCTAGCCATTGAAATCAATGGGACACCGTGGGGATACCGCCGGCAGCGGCGCTTTGCGGGTATTTTAACTCTTTTTCGGCCGATAGCGGGGGGGTTAAATCCACCCCGCTAGCGGCCGCATACCGCGGCTAAAACGATGGTAAAGCAGCGCGAAATAGCGCTGCTTTACCGTCGCCGCCCCACACCGCCCCAGTGTGAAGCCGGCCTTAGGGTACTTCTCTCTATGCTGGTCATAGCCTAAGATGGAATACATGCAAGGATTCTATTCAGCTTTGTATTATACATTATATCTTGATGTGATGGTAAGAATATATTACTTGTCACTGGAAAATCAGACTTGAATCATTATTCTATTCCATGGTGCACTATCTACATTGTAATTCTATGTGGTGGTTCTTATACTGTTATACTGTTCTAATAAACAGTTAAAAGAAATCAATGTGTGTAGAGCTGTTACCCTTCTTAGTAATTTGCCAATCACTTTTTAGATCTTAAGTAGTAGTAGTTAGTCACAATTAACTAGATCTGTTCTGTAAGATTAAAGATGTTTTGTAGGTTGTCCATGCCACTTAACAAGTGTATGGAAATGTAAACTGGTGGAAGCAGGAGCCTGACGGGATAATCAGTAAGTAAGTTCTGCAGTGTTATTTACAGAAGTGATATTTAACCCAGCTTGGAAATGTCATGTGCGGTGTCCTAGCATCCTCCTAAACCTTCCAGGCATGAACTATGAAGGAAGGTCTCAATGGTCAATAGGAATGCCCATGAGGCAGAAGAAAGCGTGCAAGCTCTGGCACTGGATGTGCCCAAACTTTGTCTGTCAGAATGGCCATGATAGGAATGTTTGGTGGTTGTTGCAAGTATGTAGGGTTAATAGTTTGGGGGGGGGGGGGGTGAAGGGTTAATATGTATTTTGTTGTTAAAGCCTAAGTTTAGGTAATTTTTGTAAACTCAGCATTTAATAAAGGGTTTCCTTCGTGCTGGTTCCGGCTTTCCTAGTAGAAACCCAAAGTCCCCTAACCCCCCCAACACCCTGCTGCTGTGGGAGTAATTAGCTGGACCTGTCATAAACAAATGTCTAGAGTGCTGATTATGCCCACCTTTTCTGCCCCCCTCCTCCATTTACTGAAGCTTTACTATAGCTTCCATCACGGAAAAGTGGTCTATGAATGGAGGACAGGTGGAAGAAAAAAAAGGTCTGCCTCCTCCATTCATAGATAGATTTTTAATGATGGAAGCTATAGTACTATAATAGTACCTATGGCAGATACAGTGGCTATAATAACCCCCCAGTACAAGAAAATTGCAGCTGTGGGGGGGGGGGGGGGGGGGGGGAGTTGGCAGAAGATTGATGATTTCAACTAGAACAACTAGCAGCAGTACAAATGACATTTCTCAATGGACAACTAGCACCAGCACAAGGGACATTTCCCAATTAATGTATGCACCACCCCTTGTGCTGATTTTTTTAAAGAACATTTTTGCCTAAACTTAGAGTTTAAAGGCCAACTTCAGGCAAAATGATTTTTTTTACTGTAGATTTGGGAAGAATAATCACTTCTGTAACTGTCCATGACTCCCTCCATGGGGAGGGGCGGGTTGGGGTATTTTACCTTTTCATCTTTCTTCCTGATCCTGTAACAAAAGGGCAAGACATAAACATAAATAGTATTTACTTAACATATCACCTAAAGCCCAATTCTATAGATTTTTTTGTTTTAGACAACGTGGGGAAGGGTTAGAGTCTCTATCAAACGTTTATCACCAGCATTTTCTGTCCTGATGGGAACTAAGAGGAAATCTCCTTAAAGTGGATGTAAACCCAAAATTTTTGGGGTTTACATCCACTTTAATGGGAACATAGAGATGCTCTGTGGAGTTGGGCTTTAAGTGATATGGTAAGGGTTCAGTTTAAATTTAGGAGTTGGGTTAGATGAATGTTAATTGTATGAAAAATGATCACAGAACCAGGAAACTATTTTCCTCTAAGACAGTGATCTCCAAACTGTGGCCCGGGGGGCAAGATGTGGCCCTTTGCTTGCTTTTATCCAGCACTTGGGGCAATATTTTATCCTCTGACACCAACAATGGGGCCTAATTCCCACCACTGACACTTAACAAAGGGGCACAATTCCTCCCAATGACCCCAACGATGGGGCAGAGTTCCTCCCAATGACATCGCCGTGGGGGCACAGTTCCTCCCAGTGACACCAACAATGGGGCACAGTTCCTCCCAGTGACACCAACAATGGGGCATAGTTCCCCCCAGTGACACCAACGATTAGGCACGATTCTTCCCACCCAATGATACAAAGGATCAGGCACAATTCCTCTCACTGACACCAAAGATGGGGCACTGTTACTCCTATTGATGCTGGGACATTTTCTACTTCCAATGGCTACAGTCCAGCCCCCCTAAAGTCTAAAGGGCAGTAAATCGGTCCATTGTTTAGAACGTTTGGAGACCCTTGCTCTAAAGCCCCCTACACAATGTCGGGAGACATTTGACAGTTCAAAAAAAATGGCCAACATTCTGCCCGTGTGTACGTCGGTCTGTCTGACAGAATTCTGTATATTCTACATTGTTCCATAGAAGACAGTAATGTTCAATGTTCAATGCATACCTGCAATCCAATGTCCAATGATTCACTCGTCCTTACAAACTTTCCCTGATAATCATTTATTAATGTTTATAACATAATTTAAAGTAGAAAAACAAAGCTGACCTTTTACACACTTTTCTAGTACGTAGAACTTTGAGGAGACGGGACACTTTTACACAGACTCTGTAACTCAAAGGTCCAATTTAACTGTGCAAACAGATTCTTTTTTCTATGTATTTCTTCCTGATCCATCTGCAGAGTAGTAAGACAAGTTACAGACAGAATATGGGGGTTTCCTAGTATACGATTATTTTAGGAAAGCGTTTGCAGCAGAATTTCTGTAACCTGAGCCCGCAGTCCTGGGGCAGACAACTGTGACAGTTATGCTGAGATTTGAGTCTGTAGCAGATGGGGGAATACATAATTCACATGTAGTAAACCTGTTTTATAATCTACTGTATCTCCTTTTTACTGCAGCAAGACTGATAAATCTGCCCGTTACCAAAGCATTTTGGAGCATGGAGAACAGCTGATGTATATAACCAATCTGTGACGTTGTGTGCATGCGATCCAAGCCAAAGTGCCTACACTATGGGACAACTGTGATAATTATAGTGCAGTGGGACATAAATGATTCTTAGTTTCGGACTATGTTACCATTGCATTAACCACTTACCTCCTGGGCACTTTCATCACCTTCCTGCCCAGGTCAATTTTCAGCTTTCAATGCTGTTGCGCTTTGAATGACAATTGCGCGGTCATGCAACACTGCACACAAATTTTTTATCACTTTTTTAGACAAATAGAGCTTTCTTTTGGTGGTATTTAATCGCCACTGGGTTTTTTATTTTTTGCTAAACAAACGAAAGAAGAACAAACATTTTGAATTTTTTTTCTTCGGTTCTGTTATAAAATTTTGTAAATAAGTAATGTTTTTCCTTCACTGATGTGCTCTGATGAGGCTGAACTGATGGGCACTGATAGGCTGCACTGATGGGCACTGATGAGGCAACACTTATGGGGACTGATGTGGCAACACTGATGGGCACTGATGATGAGGCACTAATGAGGCTGCACTGATATGCGACACTGATAGGCGGCAATGATTGGAACTGATAGGCGGCATTGATGGGCAATAAAAGGAGGCACTGATGGGCACTGATAGGTGGCACTGACAGGCATCACTGATGGGCACTGACAGGCATCACTGATGGGCACTGATAGGCGGCACTGTTGAGGCATCACTGATGGGCACTGGCAGGCAGCACTGATGAGGAGGCAGATTGGCAGCACTGGTGGGCACTGTTGGGGCTGCACTATCAGGACACTGATGATCAGTGCCCTGATTATCAGTGTAGATGTCCCCTGTGTGGATTGCCACTTATCGGCTTTCCTCTCCTCACACGCTGTCAGTGTGAGTAAAGGATTGCTGATAAGTGCCAAATCCTGTTTACACTGTGATCAGCTGTGATTGGACACAACTGGTCACATGGTAAAGAGCCACTGTGATTGATCCTAAGGCTTCATGTACATGGGACATTTTTACAACCTCTCCTGAACGATTTAACTTGACAGATAGTAACCAACTTTTAAATCGTAACCAACTTTTGCTGCGTTTACATGCCGCGTTTAGCTGCGTTTGCATTTAGAAGCCTTTTTTTTTTTTTAAATAGCCAAAAATGAAAAACGCCTGTAAACGAAACAAAGCTAAACAAGGCAACTTGTGTTTAGCCACGTTTCGTTTACAGGTTTTTTTCATTTTTGGCTACTTTGAAAAAAAAAAGATAAAAGAAATAAAAAACCCACGTTTAAAAACGTCTGTTTTGCCGCATTAACATGCCGTGTTTACATGCCGCATTTGCGTTTAGAAGTGTTTTTTTTTTTTTTAAATAACCAAAAATGAAAAACGCCTGTAAACGAAATGAGGCTAAACGTGGCAACTCGTGTTTAGCCACGTTTTATTTACAGCCATTTTTCATTTTTGGCTATTTTGAAAAAAATAAATAAAAAACCCACGTTTAAAATGTCCGTTTTGCCGCATTTACATGCCGCGTTTGCGTTTAGAAGCGTTTGAAATTTTTTAAATTTATTTTTTTATTTTTTTCAAAATAGCCAAAAATGAAAAGTGCCTGTAAACGAAACACGGCTGAACGCGAGTTGCCGCGTTTAGAAGCGCTTGGCACTTGAAATGCCTCTAAACTCAGCGTCTGAACTAATTTTTTTGCTTTTCAAAAAAGGTCTCTAAACTCAACTGCCTAAAAACATTAAAGGAACCTGTGTACATGTACACAAAAGATAACATTGGATGAGTTCAGGGGCAGATGAAAAAATGCCCAACTGCCTCTGAACGTCCGTTTACCAGCAGCAGTGTACATGAGGCCTAAGGACACAGCGATCACAGATCACTTCCGATGTGCACTGCTGGGGGGAGTGCACAAAGTGCAATCATGGAAGGACGTCAACAGATGTCCTCCTGGCAATGTGCGACTGCGCTCTAGCCATCATTTGGCTTTAGCGCGGTCGTGAAGAGGTTAAAATGGTTGTAACCGCTTACATATACCAGATGAAGTGACTAGCCTTAGATGATACACAGAGATGGAACAAAACCTCCTACATAAGTTGTACCTGTTTCTCTCCTCTACATCCTCATAAAGCACACATTTTACACAGAATTTCTTTGCTCCAGAAGGCAGGGGGCAGGCATCTGATGTTATACACTGCACAGCATAGTTTGGAGAGCTGAGTTTAATCTGAGACAAGAGTAAAGGGAAAGGACACATCCCGTCTACACAGTCCCATGCACATCTGAGGCTGTCAATCACCCACTTTCTGCTTGGGGGGGCGGAGCAATCTTCAAAGATTCTGTGATGTCCACCTGTAAGAAGTGAATCATTCATATAGCAGAGGGAGGATAGAGCATAGAAACCACAATTGGTGCTTTGGACTGAGGCTGGTATACACTATAGAGAGATATGCTTTGTTTGTTTTTAATTTCAGAGGTTCACAACCAATTTAAAGGATTTGTGTGATTTGTGTGACACAAGGAAATATAAAAGGTTAATTTTAATGTAGCTCCTGGCCCTATGGAAGCAGGAATAACCTCCCTCGATCTCGCTATAGCTTACCAAAATAGCTGGCATATATGCCATGGAAAATATTACTGCAACTATGCAAGCCAAAGGGGAGATATTTACCAAAAAATGGACCAAGTGGTCTCTATTTCAGGGATTATGGTCATGCTCTAGTGGGGGGGGGGGGGGGGGGGATTAAGTGTCTCTTTTTATATCCTATTTTTTCCCCCTTTTTTTTCTTTCTCTTCCTTCTTTTTTTCCTTTCAATCTTTTTTTGTTAGATATAGGCTTTGTTATTGTGTTTTTTTGTCCCACTCCCTGGGACTCAGTAGCGGCTGGTGTTTTTTTGTTTAGGGGCGCACACAACCACAAACCCCTTCACCCCCCGCTGTCTGATGGTACGGCACTTACCCAATCAGCGGGCACATCGGGGATCATCGGTAGAGGGACAAGCTGCAGCAGGCATCTTGCAGCATCTTCCGTGTCCTCTTCTCTTCTAAATTCACATCGGCTTACGCTGTGTGTCTCCTCCCCTCCTCCTAGGCATCCAATAGGATCGCCTAACCTTTCAGCCAATCAGGAAATGGGTAATAGACCTGCACTTACTGATTGGCAGAGAGGTGATTCAGTGTCAGCGGCTATAGCTGCTAACAATATTCATATTCCTGGCTGGGACAGCTACCTGCATCTGTTGATGGGGGAATGGAGTGATTTTCTTTCCTGCAACTAAAATTGCTCCATCTATGGCTGGCTTTATTCTCAAAAAGTAACCCATACACGTCTTCTACTTCAAGTGATTTTAAAGTCTTGTTTTAAAAAAAAAATAACAAACATGTTATACTTTCCTTCTCTTTGTAATGGTTTTGAACAGAGCACCCCCAATCCTCCTCTTTTCGGGTCCCACGCCGGCACTCCTGGCTCCTTCCTTGTGGCGGTTGCCCCCACAGCAAGCAGCTTGCTATGGGGGCACCCAAGCAGGCGCACACCCGACCTATGGCTCTGTGTGTCCATTCACACACAGAGCCACGAGTAGGGCGAGGCCGGAGTATACCGCGGACCGGAAGTGGCGTGAAACGCTGAATGTTTGTCTTTGTTTGGCGCGTTTGCTGCTGCTTTCATGGAGTGGAATTTCTTGATCTATAATTACCTTGCTGTTGATCCTAGATGTAAAAAACCCTGTTCCTATTGAATTTTCAAAGGCATTTAACCTATGCCTATGAGGTGAGAGTTCTGTGAGCACATTGGTGTGGTGTCAGCGGTTTCACTCATTGGATAAATTGTCAAGTCTTTTGATATTTCATCTACACTATCTTGAACTACTGGATTATTTCTATTTTTGGACTTTTTTGCACATACTCAACTAAATGGTTGTCACTACCTTATGAACATTTAGTGAAAGTTATTTCACATTACTGTAATAATTCAATAATTTTTGATTGATGATGGATTGCTAGGTTATGCGCAAGATCACTGTAACTTTAATTGACTCTTATTGGTGTAGCTGTGAACACTATTACGTTTTGCTGCATTTCCACTTTAGTATTTTTATTTATTTTAGTTCACTAGCAGAGGATTTCTATAAATAATAATCTAAAGGGATTGTTTACCTCTGCTCCAGTCCTGAAACATCCTGATCCTGCTCTACCATATGTTCTAGAGGTAGATGCTTCAGAAAAAGCTGTAGGGGCCATCCTGTCCCAGCATCAAGGACCAAAGTCTCTAATGCACCCCATGGCATTCTTCTCAAAGAAACTGTGCCCATCAGAGAAGAATTATGATGTGGAGGATCGAGAATCTTGGCAATAAAATCAGCATTGGAAGAATGGCGTTACCTCTTGGAAGGAGCAGCACATCCAATACTGATCTTCACAGATCACAAAAACCTAGAATATCTCAGAGCTGCTAAGCATCTCAGACCTAGACAAGCAAGATGGGCTCTTTTCTTTTCACTATTTTATTTCCATATTACTTACCAGACAGAATCTAAGAACTTCTCTTACGTCTTATCTCATATGTTCACTGAATCAGAGGCTCCTTCTCAACCAGACACTATTCTGCAAGCTGAGAATTTTCTGTTAATTCAATCTGATATTACAGGTCCGTCAGGCATCTCTGAGAGCTTCCCTACCTCAGGGCATGAATCTCCAAGAAAAAGATGGACTCTACTGGCATGAAAATAAGATCTTTGTACCTCAGAACTTGTGCACTGCTATCTTGCAGGTCTGTCATTACTATCCCTTGGCAGGTCACTTTGGGGGATACAAGACCATGGACTTAGTCCAAAGAAATTTCTGGTGGCCAAACCTGGCAAAAGATTGCAGAAAATATGTAAATTCCTGCTATTCCTTGTATCAAGAACAAAAGCAGTAAGAACAAGGCCTGGAGATTGCTAAGACCACTTCCCATTCCTGAGAGGCCATGGGATATGATTGCAATGGACTTCATTGTCAAGCTTCCCCCTTCTAAGGGGTTTTCGTCCATCTTTGTGGTGGTTGATCGTCTTTCCAAGATGGCATATTTAATTCCTATGAAAGGGACCACATCGGCTGCAGAAACAGCCAGTGTTTTTGTAAAAGAAATTGTAAGGCTACATGGAATTCCCGGTGACATCGTTTCAGATCGTGGAGTACATTTCACGTCAAGATTCTGGAAAGCATTATGTAAAACACTCGGTATCAAGCTCAACTTTTCCTCAGGCTACCACCCACAGACCAATGGGCAGACTAAATGTACGAATCAGACTTTGGAACAGTATTTACGCTGTTTCTCTTAATTTACCCAGGAGGATTGGGCTTCACTGTTGCCATTAGCAGAATTTGCAGTAAACAACTCTACCCATTCTGCCACAGATCGATCACCCTTCTTTTCCAATTATGGTTTTCACCCCTCTTTTTTGCCTATGCTGGTACCAGATTCCCCATTGCTGGCTATCCAGGACAAGTTGAACTTCTTTAACACTAACAACCAGATAAGGGAAACCATTACCAAAGCGCAGGAAGATAACAAGAAGCATTTTGATAAGAAAAGGAGGGGAGAACTGGATTTAAGATCTGCTGATCGTGTATGGCTCTCAACAGTGAACCTGAAGTTGGCCTGTCCCTCTAAAAACTGGGACCTAGATATGTGGGGCCATTCCCAGTTAAAAGAAAAATGAATTCAGTGGCCTATGAACTGGAACTTCCAGATTCATTCAGAATTCATCCTGTGTTTCATGTTTCATTACTAAAGCCTGATGTATTGAATCATTTTCCTGATCGTAATGTGGGGCCTCCAGAAGCCATAATGGTGAATGGGGAGGAAGAATTTGAAGTTGAAGCTATCCTGGATTGCAGGAAACGACAGGGTCAAATTCAATACCTAATTAAATGGAAAGGATTTGGCCCTCATTCCTGTGCAGTAAGGGCTCATTCCCATTCAGCAGCTGCTAATTCCCATTCAGCACATGTGCAGAGTCACAGACCAAGACGAGCAAGGTCTGGAATGGGCATACGCATTGGCGCATACATGAAAGCATGCGCATGCATCCATAGATTCTGGCGCCCAGCAGCCTATTTAAACTGAGAGTCAACCTGGCTTCAGTGCTGGATTGTCTTCAGCTTTGGTTCCTGTACGCCTGACTCTTATCCATGTCTGCTGACCTTGTTCCTGACTTGGCTACATCTGACAACTCTCTTGGAGCTCCCCTGCCCGCTATATCTGCTTCTTGCTTATGTTACCGACCCCGGCTTGGATTCATGACTATGGCTCCGTCTCCTGATTTGGTTACCCCACCGCCAGCACATTACCGACTTCTGCCTGTTCCCGACCTTGCAACTGATCCTGATTCTGCACCTGTCTGCCTGGCTCCCGCTGAACAAGACTTGTGACCAGACTCCACGCCACCACTGGACGGACTCCTGTGTTTTCAAGTTACAGGTCACTCCCACAGCTACCAGGCACCTGCACCCTTCCACTGCCCTAGCAGTCCCTGTCTCCACTACCAGGGGTGCTTGGACAGGAATTGTGCAAGAGGCCACCCTCATCATCTTGGGCTCCACAGTAAGGTACGTGACAGATTCCCACATCAACACTGTCTGTGATGATGGGGAGTCATGCAAAAATTTGCACCGTCTATGGCCTGCCTTAGTTGCAGTCATGTGCACTGCTCTATGCACACTACAAATCCCATAGTCGCAGCAACACCAAAAAGGAATTTGGAGGTTTAAAGGAAACTGAGAGCAATAAAAGAGACTTTCTAAAGTTAAACACCAAACTCTTGTTATTGTTAAAGTGGTTGTAAGCTCACTTGTTGATTTTTAGGCAATCCCCTATCTTACATCTTTCATAATGCAATGTCTCCACTGTATATGCTTTAATAAAGAAATGCTGTTCTATACCTTATTTCAGAGCGCACTTACGTAACCAGCCACCTCTCGACTCTCTTGATCTGACTGCTACAGCGGAAGGGGCCGAGAATCCCCCACTGAAGGAGAGGAGAAGCGGTGGAGAAAGGCGGCCGGCCACGTGAGTGCCGAGCAGCGCTAGGAAATAAGGTATAGAATGGCATTGTTTAAATAAAGCATATACAGTGGAGACTATGCATTATGAAAGACAGGGGATTGCCTCAAAATTAACAAGTTATTTCAGCAGGAGGGGAGGGGCGGCCACTGACAGTAGCTCACAGGGAGGGAGGGGGAGAGAGGACACAGAAGATCTGCGAATGACAAAGGCACGTAAACTGACCATGGTGTCAGGGATCAGCAGTCATGATAAACTGTACTCAGTTTATGGGGGGGGGGGGGCAGAACCAGGCAGGATCAGGCAGGTTTTTTACAAGGGGCTACAGTACATAGCACACATAGTTGTTAATGCTTTAAAGGAACAGGATGCTTTTTTTGTTTTTATTTAGGGTAACAAACACTTTAACCCAAAAAAGTACCTTCTATTGTTCTCAGTCCCCCCAAATCCCCAAATTCCTTTTTTTTTCTGTGATCTGAATTCCTATTAGAGGGTGGCTATGTCTGTTCCCTATGCTCCCACTGTATGTAGAACATAGTATCCCTCTCACTCTTAAAGCGGAGTTCTGCCCAAAAGTGGAACTTCGCTGTAAGGTATCCTGACCACCTGAAATGCCACATTTACTTTTTTTTTTGGGGGGGGGGAGTGGGTACCTAGTTTTGACAGGTACCCAGCCCCCATTTCCGCCCGTGCCACCTAGGTGACTCCTCCCTGCAATCTTCTGGGACACGTCACAGGTCCCAGAAGATTTCCCAGTCATTCAGGGCGCGCAGAGTGACTCGCACATGCACAGTGCACACCTGGCTGTGAAGCAATGTTGATGCTGCAGACCGCCGGGGGGGGGGGGCAGACCGCCGGGGGGGGGGGGGGCGAAAACGGAGGTTTCAGGTGGCCGCATCGCTGGACCATGAGACAGGTGAGTGGGTGTTTATTAAAACACTTTTTGTAGCTGCTGACTTTTAATAAACATGGGTCCAGCTGGAACTCCCCTTAAAGATGGACTATGGGATTTGTAGAGTAGATCAGTGCATGTGAATGCAGCCTATGTGACAAATGAAAGTGAGGAGGAAAAGCAGAGATTCAGAAGCTGACTGAGGAATGTTACAGGAGGCAGAACAATACAGTAAGTAACAATTTAAATGAAAATAGATTACAGGGACAGTTTAGTGTCACTTCTTCAAGATTCCACACTGAGCTCTGGACACAAAAAATAAATGGAATAATGGGGCTATCGAAGCATGGTGTGCTGTAGGATGGGGGGCATGCAGGATGATACCAGCTGCTGCTCAGTTTTCTGCCTCCACAAATCTCCTTGACACAGACGATGGCCATGACCTGGTATACATGACCCGCTCATGTCCTGGAGGTAAACCCCTGCACACATTAGAGCAATGAATACCTTGTCCACAAAGAAAGGCAGTTGTGCCAATGACATCTGTATCCAAAGCTTCCCTTAACCGACAGTAACCTCACAGTGCTGTGCTCCTATTGGTGGAGAGCTCAGGGACTGGAGATCCAGTCTTCCTATAAGATCCAGCCTTCCACAATGTACACAGTCCCAATCAGCGCAATCACTTCTATCAGCAGAGAGGGGAAGGAAACCTCTCCATCCACAACCACATACAGTGCAATGTATGCAGATTTATAATATGTGCACACACAAAGCATGTTCTCATCTGATACCCAGAGGGATCTTCTAGCTGCAGGATGAGGAAAGCAACATCCACATATTATTAGTAAACAATAGGCCGGCTCAGTATATTGCAGATCTGATTACAGCACATACTGATCTGTACACAAAGGGCCCTTACATACATGGGATCTCCATAGAGGTGTGATCAGTGTACAAATGTGTGCCCCTTCCTTCCCCAGGTACATGGCATGGATGACAGTCCCACACACCGATCCAGGCATGGTGTCCACACTGATCCCCTCCACCTCCTCACCCCGACTAGTCACCCTGTGTGACGGCTATACCTGCTCTGTACCAGCTCTGTCCCTTCTCTATACCAGCCCTGTGCCTGTTCTGTACCTTCTCTAAACCCGCTCTGTACCTTCTCTATACCAGCTCTGTACCTTCTCTATACCCTCTCTATACCAGCTCTGTACCTTCTCTATACCAGCTCTGTACCTTCTCTATTCCAGCTCTATACCCGCTCTGTACCTTCTCTATACCCGCTCTGTACCTTCTCTATACCCGCTCTGTACCTGTTCTGTACCTTCTACTGGTGCCCGCTCCGCTCTCCTCAGATGTTCGCCCATACACAGGCTGCTCCGGTGCCCGGCATCTTCCCGGCTACAGCCCCGGCCGCCCCGCTCCTTCTATACGAGTCCATAGTGTACAGGGGGCAGGAGAGCCGACACCGCCGCCTCACTCCATCCTCGTCCTCCGCCCTCATCCCCGGATCCTCCGCTCCCGCTCCGCTCTCTCATCTCCACACTCCTTCATAGCCATACCGGCTCATTCTGGTTCCACACTGAGGAAAATACATGAGCGACGATCATGTGTGCAAACATCTCACAGGCACACTCTTGTGGCGGGATGGGGAGCCTGTGTACACTCCACTCCACTAATATATAGAAGATATATACACTCACTGTGTATATACAGCGTTGCCAACCTACCAGATTGAAATTTACTGGCACTACACCCAAAATTTACTGGCACAGCCACGTTTTTACTGGCATTTCACAAAAGTAACAAAATTACATTTTTAGGTGCAAATTTGAGTATCTAGGCTACAAACAAGTACGCTAGGCAAATAGCAATGTGATTTAAGGTAGATATTAAGGTAAAAAAACATATTTTTGTTATTTTCGATATAAGGGCGGATTATTTAGTCCAAAAACCTCCTGCCACCATCACCCCCTGCGGCCTGCCTCCATTACCCCCTGCGGCCTGCCACCAACACCCCCTGCCACCATCACCCCCTGCGGCCTGCCACCATCACCCCCTGCGGCCTGCCTCCATCACCCCCTGCGGCCTGCCACCAACACCCCCTGCGGTCTGCCACCATCACCCCCTGCGGCCTGCCTCCATCACCCCCTGCGGCCTGCCTCCATCACCCCTTGCGGCCTGCCTCCAACACCCCCTGCCTCCAACACCCCCTGCAGCCTGCATCCATCACCCCCTGCGGCCTGCCTCAAACACCCCCTGCAGCCTGCCTCCATCACCCCCTGCGGCCTGCCTCCATCACCCCTTGCGGCCTGCCTCCAACACCCCCTCCCCCTCTGTCTCCATCTTCCCCCTCTGTCTCCATCTTCCCCCTCTGCCACCATCACCCCCCTCTGCCACCATCACCCCCCTCTGCCTCCATCTTCCCCCTCTGCCCCCATCATCCCCCTCTGCCTCCATCTTCCCCCCCTGCCTCCATCTTCCCCCTCTGCCACCATCACCCCCCTCTGCCACCATCTTCCCCCTCTGCCTCCATCTTCCCCCTCTGCCCCCATCATCCCCCTCTGCCTCCATCTTCCCCCTCTGCCTCCATCTTCCCCCTCTGCCACCATCACCCCCCTCTGCCACCATCACCCCCCTCTGCCTCCATCATCCCCCTCTGCCTCCATCTCCCCCCTCTGCCTCCATCTCCCCCCTCTGCCTCCATCTTCCCCCTCTGCCTCCATCCATCCCCTGTGCCAGCAGCCTGCCATCATCACCTTCTGTCATCGTCGTCGACTCACACTGTGCTCAGCCGCTCAGCTGTCACTTCGTCCATGCCCGGCCTCAGAAATACTCTGTGTGGAGTGGACTCAGGATTCGGAATATGGATGCAGGGCTCCGTTCCGAATCCACATGCTGCTCAACCTCCTCCTGGACTGGTTATGGAGAGTTTTAAAAACTGGCGCTCCTGGGGGTGGCGGGATGTTCTATTTCATCACTCGCCTCGCCACTCGTCAGCATAGCGCGCTGCACAGCCTCTGAGACCCGCCCATTCCGCCGGCCGAATACAGGAGGATCTGCTCGGCTCGGCTCGGCAAGCTCCGGAACTGCGCATGCGCAGTTCCATGCCGAAACGGTCACCGCTATTTTTACTGGCACGTTCCCGTAACTACGGACATTTACGGGCGCCTGAAAAAGTGCCCGTTTTAATGGGCTGCCCGTAAAAATACGGGCGGTTGGCAACACTGTGTATATATAATGTATACAGCACATAGCTCTGTGTACACTCCACTCATATATAGATATATACACTCACTGTGTATATATAATGTATACAGCACATAGCTCTGTGTACACTCCACTCATATATAGATATATACACCCACTGTGTATATATAATGCATACAGCACATTTGCCCTGTGTACACTCCACTCATATATAGATATATACACCCACTGTGTATATATAAGGTATACAGCACATAGCTCTGTGTACACTCCACTCATATATAGATATATACACTCACTGTGTATATATAATGTATACAGCACATAGATCTGTGTACACTCCACTCATATATAGATATATACACTCACTGTGTATATATAATGTATACAGCACATAGCCAGGGGCGGACTGACATCTCATGTCAAAAGGAGATCATGGGGCCCCCTGTGTCTCCGCCCATGTGTCCCCGCCCATGTAATGAACATTCTTCCCTCTGACCACCAATGGGTACAGTGGCTGCGTTTGATGGGCACAATGGCTGCGTTTGATGGCACAGTGGCAGCGTTTAATGGGCACAGTGGTGGCAATTTATGGGTACAGTGGCTGGGCACAGTGGCTGCATTTGATGGGCACAATGGCTGCGTTTGATGGCACAGTGGCTGTGTTTGATGGGCACAGTGGCTGCGTTTGATCGCACAGTGGCAGCGTTTAATGGGTACAGTGGTGGCAATTTATGGGCACAGTGGGCACAGTGGCTGCATTTGATGGGCACAGTGGTGGCAATTTATGGGCACAGTGGCTGCGTCTGATGGGCACAATGGCTGCGTTTGATGGCACAGTGGCTGCTTTTGATGGGCACAGTGGTGGCAATTTATAGGCACAGTGGCTGCGTTTGATGGGCACAGTGGCTGCGTTTGATGGGCACAGTGGTGGCAATTTATGGGCACAGTGTCTGCGTTTGAGGGCACAGTGACTGTGTTTGATGGGCACAGTGGTGGCAATTTATGGGCACAGTGGCTGCGTCTGATGGGCACAATGGCTGCGTTTGATGGCACAGTGGCTGCTTTTGATGGGCACAGTGGTGGCAATTTATAGGCACAGTGGCTGCGTTTGATGGGCACAGTGGCTGCGTTTGATGGGCACAGTGGTGGCAATTTATGGGCACAGTGTCTGCGTTTGAGGGCACAGTGACTGTGTTTGATGGGCACAGTGGTGGCAATTTATGGGCACAGTGGCTGCGTTTGAGGGCACAGTGGCTGCGTTTGATGGCACAGTGGCTGCTTTTGATGGGCACAGTGGTGGCAATTTATAGGCACAGTGGCTGCGTTTGATGGGCACAGTGGCTGCGTTTGATGGGCACAGTGGTGGCAATTTATGGGCACAGTGGGCACAGTGGCTGCATTTGATGGGCACAGTGGTGGCAATTTATGGGCACAGTGGCTGCGTCTGATGGGCACAATGGCTGCGTTTGATGGCACAGTGGCTGCTTTTGATGGGCACAGTGGTGGCAATTTATAGGCACAGTGGCTGCGTTTGATGGGCACAGTGGCTGCGTTTGATGGGCACAGTGGTGGCAATTTATGGGCACAGTGTCTGCGTTTGAGGGCACAGTGACTGTGTTTGATGGGCACAGTGGTGGCAATTTATGGGCACAGTGGCTGCGTCTGATGGGCACAATGGCTGCGTTTGATGGCACAGTGGCTGCTTTTGATGGGCACAGTGGTGGCAATTTATAGGCACAGTGGCTGCATTTGATGGGCACAGTGGCTGCGTTTGATGGGCACAGTGGTGGCAATTTATGGGCACAGTGTCTGCGTTTGAGGGCACAGTGACTGTGTTTGATGGGCACAGTGGTGGCAATTTATGGGCACAGTGGCTGCGTTTGAGGGCACAGTGGCTGCGTTTGATGGGCACAGTGGTGGCAATTTATGGGCACAGTGGCTGCATTTGATGGGCACAGTGGCTGCGTCTGATGGGCACAGTGGCTGGCTGCTTTTGATGGGCACAGTGGCAATTTATGGCACAGTGGCTGCGTTTGATGGGCACAGTGGCTGCGTTTGATGGGCACAGTGGTGGCAATTTATGGGCACAGTGTCTGCGTTTGGGGGCACAGTGACTGTGTTTGATGGGCACAGTGGTGGCAATTTATGGGCACAGTGGCTGCGTTTGATGGGCACAGTGGCTGCATTTGATAGCACAGTGGCTGCGTTTGATGGGCACAGTGGTGGCAATTTATGGGCACAGTGGCTGCGTTTGATGGCACAGTGGCTGCGTTTGATGGGCACAGTGGTGCATTTGATGGGCACAGTGTCTGCGTTTGATGGGCACAGTGGCTGCGTCTGATGGGCACAATTGCTGCGTCTGATGGCACAGTGGCTGCTTTTAATGGGCACAGTGGTGGAAATTTATGGGCACCGTGGCTGCGTTTGATGCCACAGTGGCTGCATTTAATGGGCACAGTGGTGGCAATTTATGGGCACAGTGGCTGCGTTTGATGGGCACAGTGGCTGCGTTTGTGGTCACAGTGGCTGTGTTTGATGGCACAGTGGTGGCAATTTATGGGCACAGTGGCTGCGTTTGATGGGCACATTGGTGGCAATTTATGGGCACCGTGGCTGCGTTTGATGGCACAGTGGCTGGGTTTGATGGCACAGTGGCTGCATATGAGGGCACAGTGGCTGCGTTTGAGGGGCACAGTGGCTGCGTTTGAGGGTCACAGTGGCTGCGTTTGAGGGGCACAGTGGCTGCGTTTGAGGGGCACAGTGGCTGCGTTTGATTTTTTTTCAGTTATTGCCCCCCAAAAACTGCAACGCTCTGCAGGCAAAAACGAATTTAAAAAATGCACGAGAGAGAGAGAGAGAGAGAGAGAGAGAGATAGAGAGAGAGAGAGAGAGAGAGATAGAGAGATAGAGAGAGATAGAGAGAGAGAGATAGAGAGAGAGAGAGAGATAGAGAGAGAGAGAGAGAGAGATAGAGACAGAGAGACAGCGAGAGAGAGAGAGAGAGAGAAAATACCTTAATTCTTCAGATCCATGGGCGACCGTCCATTTCTCCTATTCTTCTCGTGCAGTGGGCGGGCTGAATGGAAGGCAGGAGAAATCAGCAGTGCTGGTGCCACACGGGCAGAATGCAACTAGACTCCGGCAGACAGGCATATAAGTGGGCGGCGCCGCCAGAAGAGGATGCACACACACACACACACACACAAGCTGCATTGCAAAGTGCGGCGGCCGCTGCTGCTGTTTGCTGACGCTGCCAACAGAGAAAAAACGGACTGGCACCTCCAGGGACGGACTGAGCCGGCCCGGGCCCCCCCCCCCTGCACGGGGCCCTCGGGTGGCCACCGAATCTCCGTCCCTGCACATAGCTCTGTGTACACTCCACTCATATATAGATATATACACTCACTGTGTATATATAATGTATACAGCAAATAGATTTGTGTACACTTCACTCCACTCATATATACACTCACTGTGTATATATAATGTATACAGCACATAGATCTGTGTACACTCTGTCCACCCATAGATATATACACTCACTGTGTATATATAATGTGTAGCAAGGTCCGGGGGCCCCAAAAGCCTAATGACAACATCCTTCTTTGTAGAGTGGGTTACCAGGCATGGCGGGTGTAACGCAAGAACAATGATGGGCGCCAGTCACTTTTTGAATGCAAACAAGAGATTTATTGTCTCCAAAGAACTGGGGAGAGTGGGTTAGGGCCAGGACACCCTTGAGTGGATGCAATTGTAATTGGCAGACTCTGAGACTTCTATAGGTAGACAGCTATACAGTGGAAGGCCTCCAGCCAGATGCCACGTCTGTATAGGTAAAAGAATATGGAGGGAAACCACCAATAAGTGTGACACTGGAAACCTTTGCCACATCCCAATTTCAGAAGAAATTGCAAAGAGAGGTGCCCCAGGGATTGTACGGGCAAAGGAGGTAAACCAGAATTTAAAGAAGCAGAAACAGTGTGCAAAAAAGTACAACATTTATTGGGTACAAATGATAATAAGGTTTATACAAAGGTATGAACACCTAAAAACAATTAAATCATATTCGATCAATAAGCAGCAGCTAGATTCTGGAACACACAGGTGATCTCAAAATGAGATCAAGTGGAGTGTGTAATCACAATAATCCCAACATGTTTCGGAATATAGGTGTAAATACTTAATTCCTTCTTCAGGGACTGAATTGAAGCAAGCTGTTTTTTTTAATAACAACAAAAAAATAAAGAACAAAAATAATAGAGTGAGTATATAAGTATAAAAAACCTGTAGTTGAAATAACATGGCATATGATGACAGGCAATGGAAATAAATGGTACTCACAAAGTTTGTCTTTTTTAAAGTATAGTACACATCAGGATTCACGTGTAGGAGGGGCTTTCATCTCCGAACCTGCTCAATTGCACAATATGGGAGCTCTGGGGCTATGTAGGAGAGCCTCACAACACTGATGGATCCCAATGACAGAGCAATCGAAGTACAATATATGCGCCCTTAGACGGGACCCCACGCCCCACTTACCCTTCTCACCTACACGGTCCTTTAGCTAATATATGGTTGCCCCTAACTCAGGACCCACAACAACTTCTTTAACCCCCGATTTCCCCCTACCTTTATGTATGTCTGTTAACCAAAGCACTTCTTATTGTTGACACCACGACTCTGTGTAGTCGACGGATTATAATCTTCACAAATGGTGACCATGGTTTGTTTATATGTTATTTTTCCAATAAAAATTGATTATACAAAGTACAATATATGTATGGTTGGAGCATGCAGCGTTCCTGTCGCCAAAAACACACCAAAGCTCTCAAGGATCGACCAAACAGATTGGGAGACAGATCTGGCACCGATAAATAATACACAATTGGTAAAATGGCAATGTAGGTCACAAAAATATAAAAAGATGTAAAACTATGTGCGTGAATCAACATGTCATGCCGTAGCAGACATGTGGTTCATCACTGAGGGCATAACACACCACGATACTTTAGAGTATCTGCTGCAAAAACATGCAGCAGAGCAACACCATAGTCGCAGGAGTAGTAAAGACAAGGGGGTGCGGGGTCCAAGGAGTTCTCACCTGGATTTGTCGTTTTTGTGTGGATCATTGGTGTGGAGCACAATGTGGTCCTGGCTGTGCAACAGCCCAATGATAAGCTTACCTAGCTTATAAGGATGAATAGGGAGGATAGAATCGTAAAGTAATCTGGGCAAGTGTCCTATGGATGGGACTGGTAGGTGTCAGGTGATCGGAGAGTCCATCAAGATGATGAGCCCATCCGATCACCTGTGCACCAAGTGTGCCTAAAGAAGCGTCTCCCTGGCGATCCCCTGGCACATGCGGCGTCCGGCGTTACCACGTCAACCGGCACGATAACGTCAGACGTTGACAAGGCCACCGTCACAACAAATGGGCGGCGTATGCAGGTCAGATGGAGTGAGACCAACTGTGCATGCGCGAATCAGCGTACACGCCGACTCGCGATAACGCAGGTGAACTGCAGCCCAAAAAAAAAAGGGTTGGCCCCGAGATGCAAAAAGTACCAGGGGGCCCCCCGTGTGCTGGGGAGCCTCCATGTATCAGGGGGAGGGGAAAGAGGAGGGAGGAGGGGAAAAAAAGAAGAAAAAGGGGAGGAAACAGGGGGAAAGAAAATGGAATGAGAAGTGGTACCTGTAAGGGTTAAATCTGCTTAGACCTGGACAATAGTAAGAATTCTTTCAGAGCTCCAGAAGCATCCAATGCACAAAACAAGATAGCCATTTGAATGAATGCTTAGTTTTAATGGCAGGTGAGCAGAGTTATATACAGGATATGGACAAAGAATATTGCACAACTTAAAAAGAAAGGAGGGAGGGAGGACAAAGTTCATCACATGAGGCATAATTTCTATATAAACATATAGCATCTCAGACATAGTCTAAACTAGTATTTTAGCTGACATTATCTAAAAACATAATTTAAACTATTTAATGCTGACGTTTTGACTTTGAAGACATCATTTCAAAACCAGTTCTCAGCAGACCGTATCTATCCTGTTGTCATCCTGACAAACAAGACCCTAAAATAAAGATATTCCTCTGTCAGCTATTTTAAAGTTTTAGTTATGTTAACTCTTTCTCCTCCTTCAACCCCCTCTTAAATCACAAAGTGATTTCACCATGATCACTTAATGTTCTTTGCGTGGGGTCATTTCGTTGCGTTGTATAATTACAGATACAATGAATAAGCTTGAACAATATATAAGAAGGCCAGTATGGTGGCCTGAATTTATGGGAGGAGCCCGGGGGGTATTTAACCAGCCCACTCGCCTGTGGTCTTTGTCGTTTCCTGTGCACGATATCTGTTACGTCAGAGATCTAGGGCCAACTATTCGAGAAAAAAATTTGTGAGTTCCTGTTCGTGAGTTCCCGTATTCGTTAATCCCGTCTTCGTCAGTTTGTGTTGCAAGTTCTGTGTTCGTGAGTCTGTGTCCGTGAGTCCTCATTGTTCGTGTTTAGTAGCACTCGTTTACGAGTCGCAGTTTTTAGTACAACGCATCTGGTTCGGCTGTCGCAGGTAGGGCTTCGGCTCACGATTTTTCATTTCTATGCACTGCTATTTTCCATGTCACTAAACTGTGATACCTGAAAACTCACAAATTACTCACAAACATGTCACGAATCGCAATCGTTTTCATTTCACTCGCACGTGTTTGTAACCAAACACCGGTTGTTACCAGGTCTCATAAGACGACTCGTAGTCACTCGCTTGTGACACTCCGGTCGGTGCCACATCAGGCACTCATTTCACAAAACATTTCAAATCAGTTCGAATCGTTACAATCTTTTTGAATCGTTCAAAAAACATTGGCGAGTCATTTCGGATCGTTCCAAACATTTCAAATCATTTCAATCATTTCTGTACCGTTTCAAATCATTTACATACCATTTCAAATTATTTCTATACCATTTCAAATCATTTCTATATCATTTCAAACCATTTCTATACCATTTCAAAGCATTTAGAATCATTTCAATCATTTCATTCATTTCTGTCATGTACCACGCTCCGATTCAAATCCAGTCGCATCTCCGATGCACCGATTCGCTCCGGTGTGCCCCAGTTTTCGGCCTCATTTCAGTACATGCTCCAGAGACAGATTCACTTGTTGGTTACAGGTTCGGGCACTGATTCTAGTCTTTGTCATGGCATACCATTTCTGTCACATATTACGCTCCGATACGAATACAGTCGCATCTAAAGATGCATCGATTTGACTCGATGTGCCCAGTTGCTTCGGCCTCATTTCAGTACATGCTCCAGAGACGGATTCACTTGTCGGTGGTAGCTTCGGTCGCTGATTCTAGTCTTTGTCATGGCATATCCTTTCTGTCACATATTACGCTCCGATACGAATCCAGTCGGATCTAGACGATGCACCGATTCGCCTTAGTGCGCCCAGTTGCTCTGCCTCATTTCAGTACATGCTCCAGAGACAGATTCACTTTCATGGGTTCGGTCATTTTGATTCTTGTCTCTGTCATGGTATATCATTTCTGTGTCACCTATCACATTCCGACACAAATCTAGTCATGTCTTCGCACTAATTTGTCTCGGCGTGCCCCAGGATGAGCCTCATTTCAGTACATGCTCCAGAGTCCGATTCGTGTTCAGTCGCAAGCAGTGGCATGGCGATCCGGGCCTCTGTCATGGCAGTTCGAATCATTTCACCTCACGTATCACGCTCCGATTAGAATCTTGTGGCATCCATGATGTACCGATTCGTCTCGGTGTGCCCCAGCCATTTGGCCATATTTCACCAATTGCCTCATTTCAGTACATGCTCCAGGGTCCGGTTCGCAGTCACTCGCAACTGCGGCACGACCGAGCCATGCCTCTGTCATGGCAGTTTTCATTTCGTTAAAGGAAACATTTCATTCATTTCTTTCATTTCATTTTTCATTTCATTTCAAATCACTGACGCCTGTTAAAGTCACCATTCTAGTCATTTTCTTCAGGTCAGTTGGATTCAGTAGGTCCACCCTGCACCAGCTTGAACGGTGCTTCCACAGGTAAAAAAATAAAAAAGAGAGAAAGGCATATACTCAGCTTAGGTACGTATGCCGCTAGGGAACACAAGCAAGACTTAAATTCATGTCACCCTCAATAGGTTCCAGTCAGCCAAGACTCAACCCAGAGGACAAGTCAGCAGGCATCATAAGCCACAGAACTATGTCTTTAGTCGGCAGTGAAGACCTCACGGCCCCTCTGTCGCGCTCCGATTAGAATCTTGTGGCATCCATGATGTACCGATTCGTCTCGGTGTGCCCCAGCCATTTGGCCATATTTCACCAATTGCCTCATTTCAGTACATGCTCCAGGGTCCGGTTCGCAGTCACTCGCAACTGCGGCACGACCGAGCCATGCCTCTGTCATGGCAGTTTTCATTTCGTTAAAGGAAACATTTCATTCATTTCTTTCATTTCATTTTTCATTTCATTTCAAATCACTGACGCCTGTTAAAGTCACCATTCTAGTCATTTTCTTCAGGTCAGTTGGATTCAGTAGGTCCACCCTGCACCAGCTTGAACGGTGCTTCCACAGGTAAAAAAATAAAAAAGAGAGAAAGGCATATACTCAGCTTAGGTACGTATGCCGCTAGGGAGCACAAGCAAGACTTAAATTCATGTCACCCTCAATAGGTTCCAGTCAGCCAAGACTCAACCCAGAGGACAAGTCAGCAGGCATCATAAGCCACAGAACTATGTCTTTAGTCGGCAGTGAAAACCTCACGGCCCCTCTGTCCCCCTCTCCAGTCTCCGAGAGTGGCAGTGTTCAGTCACTTAGGGTGTGGACTATCTCTAGGTTGACTACAGAGCTGAGACGTAGAGGGGTGCCCTTTCCTACTACGGCCAGGAAGGCAGAGCTGTTCAGGCTCCTCTTTTCTCCACCTGCCACAGCAGGATCCAGCACCCAACAGGCGTCCTTGGACTCAATCTCATCGGCTCTTTCCCAGTTACACACCCTGGTTTCATCTCTGACCACATCAGTCTCTGATGATCAGAACAGGGTGGCACTTCTGGAGACCCGCCCGGCCGTTGCAGTCCCTGACCCTGCCGTAGTCCAGGCGGTTACAGCTCCTTCCGCAAGTATCACAGCGCGGAGTCCGGTAGTATACCCTTCTCACCTTGTACCAACCAACGTCAGGAAGGACATCCTGGAAGGCAAGGACGTCAACCTTGCTTCACTACTTATCCCAGTTTATGATCTGGCGGAGAACAATGTGTATACTTGGGGTGTCAGTAGTCCCTAAAGCCAAAGACCCCAGGCTCAATAGGAAGCTTTCAGTACCGTAGTTTACTTTGGCTTTTGGCATGATGAGGGATGTGATTTGTTCAGCCTCCCCCGGCAGACGGGAGGAGCTGGATTTGTACCTCCACACAGTCATAGACCTAGGCTAGAAGTACGGTGGCTTCGGGTTCTACGATTATCATCATTCCTTCTCTGCCAAAGTCGCAGCAAGGTTCCTCCAGTTTCAGACGCCCACAGACTGGAGCGACATAGATACGGAGCTCTTCTGCTGACACTTCGCTGGCCTACGGTCACCACTGTGCGCAATCTGCCAGTCGGCTACCCACACCGCTGCCTGGTGTGCCAACGCGACTACCAGTCGCCAGTTTGACAACCCCGCTACTTCCAGCGCAGGTGAGGGCCAGCAGGCCCCTACACGAGTGCCACAGACAGACAAGCTCGGACGCCCAGTCCGGACTGCAGGGGGAGCAGCCATCTGCAACAACTATAATTACGGGTCATGTAATTTCAGTCAGTGCCGCCTTCTCCACGTCTGTACCCTGTGCCAGAGGGCTCACCCCAGGATCCTGTGTGAGGTCAAACAACAGAAAAAGGCGTTACTAAGCCGGGTCAATGTCGCATGGCTCGGCTTCTATCTTACAGCACACCCCACTCCCTCCCTGGCCATCTACCTCATTCAAGGCTTCATGGAAGGCTTCCACACCGGTCTCATCTCCCTGCCCCACACCACCCACGAGTGCAGGAACCTATGGTCGGCAGCCATTGACGAACAGGCCATCGACCAGCTCCTGCAGACAGAGATAGATCGGGACTTCATGATAGGCCCTTTCACCCAGCCCCCCTTCAACACATGGAGAGTTAGCCCTATTGGGCTTGTCAAGGGCAAGTTCTCCAATAAATTACGTCTTGTCTATGACTTGTCAGCGCCTCATTCCTCCCCCATCCCCAGTCTCAATTCCCTTATCCCCTCTGAAGAGTTTTCCCTCAAATACGCCTCGATGGACATGGCAATCCAGGCCATATTCAGAACAGGTACAGGTACCTGGCTTTCTGGGGCCAGCCTCCCCTAGACAAACTGACCCGTATTAGGGCGGTACTCCAGGAATTCACCCGTAGCAGAGGATGCACCCAAAAACAACTTCAGTCCCTTCTTTGGATGCCCAATTTTGCTATGCGGATCATCCCCCAGGGCCGCTCCTTTGTATCCTGCCTATTAGTCTATCTGTCCCACACGCAGGATCCAGATCAAATCATCAACCTTGACACCGCAGCTATAGCGGACCTTGCCATGTTGGAAGAATTTCTGTCTACCTGGAACGGTATTTCACTCTTCATCCCCACCGTGTCTTCCCTGTCACCACAGGTAGTGACAGATGCGGTGGCGTCCACAGGGTTCGCCGCCATTTTTGCCCATCTATGGTTTGCAGCACCCTGGCCACCACAGGTACTAGCGATACCTGGCTTCACCACCACATCTGCCCTCTTCGAGCTCTACCCTATAGTGGCAGCCGCGCACCTTTGGGGCCACAGCTGGTCTGGGCAAACCGTAGCCTTCACGACCGATAACCTTGCTACAGCAGAAATTATAAATAAAGGCAGATCTAAGTCCCAGGCCGTTATGTCCTTCCTACGTAGGCTGGTACAGTTATCTCTTCAACATCAGTTTAATGTTTATTGTTCGTTCATTCCGGGGAAGCGCAATCTGGCAGCGGATGCGCTTTCCCATTTTAATTACACTTCTTTCTTTGAACAGATGCCCGGAGCCAGTCCCGTGTCGGCTACTATCCCGGTCTGGTCACAGCTGACCCTGGATTAGCCCAGCATTTACAGGCAGCAACTCAACTCATTAACTCCTCACTCTGCCGCAATACACTCAAGGCCTTTCAAACAGCCTGGAGGGCCTTTAACAAATTCTTGTGTCAGCACCCCAAGGAAACGTCTAGTATCAAACAGATACTAGCCTTCATTTCTCACTGTCATGCTCAGTTGACTCTGTCCCACAACACCATACGGCTATACCTGACCGGTGTGCAACATTTCCTGTCCCTACGGGACACCACGAGACCCTCCTTGTTTACGTTTCACGCAGTATGAGCCATTCTCCGTGGTATCCAAAAGCTTCAGCCAGTAGTCTGCGCCAAACGCCTACCAATAACAGGAGATGTCTTTAGGAACATGTCAACCATCCTGGCCACATCTCCATTCGGTCTCCTCCCTAGTGTGGTCCTACAAGCCGCCATGCACCTGGCCTTCTACAGGTTCTTACGACCCGGAGAATTCACTTGTAGTCACTCTTCAGGCCCAGTCTTACGCAAACGTCACTTGGTCCGCCACAAGGACCACTTCATCCTACATCTAGCAGTTTCAAGGACTCAGCAAGTAGGCTCAGGAACGGACATCCACCTCTATAGGACCCATAACAACTGGTGTCCAGTGGCTACACTGAATCGGTTATTAGTACTATTGTCTGAGCAACCAGACTCTAGTCCCCTTCTACCCTTTCCTGTCAAACCTCTAAACACCTGCCAATACATGAAGCACATGTGGATCCTTCTCAGCCACCTTCATCTAAACCCTAGCCAGTACTCTGGACATTCATTCCATATCAGGGCAGCCTCAACAGCATCCCGTCAAGGAGTCCCGGACCATGTGATCAAGAAGCTAGGCAGGTGAAAGTCTGCCTGCTTCGCCCGCTATATTCCCAATCCACAAGTTAGAATGGCCCAGGCCTTTGCCAAACTCACCCAATGACTCAAATCAATAAAAGCTATTCCCTACCTGAATGTTTTTGCCCCCTTATTTTGGTATACCGTACGATAGACCAAGGCACACTTTCAGGTCCATTTCATGTGGTAAGTTTTGTGTTAACCCTGTATGTCATCCGTATCGGCCATAGGGCTCTAAACCATAAATAAGAAGGCCAGTATGGTGGCCTGAATTTATGGGAGGAGCCCGGGGGGTATTTAACCAGCCCACTCACCTGTGGTCTTTGTCGGTTTCCTGTGCGCGATACCCACCCTCCCATCCCCTTTTTAGGGCATTTCTCAAGTATTCTTACTCCTCACAGAGTACTCATTTCATCTCATTTCATATTTACTTCATTTCATTCCTTATTTCTTGTCTAGGGTATGCCCTCTTATTTTGGTAGACCAAGGCACACTTTCAGGTCCATTTCATGTGGTAAGTTTTGTGTTAACCCTGTATGTCATCCATATCCGTATCGGCCATAGGGCTCTAAACCATAAATATATAACAAGGAAAAAAACAGGCACATTAAAATTAACATTCCTGCCTGTCGGAACCAAGAGAAAATGGAACCTCTCACTTCAGCTTAGAGGTTTGACACCTGCTTTCGGTGTTTATCAATTATATCATAATAATCAGGTATTTCAATACTGGTATTATTAATCCATGTTGAGCACTCATAGTCCTCCGTTGCTTCAGAGTCCAGTCAGAGCAGCACTGGATTAGATTGCTTCTTCGTACATATCTAGTTGTTTACGAATAGCCCTTTGTTCAATACTTAACAGTTTGATGTCTACAGAATTCTTTTACATAATTTCATCCATAATTTTGGAGTAGTTATTCAATCTTTTCATTATTTCTATTCTTCATCCTGTCCATGAGGGAAACCATGCCCAGGCTTGGTTTTTATCAGAAAATAACTCTCTTTTCTCGATGTGTTTAACCACCTCAATACAGTGCACTTACACCCCCTTCCTGCCCAGACCAATTTTCAGCTTTCAGTGCTCTTACAGTTTGAATGAAAATTACTCAGTCATGCAACACTGTACCCATATGAAACGTGTGTCCTTTTTTTTCACATACATAGAGCTTTCTTTTGGTGGTATTTAATCACTAGTGAGTTTTTTATTTTTTGTGCTATAAATAAAAAAAGACCATCAATTTTGTGAAAAAAAAAGCTTTTTTCTTTGTTTCTGTCATAACATTTTGCTAATTAGTAATTTATCTTCATAAATTTTGGCCAAAATTTATATTGCTACATATCTTTGGTAAAAATAACCCAGATTAGTGTATATTATTTGGTCTTTGTGAAAGTTAGGAGCAGTGTTGGTCATCTTACTTTAAAAAAGTAATTAGTTAAGTTACAAATTACTGCGTTAGTAACTCAGTTACTACATTGGAAAAGTAATTAGTTACTCAGCAAAGTAACTGTGACTTTTTTAAAAAATATTCTATACGTGTAACTAAGGGTCTAGTATTACTGTAAGCAAGGGGCGCATTTATTATTATTGTTATATATCGTGTAACCAAGGGGCTGCTCTATTATTACTCTAACCAAGGGGCAGATCTGTTATAGCGTGTAAGCAAGGGGCGGGTCTATTATTATTATTATATTGTGTAAGGGGCGGATGGCTACAGAAGAGGGCGAATGTTAAATTAATTGGCAGAGCTCGATATATAACAATAATAATAAATGCGCCCCTTGGTTACAGTAATACTAGACCCGCCCCTTAGTTACACGATAGACGCCCCTTGCAGAGTAGCACGAGCATCGGGAGCGTGTGACATCGCCTCGTACAATTACATGTTAACTGCGCCTGTGCGGTGTAGAGTTTACTCAGAGCTGTTTAGGTTCGGCAATTTTCGTAAGCTCCGTACTCCTTCGTACCGCGCAAGCGCTGCACCTGCGCAGTGCAGGGGGTCCTTATCTGGCGGGGGAACTTTTTTGGCAGGACACCGGAATTACACTACTGCCATCTAGTGGCAGTAGATGTAATTGAGGTAACTCAGCCCAAGTAATGGGAACTGCGTTACCATGAGGGGAAAAGTAATCAGTTAGATTACTCGTTACCCTCTAAAGTAACTGCGTTAAGTAACTCCGTTTATTTTAACTCAGTTACCTACATCACTGGTTAGGAGTCTACAAACTATGGTGCCAATCACTGAAAATTGATCTCATCTAAAAAGGCCTTCAGTACATCAGGTGTATCTCATTTTTTGAGACACTAACAAGTCAGGAAAGTACAAATAACCCCCAAATGACCCCGTTTTAGAAAGTAGACATTCCAAGGTATTAAGTAAGTAGCATGGTGAATTTTTTTAAGTTGTAATTTTTTCCCACAATCCTTTGCAAAATTAAGATTTTATTTTTTTACAAAATTGTCATATTATCAAGTTATTTCTCACACACAGCATATGCATACAACAAATTACACCCCAAAATACATTCTGCTACTCTTCCTGAGTATGGCGATACCACACGTGTGAAACTTTTACACAGTCTGGCAACATACAAAGGCCCAACATTGAAGTGGCACTTTCAAGCATTCTAGGAGCAGAAATGACACATCTCATTTCTCAACCACTATTACACTTTTGAAGGCCCAGGAGCACCAGGACAATGAAATTTCCCACAAAATTACCCCATTTTGGAAAGAAAACACCCCAACATATAATCTATGAGGTAGAATGAGTCTTTTGAACAGTTACATTTTTTTCAGAAGTTTATGGAAAACGTGGAAAAAAAATGAAAACGCATTTTTTTTTACACAAAGTTGTCAATTTATAAGATATTTCCAACACATAGCATATATATAGCAAAAATGACACCCCAAAACACATTCTGCTACTCTTCCAGAGTATAGCGATACCACATGTGTGAGACTTTTACACAGCCTGGCCACATACAGAGGACCAATATTGAAGTAGTACCATTTTGGAAAGCAAACACCCCAACGTATATTCTATGAGGCATGGGCTGCAGATAGGTACTCTGATGGGCTGGAGACAGGTACTCGGGCAACTTGATGAGCTGCAGACAGGTACTCAGGTACTCTGATGGACTGGTGACAGGTAATCGGGTACTCTGATGGACTGGTGACAGGTACTTGGTTACTCTGATGGGCTGGTGACAAGTACTCGGGTACTCTGATGGCCTGGTGACAAGTACTCGGGTACTCTGATGGGCTGGTGGCAAGTACTCGGGTACTCTGATGGCCTGGTGACTGGTACTCGGGTACTCTGATGGGCTGGTGACAGGTACTCGGTTACTTTGATGGGCTGGTGACAGGTACTGGGTTA
The DNA here is from genome assembly GCA_028564925.1 of Lithobates sylvaticus. Lineage (NCBI taxonomy): Eukaryota > Metazoa > Chordata > Amphibia > Anura > Ranidae > Lithobates > Lithobates sylvaticus. The sequence continues at coordinate 445,041,814 of CM053028.1, forward strand.
CTCTGATGGGCTGGTGACAGGTACTGGGTTACTCTGATGGGCTGGTGAAAGGTACTCGGGTACTCTGATGGGCTGGTGACAGGTACTCGTGTACTCTGATGGCCTGGTGACAGGTACTCGGTTACTCTAATGGCCTGGTGACTGGTACTCGGGTACTCTGATGGCCTGGTGACAGGTACTCTGATGGGCTACAGATAGGTACTCGGGTACTCTGATGGGCTGGTGATTGGTATTCGGGTACTATGAAGGGCGGTGACAGGTACTCATATGGACTGTGACAGGTACTCAGGTACTTAGATGAACTGTGACAGGTACTCAGGTACTCTGATGGACTGTGACAGGTAGTCGGGTACTCTGATGGGCTGTGACAGGTACTCGGGTACTCTGATGGACTGTGACAGGTACTCGGGTACTTAGATGGACTGACAGGTACTCAGGTACTCAGATGGACTGTGACAGGTACTCGGGTACTGTGATGGTCTGTGACAGGTACTCGGGTATTCTGATGGACTGTGACAGGTACTCAGGTACTCTGATGGACTGTGACAGGTACTTTGATGGGTGGTGACAGGTACTTTGGTGGGTGGTGACAGGTCCTCTTTATTGGGAGGGGGCAATCAGTGTGTGTTGGTGTACACTGTAGGTGGTAATGAGATGTTACCGCAATCTCCTCCTCACACACGATCGATGTGTGAGAAGGAGAACCCGGTAACATCTCGTTACAGAGGTTTGTTGACATTTAGTGATCTGCTGTGAAAGGATCACAGCCGATCACGTGGTAAACAGCCGCCGGCCAACGGCTGTTTACCACCGTCGGTGATGAGCATTGTTCCCGGGAACACGCCGCCACCGACGTGCACACGCAGCGCGCTCTTGATCGCGCGTATGCGCTGTGCAAAGTGGGGCGGTACCACCTGTGATCGGCCGTGATGAAGTCGTGTGGAAAACAGCCATGCCCAATGGCTGTTCACCTCCCTCGGTGGCGAGCGGTGTCTCCGTGGCACGCCGCCACTGAAGGAACAGGGATGCGCACGCACGATCGCGCACATTCCCTGTTTTAATGGGAGGACGTCATATGACGCCTTCCCAGAACGAGAGCCGCGCCGCCTGGCCGTCATATGACAGCCAGCGGGCGGCAAGCGGTTAAGGGCATACCTGGGGTATGCACTAGCTTTCAAAAGATGTTGGTGCTTTCCTTTTTCATCCCCTATGATTCCCATAACTGCCAAATAACACCACCCATGGGTACCAACCGGTATCCATTGATAGCATTCTTTGCCGCAACATACATATACACTATTCCCTAGGGAATATGATTGTTGGCTTATAGTATCCTGAAAACTTTCAGAAATGGCGGCCATGGTAAACTGGTTCAAAACGAAACTCACAGGGTTGTTGATACCAGCTCCCTGATTCAAGACGGTATTTAAATTTGTATTAAATTCTGGGTTATATTTATAGGGGCAGCTAAAAGAGGAATTTGGAGTGTGCTTGGACGCAATTTACTACATACCTAACATTTGTCATAACCTGACTTCTGAGCATAAGAATACTTATACTGAAGTAATAACATTTTATCAGTAGGGGGGTATGAGTCCTTTGGGCCCTCCAAGTTGGATTCCCTCCTTTGTCTAGTTACTGTTCCATTAGAAGGGGGGCTGCATATGGCCTTTAGGATGCCCAAGTCCTCAGGATGATAGATACAGTTAGTGATGATCCATGTGGGTAGAAATACTATGAGTGTTATGCTGCCCCAAAGGGGCATAGAATTGATATAGATTGTTTTTCTAACCATTTTCTATGGATGTTTATATTTAGTTAACATGCTGCCATCGTGTGACCTTTTGTGGTAATGCACTTGTTTTCTCAAGTTCATTTTCCCTTATGTTAAGACACACTTCCTTTATATGTAATTCTCCACCCTTCTCCACCCTTCTTGCTGTGTTTGTACTTCCTGTGTCATGGATGCAGCAACAAGCCACATGTAGCAGGGCACATGTATTCTGCATTGTAAGCTACAGACAATATCATCTTTTGACTGCATTCACCTGTTTGTATCCTGTCATCTGCTGTAACCTGATGTTCAGAATAAAAGCATCTTGTGGATGGAATCGGTATTTGGTGAGTTCAAACTATCTGAGGATTGTCCTCAGTGATTATATATTATACAGACCAGGCATAGAGGTCTCACAAGGGATAGTCGCTTCACAACGATCGGAGTCAGAATAAGTGTCAACATAAAGAGTAGGCACAAGGCTTTCCCCAAAATTCTGTTGTGAGAGAAGTGAGGCCATCTTTTTCGGAGTCTTATATCACCTGTTTCACTCGCTCTTCGAGGATTTGCATCACCTGCTGGACCTCCTTTATCTGTGTCTTGCTTCTGGGTCCTTTGTGGTACTTTCTTTATCCTCTCAGCATGAATCCAGGCTCCAGATTGTTCCATGAGGACAGCGGTTCTGGTCACTGCGACTACGCAAGTGGGCGCGCCAAAAGGGTAATCTTCTTGGTCTGGTTCAGCTGGCGATTAACGACCACATCTCCGGGTTGGAACTCGTGTGTTGGTTCCTGTGAGGGTAATGGAAAAGAAGAGAATACTTTACTGTAGATGCTATTCAACTGTATAATCACATTTCTACAACATTCTTCCTGTATCAAACTCAGATCTCCCTGCTGTATTACCAAGGGTTTCTTAATCCAGGGTGTGGGAAAAGGTTGACCCATCAGGATCTCAAAAGGGGACAAGTGATTGGTCTTGGAAGGGGATATTCTTTTTTCTGTTAAAACTGCAGGCAGCACAGTTTTCCATTTGGCAAATGTGCCACCCGTAGCCTTCCTTATTTTATCTTTAATCGTTCGATTCATTCTTTTCACTGTACCTGAACTCTGTGGGTGATATGGAATTTCCACTCTATTTGCAAAGTCTTGTGTTAACATTTCAGCTGTAGCTTTCCATCCTTTATGTCCTATGCCATGGTACTGTGAGATGAATAAAGGTTCACTTGCTTTTGGTATGCCTGGTTTCCCCTCTTTGGCAATGAGTCCTGTCTCAGAACTTTTGATTTGGATAAAAGCTGGGACCGTCAAAGCAGCTTGTTTAGCGTCGGCCAGTGCATTTCCCTTTGAAATGTCATCAGTACTGTGTGTGTGTGCTTCCATAGGGTGACCTAATGTAAATGATGTAGCCATTTCTACAGCCATGGCACAAGAGGCCAAAGCCCTCAGACATGCCGGCATGTCTTGTACAGGAACTGGGACTACTCTAGAAAAAAAGGCTTTACAATAATCATGTAATCCCAAACCAGGAGCCATTACCATATCAGTTTTAAGATACACAAAAGCATTAACCATTTCATCATTCAATTTCACAAGGTCAGGACTGTCAGAGCAGCTTGTCTCAGCAAGTTATCATAGTAGGAGCAATCAGATATCCATTGGCGGTAGTAACCAATTGTACCTAAGAATGTTAACACTTCCTTCTTGGTATGTGGGCGGGGCAGACCCACGAGAGCCACAGCTCTCTTGTGACTGATTCTCCTTCCACCATGGGACAGAGTAAAATCAAGAGTGGTGTTGAGTGGTTTGCCTTGGATACGGACTGAGATCATCCTGTCATTTTAGGGATTGTACCCCAGTACTGCTTTCCTCACTCTTTTGTTGACTATGAGGGCTACAGCAGCATGTGAACCGAGAGCTACCACAAGTACAAGCTGGATTTCGAAGAGGCAGAGGAACTAGAGCTCAAATTGCCAACATTCGACATGGAGAAAGCAAGGGAGTTCCAGAAAAATGTCTACTTCTGCTTTATTGACTACAGTAAAGCCTTTGATTGTGTGACTCACAACAAGATGTGGCAAATACTGAAGGAAATGGGAATACCAGACCACCTCATCTGTCTTCTGAAAAACCTGTTTGCAAGTCAAGAAGCAACAGTTAGAACAGGACTTGGAACAACTGACTGGTTCAAAATTGAGAAAGGAGTGTGGCAAGGATGTATATTATCACCCTACTTATTTAACTTATATGCAGAGTACATTATGCGAAATGACAGGATCGACGAATCACAAGTCAGAATTACGATTGCATGGAGAAATAGCAACAACCTGAGATTTGCAGACAATACCATACTAATGGCAGAAAATGAAGAAGAACTAGAGAGTCTCCTAATGAAGGTGAAAGAGGAAAGGTGCAAAAGCTGGCCTGAAATTGAACATTAAGAAAACTAAGATCATGGGAACCGGTCCCATCACTCCTTGGTAAATAGGAGCAGAAGAAATAGAAACAGTGACAGATTTTTCAGTGACAGACCACAGCAGACAGTAACCGTAGCCATGAAATTAAGAGACGCTTGCTTCTTGGGAGGAAAGCAATGGCAAACCTAGACAACATCACCCTACCAACAAAGTGCCATATAGTCAAAGAATGGGCGTCCACAAGGGGGGTCAAGTAAGGGGCATTCTTCCCACTGATCTTTAGTGTAAGGGGCATTCTTCCCATGGATCTTCAGTGTAATGCTTTTATGGAATATTACAAGCATACAGTGGCAAATTTAATCTTTTTTATAAAATTTTTGAAAATAGTCAAAAATGAAAAACGCCTGTAAACAAAATGCAGATAAATGCGAGTTACTGCGTTTACACGCTTTTACAAGCTGTTACAGGCATTTGGCGTTTGAAATGCCTCTGAGCATCCATTCTGAATGCATTTTTTGCTTTCCAAAAAATGCTTCTGAACTCAACTGCCTAGAAACAACTATAAACGACCCTTTGCACATGTACTGATAAGATAACATGGAGGAGAGTTCAGGGGCAGCTGAAAAAATCACCCAACTGCTCCTAAACCTCCGTTTACCAGCAGCAGTGTACATGAAACCTAAGGTTGTGCAAGAAATTATTGATTTATTCCTCCTTTCATTTTTGTGTGTGATATTTTCATTTGTTTTAATTATTGAAATATTCTGTTGAATCAAAAACCGAAAGCAAAGTCTGATTTTTATTAAACATGGAATAAATGATGACGGATGCCAATTACTTTTTTTAGTTTCAAGTTATTTTGGAGCAAATAGAGTGTACTTTTTTTGTGAAAGGGTACGAGCATTTTTTTCCTGGTCTGTCATGTCAAAGGTGAACTTTAAACACATTATAAAAGGAATAATTTAATGTAGTTGTATGTCCATTAAAAATATAAATATTTTACTAAAGTTTGACGAAGTACTTGCATCTGTCTTTAAATTATCTTCCTTCAATCCCCTGCACAGTAGGACTCAAACTGGGAGAGGGTGGGTTGGCCCTAAAGATGTTTTAAAGCTAAAATAAGATCATCATATACAGTATATGCACTAGATATATATTGCACTGGGTAAAAGACAGCTTGTCCAAAGTCCAGTATAATTTTTTCATTGTTTGATATTGATATGACATATTACAAAATATTTTAACAATCAAAATTTTTTTTTAAAGAATAAAGTTTTATTAGGATTTTTGAAGCATATAAAATTGTACAAAATGGTACAGACAATAAACAAAAGACAATCTGAGAAGTACCGGTACTTTATGTCAATGAAGCATCGCAAACTCGCACTACAGCTGTGTCGCTATCCTGCAATGTGGATTTGATTAAGTACTACACAACATCATGAAAAGTGTGCAAAAGTGCATGTGATAATATGACCCGCACTTCCAAACCAGTTTTAAGCAACAAATGTTCATTCATGTAGAGCCTCCAGCGTGGGTCAATACAGAAGAGATTCAAAGAGACACAAGCCAGCCAAATTTTTATCCATGTATGGGCAGGGAGGTTGTTCAGAAATTAATCTACTGATTGACTTTTGTACAACCACCCTGTCAGATTTTCCCCGCTTCATCAGCGCTGCAGGCTACAGCCATCAATGCTGATCACTGCATGCTGACAGCGGAGAGATCTCCAGGCTGTCAGATTACAATAGCTCAGCTTGGAGTATTCCCCCATCCACATCAAGTGGTTGGGGGAAATTTGTCAGTTTTTTCCATTCAACCGGCTGGATGAATGAAAAAAACAGACTCATCTATGAGCTGCTCTAGCAAGATAACACTAACCAAGGGAGAAGGAAAAGAACAAGAATAGAAGACCACAGAGAGGAAAAAGAATAGAGAAAGTAGGGGTAACAAAGGAGGCAGGCAAGACGAGCACCAGGCTGAGCGTTTGTTAGCAAATTCCCTTAATGTGCAGCAAAGATTTTAGATGGGATTTGCAAAAAGGCCTGAAGTATAGATGAGCTAGAAAACTTAAAGCAGAGCTCCACCCAAAAGGGGAAATTTCACTTTAATGACTCGTTTGCCACTCCTCTTGAACAATTGCCACTTTTTGGGGGGGGGGGCAGGTACCTGATTTTGATAGGTACCCGCTTCCCACTTCCATTCCGAGCGCAGCGGAAGTTCTCTTCCATCCCACGCATGCACAGTCGAAGCCGCAAGCTGTCACAGCTGAGTGCCCATATTGAAGATGCTGGGGACCGAAGACAGCAGGTGAGACCCACTGGGGTGAGCACACCGCTGGATCGTGGCACAAGTGAGTGACTGTTTTTTTAAAGTCTGCAGTTACAGTTTTTGTAGCTGCTGACTTTTATTTTTTCCACAGGTGACTAGAACTCTGCTCTAATCTAGGCTGACCAGATGGCTGTGAATTTTAAGTGTCGTTTTTGAAAGTTAGCTTTAAGCTCCTCTATTGGTATAATAGTTTTAAGTTCTGACATCCATTCCCTAATAGAAAGAACAACAGACATCCAATGTCTGGAAATCAGCATCCTGCCCACAGATAAAAGGAATCAAAGAATGACTGTATTTATCAGCATATAACACGCACTATTTTCCCCTTAAAATCAGGGGAAAATCATGGGTGCGTTTTATACGCCGATCCCCGTTGTCTATGAGGGGAAAAAGAGCAAGTGCCACTAAAAAGAGTAAGCGCAGCCGAAAAATACAGAGTGCCGCCGAAAAAGACAGAGCCGAGTGCTTGGCTCTGCTCGCACGCCCTTTCACCTCTCTGCTGTCTCTGAGGGGAAGAGAAACAAGCGCTGCCCAAAAAGACCGAGCCGAGTACACTCGGCTCTGCTCCGCTCGGAGTCCCGCCCAGTCCCGCCATTGGACCTGTGCTATGTCCATCATAGGAGCTGGGCCAAGGGGCAGGACTGGGCGGGACTGCGAGATGAGCTGAGAGGAGCAGAGTACATACGAGCACACAGGCTCTGTCTATCTTAGCGGGGGCAAATTTAAACGGTTAAATGCCGCAAATGACACTGGGCAAGGCTGCAAACGGCACTGGGCAAGGCTACAAACGGCACTGGGCAAGGCTGCAAATGGCACTGGGCAATGCTGAAAATGGACACTGATCATTCTGCAATGATGGACAAGGCTGCAGATGGACACTGTTAAGGCTGCATTGATGGGCATTTAATGTAAGTTTTTTTCCTTAAACTTCCCTCCTAAAAGTTTTTTTCCTTAAAATTCCCTACTAAACTTGGGGTGCGTGTTATACTCCCTATATACTTGAAATTTTTCAATTTTTACAGTTGACCCTAGTACAGTGGTTCTCAACTCTTGTCCTCAGGACCCATTAACAAACCAAATTTTATGTAATACCTTGGGGAGATGCAGACTAGAATGGTGCAATCACTAAGCAGAAAATTATATCACCTGTGATGTATTTCAGTTATCTTGCAAACCTGGCCTGTTAGTGGGTCCTGAGGACAGGAGTTGAGAACCACTCCCCCAGTATAATAGACAAAGGGGCCACTTCTGGATTCTCAGGGTAAGTTGCCCCCGTGATCAAGTGACAAAGCTGTAATATGGACGCCCAGTAGGGTTTAATGTGTGGGAAAGCCCACCATATATGAAGCAGAGTGCCAGCTCTAATCTGGAACAGATGATATCATTATATAAAGTCTGATGTGGCTCCTATACCATCTTGTCAAGAGTTTATAATTTCCTCCTTATGTCTGGCAGGACATACACAATCTAAAGGTCAAAAAGAATGACTTTTCCCAATCAACCTCTGAAATGCAGTGCCAGTTCTCTCTCTCAATCCCTAATGTAAAAGATAAGATTAAGTAACAGGTGGTTTAAGAGTATGCTATAGAGATGGAGATGGGATAGAATATGTGGGCAATGAGAGCTATTGATATAATATGTGGGCAATAAGAGCTATCAAAGCAAAGAGATTCAAATGGCATACAGTCCCTGTGCCCTGGTCCAAGATTAGTAAAGCAAGAATAGAAATGTTTAAGTTGCAAAGGGATCATGAGAAAAATTTTCACTAAAAACTTGACACCTGCAGAGCAAATAGCCTGTCTGTTTGGAAAAGGTTCGGAGGCTGTCCAGTACAATAATCGAATACAGTGCAGACCAGGTTTCACCAGAATTGGAGTGAGGTGTTATACGTGTGAGGAGGTTTTATGCTTCCTAACTGTGGAATCCTATATGTGAAGGAGGGAAGCAACAAAGGGGGAAGGGTTTGTGGTGGAGGATGAGATAGCAGTCATATCCATGGAAAATATGTGAGAGATATTAGAGACATACAGTATATTGTTCAATCTCTATCCAAAGCTTGGAGTGAGTATGAAACAACCAATCTGTAATCCTACTCAGTACAGCAACAGCATAATATAGAGATACGATAAGCCCCCTCCACCATCTAGTTTTCTTTGAACCAAAATGTCATAACACAACTGAGCCAAGGTTAGTGGCCAAATGTATTTGAGCAGGCCGGATCGCAAGGATCAAAAGAATTGGCGTGGGACACAAATAGGCAGTGTTTGAAAAAGATACAGAAAGTGAGGTAGTATGTCAATTTTGTAAAGAGACATCCTCCCCAACCAGGGGTGATACTCTAAAGACCGGCTGATAAGTTTATGTTGAGTAGAGGCTAGCAAGGATAAATAATTGAGCTTGTACAACTTGTCAACCTGAGCAGGTACTGTATATGTATACCCAGGTACTTAATTGAGGTTGGTGCCCATCGGAAAAGAAATGCTTCTTGAAAAAAAAAGGCACAGTCTTTAGTGGGTAGGGAAAAGGGTAAATGTTAAGACATTGAGATTTGGTGGCATTAGTTTTAAAATTACTCATATTTCCAAACAGTTCTATCTCTTAGATAATGGAAAAGAATGCTATGTTTGGGTTTGAAACATGTTGGAGTATATTGTCCTCAAAAAGACTTAGTTTGTGGTGGACATCAGTTATTTTAACTCCCTGAACAGACTCATTGGCTTGCAAGGTGTTGGCTAAGTGTTCCATAACTAGTATAAACAAAACTTAAAAAATGGAAACAAAGTCCTGGAGATCAGGGCTATGGAAGACTTAGTTTCATTTGGTCAAAACAAAATAGAGAGCTATAATAAAACCTGGGGAGGGTGGAATAAATTTATGGACTCTGAGGAAGGTAGGAGACTAAGGGAACAAGACACCGGAGAGGAGAGCTAGACGGAGGGAGGAGGCAGGGGAAATATCCCCAGACAGGAGGGATGAGGTGGATGGGAGAGGAGATGGGGGAAGACCTGCCCCCCTTTTTTTTTTTTTTTCCCTTTTTTTTTTTTTTTCTTTTCTTTTTGTTGGGGGGGGGGGGGGGAGTTAAGAGGGAGGGTACATAGGAAATGAAGACGGGGGGAGGAGAGACCCAAGAAAGGGGAAGGAATGATGCCGAGGGAAACTATTGGAGGGTCTTTAAATAAGATCAGAAGGCCTGGGAAATAAAAGATACGGGCTTCAAAATAAGGAGGAGGATGAGAAAAGACAAATTATGTTTGAATAATATTAAACAAAACTTAAAAATGGATATAATCCATCTAAAAATCATAAAAAATAATGGAGAAATGGGACACCCCTAGCGAGTTCCATTCAATATGGAACAGTCAGTGTCTTTTATTCTTCAGTATAGTAATCTTGAATTTCCCATTTTTCTGACATCCCATAATGTTAATGTAATGCCAGTATATTGTTACCCTTTCCTGCATATGTTCTGTTTGGGATCAGTCACCTGGGTGAAGAATGGAATGTTTTGCCTCACATTACATGAAGAAAGTACAAGGTGGGCTACTGCCTGGGGAATGAAATACAATAATCTAGAAAAATAAACTAATGACTCAGTCCAATATTAGCAGAAAGATAATATTTTTTGGATGGTTGAACTTGCCAGCACATGATAGATGAACTGTACTGTGTGTATGAAAATCGCCTGTGGTGCATATGTGTCCTGTTAACCCCTGCACTGTGGAGGGACAAAGAAGCTGGGAACCCATGAAGAAGTGAAGTCATACTGAATGCGCTGTACATTTGGGTTCCTCTGTTTTGGTGAAAAGGACATAAGGTTTTATAAACATAGGATAAACACCAACTTTGCCAAGAGAACAATCATTGATACTGTTCCCATGCTCCTTACTGACAACACAGGTCATTCATCATAACACCAATGAAACATCCTTATTGAAATTGATAAGGTGCTGATTAACCTCATATAAAATCAATAAAGGTTGCATAGAAATGCTGTGAAGGTGTGGCTAAGGGCAAAATATGTAAACAACATTTTATATACTGTATAAAAGCTGCAAATGAAAGGTGATATTTGCCACCAACAAGAATTCTGACATTAATTTCCTCAGTGGTTATAAAGGAAACCTGCTATGACTTGTTATTGCGGTTTCACAAAGAAAGCCACTATGTAAAGATTCACCCTGAATGACATGGTTTGTACCTGTTTCACTCAGTAGGGTTCACAAACACAAACCCAACACAGTCTATTATGTGAAAGGAGACACAATATAGGTTCTTTTTCATAGGCAAAATACACCCTTTTACCACCTCTATGGTATTTCCATAATTTCTTGTGTAAAAAGACCGAATATCAGTACTAGAAATGCTTTAAATAAAGTTTTGTGTATTTTAAAATGTTGATTTGAAGCATAGACATGGGCAGGCATTCACAGGACTTCTTTTTTTTTAATAACAAGGTTGGTCTTTATTAAGTAGAATGGTACAGTACAAGGTACAGTGCAATCAAAATTCAAACAGTCAATGACAGCAATCAAAAAGTAATACAGGTTCTTGTAAGTAATGTCAGCAGACAAAAATGATACAAGCGACTCTATTAGTCAGCTATACGGTTTGCATAAATAAAGCATCTTTTTAGCAAAACTCTTTGAGGAGTGAGAATATTAACTAAGGCCCCCGCCGCCCATCCAGTTCAGGAACCCAGCTTGCCCCCACGTTCTAAGCTTCAAGTATTAAAATTGCTCCAGCCAAGGTGTCCAAAGCCGGTCAAATTTTTGTGGGCATCCCCTGTTAATGTATGTTAGTTTGTACAAGGGAAGCACTGCGTTAACTGCAGAATCCCATGAAGTCACCGTAGGGGGGGGGGGGGAGGGAGAAATCCAAGTCATAAGGATTTCCCTTCTGGCGTAAAACACCAGCAGGGAAATCAGCAACCTGGTATATCTGGGCCTCTGTTCATCATCATGAATACCCAGCAGCGCCAATTCTGGCTTCATTGGGATGTCCAGTTGCAGACGTATATTGATACATTCAAAGACCGCTGTCCAAAACCTCACTATATGTGGACACATCCAGAACATGTGTATAAACGTGCCGTCTGAGGATTGGCACTTAGGACAGTTGGGCGACCTGTGCGGGTAGATCCTGTTTAATCTCTGGGGGGTGTAGTACACCCGGTGCATAAACTTGGTGTGTATTAGCCTGTCCCTAGAGGATATCACTAACTTCGCTCCATCCTCAAAGCATTCCTCCCATATTTCCCTATCAATGCTTGGGATATCTTTGTGCCATTTGTCCCAGAGGGTATTCATTTTCGGGGAGTCTACCCCCAGTATTACGAAATATAAAGTGGAGAGAGTTTTGGTCAGTGATTCCTGGGCAAGGGTCTCTTCAACAGGGTCCATCTGCAACACTACCTCTCTCGGGAACTGTGCTCTAACTGCATGTCGTAGTTGATAATACCTAAACAGCATGTGTCCCGGCAATCCAAATTTCACTACCATAGACTGGAAGGGCAGCAAAAGGCCCGCCCGGAATATATCACCTAATGTCTTAATGCCATAGGTGGCCCAGAGTTGCGGGTCTGGGATATTCCGCAGGTGCTTCAGAGAGGGATTCCCCCACAATGGGGTGTGGGGGGACCACTGAGTAGGCGGTAGGAATCTCTTCCTAGCCACAGTCCAGACCTTCAGAGTCACTTTGGTGGCATTTGGAAGGGAGGAGTATGCTGCTGGTCCCCTATACACCAAATTCCCTAGTTCAGTCAGAGAGCCCAGAATGGCTGCTTCCAGACATGTGGCAGTGTTAGACCTAGATTGTTCAAACCACCACCTAACCGTGACAAGTATTGCCGCCCAGTAGTAGGTCCTGAAGCTGGGAAGTGCCAGCCCCCCGCAACGGACAGGGAGCTGTAGCGTTGATCTGGCCAACCTGGGAGAAGCTCCCCCCCATAGGAAGGACCCAACGAACCCCTCTAGTTCCTTAAAGAAGGAACCAGGGAGCCACACCGGACTGTTCCAAAAGATGTAGTTGAATCTGGGAAGGTATAACATCTTGATGACATTAATTCGTCCCAATAAGTTTAGGGGAAGGTCCCTCCATCTAGTGCAGTGGTCCTTTAGTCGTGTAACAATCAAGTGCAGGTTAAGACGGTGAAATGCCTGGACATCTCTGGACACCACAATCCCCAAATACTTAAACTCCTCCACCCACTGTAAGGGGGAGGGAATACTCCCTGTCCCAGACCGAGGGTCCAAAGGAAATATCAAGGACTTAGACCAATTTATGTTGATTCCCGAGAACTTCCCGAACTCATTAAAGATCTCCAGGGCAGCCTGGAGGGACGCCTCTGCATCATGTAAGTATAGCAAGGCATCGTCCGCATAGAGGGAGATTTTCTCCTCCAGAGGGCCAACCCGGAGTCCCTGGATCGCCCCCGACTCCCGAATTCTGGCGGCCAGGGGTTCGAGAGCCAGAGCGAACAGGCTGGGCGATAGAGGGCAATCCTGTCTAGTGCCCCTCTGGAGGAGAAAAAACTCTGAGAGGGTATCATTAGTGCGAATTCTAGCCCTAGGGGACCTATATAGCATGCCTAGCCATGACAAGAACCTTGGACCAAAACCAAACCTCCTAAGGACCTCCCACAGGTACTTCCACTCCACAGAGTCAAAGGCCTTTTCCGCGTCAAGGGAGGCTATGACCCTGGAACCGCTATTGTCATGGGCTATCCCCAGATTGAGAAAAAGCCGTCGGATGTTAATATCGGTGCCCTTCCCCGGCATGAACCCGGTCTGATCATGATGCACCAGACTTTCAATCACTTTGGCCAAGCGAAGGGCCAGTATTTTGGCTATCAATTTAGCGTCAGCGTTGATTAATGAAATGGGTCTATAGGATGAGCATTCTTCCGGGTCCTTACCAGGTTTGGGCACCAACACCACCACCGCCTCAGCCATAGAATCCGGGAGTGAGTCGTGTAAAGAGAACTGTGAGAAGAGGGAGACCAGTCTAGGAGCTATCATTTCTTGATGGGCCGAATAGAATTCGATAGGAATACCGTCGGGGCCAAGGGATTTACCTCTCTGCATAGAGCTCATTGCTATCTGAACTTCTTCTAGAGTAATGTCACTATCCAGGGTTTCCTGTTGATCAGAATCAAGCTGGGGGAGGCTAACTAAGTTAAGGTATGATGCCAGTTGCCCGTCAGCGTAGGTGGCTCTGGAAGCATACAAATTCCGGTAGTATTGCATAAACCTGTCACTGATTGCCTCTGGGGTGGTAAGTGTGTCTCCTCCTGTATCCCTTATCCGTCCTATGTGAGTCGTGGTGAATTGTCCCTTAGCCAGCCATGCCAGAAGCCTCCCATTCTTATTGCCAAATTCGAATATTCTTTGGGTACCGGCTAGCATGGCTTTTTTGGTCATGTCAATCCTCAGCAGCGACAACTCCCTGAGCGTACCCTGCCAAGGGGCATAGTTTGTCTGGGTAGGATGTCTAACATATTCCCTTTCCATGGCTAAGTCTCTGTCTTCTAGTTGTTGTAGGGACCGCGTATAATCTCTTTGCCTGTCCGCGATCTTTTTAATATAAGTGCCCCTAACCCAAGCTTTAAAGGCATCCCAGAGGACCTGCGGGTTGGCTGTTTCCGCATTGTGTATCCAATATGTACACAGTTCCTCCGGCATGTCTTCCTGTATCTTTTCCTCCATAATCCAATACTTGGATAACCTCCATAGTTTCGGGCCTCCCGGGGGAGCCACCCTTATCCTTAGTAGCAGCGGAGCATGATCCGATATGCCACGGGAGAGGATCTCAGCCGAGGATGTCACCCGCAGCATATCAGAGGATGCAAATGCCATGTCCAACCGCGACAAAGTCCTATATGTCGCAGAGAGGCATGTAAACTGTCTGTCAGACGGGTGGAAGTGTCTCCACACATCCGTCAGGTGAAAAGTAGATGCCCAGAGTGAAAGTCCAGTGCAGGAGGAGGGGGAGGGGTGAAGTCTGTCCAAATCGTTAGCCATCACCAAGTTAAAATCCCCCACCACCAGCACCTTGTCGACATCAAACTGTACCACCGCATGCATTAGGTCGTGCAGCACCGTAACATTAGCCGGAGGCGGCAAGTAGACCCCAACTATAATATAGGGAGAGCCCCCAATCAAGGCCTGCAACATTATGTAGCGCCCCTGCGGGTCGATTTTAACCTGCACCAGATGGAATGCCAGGGACCTGTGGACTAAGATACTAACCCCCCGTGCATAGTTAGAGTATGTGGCATGGTAGTGTGCTGCGACCCATGCTTTTTTCAAACCCAGAATTTTTGCACCGATCAAATGAGTCTCCAGCAGAATGCATATTTTAGGGCAGTGCTGTCTTAGGAACCTAAATACGAGGGAGCGCTTTATTGCTGAATTGAGACCCCTGACGTTCCAGGATAGCACAGTGAAATCAGCCATGAGAGTGATGTAGCCATAGCAGGAGGATTATAGCTTCTGAAGCATTATTATGCGTTGCTGGGGAAGTGCAGGGCACCCCTGCTCGTCCCGAATGGACAGGAAAAACCCTGGCAGGTGATGCCCACAGTCCCCCAGCAAACCATATCGTACTTATCATTGAAATTGCACATATAGACCAACCAAACGTAAAACAAACCAGCATAACACTGGAACAAAGAAAAAGAGAATAAACATCTCCCAATACCTCTTTTGGCGGCAACGGCCGACCCCCCCCCCCACCTCATGCTCTCCCAAATAGCGGGAGGCATCTGGATCCCAAAAACAAAACACCCCTCATATGAGGTGTATAGACAGATCGGGAGGCGTGGGCCCGATCAGAACTACACCAATGAGGCTAGAACCGTTAGTGTAGAGTCCTGTCTCAGAACCACTCACTGGATTGAGTTGCTGGATCTGGATACAGTTTTGTTTTCTTTCTTTTTGCCGGTGGAAAAAATCGAACGTGGCGTTACAAATCAAAATATAAGAGTAATAAAGAAAAAAAAAAAAAAAAGGGTCGGGAACGGAAAAAATAAAGAAAAATGTGACTCAGCAGGTCAGGGGGTAATAGAGCCGCGACTCCGATCTCCTGTTAGGTGGGGTCTTCTGGAAAATTGAGTCCACCGAGCCGGGGCCTAGGTGAGAACCGCATGAATGAGCCCGCAGGCAGTCACAGGGCCCCCGGTCAACGTATCTCAGGGTTCTCCGGGGCCAAGGGGGCTAAACTGAATAACAGGGTAAGTCACATCCCGTGTCTAGTTCAAGGCCCAACAGGGGAATAACACCAGGGGGGAAGAAACTGCCGGTCCTACCTCCACATCAGCTCGGTCCCGTAAAATGTAGCTGGCGGGTCACTTAGTGCCGAATGATCACGCTCCTCATCCCGGTGGCAGGGTGTCCATCCATGCGCTGGTATCTTTTGGTAGGTTGAAGATCCGGATCGTTTCGCCGTCCACCACCCGCAGCTTGGCTGGGAACAGGATGCTGTATCGAATGTTCCTGGCTCGAAGGGCTGCCTTTACTGCGTCAAACGACCGGCGCTGCTTCTGCGTCTCGAGGGTATAATCAGGGAACATCATCAGCCTGGTGTTTCTATAATTAATGTCCCCAGCGGTTCTTGCAGCCCGGAGCAGTTCGTCCCTGTCTCTAAAGTTCAGCAGCCGGAGGATCAGTGTGCGCGGGGGGGCTCCCTCAGGCCCAGGCCTCGGTGGAACACGATGGGCCCTCTCCACTGTGAAGTGGGGAGAGAGCTGGGCCGCTGGAAGGACCGTTCGGAGCAGGTCTTCCGTGAAGGCCGTCGGGTTACGTCCCTCCACCCCCTCCGGGAGGCCTACAATGCGGAGATTGTTCCTCCTGCTCCGATTCTCGGCATCCTCGGCTCGTACTCCAGTGCCTTCACCTTATTCTGTAGGGCTCTGATGGATGCCTCATGGCTGGTGACTGCGTCTTCCGTGTCGCCAACACGCTGCTCCACCGCCGTTATCCTATGACGGATCTTGTCCAGGTCTTGTCGCACTAAGCCGACATCCAGCTGGACAGCTTCTATTTTATTCGTTAGGGCCGTCTGGCACATGTTGATGGCAGCCATGACCTCCGGGATTCCTGGCGGTATCTCCTCCTCATGATCCGTCTGCGACGCCATGCTGCTGTTGCGTGGAGGAGTAGGCCGCAGCTCCTGAGCCCGAGTCACTGGGGTGTCTTCGACCGGAGGAAACTTCAATTTTTCGGCCTTCTTAGGGCCCGTGGAGCACCTAGAAGGCATGCACAGGCTGAGAATGTCAAACGGGGTGATTATCCACAGAAAACGGATTGATTACGGGTTCTTCTCCAGCAGAGCTCACGAAGTGCGACCGCTCAGTTCGGCATCCTGGCAACGCCCCCTTCACAGGACTTCTTTACTTTAAGTGACACTAAAGGTTAATTTTTTTTTTTTTTAAATAACAGACATATCATACTTACCTCCACGAGTGGCCCCGATCCTGCTCCTCTGGGGTCCCTCTGCACCTCTCTCTGCTCCTCCCCACATCAGATAACCCCCTAGGAGAAGCACTCTCCCGGGGGTTTACCTTGCGGGCACGCTCCCGAGTCCTGGAAAGCAGGACTCGCCCCGTCATTAGATTTGATTGAAAGCAGCGGGAGCCACACTTTTGCACTGTGAATTTGCAACAAATTCTGTGCAGATTCCGCACCACATCCAAATCACATACCGCTGCATGTGTGTATGTTAAGGTAATGACACCCTGAAATTGGTTCGCAAAATGCAGTGTGATTTGCAGAATTGGATCGAATGGGCGCGTGAACACCCATGCCATCAGATCCTGGGTTGGCCAAAAAAAATAAGGGTCCTGCTACACTTTGGTGCAGATTTGGTGCAATTTAAGCCATACAGAATGAATGGCTCAATTCGCACTGCTGAAGAATAGCATGTGATTTGAACAGGAATGCGGTGCGATTCCTGTTCAGGCCACTAAACTTCTGTCTAACGCATCCATGCAAACTATTCCAGGATGTCCTTTGTGGAGAGCATGCAGTACTTGAGCTTGCCTTTGGAATTACCACTCTGTTTCCCCATAATAGGCAACCTTTATAGGGAGACAGTTCATGTTGGCGCACTAAAAATGGTTTGAATTTCTCTTCAACTTTTGATTTGGGCCAGCACAGGATCTTTAGCAGTCATACGAGCAATGTCTCTTGCATGTAATGGAGGGTTTGGAATGGATTCCAATATGAGAACCTCAGGCACAGGAGGGACAAGGAAATCAGGAGAAAACAAAGGCAACTGACTCAACCTATCAGCATGAGTGATATTCTTGCCAGGACGATATTCAAAATCACAGTCATAGGCATTCAGCATGAGTGACCATCTGAGCATTCGTGGTGGAAAGAATTTGAGGGGTAGGAGTACTTCTGGTGAACAGACCCAGCAAAGGCTTATGGTCTGTTACAATGGTAAACCTCCGCCCATACAAAACCATGAAACTTTTTTATCCAGGACACAACAGCTAAAGCATCCTTGTCAATTTGAGCGTAATTCCTCTCTGTCATAGACAAGGTCCTTGAATAGAATGCAATAGGAGCCTCAACACCAGTTTCCAAAACATGACTCAAAACAGCTCCAATGCCATATGGAGAAGCATTGCAGGTAAGAGTGAGTGAGTGTTTTTTGTAAATCATAGTGTACAAGTACTCTCTCAAAAGATAACAGCTTTTTTTGCAGCATTGCAAGCTGTAGAATGAAGGCCAGTCCACTTCCATGGAACATCTTTATCTAGTAACTGATCCAGGGGTTCAGCAACTGTGGCTTTGTCAGGAAGAAAAGAAGGGTAACAATGAACTACCTCAATACAGGGCTCTTTCCCCCCTTCCTGCCCAAGGCAATTTTTAGTTTTCAGCTATTTAAATGACAATTGCGCGGTCATGCTACGCTGTACCCAAACAAATTTTTATAATTTTCTTCCCACAAATAGAGCTTACTTTTGATCACCTCTGCGTTTTTTATTTTTTGCTAAGCAAATAATAAAAAAAAAAATTTGGGGAAAAAAAAAGGTTTTCTTTGTTTCTGTTATAAAATTTAGTAAATAAGTAAGTTTTCTCCTTCACTGATGGGCAATGATGCGGCTGCACTGCTGGGCACTAATAAGGTGGCACTGATGAGCATGGATGAGGTGGCACCAATGAGGTGGCACTGATGAGGTGGCACTGATGATGGGCACTGATATGCGACAGTGATGGCACTGATAGGTGGCACTGATATGCAGCACAGGCGGCACAGATGGGCACTCATAGGCGGCACAGATGGGTGCTAAAAGGTGGCACTGATGCGTTCTTTTGGGTTGCACTGATAAGCGGGACTGATGAGCATGGATGGGCACTGATGGACACTGATGAGTGACACTGATAGATAGCACTGACTGGCATCACTGATTAGGAGGCACTGGCAGGCATTGCTGGTGGGCACTGATTGGCATCATGTGTGGGCACACATTGCCATCTAGGGCCACCAGGGATGCTATACCTGGTGGTCATCAGTGGTGGCCATCCCTGATGGTCCTGGGTGGGCTTTCGAGGGGGGGCTAGGCTGAAAAACAATCAGTGCAGACCCCCACTGTCAGAGCAGCAGTTGATCAGCTCTCCTCTACTCGGGTCTGTCAGACGCAAGTGAGGAAAAGCCAATAAACGGCTCTTCCTGTTTACATCGTGATTGGACACGGCTGATCACGTGGTAAAGAGTCTCCGTCAGAGACTCTTTACCTAGATTGGAGTTGCGGCATGTCAGACTGACACATCGCAACAACGATCGCCGCGATGCGCGCCTCCGGGGGTGCGCAGCGGCTTGTTATCCTGACCACGTCATATGACGTCCGGTCAGGATATCGCAACCACTTTGCTGATGTCATTTTGCTATATAGCGGGTGGCAAGTGGTTAAATAACCCTAGGAAAGCTTGCAGCTCTTGTTTGTTTGTTGGTATTGGAGCTTTATGTATAGCTTCAACCTTAGAATCAGTTAAAGCGGACCTCCACCCTAAAGTGGAAGTTCCGCTCATCGGAACCCCCCCATCCGGTGCCACAATTGGCACCTTTCAGGGGGGAGGGGGGTGCAGATACCTGTATAATCCAGGTATCTGCACCCAATTCCTGGACAAGCTAGCCGCAGCCAGCCGCGGATGCCCTGCCCACTCCCCCGTTGTGTTCTGGGAAACGCACAGTTCCCAGGACACAACGGGGACCAGTAAAGACGCGCAGCGCGACTCGCACATGCGCAGTAAGGAACGGGGCAGTGAAGCCGCAGCGCTTCACTTCCTGATTCCCTGATGGAGGATGGCGGCGGGGGCATCTGCTGCCGACATCGCTGGACCCTGGAACAGGTAAGTGTCCATTTATTAAAAGTCAGCAGCTGCAGTATTTGTAGCTGCTGGCTTTTAATTTTTTTTATTACGGTGCAGATCCTCTTTAAATGAATTCCGTGTTCATTAATTCTGTATCCAAGGAAATCCATGCTGTTTACCCCAAAAACACACTTATCTTTTTTAAGTTTTGAGACCAGCATCAAGAAAACATTTCAAAACAAGTTGTGCTACAGGTACTACAGCTGGAAGTCCAGATAAGAGGTCCTCTAGAGGTCCGTAGACAGCGGTGCCTGTCTTTTTGTAAATATCTCCCAAACCGTGTAGGTTTAGGAGATATTTATTGGGCCTACAGGTAAGCCTTAATCTAGGCTTACCTGTAGGCCAAAGTGGTTTGTAAGGGTTTACAACCACTTTAAGTATTGCTTGTGACTTTTCAATAAAGTTCTAACAAAAAATAGGAATCAGTGCAATTCCCCGGGATCGGCGCATTGTCACTGTTTCCTCCCAGGGCACACCAGTGGCCGTGAGCAGTGGTGGCTAGTGCTCAAAATATTGGGGGGGGGGGGGGGCACAAACAAACTGAAAAAGACTGGAAAAAAAACATCAAATGCAGCCACTTGTGCCCATCATATGCAAACACTTGTGCCCATCATATGCAGCCACTTGTGCCCATCATATGCAGCCACTTGTGCCCCATCAAATGCAGCCACTTGTGAGCCATCAAATGCAGCCACTTTTGCCCATCATATGCAGCCACTTGTGCCCATCATATGCCACCGCTTGTGCCTATCAAATGCAGCCACTTGTGCCCCATCATATGCAGCCACTTGTGCTCATCAAATGCAGCCATTTGTGCCCATAATATGCCGCCACTTGTGCCCATCAAATGATGCCACTTGTGCCCATCAAATGATGCCACTTGTGCCGATCAAATGCCGCCACTTGTGCCCATCAAATGCCACCACTTGTGCCCATCATATGCTACCACTGTGACCCCCGCCCCCGCCCTGTCTGCCCAGCACTTCTTACCTTGCCTTATACAGCCCACTTCTTGTTTCTTGTCTGGTAATAAGCTTAGGCTTATGATATCATGCACAGCTCTTGCTCTCTCACTCTTGTGAGTGTGTGCCAGGAAGGGAGGGGGGGTGGGTCATAAGAGGGCCAATGAGAGCTGCAGAACTGGAGGTGTGCCTCTGTGTGTCTGTGTAAATCCAGGAAGTGAATAGGCAGCAGTTTCAGCTGCCCACAGTTAAAATGGCTGAAGCTAGACTTAGTGGAGGGAGATTTCTGCAGCATATTTGAGAAGTACAGAATCACAGTATATATAGAATAATAAGTGGTTGGAGGGAAGCTTCAGAATGGCAAAGATGTTTTTATTACAAATTATGTGAGCAGACTGCAGTTCCTCTTTAAGCTTCCTCTGTATCGTACCAGGTCAGCAAGTAGCCATAGTGTCTGCACTACTGTATTTAATTGCATTTATCAGCATTTGAAACAAAACAAAAAGTACAAAACAAAAAGTAAAAGAATGGTTTGAAGTTTTCCCTGTGCCTCAGTAATCACATGGTCTTTATCTGCACTCTAAGCCCCCATATACACAGTCGGAAATTCCGACCACAAAATCCGTCAGATTTTTCCAGACGGATTTTGTCCGACACTGGTGTTGCATACACACGGTCAGGCAAAGTTGTCGGAAAATTCGATCATTCTGAACGGGGTGACGTTCGTTGCGTACGACGGAACTATGTAGAGGCTAGTAGCCAATAGCTTTGGTCTCGTAATTTGATCTGAACATGCGTGGCACTTTGTCCGTCAGAATTCTCTACACACGATCGGAAAAAGTCTGATCGGATTTTGTTGTCGGAAAATTTGAGAGCAGGATCTCAAATTTTTTCCGTCGGAAATTCCGATGGAAAAAGTCAGATGGAGCCCACACACGGGCGGATTTTCCGACAACATGGTCCGATCGGACATTTTCTGTCGGAATTTCCGACCATGTGTACGGGGGCTAAGTGACTACATCTTGCTATATAGATTCTGAGACTCTGCTTGCAAATAGAACACCCTTTTTGAAGGAACTTGAATTACAGCCTCCTGCATTAACCTTATGTGCCTCTTGTCACTCATTAGAAACAAATCTTTCTACAGTATGGAAAACTGTCCATGCATAGGGTTTTTTGTGTGCGGTACTTGCTTATGGAACTGAAATAACTGTTGTTCCTAGTATTATCATCGTTACTGGGATTGCTCGTGACTGCACAGTCTCCCTGTTCATTCACAAACTAAAGCATAGTAAACACTATTTACTATGCTTAAATTATAAATAAACACAGTGAGTGATTGGTAAAGAAAAGAAAGGGCCTGGTAAATTACATATTTACTGGCCCCTTCTCCCACTCCCCATCCTGAAGATCCCTCACAGCAGCTGACGGGAGAGGAGGAGAAGCGGGCAGCGCTGCGATGGGAGGGGCCAGGTAAGCATACAGGGGGGCCCTGGCAGCAGAAGGAAGAGGAACCTTCACAGGAGGAGCAGTGGGGGTGGCATTTACTGGAACCGATCCCTTGTATTTTCCTCCTGTGGCAGCTGAATGCCAGCAGGAGGGAAGAGGAAGAGAAGCCGGCTTTCACAGCAATCATCACTGAGATCCTACTCAGCTATAGTGCAGGTTGCCAAAGCACATGCAGAGGCAAAGATGCAGGCTGCCTAGGCATGTGCACAGGTGGAAGCGCAACCACACAACTGTAGACAGATGTGTAAGTTGTCCAAGTACTGTATGTACACAGGCAGAGATGCAAATAGCCCAATCAGAAACATATGTCGCCATAGCACGAGCACAGGCAGAAGTCCGACTGAATGTCCTCCAAAAAAAAAGGAGTGGTAACTGTTGTTAAGCGCAAAGTTTTCAAACACGTTGTGGAGGAAAAGTAATTATCTTCTTAAAATGGAGCTCCAGCCCCCCACCAAAAAAATTAAAAGTCAGCAGCTACAAATACTGTAGCTGCTGACTTTTAATAATAGGACACTTACCTGTCCAGGGATCCCACAATGTTTTTCAATTGGCTCTCGGGTGCTCCTGCCACTATTCCTTGTGAGGGAAACTGGCAGTGAAGCCTTGTGGCTTCACAGTCTGTTCCCTACTGCACATGCGCGAAGTGCGCTGCGCTTTGTGAATGGCCCGGTGGTGGGGGAAGGAGGAGGGGGGCCAAACTTCATGGGGCAAGGTCACCCGGAAGTGGGGTCGGGTACCTGTCAAAAACAGGTACCGCTCCCCCCGAAAGGTGGCAAATGTGGCAGCAGAGGGGGGGAGCAAATAAGCGGAGCTTCCCCTTTTGGGTGGAGCTCTGCTTTAAGCTTAAAATCGCCAAGGAAAATGTACTTTGGTCTTAGTTACCTAGACAGTACACATGGTGTAAACCCAGTCATAGCAGATTTGCCTTACAATATCCAAGAAAATGTGCAACTGCCATTTCAAGGTATAAGGTGTAACATCAAGTCTGCTTTCCTCCCTTCTTCTCCTTGAATTTAATAAAAAAAACTTAGCTAGAGGTAAGAATGATGCAAGCTTCTTAATTATCCACTTAGGAGTTCTAGCCCCCTAACTACAAGAAAATCTTGCCACTAAATACAGAGTCTCCAGAATTGTTGTCTCCTTTTGAAAGACAGAAGTTACAACAACTGTCAGCTGCAACAGTGAAGGAAGGCGTAAGGACCCAATCTGCTACTGCTTCATTCGAGACAAACCACATCCTCTCAGGAAATTATGTGTATTCAAGATAAGCATAAGGAGTTTCTAACATTCAATTTTTTATTTAGTTATCAGAACATAAAATAACAAATAAAGACATTAGGAAAAGTATAACAGGATTCACACCATTACAGTTACATAGTATTGCGAATGCATTTTTGATAAATACATTAAGTCAGTATAATAATCGTGAATAATCCTTCAAAATCATATAATTCCATTTCTAGCTAGTAAACCTCTAATAATAGGGGAGCAAACTGTGAACAGGTCTATTTTAACATGAATAAACAAAAAAGAGAACAGGATGTCGTCTAGTATATCAATGTATTCTAGCGAGTCAAACCAATCAGGAAATGAAAGCAGCATAAGTCTCTACAAGGAATAAGCGATACCAACAGGCTACCTAGTGGTATTTAAGACTGAGCGTACAAGTCTTTCAGTACTGTAGATGCTTTAGGATGTATGATCCATACATGCCAGTGCTTCTTAAAGTGAATTAAGTTATAATTTTTAAGTGCTAACAGTAATTCATAGTATGCCTGGGTGTTGACTCTAAAGCCTCATACACACGATCGGACCAAGGACCAACTTTCCTGTGGATTTTTGTCCAAAGGGCGTTGGCCCCAAGTTGGTATTGCATACATACGGCAGGACTTTTTCAGCCAACTTTCACCAAATCACTTGGTTTTTCTGCTCTTTACCGCCACCTTTGGTCAACTTCTGTATTGTTGTCTGATCTTTTGCATTGGTTCTGCATTGGTTTGTACAAAAGTCCGTTGGTTTTGTGTACACACGGTCGGACTTTGGTCCATCGGACTTTTGTTGGCAGAAAGTTGGTCCGTTCGCACAGCCAACAAAAGTCCGATGAAACCTGGAAAAAGTGGTCCGATGGAGCGTACACACGGTCGGATGTTGGTCCAAAACAGCTAATTTGCACGTTGGTTGTCAAAAAGTCTGATCGTGTGTATGGGCCTTTAGAATAACATCACACAGGTTAGGGGCCTCAATTGATTTCCACATTTTCGTTATGGTAAGTCTAGCTGCTATAAAAATATTTGCCACTAATATTCTGTATTGAAATGGGAAAGTGTCAAGGTTGAGTTGCCTGTGAGAGAGGCAATAAAGGTGGATATCGAGTTCCAGAAACTGGTCAGATTTTTACAACTCTATAAAATGTGGAATAAGGAACCAACTTGATTCGTATAACGCCAGCATAGTGGTGATGTAGATGGATATATTTTAGCTAATTTGTAAGGAGTTAGGTACCATCTATTCAATATTTTCTGGGAGTTGTCCCAAAGCTCTAAGCAGGATGTTGCAGTTTGGTTTATTCTCATAGCATTGTACCAACATTCGTCCGAAAAGGATTTTCCTAAATCTTTTTCTCATTTATACATATTAGGGTTTTCTCATATTTAGGATACTGTGAAAAACCTTTATAGAAGAAAGCTATACTTTTATGTTTTACAGGTTTGTTAATGGTAAGGTGTGACCAAATTAAAGATGGGATTTCAAAATCTTGATGTGGATTAAAGATTTGAAAATGGTTAAGCTTATTTAACTTATCATCAATCATGGCTTTGTATCCTGATGTAAGGTGTACGTAGGTGTACAGCAATCCATTTGTTCATCGAGAGTCGGCCTCTACAGTAGTCAAGGGCTCTGAGTGGTATAGGTATATTTTGTAAATGCCCTAGAGCATGGAATTTTGAGACAAGAAACCTCCATGCTAACAGGTAGGGATGAGCCGAACACCCCCGGGTTCGGTTCGCACCAGAACCTTCGAACCGACCGAAAGTTCGCGCGAATTTTCGAACCCTATACGTTATAATGGACGCGAACGTTCAAAATCAAAAGTGCTAATTACAACGGCCAATATGCATGTTAATGTCATAAAACAGGTTTGGGGACCCGGGTCCTGCCCCAGGGGACATATATCAATGCAAAAAGAACTTTTAAAAACTAACGTTTTTTCGGGAGCAGTCATTTTAATGATGCATAAAGTGAAAAAAAAAAAGTGAAATTTTCCTTTAAATATGGTACCTGTCTAAAGTATGCCTGTGAAGTGGCATGTGTTTCCCGTGTTTAGAACTGTCCTTGCACAAAATGACATTTTTAAAGGAAAAAAAGAAGCCATTTAAAACCACTTGCGGCTTTAGGTTTGTTCTTAAGTAGAATCTGAACAGGTACATTATGAAGTGTAGCTCCATCCCAAAAAAATCTATTTTTAAGCTTTTTGGAGAACATAGGGAGGGGTTATCACCCCTGTAACATTTGCTGTCTTTGCACATCTGTTCAGAACATGTCACCTCACTTTCCGTCCCAATGACAAATGTTTTTGGAAAAAGTGGGGTTTTAATTGAAACAAGGATTGGTGATAAAGTATCAGTAGAGAGGAGATACCTTTTTCCCAAATTAAATCTAACAGGATAGAATTTCCCTTCCTAGGGGTAGATTTCCTCTCACTTCCTGTTTTCTCTTTCCATTTGCAAGTAGGAGTCGTTTGTAAGTTGGATGTTTGAAAGTAGGGGCCTGGCGTATATACTCTGCAGAAATTTGCCCTATTAGATGTTGGTGTAGCCACAAGACTGGTGGGCACAGGAATGGGCCCTGCTGTGAGTTAATAGATCAAGATTTGTAATTGCATGCACCTGTTGAACAGGGCAGAAAAATTGGGGGTGGTGGTGGTGGTGGTGGACGGTGTTGCCACAAGACTGTAAGCTCTCACAGTTACTCTTGGTGGGCGCAGGAATGGGCCCTACTGTGAGTTATTAGATCAAGATTTGTAATTGCAAGCACCTGATGAACAGGGCAGAAAAATTGGGCCTTTGGCGGTGGTGGTGGACGGTGTTGCCACAAGACTGTAAGCTCTCACAGTTACTCTTGGTGGGCGCAAGAATGGGCCCTGCTGTGAGTTATTAGATCAAGATTTGTAATTGCAAGCACCTGATGAACAGGGCAGAAAAATTGGGCCTTTGGCGGTGGTGGTGGACGGTGTTGCCACAAGACTGTAAGCTCTCGCAGTTACTCTTGGTGGGCGCAAGAATGGGCCCTGCTGTGAGTTATTAGATCAAGATTTGTAATTGCAAGCACCTGATGAACAGGGCAGAAAAATTGGGCCTTTGGCGGTGGTGGTGGACGGTGTTGCCACAAGACTGTAAGCTCTCACAGTTACTCTTGGTGGGCGCAGGAATGGGCCCTGCTGTGTGTTATTAGATCAAGATTTGTAATTGCAAGCACCTGATGAACTGGGCAGAAAAATTGGGCCTTTGGCGGTGGTGGTGGACGGTGTTGCCACAAGACTGTAGGCCCTCATAGTTACTCTTGGTGGGCGCAGGAATGGGCCCTGCTGTGAACTATTAGATCAAGATTTGTAATTACCCGCCCCTGTTAAACAGGGGCTGAAAAATTGTGCCTTAGGCACTGGTGCTGGTGCCACAACACTGCAACCCCTCACAGATACTGTACTTGGAGCACAGCAGTCACACGTGTTGCAAAGCATTTTTTTTTAAAAATTGTAATTACCCGCCCCTGTTAAACAGGGGCTGAAAAATTGTGCCTTAGGCACTGGTGCTGGTGCCACAACACTGCAACCCCTCACAGATACTGTACTTGGAGCACAGCAGTCACACGTGTTGCGAAGCATTTTTTTAAAAAATTGTAATTACCCGCCCCTGTTAAACAGGGGCTGAAAAATTGTGCCTTAGGCACTGGTGCTGGTGCCACAACACTGCAACCCCTCACAGATACTGTACTTGGAGCACAGCAGTCACACGTGTTGCGAAGCATTTTTTTTTAAAAAATTGTAATTACCCGCCCCTGTTAAACAGGGGCTGAAAAATTGTGCCTTAGGCACTGGTGCTGGTGCCACAACACTGCAACCCCTCACAGATACTGTACTTGGAGCACAGCAGTCACACGTGTTGCGAAGCATTTTTTAAAAAAATTGTAATTACCCGCCCCTGTTAAACAGGGGCTGAAAAATTGTGCCTTAGGCACTGGTGCTGGTGCCACAACACTGCAACCCCTCACAGATACTGTACTTGGAGCACAGCAGTCACACGTGTTGCGAAGCATTTTTTAAAAAAAATTTAAGTACACGCCCCTGTTAAACAGGGGCTGAAAAATTGTGCCTTAGGCACTGGTGCTGGTGCCACAACACTGCAACCCCTCACAGATACTGTACTTGGAGCACAGCAGTCACACGTGTTGCAAAGCATTTTTTTATAAAAATTGTATGTACACGCCCCTGTTAAACAGGGGCTGAAAAATTGTGCCTTAGGCACTGGTGTGGTGGCATGGATCATTGAGGAGGAGGAAGAGGATAGTCAGTGAACATAAGAGGACAGTCACTCAGCATCAGCATAGGCAGTCTTGAAGGGATGTGATATTAAAAATTATTCGGTTATATCCGCATCAGGTGCCTGGTAGCTGGTGGTGATCCAAGACTGATTCATTTTGATGAAGGTCAGTCGATCAACCGAGGCGGTGGACAGGCGCACCCTATGATCGGTGACAAATCCTCCAGCAGCACTGAATGTGCGTTCGGAAAGAACGCTGGAGGCAGGACAGGCCAGTAGCTCAATTGCATACTGTGCAAGCTCTGGCCAGTGATCCATCCTCAGGACCCAGTAAGCCAGAGGATTTTCGGTGGGAAAGGTGTCCAAGTCTGACCTTGCCCCAAGGTATTCCTGCACCATGTATATCAGACGCTGGCGATGGTTGCTGGAACCGATCATACCTTGGGGCTGCGGACTAAAAAATTGTCTGAACGCATCGGTCAGACGTCCACCTTTCCCCACCGCTCCTTCTGCTACTGACCGAAGCCTCAGCAACTCGTCGCCCAGGACCAGGAGTTTGTAGCCTCCCAGTTTCTGGGAACGCGTTGCACAGACCTTTCTGCAAGGCCTCCCTGAGATGTCTCATCCTCTGCTCCCTCTGCGACGGCAAGATAAGGTCCGCAACCTTACCCTTGTACCGCGGATCAAGGAGAGTGGCCAGCCAGTAATGGTCCCTCTCCTTGATCCGAAGAACACGAGGATCCTTCCGCAGGCTTTGCAGGATCAGGGAGGCCATGCAGCGTAGGTTAGCTGAGGCATTCGGTCCGGAGTCTTCTGGGTCACTGAGGATGACATGATCGCCAGCCACCTCCTCCCAGCCACGTACAAGTCCACTGGTTTGTTGGGACTGTACATCATCCCTAAAAGACTGCTGCTGCTGATGCTGAGTGCCAGGCTCCACCTCCATGCTCACACAATCCTCCTCCTCCTCCTCCTCCTCCTCATCCTCTTCCTGTGTGATGGGTGGGACAGAAGGAACACTGTCCGGATAAAGGGGGCCTTGAGAGGCAAGGAAGTCCTCCTCTTCCTGCCTCTGTTCTGCCTCAAGTGCCCTGTCCATTATCCCACGCAGCGTATGCTCCAACAGGTGGACAAGAGGGACAGTGTCACTGATGCATGCACTGTCACTGCTCACCATCCTCGTGGCCTCCTCAAATGGTGAGAGGACAGTGCATGCATCCCTGATCATGCTCCACTGACGTGGGGAAAAAAAACCAAGCTCCCCTGACCCTGTCCTGGTGCCATAGTCGTAAAGGTACTCATTGATGGCCCTCTGCTGCGTGTGCAGTCGCTGCAGCATGGCCAACGTTGAGTTCCACCTGGTGGGCATGTCACATATTAGGCGGTTCTTGGGCAGGTTCAGCTCCTTTTGCAGCTCAGTCAGCCGAGCACTGGCATTATAAGATCGGCGGAAATGCACACAGACTTTCCTGGCCTGCCTCAGGACATCCTGTAAGCCTGGGAACCTGCCCAAGAACCGCTGCACCACCAGGTTGAGGACGTGAGCCATGCAGGGCACATGGGTGAGCTGCCCTGTCGCAGGGCGGAGAGGAGGTTGGTGCCATTGTCAGAAACGACCATTCCTGGCTTAAGCTGACGTGGCGTCAACCACCTCTCGGCCTGCCCCTGCAGAGCTGCCAGAACCTCTGGCCCAGTGTGGCTCCTGTCCCCCAAACACACCAGCGCAAGCACGGCATGGCATCTTTTTGCCTGCGTACTTGCGTAGCCCCTTGTACGCCTACGGAGCACCGCTGGTTCCAAGGACAGAGCACTGGAGGAAGAAGAAGAGGAGGGGGTGGAGGAGAGAGGTGTGTCACAACCAGTAGCAGTAGTAGCGTTTTGGAGGCGTGGTGGCGGAACAACCTCCAACACTACTGCACCTTGTCCTGCATCCCTCCCAGCTGCCAATAGAGTGACCCAATGGGCCGTGAAAGAAAGGTACCATCCCTGTCCATGCCTGCTGGACCATGAGTCAGCGGTAATATGCACCTTACCGCTGACCGCCCTGTCCAGCGAGGCATGGACATTGCCCTCCACATGCCGGTAGAGAGACGGAATCGCCTTCCGTGAGAAAAAGTGGCGTTTGGGAACCTGCCACTGAGGAACCGCACATTGAACAAACTCACGGAAGGGGGCCGAGTCTACCAACTGAAAAGGCAGCAGTTGAAGTGCTAGCAATTTAGCCAGGCTAGCATTCAACCGCTGGGCATGTGGATGGCTGGGAGTGTACTTCTTTCTACGGTCCAGCAGCTGGGGCAGGGAAATTTGCCTGCTGCAATCGGACGTCGGTGTACTGCAAGTACTTGGTTGTGACACACCTAATTCTACACCTTCAGTCCTCTCAGAGCAGCTTTCAGAGAGGACTGAAGGTGTAGTGGGGATGGAGATCCCAGCTGAGGAGGAGCAAGGAGAGGTCCGCTTAGTTCTTTGGTGTGGGTCTTTTATGTGTGCCTGCCAACGAGCTGCATGGCAGGTCGCCATATGTCTGGTCATGCTTGTGGTGCCCAAGCGGCTGATGTTTTGGCCACGCGAGATACGCTTGAGACAAATATTGCAAATAGCAGTGGTGCGATCTGATGCACTCGTCTCAAAAAAGGCCCACACCAAAGAACTTTTCTGATAACGTGCAGAGGCAGCGCCCTGCACAGGCGGAGCTCTGCGGTGTTGTACAGTTGCTGTGCTGGCCTCTACCTGGCCTCCAGGGGGCATCCTGCCTCGTTGGACATGTGACGCTGCATCCTCCTCCTCCTCGTCCTCCTCCTCATCCTCTCTCCCTTCAGGCACCCACGTGGAGTCAGTGACCTCATCATCCCCTCCCTCTTCACCACTAGAGCAAACCTGGCAGTAAGCTGCAGCTGGTGGAACAGTACTGCCAGATTCCTCAAGCTGGGTATCATCATCCGAGCCTTCGAATCGTTGGGCATCCTCCTGGAGCATGTACCCAACACTGTGCTCAAAGAGTTCGGGGGACTCCTCAGGAGGACATGGTGGGTCTAGGGAAGGGGTGGCTGATGATGCTCTGCCAGTACCCTGAGCCTGGGTGAGAGAGGATGAGGAGGATGAGGAGGGCTTGGTCATCCATTCTACCAAGCCTTCAGCATGATGCGGCTCCACATGTCCAGCTGCCGAAAACAAAGACGCGCGTGTCCCATGGCCACGTGCTGATGACGATGCACGACCACGTCCACGTCCACGGCCACGTCCACTAGAAACAGAGCCTGCCTGCCCTGTGTTCTTGGCTCTGCACGCTCTGCATCCCCTTGGCGGTCTTCCAGCCATTGTAGTCGGTAGTCCTGTGGGTGCTGCTGAGAAGAATATATAGGAGCTCTGTGTGATGCCACTAACACACTAGAAGTCCTATGGGTGCTTCTGCAAAGAAAATAGAGGAGCTCTGTGTGATGCCACTAACACACTAGAAGTCCTATGGGTGCTGCTGAGAAGAAAATATAGGAGCTCTGTGTGATGCCACTAACACACTAGAAGTCCTATGGGTGCTTCTGCAAAGAAAATAGAGGAGCTCTGTGTGATGCCACTAACACACTAGAAGTCCTGTGGGTGCTTCTGCAAAGAAAATAGAGGAGCTCTGTGTGATGCCACTAACACACTAGAAGTCCTGTGGGTGCTGCTGAGAAGAAAATATAGGAGGTCTGTGTGATGCCACTAACACACTAGAAGTCCTATGGGTGCTTCTGCAAAGAAAATAGAGGAGCTCTGTGTGATGTCACTAACACACTAGAAGTCCTGTGGGTGCTTCTGCAAAGAAAATAGAGGAGCTCTGTGTGATGCCACTAACACACTAGAAGTCCTGTGGGTGCTGCTGAGAAGAAAATATAGGAGCTCTGTGTGATGCCACTAACACACTAGAAGTCCTATGGGTGCTTCTGCAAAGAAAATAGAGGAGCTCTGTGTGATGCCACTAACACACTAGAAGTCCTATGGGTGCTTCTGCAAAGAAAATAGAGGAGCTCTGTGTGATGCCACTAACACACTAGAAGTCCTGTGGGTGCTGCTGAGAAGAAAATATAGGAGCTCTGTGTGATGCCACTAACACACTAGAAGTCCTATGGGTGCTTCTGCAAAGAAAATAGAGGAGCTCTGTGTGATGCCACTAACACACTAGAAGTCCTGTGGGTGCTTCTGCAAAGAAAATAGAGGAGCTCTGTGTGATGCCACTAACACACTAGAAGTCCTGTGGGTGCTGCTGAGAAGAGAATATAGGAGCTCTGTGTGATGCCACTAACACACTAGAAGTCCTATGGGTGCTTCTGCAAAGAAAATAGAGGAGCTCTGTGTGATGCCACTAACACACTAGAAGTCCTATGGGTGCTTCTGCAAAGAAAATAGAGGAGCTCTGTGTGATGCCACTAACACACTAGAAGTCCTGTGGGTGCTGCTGAGAAGAAAATATAGGAGCTCTGTGTGATGCCACTAACACACTAGAAGTCCTATGGGTGCTTCTGCAAAGAAAATAGAGGAGCTCTGTGTGATGCCACTAACACACTAGAAGTCCTGTGGGTGCTTCTGCAAAGAAAATAGAGGAGCTCTGTGTGATGCCACTAACACACTAGAAGTCCTGTGGGTGCTGCTGAGAAGAGAATATAGGAGCTCTGTGTGATGCCACTAACACACTAGAAGTCCTATGGGTGCTTCTGCAAAGAAAATAGAGGAGCTCTGTGTGATGCCACTAACACACTAGAAGTCCTATGGGTGCTTCTGCAAAGAAAATAGAGGAGCTCTGTGTGATGCCACTAACACACTAGAAGTCCTGTGGGTGCTGCTGAGAAGAAAATATAGGAGCTCTGTGTGATGCCACTAACACACTAGAAGTCCTATGGGTGCTTCTGCAAAGAAAATAGAGGAGCTCTGTGTGATGCCACTAACACACTAGAAGTCCTATGGGTGCTTCTGCAAAGAAAATAGAGGAGCTCTGTGTGATGCCACTAACACACTAGAAGTCCTGTGGGTGCTGCTGAGAAGAAAATATAGGAGCTCTGTGTGATGCCACTAACACACTAGAAGTCCTATGGGTGCTTCTGCAAAGAAAATAGAGGAGCTCTGTGTGATGCCACTAACACACTAGAAGTCCTGTGGGTGCTTCTGCAAAGAAAATAGAGGAGCTCTGTGTGATGCCACTAACACACTAGAAGTCCTGTGGGTGCTGCTGAGAAGAAAATAGAGGAGCTCTGTGTGATGCCACTAACACACTAGAAGTCCTATAGGTGCTTCTGGGAAGAAAATATAGGTCTGTGTGATGGGACTAACACACTTCAAGTCCTATAGGTGCTTCTGGGAACAAAATATAGGATCTCTGTGTGATGGGACTAACACACTTCAAGTCCTATGGGTGCTTCTGGGAAGAAAATATAGGTCTGTGTGATGGGACTAACACACTTCAAGTCCTATAGGTGCTTCTGGGAACAAAATATAGGATCTCTGTGTGATGGGACTAACACACTTCAAGTCCTATAGGTGCTTCTGGGAACAAAATATATGATCTCTGTGTGATGGGACTAACACACTTAAAGTCCTATAGGTGCTTCTGGGAACAAAATATATGATCTCTGTGTGATGGGACTAACACACTTCAAGTCCTATGGGTGCTTCTGGGAACAAAATATATGATCTCTGTGTGATGGGACTAACACACTTCACGTCCTATAGGTGCTTCTGGGAACAAAATATATGATCTCTGTGTGATGGGACTAACACACTTCAAGTCCTATAGGTGCTTCTGGGAACAAAATATATGATCTCTGTGTGATGGGACTAACACACTTCAAGTCCTATAGGTGCTTCTGGGAACAAAATATATGATCTCTGTGTGATGGGACTAACACACTTCAAGTCCTATAGGTGCTTCTGGGAACAAAATATATGATCTCTGTGTGATGGGACTAACACACTTCAAGTCCTATAGGTGCTTCTGGGAACAAAATATATGATCTCTGTGTGATGGGACTAACACACTTCAAGTCCTATAGGTGCCTCTGGGAAGAAAATATAGGTCTGTGTGATGGGACTAACACACTTCAAGTCCTATAGGTGCTTCTGGGAACAAAATATATGATCTCTGTGTGATGGGACTAACACACTTCAAGTCCTATAGGTGCTTCTGGGAACAAAATATATGATCTCTGTGTGATGGGACTAACACACTTCAAGTCCTATAGGTGCTTCTGGGAACAAAATATATGATCTCTGTGTGATGGGACTAACACACTTCAAGTCCTATAGGTGCTTCTGGGAACAAAGTATATGATCTCTGTGTGATGGGACTAACACACTTCAAGTCCTATAGGTGCTTCTGGGAACAAAATATATGATCTCTGTGTGATGGGACTAACACACTTCAAGTCCTATAGGTGCTTCTGGGAACAAAATATATGATCTCTGTGTGATGGGACTAACACACTTCAAGTCCTATAGGTGCCTCTGGGAAGAAAATATAGGTCTGTGTGATGGGACTAACACACTTCAAGTCCTATAGGTGCTTCTGGGAACAAAATATATGATCTCTGTGTGATGGGACTAACACACTTCAAGTCCTATAGGTGCTTCTGGGAACAAAATATATGATCTCTGTGTGATGGGACTAACACACTTCAAGTCCTATAGGTGCTTCTGGGAACAAAATATATGATCTCTGTGTGATGGGACTAACACACTTCAAGTCCTATAGGTGCTTCTGGGAACTAAATATATGATCTCTGTGTGATGGGACTAACACACTTCAAGTCCTATAGGTGCTTCTGGGAACAAAATATATGATCTCTGTGTGATGGGACTAACACACTTCAAGTCCTATAGGTGCTTCTGGGAACAAAATATAGGATCTCTGTGTGATGGGACTAACACACTTCAAGTCCTATGGGTGCTTCTGGGAAGAAAATATAGGTCTGTGTGATGGGACTAACACACTTCAAGTCCTATAGGTGCTTCTGGGAACAAAATATATGATCTCTGTGTGATGGGACTAACACACTTCAAGTCCTATAGGTGCTTCTGGGAACAAAATATATGATCTCTGTGTGATGGGACTAACACACTTCAAGTCCTATAGGTGCTTCTGGGAACAAAATATATGATCTCTGTGTGATGGGACTAACACACTTCAAGTCCTATAGATGCTTCTGGGAAGAAAATATAGGTCTGTGTGATGGGACTAACACACTTCAAGTCCTATAGGTGCTTCTGGGAACAAAATATAGGATCTCTGTGTGATGGGACTAACACACTTCAAGTCCTATGGGTGCTTCTGGGAAGAAAATGTAGGTCTGTGTGATGGGACTAACACACTTCAAGTCCTATAGGTGCTTCTGGGAACAAAATATATGATCTCTGTGTGATGGGACTAACACACTTCAAGTCCTATAGGTGCTTCTGGGAACAAAATATATGATCTCTGTGTGATGGGACTAACACACTTCAAGTCCTATAGGTGCTTCTGGGAACAAAATATATGATCTCTGTGTGATGGGACTAACACACTTCAAGTCCTATAGGTGCTTCTGGGAAGAAAATATAGGTCTGTGTGATGGGACTAACACACTTCAAGTCCTATAGGTGCTTCTGGGAACAAAATATATGATCTCTGTGTGATGGGACTAACACACTTCAAGTCCTATAGGTGCTTCTGGGAAGAAAATATAGGAGCTCTGCCTGCCTGCCACGAACACACTACAAGTCCTATAGGTGCTTCTGGGAACAAAATATAGGAGCTCTGCCTGCCTGCCAGGAACACACTACAAGTCCTATAGGTGCTTCTGGGAACAAAATATAGGAGCTCTGCCTGCCTGCCACGAACACACTACAAGTCCTATAGGTGCTTCTGGGAACAAAATATAGGAGCTCTGCCTGCCTGCCACGAACACACTACAAGTCCTATAGGTGCTTCTGGGAACAAAATATAGGAGCTCTGCCTGCCTGCCACGAACACACTACAAGTCCTATAGGTGCTTCTGGGAACAAAATATAGGAGCTCTGCCTGCCTGCCACGAACACACTACAAGCCCCTCTTTCTAAATCAATCTTTGTAAATGAATCTATCTAACTCAATCTCTCTAAGTAAATCTCTCTAACTAACTAAATCCAGCAGAGTGTCACAGATCTATCCTGCTCTATCTACGCCGGAACAGCATGTGACCGGCGCAGACGGCGTGGCGGCCTTTTATAGGGGGGGGGGCGTGTACTAAAGCCCCTGAGCTGTAATTGGCTACAGGCGTCCTGCCTGTAGCCAATTATGGCTCTTCGAGTTTCCGGGGCTGTGATTGGCCAAGCATGCGGGGTCACAGTGCATGCTTGGCCAATCATCAGCCAGCAATGCACTGCGCCGGCCGCGCCGGCCGCAATGCATTGCGGGGCCGCGCGCCTCACCCCAACGGGATGCGAGCGGCCAAAATAGTTCTGGGCTCGCCGAGCGAGCGAACGCCCGGTGCTCGATGCGAACGTGGGTTCGCATCGAGCACCGGGCCCATCCCTACTAACAGGGTAGCTTTAATGGAAAGCAATTTAGGAACTATGACCTTAGGGAATATCATGTAAGCCACTGACGGGGCTTACATCATTTCCCTTGGTTATTTCTCTTTCAATGGATAACCACAGCTTATCATCATTTGGGAAGAACCAGTATTTAATTTGATCCAAAAGTGTTGCGTAGTAGTATTTATGCACGTTCATACCACTTTGTTTTTAGAAGATGTTAAAATAGAGAAAGCTACCCTTGTTATTCCAAAACCAGGTTTCTCAATTTAGTATTTAGAATCTTGAAAAAGCTTGAAGATATTGAAATAGGTATGGCTCTAAAAAGGTATTTTGGGTAGGGTTTGGATTTTAAATGCTACAATTTTGCCTATCCAGGATAGGTGTGTTTGTTTTATATTTTGAAAATCTTTAGAAATCAAGTCTAATAACTTAGGAAAATTAGCTGCATATAGTTTTTTTGCAGGAAATGTAAGGTTGATACCTAGATAGGTTAACGAAGATGCATCCCCATCATAATTATATTTTTCTTTGAGGATGGTAGAGGTATCATTAGATATATTCATAGGTAGGGCAAAGCTTTTCCTATTGTTAATTTTGTAATAAGATACTTTACTAAAGGAGTTAAAGGGGTGTTCCAGCGGGAACATTTTTAAAAAAAAAAGTCAGCAGCTACAAACACTGTAAGGACACTTACCTGTCCAGGGCGCCCGCGATGTCGGCCACCCTGAGGCCGATACGTCCCTCATATCGTGTCCCAGGGCCACCATCCTCACTAAGGGCAACAGGCAGTGGAGCCTTGTGGCTTCACTGCCCGTTTCCTACTGCGCATGTGCGAGTCACGCATCGCTTTGTAAATGGGGCACGCTGTGTTCTGGTACACAAACATTTCCCAGAACACAGCGCGCCCCATTCCCCAGAAGACAACGCGAGGAGGAGAGAAGACTGAAGATCAACGTGGAGTAGGAAGAGGCAGATTAGGAAGACTGCCTAGCAACAGGTGTTTCTGGTAAGTTAAAAAAGATTGTGTGGAGTGGAGAGACCAACCTTGAAGGAAAAAAGATAGATTCTCATAGAATGCATGAGTAATTTTGAAATCCCTTTGAAAAAAAAAAAATAAGGAGACAAAAATAGAAACAATCATAAAAAGTAAAATTTTGAGTCGCCATGCAACTGTAGGGTGCACCAATGTGCACTTATATAGATAGGGGGGAATTTGCCTGGTCCTTTGGCTGAAAATTGGTCCTGGGCTTAAGTGGTTAAATGGCTTTTTTTCCTTTACAAATGTCATTTTGTGCTGGGACAGTTCTAAACATGGGAAACACATGCCACTTCACAGGCATACTTTAGACACCCCCCAGGTACGATATTTAACCACTTCAGCCCCGGACAGGCAAAGGACCAGGCACCTTTTTGCGATTCGGCACTGCGTTGCTTTAACTGACAATTGTGCGGTCGTGCGACGTGGCTCCAAAACAAAATTGGCGTCCTTTTTTTCCCACAAATAGAGCTTTCTTTTGGTTGTATTTGATCGCCCCTGCGGTTTTTATTTTTTGCGCTATAAACAAAAATAGAGCGACAATTTTGAAAAAAATTCAATATTTTTTTTTTTGCTATTATAAATATCCCCAAAAAATATATAAAAAAACTTTTTTTTCCCTCAGTTTCAGCCGATACGTATTCTTCTACATATTTTTGGTAAAAAAAATTGCAATTAGCAATTATTGATCGGTTTGCGCAAAAGTTATAGCGTTTACAAAATAGGGGATAGTTTTATAGCATTTTTATTAATATTTTTTTTTTTTACTAGTAATGGCGGCGATCAGCGATTTTTATTGTGACTGCGACATTATGGCGGACACATCAGACATTTTTGACACATTTTTGGGACCATTGTCATTTATACAGCAATCAATGCTATTTAAATGCATTGATTCCTGTATAAATGACAGTTGTAGTGAAGGGGTTAACCACTAGGGGGAGGGGAGGGGTTATGGGCTGTGACGTGTGTGCAGGCATTTATAGGATCACGTACAGGCACGTGATTTTGCCTGCCCGTGCCATTTTGCCGCAGTATATCTGCGTTAGGCGGTCGGGAAGCGGTTAAAGGAATATTTCACTTATTTTTTTTCACTTTATGCATCATTAAAATGAGTGCTCCAGAAAAAACATCTGTTTTTAAAACTTCTTTTTGCATTGATACATGTCCCCTGGGGCAGGATCCGGGTCCCGGGCCAATAACATGCATATTGGCCGTTATAAATAGCACTTTAGATTTCGAACGTTCGCGTCCATTGTAATTAATAGGGTTCTAACTTTCGTGCAAACTTTTGGTCTGTTCGCAGGTTCTGGTGCGAACTGAACCCGAGGGTGTTCGCTTCATCCCTACTCACCAGAGACTTCAACTTATTCATATGGACTCATGTATATAGGTTTGCCATCTTTATATTTTTCTTATGTTTTCAGGTCCTGAGGACAAGTCATCTACATTTATGGATTTATTTATTTATGTTTGTTTTATTGTTGCAATGTATTGCATTATTATACCATACAGTAGTTGTATCTACTGATATCAGGCAGGGTGTGTGCTGTCAAAGTAGCCTGACTTATATCCTGTTTATTATAATTCCTATGTTCCTCTGTCCCCCACCCTTCTGTTTTAGTGCTAGTTGGTACATTCTTTAACTAGACATCCGCTGCCTAACTCTGCTGCTAATTTGTTAGTTTCACTTTCTGAGCAGAGACAAAGCTTAGGAAAGTCATTGTCTCCTTACACTTCTAAAGACTGTAAATACTGTAAATTATTTATACTGTACTTATCCAAAGTAAAAGTGTATTGGATTCAACTTCTATGTCTTTCTGAAGACTTAAAGTTGTTGTAAAGGTACAAGTTTTTTTTTACCTTCATGCATTCTAGGTTCAAGGGGGCGGCGTTGAGCTGCAGCTCCATGTGTTTATGAACACACAGAGTCCAGGCTCAGGAGCGTACCTGATTGGCACCCAGCAGGAGGAAGGGGCCGGGAGGGCCGGCAGGGGACCCGAGAAGAGGAGAGTCCAGGTTGCTCTGTGCAAAACCACTGCACAGAGCAGGTAAGTATAACATGTTATTTTAATGTAAAAACAATGAGGATTTAGTAACACTTTTAAGGGGAATTCGGACTAAAGCTCATTTGGCCTTACTTCTCCTGTAGATCACAGAAGTGCACTTTATTCTGCACTCCTGTGACTTGTTTTTAGCCAACAGTGGGATAAAGCCTGCTGTCAGCTGACGTCACCAAGCCGATCCAGGCTCTGGAGTGATCCAGATTTTACAGTCGGGTCTACCCAGATGGATGTACTTTTTCGTCTTCAATTGGGACCTGGATGTCTTTACAGATTCATCAGCAGGACTCCTTATCTGACTATCTGATGAGCCTTGTTTGACCTTTGGGTTATTGTCGGAGATTGGAGTCGGCTGGGCTTGGAACCATATACTTCATTCCCTATTGATTACATACGTATGTTCGTAGCACATCTGGTAAGAGTATTTCATCTATTTTCGGTGGAGGACATCACTTTAAGAATTATTTGAATGATGATCTACGGTCACCTGGGTGTTATTCTACAATCAGTTATTCACTTATATTTTCATTATATTGTCTTGCACTGACAAGATAGGAACTTTTGTTAATCCACTTATTTATTTATTTGCACTGAATTTTATATTAATATTTGTTTTGATGCGCTGCACTTTTTCCACTTTTTACATTGTACTTTAAAGGATTCGTGATTGGCCTTTTTTGTGTTCAGCTTGCACTAATTATTTATTTTAGTTTTTGTTTGGGTTTGCGCTGATTGCTTCACATATTTGGGTCTACCCAGATTTCTAAGTGGCAGTTGGATTAGCCTCTCAGTGAGTCGCTGAATGAATGAATTATTTGTATAACGCTGCAAATGCGAACTGACTTGCCTCAAGGCGCTTGATCTGTCCTGTGATGTCCTGCTTATTAGAAGAGGTGGGTCTTGAGTTTTTTCCTGAAGGCCCGATGGTTTTCTTCCATGCGGATGTTGGTGGGTAGAGCGTTCCATAGCCGAGGTCCTTGGACTGAGAATCTTCGTTCTACCTTAGATTTGTAGCGGGCTTTAGGGATGAGAAGACGGTTATGGTTTGTTGATTGGAGGCTGCGATTGGGTATGTATTGTTTTATTTTCTCACATAGGTATTGAGGAGTGTTTCCTTGTGTACATTTGTGGGTGAGGCAGAGGATCTTGAATGTGAGCCTATCCTTTACCGTTAGCCAATGGAGGGTCCTTAGGGATGGAGAGATGGATTCCCAGGGTTTCTTTCCCATGACTAGTCTTGCTGCTGTGTTTTGGACGACTTGTAGGCGTGCAATCAGGTAATTAGGAAGTCCTATGTAAAGGGAATTTGCGTAGTCGAGTCACGAATTGATGATTGTTCCAACTACTACTGCTTTCTCCTTTACTGGAATGAAGGGGATGAGTCTGCGTAGCAGGCAGAGAAGATGGTGGGATCGACTGACTACTGATCCTATTTGTGCATCCATAGTCATCTCTGAGTCAAAGATGACTCCGAGGCTTTTGGCTTTGGTGCTTGGAAGGATGGTCTGTCCAAGGATAGTGGGTGGTGTCCATGGGGTCTTAGTTTTTTTATTTCGGTTTGCGTTGAGGAGCAGAAGCTCTGTTTTCGATCCATTGAGTTTGAGGGAGCTAATGGTCATCCAGTAATCTATCAATGTGAGACATTTTTCTAATTTCTGGTATTGGTCTTTTTGTCCGGTGATGCAGAAGTAAAGTTGAGTGTCGTCAGCATATGAGTGGAAGCATAGATCCGATTTGTTGATTATTTTGAAGAGTGAACGAATGTAAATGTTGAAGAGTACTGGTGACAAGGGTGATCCTTGAGGGACTCCATAAGAAATTGCCCGGGTTTCAGAAGTGAAGACTCCTAGTTTCACTGTCTGCGACCAATTTCCTAAGAAGGAAGCGAACCATGGAAGATCTAAATCTGTAACTCCTGCCACTTCTTTGAGGCGGATGAGGAGAGTATTGTGGTCCACTGTGTCGAACGCTGCGCTAAGGTCCAGCAGTACCAAGAGACACGATTCTCCGCCATCAGCTGCTTCCAGGGCGTCTTCCCATATTTTTAGAAGTGCCGTTTCTGTGCCATGGCCTGGGCGGAAGCCTGATTGTAGTGGGTCCAAGAGTTTGTGTGTGTCCAGGTAGAGTTGTAGCTGTTGTTCTACTACTTTCTCTATAATCTTGGAGATGGTGTTCAGGCTTGTTACCGGTCTGCGATAGTTAGGATCTTTGGGGTCGAGGTTGGGTTTCTTTAGGAGTGGTTTGATGATGCCTTGCTTGAGGGCGATTGGAACAAACCCTTCTTTGAATGACTGATTTACTAGGTGTGTAATAGAAGGGGCCAAGATGTCGGAACATTCTTTCAGGAGTTTTGTGGGAATGATGTCATTGGGTGATGTACTGTCTCGGAGGCTCTTGATTATGTTTTTGGTGTTATCAGTGGTGATCGGGGTAAGCGAAAAATTTGGTGATTGTGTGATGTTCGAGTGGATTTCCTTACCTTGCTTTGGTTGAATAAGGTTGGTTGTTTTTTTTCTTGAATTATTTTCCGAATGTTGTCAATTGTGTTGATAAAAAAATTTGATAACTTGTCGCAGTATTCTTGAGTTTCGTTTGCTGGGGGCTCAAGGCAGGTGGGGTTCGTAGTCTGGGCAACTAGTTTGAAGTTCACGTGGGTGGTTTAAGGCTTTTGAGAGGGTGTTTGAGAAATGTTCTTTTTGTGCTTTGAAAATTGCTTTGTGATATTTCTTGGTGACTATTTTGTAGCTTTTGTGATTTTCCTTTGTAGAAAAGGCTCTCCAGGCTCTTTCAGCTCTTTCAGTGGGCTAAAGCCTGCTGTCAGCTGATGTCACTGAGCTGGTCCAGGTTCTGGAGTGATCGAGATTTTACAGTCAGGTCTACCCAGATTCCTAAGTGGCAGCTGGATTAGCCTCTCAGTGAGCCGCTGGGAGCCTGAGACAGCCGCTCCCACCCCATCCACAGCCCAGTGCTCCAGTGAGCATTGAAGGGGCAGAACAGAGAGCCAGTGTCTGACAGTCAACGGCTCTCTGCTCTCTGAAGACCAAGAACTGAGAGATCAGTGGTCTAAGAGGCAGTGGAGGACAGATGTAGCATCAGATCAATGCCGCATTCACCTAGGTGAGTATGAATGTTTATTTTTTTAATTCAAATTCGAACCTCTCTTTTAAGCTGCTTGTGGATATTTCCAAGTCAGCAAGTTGCCATAATGTCCACACAGACCGAGTCTTAGAGATATATTTTTGCATATACAGTCAGGTCCATAAATATTGGGACATCAACATAATTCTAATCTTTTTGGCTCTATACACCACCACAATGGATTTGAAATGAAATGAACAAGATGTGCTTTAACTGCAGACTTTCAGCTTTAATTTGAGGGTATTTACATCCAAATCACACTTTTTAAGGGACCAAAAGTAATGGGACAGAATAACAATCATCCATCAAACTTTCACTTTTTAATACTTGGTTGCAAATCCTTTGCAGTCAATTACAGCCTGAAGTCTGGAATGCATAGACATCACCAGACGCTGGGTTTCATCCCTGGTGATGCTCTGCCAGGCCTCTACTGCAACTGTCTTCAGTTCCTGCTGGTTCTTGGTGCATTTTCCCTTCAGTTTTGTCTTCAGCAAGTGAAAGGCATGCTCAATCAGATTCAGGTCAGGTGATTGACTTGGTCATTGCATAACATTCCACTTCTTTCCCTTAAAAAATTCCTTGGTTGCTTTCACAGTATGTTTCGGGTCATTGTCCATCTGCACTGTGAAGCGCCGTCCAATGAGTTCTGAAGCATTTTGCTGAATATGAGCAGATAATATTGCCCGAAACACTTCAGAATTCATCCTGCTGCTTTTGTCAGCAGTCACATCATCAATAAATACAAGAGAACCAGTTCCATTGGCAGCCATACATGCCCACACCATGACACTACCGCCACCATGCTTTACTGATGAGGTTATATGCTTTAGATCATGAGCAGTTACTTTCCTTTTCTTCTATTCCCATCACTCTGGTACAAGTTGATCTTGGTCTCATCTGTCCATAGGATGTTTTTCCAGAACTGTGAAGGCTTTTTTAGATGTTGTTTGGCAAACTCTAATCTGGCCTTCCTGTTTTTGAGGCTCACCAATGGTTCACATGTTGTGGTGAACCCTCTGTATTCACTCTTGAGAAGTCTTCTCTTGATTGTTGACTTTGACACACATACACCTACCTCCTGGAGAGTGTTCTTGATCTGGCCAACTGTTGTGAAGGGTGTTTTCTTCACCAGGGAAAGAATTCATCAGTCATCCACCACAGTTGTTTTCCGTGGTCTTCCGGGTCTTTTGGTGTTGCTGAGCTCACCGGTGCGTTCTTTCTTTTTAAGGATGTTCCAAGCAGTTGATTTGGTCACACCTAATGTTTTTTCTATCTCTCTGATTGGTTTGTTTTGTTTTTTCAGCCTAATGATGGCTTGCTTCACTGATAGTGACCGCTCTATGGATCTCGTATTGAGAGTTGACAGCAACAGATTCCAAATGCAAATAGCACACTTGAAATTAACTCGGGACCTTTTATCTGCTCCTTGTAAATGGGATAATGCGGGAATAACACACACCTGGCCATGGAACAGCTGAGCAGCCAATTGTCTCATTACTTTTGGTCCCTTAAAAAGTGGGAGGCAC
Source organism: Lithobates sylvaticus (assembly GCA_028564925.1). Classification (NCBI taxonomy): domain Eukaryota; kingdom Metazoa; phylum Chordata; class Amphibia; order Anura; family Ranidae; genus Lithobates; species Lithobates sylvaticus. The sequence goes on from CM053028.1 coordinate 445,086,005, forward strand.
ATATACAAACTGTTGTAATTCCTATACTGTTCACCTGATTGGGATGTAAATACCCTCAAATTAAAGCTGAACATCTGCAGTTAAAGCACATCTTGTTCATTTCATTTCAAATCCATCGTGGTGGTGTATAGAGCCAAAAAGATTAGAATTGTGTCGATGTCCCAATATTTATGGACCTGACTGTACCTGTGCTCAGGGCTGGCCCGAGACATTGTGCTGCCTGGGTCCAAGAATGAAATGCTGCCTCAGCCCAAAATAAAAACACGCCCACCAAAAGGCCCCCACATCCATTATTTTTTTTTTAACAAGAAAAAAACCACATCCATTATTTTATATCATGACAATTAAAGCTAAAATTAAATATATCAGGAAGTAACATTTACATGCAACAGTGGTTGCGGTGGTGTGGGGTTCCATCCAATGCAGCTGTGGTGGTAAGGGGGGTTCAGACAGAGGCAGCGGTGGTGGGAGGGTTCAGTCAGAGACAGCGGTGGGGGTGGGGGGGGGGTTTCAGTCAGAGACAGCAGTGGTGGTGGGGGGGGGGGGTTCAGTCAGAGGCAGTGGTGGTGGGCAGGTTCAGTCAGAGGCAGCAGTGATGGTGGTGGTGGGGGGGTTCAGTCAGAGGCAGTGGTGATGTGGAGGGGGGGGAGGTGTTCAGTCAGGGGCAGATGTGGTGGTGGAGGGGGGTTTAGTAAAAAGCAGCGGTGGTGGGGGGGGGGGGAGTCAGTCAGAGGCAGATGTGGTGGTGGGGAGGGGGGCTTAGTCAGAGGCAGTGGTGATGAGGGGCCAAGCCCAACCCCTGAAAAACAACACCATAATCCCCCTCCACCAAATGATTTGGACCAGTGCACAAAGTAAGGTTCATAAAGACATGGATGAGCAAGTTTGGGGTGGAGGAACTTGACTGGCCTGCACATAGTCCTGACCACAACCCGATAGAACACCTTTGGGATGAATTAGAACTGAGACTGCGAGCCAGGCCTTCTCATCCAACATCAGTGCCTGACCTCACAAATGTGCTTCTGGAAGAATGGTCAAACATTCCCATAGACACACTGCTAAACCTTGTGGACAGCCTTCCCAGAAGAGTTGAAGCTGTTATAGTTGCAAAGGTGGTCTGACTCAATATTGAACCCTATGGACTAAGACTGGGATGCCATTAAAGTTCATATGCGTGTAAAGGTAGGTGTCCCAAAACTTTTGGCAATGTAGTGTAGATAGATAGAGTTAAAACCCCTATGATCTTTCACATTAAAATTATTGAATTATGTCAAAAATGGTTTTACCAGTCATCACCTCAAACATCTTTGACATAACAAAACCCTTTTAAAAGAACAAGAGAATGCAAATAAGAGAAGTACAGTATTCAGAATTTATACACAAGAAGAATTATTCAAATTGGAAGTTAACTTTTTTTTTCTAAATTTGATGAATGTTACCATGCATATCCGGTGGCAAAAAAAACAGCAAATAAAATAGTGCAAAGTTACCAACTTACCAAATTAATTTCCATAGATTTATTCTGTTTAATTAGATGTAAACAAGCAGATCAGTTAAATGTATTGTGTATGGGGAAAGGGGTAGGGTTAATTTGTGAGTAGGACAATGAGGTTGATTTAATAAAGGCAAATAAATAGACTGTGCACTTTGCAAGTTCAGTTGCACTCATTTTCCCCAGAGCTTAGCAAATGTGGTAAAGCGCTGTTGATATCCATCATCCAATCATTTACCACATTTACCACATTGCACACGAGGGCAACTGCACAGTCTATTTCTCTTTTGTAAATCCACCCTGTCTTCCTTTTTTCATGAAAAGCTAGAAAGCCCATTTTTCCTAATATCTATTAGCTATTTGGTCACGCATTCTAGCTGATGGAAGCGACGTCATGGGTTAAGCTCCACCCAATGCGTTTCGTCTACTGGAAGACCTCAGGGATCGGGATGAGGCTATTTTTGTTCTTGAGTTTAATACCACTTTAGGATGTGCTGCCAATATATTTCAACCAGGCAGTGTACTCTGACTCTTTTGCTTCTGTATGCTCATGTCTCCATAGAGTCTTTGGGGTTTATTTACTAAAAAAATAAAACTGTTCACTTGGGAAAGTGGATTTTCACTCATCCAACTATGTGCAAGAAACATCCTGTATGCATATTTTCTTGTGCCTACTTGCCTTCCTTGGGGGATGGTCGATAATGTGCCCACCAGCATTGGCCCCCAGTATTACTTTAAGAGGGCTTTAGGAGGACCTTTATCAGAACACCCCCCTGAAGGCTAGTAGTGACCTGGTAATGGTATGGCAGGGGACTGCATGTTCAATGTTCCATTGCCACGGAGTATCATGCACAAGAGAAGAACTGAAAAATAATGATCTTCTCTACACCGAAGGGTCTCTGTGTTTTGCACCAAATCTGGAAGATGAGGAGTTACATTCTTAACACATTTATATATATATATAAAAAAAATATATATATATATATATAAAAATTCTTACAGGTTCCTTGGTGGACCTTCTACCTCAGTGACCTTTTTGCCCCATTTATTTAAAAAAAAGTGCAAACCCTTGTATAAACCCTTCTGTACCACTAGTATAACAATTCTGCTGTTGTTTTATTAAGAACATTTTAATAAATTATATAAAAATAAACTGTAATGCTTTCAGAAGAGTTACTTCCCAATTCAAACAAATTATTATTAGTAGAACATTTTTATTATTTTTATTAGCAGTACAAGGCCTTGGCTTGACCCAAAACTAAATCCATGCAAATATTTATAAAGGAAATAGATTTATTGATTGAATTTTTGCTTGAGCTCTTGTAGATCTTTATAGAAAACCATTTAAACAATAGTCTTATGAAACTCACCCACTGATAACAGAAAGAAAACATAAAACATAAAAAATATTTGAAATATAATGGTGGACAATAAAATATCCATACTTTTATCATTTTACTTATCTCCACAGCCGTTACCTGTACATAAAGAAGTGCTGAATGTTCCCTTTTCATTCCATAGTATTATTCACAAATAGATTATATTCCTGCAAGTCAGTTGTCTGTTCTTCTTTTATTACTGAGTTATAGAAAAAGAAAAAATGAAATTATTTTTTTAGTGAACCAGCTGATTTGTACAAGTTCTAGAGTGCAGGGTCAGTAAAACAGTTCATTCAAATGTCTTATATTAAAGTGTTACTAAACCCACAACAGTAAAAATCCGTCTATATATGCAGTAAAGCATGCTTGTTATACTCACTGTGGAACCTAAGGACTTAATCCTCCACATTGTGTAAAAATGTTGTTTGATCCCTTCTCTTCTCTGATCCTCCCCTTCTTCCACTGTCCCCAATACCCATCCTCTGTACCCATTTGCTGATAGTACAGAGCCTTGGGGAGCTTTGCACAAGCTCAGTTTAGTGTTCTAGAGAGTTTTTTTTCCCATGGGGGGGTGCATGTGATCAACACAGGGCCAATCAGCACTGTCCAGACAGAGGGTCAAGGGTCCTGCAGCCTCATAGGATAGTCAGAGTAGAATGAAAACTCTTCCTGCAGGCTTTACTCAGACACTTATAGAAGTCACAAGACTGCTATATACCGATGATGAGAACATTCATTTAGAAGTTTTTTTTTTTCTAAAATAATTGCATTTCCATGTTCTGTGTACTGTGGGGTACCAGGTATAGTAGATGCCTGGGATTAGTATCACGTTAAAGCATTGTTAAGACTTTCCAAAACAATGCATTGCTATGGTTTCAATATACTGCACTGATAGTTACTAACTGCAGACATCTTAGAAAGACAGTGAGCCCATAGCCTTTTCCGAAGCAAAGTGCAAACTTTATTTTAAAGCCTAAGTTTACCTACAAAAAAAAAGTAAGCACAAGGGCCATTACTTACCTTCAGTGTGATGAGTCATTTGCGCTTTTGTCTTCTAGTTCAGTAGTAATATTCCTTTTCTGCTGCCCTCTTTACATCCGCCACCATAATCTTCCCGGGCAGCAGGCGTTCGTAGAACTAAGAAACTGTAACAAGCACTTGTCAAGAGTGCTCGACTATACCCGCCCTTTCTGCCCAGCTCTTCCCTTCATAGAAGCCGTACTACAGCTTCTATGAATGCAGGGCCATCTGTAATATTGATTGGACCCTGAGCAAACATTTTCTTGCCCCCCCCCCCCCCCCACTCTGGGACACACAATAAATAGCAACTAGACTTAAAAGCAATTTACTGCAGCAGATCAGGCAGCGATTGCGATTGGTTGACAGAGATTATACCATAGCATTACCGCTCACTGATTAGTTGCTAGAGGTTAATGCATATTATTACTGCTCACTGTACTCACTGTGTGTTACTGTACATCATTACTGCTAACTGATTGGTTTCTAGAGGTTGATACAAATCATTATTGCTCCCTGATTGGTTGCTAGAGATTACTGTACATTATCACCTCTGTATCAAATTGTGGGTGTGGCCAAATTGCACTATCATTGAAGAATTGTTACACACCAGTAGTTCAGGTGTGAACTATATAGAGAAGAGTGTGCTATGTATGGAGTGCAGGGTTGAGGGGTGCGCTACGTATGGAGTGCAGGGTTGAGGAGTGTGCTAAGTATGGAGTGCAGGGTTGAGGGGTGCGTAATGTGCATGGTTAAGGGGTGCAGTACGTGCAGACTGCAGGGTTGAGAGATGCGCTATGTACTGAGGGCAGGGTTGAGAGATGTGCTATGTACAGAGTGCAGGGTTGAGGGATGCGATATGTACAGAGTGCAGGGTTGAGGGATGCGCTATGTACAAAATGCATGGATGTGGGGTGGGCTATGCATAGAATGCATGGATGAGGGGTGTGCTATGTACAGAATGGATGGATGTGGGATGGGCTATGCACAGAATGCATGGATGAGGGGTGTGCTATGTGCAGAATGCATGGATAAGGGGTATGCTGTACATCCAAGTCCCCTCCCCGAGTACAAAGCTTGCCTCCCTTCAGTTCAGAGCTCACCCCTTCCACCTCAGCTTTCCACTGATTTCTCTCCCATCAACTAGAAAACAAGAGCAAAAGAGCAGCCTCAACTCACATCATGCAGCTGCCGGTCTCTGGAGGAGCTTCTGCCTGTGTGGATGCACCGCCCCCTCCCTCCTCTGCTCTCACAGAGATCGATGTGTGGAGCGGGGAGGGGTCTGAATGGCCACACTGGGAGTCACTGTCACTTGTAAATACAGAAGCAGCGCTCCTCTCCTGGAGGCCAGTAGCAAGCAGCCAGCGTGACTAGCGCTGAAGGTAATGGAAACTCCGGTCTCTGGCGGCTGGCGGGCAGCAGCGTGGGCTCAAGGGGCAGCTACTTTGGGCCCCCCAACAATGACAGGGCCCAAGGCAGCTGCTAATTTTGCCCTGCGTTAAAGACGGCCCTGTATGAATGAAACAGGATCTATAAATGGAGGGGTGAAGCTTTCAACTATCCTCCTGTCATCCATTCATAGAGCCTGTTTCAGATATTTCAAGTTATATCTTGGGGTACATTCCTAAAGCTGTACAAATTATGTAAAAGTTGTGTTGGGAAAAATGATAAAAAAATACATTATTTTCACTCTTTTTAGTTAAAACCTACAAAAAACTATGTGTGCTTATATTTGGAAATCTAATGCTGACCACTATACAATGTGCCTTCTCTATTTTGCTATGTAATGTAAAAAAAATCTACAAATAAAGAATACATAATTATTATATTTTTTTTTATCTAAACAAAGTATTGCATAAATGTAGTAAAGCACAATAATAGTATGCAGCACTGCTCCCGCAGTAACTGTTGGAATACGTGTCCCTGGGCTTCCCACTTATTATCCTGGAGCCAGTTACACAGTATTTCACACAGCCAGGTGCACACACTCTTCCGCTTGTTGTCTACATTGACCAGTCTAGGGGTTTTGTTTTGTGTTTTCTTTGGAGAACTTTGATAGGAGATGGGAATTAGTAGGATACTCCAAATTAACTATTCACAGGTGAGGACAACTCTCTCTGTAATACTGTGGAAGCAGATGATCTGCTGAACCATATAGGGTCTGTATGGAATAATAAGTCCCTCTGTAGCAGACAGGACTCAGTGGACTTTGTCAGTGTACACAAGTCCACAAGTCTTCAAGACACTAGCCAGTGTCTCCTTTAGCTCACACACTCTATGCCGACTTCTAGGACCAGAGGGAGATTTCTGGGTCTGTACTCACAAAATGCCCAGGGATAGCTGGTAGCCTCCTTCCAACTGACACACTATACCAGTGACACATGACCAGATCCATAGACTTTCTCCCTCAGTCAGCTTGCACAGGAACCCTGGGTTCTAGCTTGCAGGCTTCAGGCCCTCAGATCTGCAATATGAGGCCCCATGGCCTTCCACACTGGGGAGAGGCAGCCGCCTCCTGCCCACTGCCTCTCCTTAGAGGTGGGCTGGACTAGAACCCTGAGCACATGTGCTCTTTGAATATACAGTAGCTCACAAAAGTGAGAACACCCCTCACATTTTTGTAAATGTTTTATTATATCTTTTCATGTGACACAACACTGAAGAAATTACACTTTTCTGCAATGTAAAGTAGTGAGTACAGCTTGTATAACAGCTGTCCCCTCAAAATAACTCAACACACAGCCATTAATGTCTAAATCGCTGGCAACAAAAGTGAGTACACCCCTAAGTGAAAATGTCCAAATTGGGCCCAATGTGTCAATATTTTGTGTGTCCACCATTATTTTCCAGCACTGCCTTAACCTTCTTGGGCATGGAGTTCACCAGAGCTTCACAGGTTGACACTGGAGTCCTCTTCCACACCTCCATGACGACATCACGGAGTTGGTGGATGTTAGAGACCTTGCGCTCCTCCACCTTCCGTCTGAGGCTGCCCCACAGATGCTCAATAGGGTTTAGGTCTGGAGATATGCTTGGTGAGTCCATCCATCACCTTTATCCTCAGCTTCTTTAGCAAGCTAGTAGTCGTCTTGAAGGTGTGTTTGGGGTCATTATCATGTTGGAATACTGCCCTGCGGCCCAGTCTCCGATGGAAGGGGATCATGCTCTGCTTCAGTATGTCACAGTACATGTTGGCATTCATGGTTCCCTCAATAAACTGTAGCTTCCCAGTGCTGGCAGCATGTATGCAGCCCCAGACCATGACACTCCCACCACCATGCTTGACTGTAGGCAAGACACACTTGTCTTTGTACTCCTCCCCTGGTTGCCGCAACACACGCTTGACACCATCTGAATCAAATAAGTTTACACCTTTCCCGCAGTGCAACAAAGAGTATCATCAAAATAAATTTAATGTACTACACCGGAGGGGCCATCTACTGATGAGCCCCCCACACACTTACCACCTACATAACTGCTACCGTCACTGACCAACAAACAAACACCGCCATAGCCTGAAAGGGTGACACCTCATCCTTGATGGCACCTCCACACCCGCAGGGCTGACTGGATCCCCTCCTGTAAACCTAATGACCACAGGTCGATACCCACGTCTGTCAGGTGGACCCCATCCCTCCTCAGAAAAAGGCCCACGTTCGTCTCCAGCTCCCTGTGACGAATAACCAACCCCCCCTGCCATGCCAGAAATCTCCCCACCACCTTATTTACTCTTATCCGTGCTTTATTGATCCTATACATGGATCGAGCCATACGCCAGGCTGTTCTAGCCACCATGTCTGACCATCAGCAGCGTGTTCAGGAATGTCACATGCAGATAGGTCAGATCATTTTTTATGTTCGCAATCAGGTCCCTGACTGTTCGGACCCCCATGTCGTTGCCGCCTGCATGGATGACCAGTACCGCAGGTGGCCCGTGCAACCATGCAAATCGCTCAACTTCTGGGACCACCCTGTCCCACATCATTCCTGGTCTACCCAGCCACCGTATGTTCGCCTCCCGTCTAGAGATTCCCAACTGTTTCACACTAAGACAGGCAGATATCTACAACAACCATGTAACTCATTTTAAACGCATAAATTATAAAAATAGATTTTTATTTTATTTTTTTATTATTCCCAAACCAACTGAGGCCGAATAAAGGTGCGGAATCGCTTAGATTCCCATCTCCCCATCCATCGCACATCCACCTCATCCAGCCCACACCTGACGGCCTCTGTGGCCGCACCGATGAGGAAGGAGTGTGAGGCGTAGGCGGAACTATCCATCCCCAACTTCCGTAAACATTTTCGAAGAACTGCCACAAACTGGAACCTTGACAGATTGGACCCATCCTTGTGAACCAAAAGGGGGGCACCCCCTCCTGGTCTTATTCGCGCAAAATTCCCTACCACCCTAACCGGGCACATTGAACAACCCTCCACCGCGTACAATGAAACCTGTACTCCCACACCTTTTTGGTCCGTTTTTGACTTCCGCAAACGCACTGAAACCCTGTCCTCCCATACCACCACATCCTCTAACAGTAAACCGCCCGCCCTTTCTTTTCCTGGGCTAACCAACTCCCCGATGTGAAACGCCCCAAAAAATACCAATGAAAAAGCGGCTGAAAACAATAAACACTCATAACCATCTTTACAAACTGAAACAATTTGTTCCCCTCAAGCCATTAAGTTCGCAAACGTGATCGGCCACCTGCTATCTCTCGTCCTGTGTTCTCTCTGGTATCCCTTAATGGCCTGTTTCACCCAAAAATCCAATTCACTTTCCTCTGTAATTTAAACAAAAAGGCTAACCCTGCCATCTTCTTTTCTATGGACGACATTGACTGACCACTCTCCATGTGTCTGAAGACAAAATACAGCACTAGAAGACGCCCTGCCGACTCGTACTCACCCACACCTGCTTCTCGCAGCAACTCACCCCACTCGCTCCACACCTTCTGGTACGCTGCCCACGTAGACATACTTACCGACCGCTGTATCCATCCTGCGGCAACCCTAGTGCCAAATCCCATATCTAGCCCGGGCAAGGAACGCCCACCGTCTGAGCCTCTGGCACCAGAGCCGGAACTTGTCCCACTGGAAGCGAGGCAAAGAGTCAGCCAATGTGTTTTCTATCCCCGGAATATGAACAGCATATAGAAAGACATTCACTTGCAAGCAACGCAACACCAACTGTCGCATCAGCCTAATGACAGGTTGTGAAGACGCCGACAGGCTATTGATGACTTGCACTACCCCCATGTTGTCGCAATTCAAACGCAGTTTCAAATTTCAACAGGGCTCGCCCCACAATTCCAGTGCTAGTACTACCGGAAAAAGTTCCAAGAGCACCAAATTCCGCAGAAAACCCGCTTCCACCCATGCCTGCGGCTATGGTTCCGCACTCCAGCGACCCTGAAAGTACGCCCCATAACATGTAGATCCAGCGGCGTCTGTCACCAACTCCACGTCGAAGTTGCTCACCGGGCCAGACATCCAAACTGACCTACCGTTGAATTCCGTCAAACAATTGATACCATACCTGAAGATCATCCCTATGCTCCTTCCTAAGCCGAATGTAATGCGTGGGAGCCTTCACCCCCACCGTTGCTGCTGACATCCGACGACAAAAAAATCTCCCCATAGGAATGATCCTGCACGCAAAGTTCAATTTTACCAACAGAGATTGCAACGTACGCAGTTGCACCTTCTTACGCCCGTGTACTTCCCTGATCTCGTTCTGTAAATCACTGAGCTTCTCTTCCGGCAACCTGCATTCCATAGCCATGGAAACAATCACTATACCCAAGAAGCTCAGCTCCGTCTGCTGGCCCTCCGTCTTATCAGCTGCCAAAGGCACCTGAAACCTCTCCGCAATGTGCTGCAACGTGGACAACAGTATCGCACACACATTGGAAGAAGGAGGGCCCAGGCAGAGAAAATCATCCAAATAATGGATGACGGATTCAATACCCGTGACGTCCCTGACCACCCACTCTAAAAAGGAGCTAAATGCCTCAAACACGCACATGAGATAGAGCAACCCATGGGCAAACATCTGTCCACATAAAATTTTCCTTGCCAACAACAACCCAGCAACCTAAAACTGTCTGGATGCACAGGCAATAGCCTAAACGCTGATTCCACATCCAATTTCGCCATCAATGCCCCTTTCCCGTACCGTCGCACCTAGGGTTGCCACCTTTTCTTCAAGCCAAACCCGAACACTTTAGAGACGCACGGCATGGCACCCCAACCGCGGTGCTATTTTGCAGCGATTGTCACCCGACAAATCGCGGGAAAATCACGTAAACAGAATTGTGGGATGCCTTTGTGATTGGGGTGCCATTATCCCCATTCTCTCCTATTACAAATCTCATTTCCCTACCAGCACAAATCCTCCTCCTTCCAATACCCCCATGGCAGCCGACAGGGGGTATCACGGGGCCCCAGTACACAGGGGGATCCAGACAGCAGAGGGTTCGGAGTGGGGGACAACTACAGAGGAGGGGGGACAATTACAGAGATTGATGGGGGAAATTACAGAGGAGGGGTGCAAATACAGAGGAGGGGTTAATTACAGAGCTAGGGGGCAAATACAGAGATAGGGAACAATTACAGAGGAAGAGGAGTGCAAATACAGGAGGAGGAGGAGGGGGTGACAAATACAGGAGGAGGGGGTGACAAATACAGAGAAGGGGAGACAATTACAGAGAAGGGGAGACAATTACAGAGGAGGGGAGACAATTACAGAGGAGGGGAGACAATTGCAGAGGAGGGGAGACAATTGCAGAGGAGGGGAGACAATTGCAGAGGAGGGGAGACAATTGCAGAGGAGGGGAGACAATTACAGAGGAGGGGGGGGTGCAAATACAGAGGAAGAGGATGCAAATACAGGAGGAGGGGGTGACAAATACAGGAGGAGGGGGTGGCATATACAGAGGAAGAGGAGACAATTACAGAGGAGGGGGTGCAAATACAGACAGGGGGGGGGGGGAATTACAGAGAAGGGGAACAATTACAGAGGAGGGGGTGACAAATACAGGAGGAAGAGGATGCAATTACAGAGGAGGGGGGACAATTACAGAGGAGGGGAGACAATTACAGAGGAGGGGAGACAATTACAGAGGGGGGGAGACAATTACAGAGGGGGGGGAGACAATTACAGAGGGGGGGGTGCAAATACAGGAGGAGGGGGTGGCAAATTACAAAGAAGGGGGGGGCAATTACAGAGAAGGGGAGACAATTACAGAGGAGGGGAGACAATTACAGAGGAGGGGGGGTGCAAATACAGAGGAAGGGGATGCAAATACAGGAGGAGGGGGGTGACAAATACAGGAGGAGGGGGTGGCAAATACAGGAGGAGGGGGTGGCAAATACAGGAGGAGGGGTGGCAAATACAGGAGGAGGGGTGGCAAATACAGAGGAGGGGGTGCAAATACAGACAAGGGGGGAAATTACAGAGAAGGGGAACAATTACAGAGGAGGGGGTGACAAATACAGGAGGAGGAGGGGGTGGCAAATACAGGAGGAAGAGGATGCAATTACAGAGGAGGGGGGACAATTACAGAGGAGGGGGTGCAAATACAGACCAGGGGGGGAAATTACAGAGAAGGGGAACAATTACAGAGGAGGGGTGACAAATACAGGAGGAGGGGGTGACAAATACAGGAGGAGGGGGTGACAAATACAGGAGGAGGAGGGGGTGACAAATACAGGAGGAGGAGGGGTGGCAATTACAGAGGAGGGGAGACAATTACAGAGGAGGGGAGACAATTACAGAGGAGGGGAACAATTACAGAGGAGGGGGGGTGCAAATACAGAGGAAGAGGATGCAAATACAGGAGGAGGGGGTGACAAATACAGGAGGAGGGGGTGGCATATACAGAGGAAGAGGAGACAATTACAGAGGAGGGGGTGCAATTACAGAGAAGGGGAACAATTACAGAGGAGGGGTGACAAATACAGGAGGAGGGGGTGACAAATACAGGAGGAGGGGGTGGCAAATACAGGAGGAGGGGTGGCAAATACAGGAGGAGGGGGGGTGGCAATTACAGAGAAGGGGAGACAATTACAGAGGAGGGGAACAATTACAGAGGAGGGGGGGTGCAAATACAGAGGAAGAGGATGCAAATACAGGAGGAGGGGGGTGACAAATACAGTGGAGGGGGTGGCATATACAGAGGAAGAGGAGACAATTACAGAGGAGGGGGTGCAAATACAGACAAGGGGGGGAAATTACAGAGAAGGGGAACAATTACAGAGGAGGGGTGACAAATACAGACAAGGGGGGGAAATTACAGAGAAGGGGAACAATTACAGAGGAGGGGGTGACAAATACAGGAGGAGGGGGTGACAAATACAGGAGGAGGGGGTGGCAAATACAGGAGGAGGGGGTGGCAAATACAGGAGGAGGGGGTGGCAAATACAGGAGGAGGGGGTGACAAATACAGGAGGAGGGGGGGGGGGAAACACAGAGGAGTCAAAACATAAGAGAGAGAGGCGACAGGCAGCTGCTGGTGCAGAAGTTTTTAATAAAATAAATGCTTAAAAACAATCCACTCACTCTCCATGTCAGAGCTGTATATGTCAGTCTGTGAAGTCGGCTGTCCCATCCTCCCCTCCAATCAACGCTGCTGTTATCACTGGAGGAAACAGAGAGCCACGGGAAACTCATGTGAACTGTCAGCCTCTGATGATGGAGGCGTGGTTAAGCCTCCGGAACGCTCTGATTGGTCACAGCATCCCAGGCTGACAGCTCACTGCAGTCTCCCCGCAGCTCTGTGTTATTGGCTTTCTCAAGCGATTCAGTAATAACAGCATTGTGGATTGGAGGGGAGGATGGGACAGCCGACTAAGTTCACAGACTGACAGTGAGTGGATTGTTTTTAAGCATTTACTTTATTAAAAACTTCTGCACCAGCAGCTGCCTGTCGCCTCTCTCTCTGTTTTCATTGCTCTGTATTTGCTCCCCCTGCCCGCCGCTCCGATCCCCCTGCTGTCCGGGTCCCCCTGTGTGCTGGGGCTTGTAAAAGGTGGCCCCATGGTAACCCCTGTGAGCTGGAAATGGTGTCCGGGTGTGAGGCAGAGGGAAACCCGGGCACAGCCTCCTAAACCCGTACTGTCCGGGTCAAAACCGGACAGGTGGCAACCCTAGTCGCACCCACCGGACCGCAGCATCAAAGGACGTGTATGAAACCGTACAGGCCTCAGGATCAATGAAATCATTTACCGAACCCCCTTTGGGAAACGATAAGTGATGGATCAACCGAAACTTGTTCGGTTCCTTTTTGGGGACCACCCCTAAAGGGGACACCACTAAATCAGCCAACAGTTTTGTCTCAAACGGCTCCGCCATGCGACCTAAAGCAACCTCCTTGGCCAATTTTTCAGATATGACCTCTGGGTGCTGTAGTGCCGATCTTAAGTTATTGGCCATAGGGGGAATAATCTGAAGCGCACAAGGAATCCAAAACCCATACTTAAACCCATCCCCAATCAATACTGCTGCGGCCCTGTCCGGGTACCTATTTAGGAAAGGCTGCATCCTTTCCCCCATCACCGGAGTCGTCCCTCTTATTAGCAGAATCTCCGGTACGCTTGCCTTTTTTGAAGCACTTAGCGTAGGTATGTGCACCCCCACACCCTGAACACTCGTGCTTAAACTTACAGGTGCCTTCGAACTTGCAGGATCCCTCATTGAACTGCCAGCACACTCCCCACTTTCTTCCGGCCGGCGATCCCGAGGAGTTACTACCTCCGGCGCCCCCATGAAATGGCTGTGTTTTTGCCGACGCCATGAGCCGCATCCAAAGACTAATGTCCTTGTGATCCCATCGCAGCGCGTAACGAACCGCCCTGCGTTGTCGGAACTGCTCGTCATAGCGTAGCCATGCCGTGCCTCCGTAAACCCTATACGCCTCCCCTATGGCATCCATATAACAAAATAACACCAAACAATGTTCGGGGTTCTCTTCGCCGATAACCCCCGCCAAAATGGCGAACGCTTGCAGCAAATTGGCAAACGTCCTAGGAATCAACTTCTCTTCGTCATCTTTTTTAGTATCGTCTGGCTTAACCCTATCCAGATTACATTTTTCTAAGGGCAATAAGGAGAAAATCTCCACATATTCGCCCTTCCAAATTTTTTCCCTCGTCTCCTGCTTCAGGTGAGCGCCTAGGGGTCCCTCGAAGCAGACATACACTTCGCATTTTGCTGCATCCGCCAATCGCACAATGTCAGCCCTAACTGTTGACTCCGTCACCCCTTTTTCCGTATTACTCACCTTCTCCACTGCCTCATCCGCCCCAGTGGCACGTGACCCTTCCGTGGCTGTTGTTCCAACCCCTCCGGTCACCCCCCCATCACCATCACCTGACCCCACCGAGGCTGATTGTCCGTGTTTAAAACGGCCCACCAACGCCCGTAGGCCCTCCAACAACTCCTGTATCTGACCCCCGGACCCGCTTGTGGTCCCACTCCTGGCCCGCGGTTGGTCAGCGGCTGCCAACAACGGCGCTGGAGGCGCAGCCCTCCCCACCCCCCCAGATACAACACCCAATAAACTTTGTAAGGCAGCTGAAAATGCAATATTATCACTAGACTTACCGTGCTGACTGGGTGCCCTCTCTACAGCCGATGTGCTGATCTCCACCGGTGCCTGCGGTTGACTGGGTTCCTCCTCCACCTCCTCCTCCTCCGACAGTTCACCCTCTGACCTGCTCACGTCCTCCTGTTGTGACAAAAACAGCAGTCCCCCTGGGGAGGGACTCCTGGATGGTGTAGGCCTCCGTCCACCCGCAGTACTGGCCGCTGCCCTCCCCGCTCCCCCAGGTTCCATGCAGTTGGGCCGATCCCGGCACCACTGCCGCCCCGTGAACCCCGTCTTTCTCCGCCAGGTGGCGTCCGCCTACCCGCCGTACGGCCTGCCAAGCTGCCCGATGGTCCCGCTGCAGCCGTTGACCCACTCCCCCTTCTGTTCTCCCCCCTCGGCTCGTTTAGAGCTGCTGGGGGTGCCGTGGCCTATGCCCTCCTGGATACCTGAACCCCCTTCCTGGCTGCCCCTCTCCTGGTTGGAGACTTCAAGCCCCTCGGCTCGTGCAGAGCTGCTGGGGGGGACACCAGAGCTGATGTTCCGGCCGATCCATCCATGCTCCCATCCCTGGATGATGGCGCAGTTTAAACCCGTCTGCTATCCCTTCCCCCCCTCTGCTCGTCCAGAGCAGCAGGGGGTGTATTGTCCTGGCCTTCCCTCCTCCTGCTGGCTGGGGATGTGGGTTTGTATGGTCTTGGCCACCATGCTGCAGCTCAGTTTCAGGCTCTTGGCAATCTTCTTATAGCCCAGGCCATCTTTATGTAGAGTAGCAATTCTTTTTTTTTAGATCCTTAGAGAGTTCTTTGCCATGAGGTGCCATGTTGAACTTCCAGTGACCAGTATGTTAGAGTGAGAGCGATAACACCAAATTTAACAAAACTGCTCCCCATTCACACCTGAGACCTTGTTACACTAACGAGTCAGATGACACTGGGGAGGGAAAATGGCTAATTGGGCACAATTTGAATATTTACTCACTTTTGTTGCCAGTGGTTTAGACATTAATGGCTGTGTGTTGAGTTATTTTGAGAGGACAGCATATTTACACTGTTATACAAGCTGTACACTCACTACTTTACATTGTAGCAAAGTGTAATTTCTTAGTGTTAGATATAATAAAATATTTATAAAAATGTGAGGGGTTTACTCAGTTTGTGAGATACTGTATGTATATTTATATTTAATTTTCTGCCTTTGACTGTCTTATTGATTTAATGTAGGCGGAAGGCATCAGAATACCACAAATGTATTTTTTATTTTATATTATACCCCTGTAATCAACATTCATAATTGCAGTTTAGGGACACTACACTTACCTATTAAAAAAAGTAATTGTCAGTAACCTTATATTTTATAGGTTCCCGTTTAATATTCCTTTCCATAACATACCTCTTCTGGTACACTACCAAATGTAGCGCTACCCCCAGTTAAGAGAGCCGCTGGTTTGTTTTGGGTCCCTGAGTACAGCTCCACCAACCCCCGGCAATTTGCTCTACCCGCTCTGGCACAGTTAGTCAAGGGGTATGTATCTATGCACATATAAACATCACTTATACTCTAAGTGTAATGGGTATGAACTCACAAGCAGACTGCTGAAATAAGAATAACTGGCTTTACTTTGTCAGTAAGGAAAAGAAATAGCAACATGCATTTAAACATATGACTTACAATACTTTAGCAGGTCCCTGCAATATGCACTTTAACATGTACACACATATGTATCAAACTAGCAATGGGGAACGGAGCGCCAAATGTAGCGACCGTCTGCTATGCACCCCTGAGGTGCAATAAATCTATCTGCGCCTACCTAACGGACCAGGCCTGATCCCTAGCAATAGAGCTCAGTCCTTGAATAAGTACAGTATTCTTCACCGGCAATAGATCTGTAGAGGTGGTGCACATGTAGCTTTAAATGGTATACTTGTAATCCACAAAAAGTAACATCTGCTGCTCTGAGGTAAATTGTGCCTTGGCAGTTCAATAGGCATGAAAGTGTGTGTATCAATGCAGGATGAGCCTTTCAGCTCTCTCACCAATCCTGGGGTACCGTCCTCAGCTCCGGTCCCTCCAATGGCGGCTCCGGTCTCCTCAGTCACAGCCCCTGCGCTCCGGTCCTCAGCTCCGACCGACCGACTGTAGGGAAGAGTCTCCGCTCCGCTGCTGCTGACTCTGAGGGATGAGAGTCTCACTCCATCTGCTGCAAGGCCCAGGCTTCAGGCCTTCAGCAGATCCGGTCCGCACAGGTGTCTCCTCAGGAACAAGTCTCCGCGTGACAAGCTCAGTCAGAAGAGGGAGACCAGTCAGGTGAGGCCTCAGAAGAGGAAGTGTCATAAGAGGAAGAGGCGGTCTCTCCTCTTCCTTTTATAACCTCCCCCAGCAGCCTCTCGGGCGGAAACAAGCAGCCCGGGAGCCTGGGGAATCATGGGGGATGTAGTCTTTCCCACTAAAAGGGGTACGACCCCGCTACACACTCCCCCCACTTTGAATCTTTGGTCCCCAAAGACAGTGTTCAAACTACAAACTTTCTCGGGAACAACACTTTCACATAATTTGGACAGGGGAGCTTCCCACCAATTGGCATAAGATGGGGAACTGTCCTGTCTACAGGTCACTTCAGTGTGGGTGACCTGTTTAACTGTGCCAGAGAGTGAGCTGGGGTTGCCCTCCACCAAATGAACAGTGGATGGGTCAGGGCTTTCAGCACTTCTCCTTGCTGTGGTAACAGAGTCCTCTGAACTTTCTCCCATCTTGGGGTAAGTTAACTTCTTGGGAGGCTTCACAACTCTGCAAGCTCTCTGTTCTCTTGGGACTTCTTCAGGAACACATTCCGGCAACATCTCTGGTTCTGGAACATCTACTTCTTCTTCTTCTGAGTAGAGGCCAGGGATATCTTCCCAGCATTCAGGCACAACACTGAATGGAACAAACTCTGTGGCTTCTGGGTTCAATGTTCCATCTTCCACATCTTCAGTAGGTGGAAGATCTATGGCAGAATTTCCTGGGGTTGAGGAAGGCCATAGCCATTCAAGTTCTCCTTTTTCTTCCTCTGGTTGGGGGTCCTGTCCACCCCTAACTTGGGATGTCTGAGACCTAGTATTAGGCCTGGGGGTATCCAGAATGGAAACAGATTCAGGTACGTCTCTTGCTGGAGGCATTCTGACTGCTTCAGTGAGTGGGAGCAAGTGATTCCTATACCAGGTCTTCAAAGGCCCCACTCTCCCTTCTGGCTTCAACTTGTAGACAGGCAATCCTGGAAGTTTCCTACAGATGATATATGGCTCTGATCTCCATCTATCAGCAATCTTGTGTTTTCCAGGGATCCCTAGATTGCGTAACAGTACACGGTCCCCAGGCTGTAGGTCCTGTACTCTAACTTTCAAATCAAAGTTCCGCTTGTTTCGGGCCCCCCTCTGGTCGGAGGCCGCTTGAGCTTTCTCATAAGCTATCTTCAGACTGTGCCTCAGTCTGTCCACATATCCTTTGTGGGAGGCAGCAGAGGCATGGTCTAAAAAAATGCCGAAGGCCAAATCCACTGGCAATCTTGCTTCTCTCCCAAACATAAGTCGGTAAGGAGAGAAACCTGTCACATCACTTGTGGTGCAATTGTAGGCATGCACCAGAGCTGATATGTGTTGACTCCAATGTTGCTTCTTCTCTGTTTCCAAAGTTCCCAACATGTTCAATAGGGTCCTGTTGAACCTTTCAGGCTGGGCATCACCTTGAGGGTGATACGGTGTGGTTCTAGTCTTCTCTACTCCCAGAGAATCTAGTAGCTTCCTGATCAGGCGACTCTCAAAGTCCCTTCCTTGGTCTGAATGGATTCTCTGTGGCAGTCCATAGTGAACAAAGTACTTCTCCAAAAGTACCTTGGCTACTGTAGAGGCCTTCTGGTCCTTGGTTGGGAAAGCCTGAGCGTAACGGGTGAAATGGTCGGTTACCACCAGAACATTTCCCAATCCACTCAAATCGGGTTCAAGGCAGAGAAAATCAATGCATACCAGATCCATTGGGCCTTGACTCTGTAGGTGGCCCATTGGGGCAGCTTGATGTGGTAAAGTCTTCCTCTGAATGCATCTTGCACAGGAATGGCAATACTCCTCCACTTCGGCCCTCATGCAGGGCCAATAAAACCGGTCTCTGACAAGTTGGAAGGTTCTCTCTGCTCCCAAGTGACCATGCTGGTCATGTAAGGCAATCAGCACAGTCTCTCGATGCTTCTCTGGGAGAAACAACTGCCACTTGTCTTCTGGGCCATCAGAGGGGCCCCTTCGGTAGACTACCCCCTGATGCACCTGTAACTTGTCCAACTCTCTCCTCAGTAGGCGAGCTTCTTTAGAAGGGTGAAGGCGAAGTCCCTCTGGACTCCTGTCTTCCAGGGCTTCCAGGACCAATCTCCCCATGGGGTCTTCCAATTGGTCACACCTTAACTCTTTCTTGGACAGCTTCGGTAGACACTCTTCTTCTAGCTGAGTTACCCCACAGTAACACTTCGGGACTCCCACTGTGGTAACTCCTACCTCTTCAGCTCTGGATCCTCCTCTGGCTTGGAGTTCAGCCCCCTGACAAAGGGCTCGCACTCCATCTGGTGCCACTTGGGTCCAGTCTTCCCAATCATCAGCCATGACATGGGATCTTCGGGACAGGGCATCTGCATCCCTATTTCCAGCCCCTGGTCTGTACTTGAGACTGAAATTGAATCCAGACAACGCCGCCAACCATCTGTGTCCAGTTGCATCCAGCTTGGCGGTGGTGAATAGATAGGTCAAGGGGTTGTTATCTGTCTTTACAGTAAACTCGGCCCCATACAGATAGTCTCTCAGTTTGTCAACAACTGCCCATTTGAGGGCTAAGAACTCCAACTTGTGGGTGGGATAGTTCTTCTCGGAGGGGGTCAGGCTCCGGCTCACATAAGCCACTGGTCGTAGCTGGTCTTCGTACTCCTGGTAGAGTACTCCACCTAGGCCCTCATGGCTGGCATCAACATGTAGCTCATATGGTCTAGTGGGGTCAGCATAGGCCAAAACTGGGGCTGTGGTGAGACTCCTCTTCAAGGTCCTGAAAGCCTCTTCACACCTTGAATTCCACTGGTCTTTGACCGACTCACCGGGCCTCCTAGGCCCCAACCCATCTTCCTCTCCTTCTGTCTTAAGCAGTTCGTTTAGGGGTTTTGCAATGCGGGCAAACCCATCCACAAACCTGCGGTAGTAGGAGCAGAACCCCAAGAAAGACCGAAGTTCTGTAACTGTTGTGGGTCTTGGCCACGAAGTAACTGCCTCCAACTTCTCAGGGTCTGTAGCCACTCCTTTTTCAGACACTATGTGTCCCAGATAGTTCACAGAAGACTGATAGAACCGACACTTCTCTGGAGAAAGTTTGAGTCCCTCTTCACTGAGCCTCTTCAGTACTTTCTCCAATCTGGCTTCATGTTCTTCCAAAGTCTTTCCAAAGACAATGACATCGTCCAGGTACACAAGGACTTCTATGAGGTTCATGTCTCCAACTGTCCTTTCCATTAGGCTTCGAAACGTAGCAGGAGCTCCAGATAGGCCCTGAGGCATCCTGTTGAACTCAAAGAATCCCACTGGGGTTATGAAGGCAGTCTTTTCTCTATCTTCTGGATGCATGGGGATTTGGTAATACCCACTCTTGAGGTCCATCACACTGAACCACTTAGCTCCAGATAAACTCTGTAAGGCATCTTCTATCCTTGGCGTGGTGTACTGGTCAGGAATGGTCCTCCTGTTGAGAGTTCTGTAGTCAATGCAGAGCCTCAATGACCCATTCTTCTTCCTGACTACCACAATTGGGGATGCATAGGGGCTTCTGGACTCCCGAATCACTCCCGTCTTCTTCAGTTCCGCAAGCTGCTCCCTCAGATCCTCCAGATCTGCTAGCGGGACTCGCCTCACTCTCTCTCTGAATGGCTTGTCCTCTTGCATGCGGATTCGATGGGTGGCACTCCTCGCACACCCCACATCAAACTCATCTTTAGAGAAAATCTTCTCCCATCTGGTCAGCTGGGCCTTGGCTCTCTCTTTCCAAGCTCCAGGTAGGTTAGGGTTTTCCATGGAGAGTTTCTTCCAAACATCTTCTCCTTCACCCGCCCCCTTCACTTCTGACCAGCCAACTAGGACAGCAGGACTCACCTGTCCCAGCAGCATCCTGGCAGGGATCTCCACGGGCCGCTCCGTGGGGTTCCTCACACTGACAGGGACTCTTCCTCTGGCCTTCTTCAGGATAATCCTATGCAGGATCTTGTCTATGCGTCCCATGTACTCTGACAGCTTCTCTCCTGTCTTCTGGTAACAGTGTTCCAGTTGATAGGTAAGTTCTGTGACTTTTTCTGTCCCACCAAACACACTTTCCAGGATGTCTATGTAGTCCTGGGCAGTGCAATCCTTTTTGCTTGTCTTCAGATTGCGTATGGCCTCTAAGGCAGGTCCTTTTAGGCTCTCAACAATCCTTTGCTTCTTTCTACCTTCTGGGACCTCCCATTCTTCTAGGGCCTGCGTGGCACCATCTAACCACTCTTCAAATCCCTCTTCTCCCGAGGGTACAGGTGTCCTCCCTGAGAACATCCGGAGTTTCCTGTATCCCGACATTGGGTAGTCCCCGGGGTCTCTTCTGCACTGAGTCACAATCTCCCCTAAGACAGCACACAGTTCTGCGCTAAGAGTAGGTTGTGCGGGACTTTCCGCGCCCTTCTGCCCTTCCTGCTTGGGGGATAGCATGGCTTTCATAGGAGAGTAGTCTCCCTTGCGCGGCAGCGCATGCAGCACTTGATAGGCCTGGCCATTCGGTGCCTGTATGCTTTGGCTCCTGAACTGCTCTGGAGTCTCTTCCTTCCATTCTATTAAGGCGTATGTGTACCCAGCATAATTTCTCATGTCCATTATCCATGACTTGTGGCATGGGGATAGGGACATTATGAGCTGCTTGACTGCCTCTCTCTGCCATATCCCTGGCAGTTCAATGACTGCTGCTGCGGCTGGATCAGTGGCCCATGTTGCGGACCACCGTCCCACTTCTATCGGGTCCATGCCGGTACCTTCTGGCGGCTTTTCCCGCTGACTCAGGATCCCGGATTACGAGCCCCCACGTGTAGCGCTACCCCCAGTTAAGAGAGCCGCTGGTTTGTTTTGGGTCCCTGAGTACAGCTCCACCAACCCCCGGCAATTTGCTCTACCCGCTCTGGCACAGTTAGTCAAGGGGTATGTATCTATGCACATATAAACATCACTTATACTCTAAGTGTAATGGGTATGAACTCACAAGCAGACTGCTGAAATAAGAATAACTGGCTTTACTTTGTCAGTAAGGAAAAGAAATAGCAACATGCATTTAAACATATGACTTACAATACTTTAGCAGGTCCCTGCAATATGCACTTTAACATGTACACACATATGTATCAAACTAGCAATGGGGAACGGAGCGCCAAATGTAGCGACCGTCTGCTATGCACCCCTGAGGTGCAATAAATCTATCTGCGCCTACCTAACGGACCAGGCCTGATCCCTAGCAATAGAGCTCAGTCCTTGAATAAGTACAGTATTCTTCACCGGCAATAGATCTGTAGAGGTGGTGCACATGTAGCTTTAAATGGTATACTTGTAATCCACAAAAAGTAACATCTGCTGCTCTGAGGTAAATTGTGCCTTGGCAGTTCAATAGGCATGAAAGTGTGTGTATCAATGCAGGATGAGCCTTTCAGCTCTCTCACCAATCCTGGGGTACCGTCCTCAGCTCCGGTCCCGCCAATGGCGGCTCCGGTCTCCTCAGTCACAGCCCCTGCGCTCCGGTCCTCAGCTCCGACCGACCGACTGTAGGGAAGAGTCTCCGCTCCGCTGCTGCTGACTCTGAGGGATGAGAGTCTCACTCCATCTGCTGCAAGGCCCAGGCTTCAGGCCTTCAGCAGATCCGGTCCGCACAGGTGTCTCCTCAGGAACAAGTCTCCGCGTGACAAGCTCAGTCAGAAGAGGGAGACCAGTCAGGTGAGGCCTCAGAAGAGGAAGTGTCAGAAGAGGAAGAGGCGGTCTCTCCTCTTCCTTTTTATAACCTCCCCCAGCAGCCTCTCGGGCGGAAACAAGCAGCCCGGGAGCCTGGGGAATCATGGGGGATGTAGTCTTTCCCACTAAAAGGGGTACGACCCCGCTACACAAAGTATAATAAAATATTTAAAAGAGAAGTATGGACTTAGAAAAAAACAAACATTTATACTTACCTACGTAAGTCTGATGCTGCAAATGTCCCGTGTCGGCTCTGCAATGAGAACTGAGCGATCAAACACTGCTAATTGCTCAATTCTCCCCTCCACTCTGAGCAGAGAGCTGTGACTGTCAGTCACCATCTCTCTGCTCTGCCCTCTAGCACTCACTGGAGCGCTGGGCTGTGGGAGGGGGCTGGTTCAGTCTCTTAGCAGGTTGCCGAGAGGCTGAGCCAGCTGCTGGTCCTGGTATCTGGCTGGACATTGACCATATGGTCGGGATTTTTCTCGAGCCTGGACCGAACTTTAGCCCACTGTCGGCTAATCTGGGCTTTTTTTCATTCAGCCACACAGATAGAGGAATCTCCCTGCTGGGCCAAACTAACAGTTTCCACCATCCACAAAGTGGCTGAAGGAGTCTTCCTCACTGGGACAAGGATGGAAGAAGATTTTCACTAACGGAAAATGTGAGGGGTGTACTTGGGCTGATTCGCTCAAGGGACATATCTCATTGACTATAAGTTATGCCCTTGTGCTGTTTTTTTCTTTCTTTGTGATTTTAGCTGCACTTAGGCTTTAACTCTTAGGCCCCTTTCACATAGGGTTGACTCTGTTTTGATCTGTCCCCTGATCCCCTGTTGATTAGAGCAGAGCGGATGGGTGATAGGTTTGTGTCAGCTCAGTTTGTGCAGAGAGGACGTGGATAGAGCCTGTCAATTTACACCCAACTACCTCCGATCTGATCCAGCTACACGGAGGAGCTTATGTTTGTTTTTAGCAGACCGGATCAGAGGTAGGCGGGTGTAAACGGACACAAGCCTGTTTACACCTGCCGGTTCTTAGGAGTGAATTAAACTGTCCAATCAGGTCCATGTAAAAAACTGACAGGCAGAGCTGATCGTAACGGTCGTGTAAAAGGAACCTTAAGCCGCGTATACACGATCAGGTTTTTCTGACGGGAATTGTGTGATGACAGGCTGTTGTTGGAAAATCCGACCGTTTGTACGAGACTTTAGGCTACAGGCAGGGCCAATCCTAGGGTCACAGACGCCTGGGTGCAGAAATATTTCTGGCGCCCCCACGTGGGCGTGGTCATCTTACCAACTCCTCCCCTTTACAAATGTTTCTATGACAACGACTTCAACACAGAGATGTTCCCGTAAGAAGTCTTCGTTACCCTGGGATCCTCCCATGATCTTTTACCAATAAAGAAAATACAGGAAAAGCGTACACTAATGAGACCTGGAGGGGAGTCTCTCTGATGCACACAGAGGGGGCTTCTGTTAGAGAGTCTATTAGAAAGAGCCCCCAGACATAGTACAGGAGATGGTCAGGCTGCACACATAATACAGGAGATGGTCAGAGACTGCAGACTTGTTACAAGAGATGGTAGTAAATAATGGCCGATCGGCCCTCTCACCTGACCCAGCGATACAGCAACAACGGTTCCTCTGATCAGGAGTCAGCTCACTCTGAATTGCCCGTGGCGACTCCGCTGGGTAGAGCCCAGATCTGTATTCCTGCAATGACTCTATTCCTTTCACCACCAGGGATGGCGCCAGGCTGTGTGGCTTTTTCTCTCTCTGATGGTGTTCTCTCAGCACTGCCCTCTCCCTCTGGAGTCCTAGGTGTACTTCCCTGAAAGCTTTCCCGGGCTCCTGGCTTTCTCTCTCCCATTCAGCTGAGCATGCTGTGTGGGCTGCAATTTCCGTGTTACAGTGGGGCTGCCAGTCCTTGGGACCACATGTCCCACAATCCTCTTCTTTGCACCTTTGTTTTTTCTTCCCTGGCCGTTATGAAGGCGGGGGAAGAAACATAGTGCGCCGCTCATTAGTACAGCAGCGCACCAGGAGGAGAGGGAGAGGGGAAATAAGAGCCCACGGCTGCAGTGGCGTCACTAGGGTTGGTGTCACCTGGTGCAGTAAAACATGGTATCACCCCCCCTCCACCAACTATAGTCGTCCCTCAGTACAGACCCCACTCCATTAAGTATAGACCCCCCTCCGTCAGTGCAGACGCTTCACTAAGTATAAATACCTCCCTCAGTACAGACCCCCCCATCAGTATAGACCCCCAGGACAAAACACCCCCCTTTATCAGTATAGACCCCCCTCAGGACAAACCATCCCCCCCTCCATTAGTACAAATCCCCCAGAACAAACCACCCCCCTCCATTAGTACAGACCCCCAGAACAAACCTCCCCCTCCATTAGTTTAGACCCCCCAGGACAAATCACACCCCTCCATTAGTATAGACCCACCAGGACAAACCACCCCCTCCATTAGTACAGACCCCCCAGGACAAATCACCCCCCTCCATTAGTACAGGCCCCAGGACAAACCACCCCCCCCTACATTAGTACAGACCCCCTAAGGACAAACAATCCCCCCTCCATTAATACAGACCCCCTAGGACAAACCGCCCCCCCCCTCCATTAGTACAGACCCCTCCAGGACAAACCACCCCACTCCATTGGTACAGACCCCTCCAGGACAAACCACCACCTCCATTATTACAGACCCCCCTCCATTAGTACAGACCCCCCCAGGACAAACCACCCCCCTCCTTTAGTACAGACCCCCCAGGACAAATCACCCCCTCCCTTAGTAAAGACCCCCCAGGACAAACCACCCCCCTCCATTAATACAGACCCCCCTAGGACAAACCACCCACCTCCATTGGTACAGACCCCTCCAGGACAAACCACCCCCCCCATTAGTACAGACCCCTCCAGGACAAACCACCCCCTCCATTAGTACAGACCCCCCCCCAGGACAAACCACCCCCTCCATTAGTACAGACCCCCCAGGACAAACCACCCCCTCCATTAGTATAGACCCCCAGGACAACCCCCCACATTAGTATAGCCCCCCAGGACAAACCCCCCCACATTAGTACAAACCCCCCACATTAGTATAGCCCCCCAGGACAAACCCCCCCATTAGTATAGACCCCCCAGGACAAACCCCCCCTACATTAGTATAGACCCCCTAGGACAACCCCCCCACATTAGTATAGACCCCCAGGACAACCCCCCACATAAGTATAGCCCCCCAGGACAACCCCCCCCCACATTAGTATAGCCCCCCCAGGACGAACCACCCCCCCACATTAGTATAGACCCCCCAGGGCAACCCCCCCCCACATTAGTATAGACCCCCCCAGGACGAACCCCCCCACATTAGTATAGACCCCCCAGGACGAACCTCCCCCACATTAGTATAGACCCCCAGGACGAACCCCCCCCCACATTAGTATAGACCCCCCTAGGACAAACCACCCCCCACATTAGTATAGACCCCCCCAGGACCAACCCCCCACATTAGTATAGACCCCCCCAAGACAAACGCCCCCCACATTAGTATAGACCCCCTAGGACAAACCCCCCACATTAGTATAGACCCCCCCAGGACAAACCACCCCCCCTACATTAGTATAGACCCCCCAGGACAAACCACCCCCCCCGACCCCCCAAAACCCCACCCCCCCCCAAATTAGCATAGACCCCCCAGGACAACCCCCCCACATTAGTATAGACCCCCCAGCCAGGAACCCCCCCCCCCACATTAGTATAGACCCCCCAGGACAAACCCCCCCCCACATTAGTATAGACCCCCCCAGGACAACTCACCCCCCCCCCACATTAGTATAGACCCCCCAGGACAAACCACCCCCCCCACATTAGTATAGACCCCCCCTAGACAAACCACCCCCCCCCACCACTAGGCTAATTAAAACCACCCGGGTGGCAGCTGGAGAGGACAGTGTGCAGCCGCGCCGCCCGGGTGGAGAACAGAGCGTGTGTGATGCTTGTGCTGGTGGGCAGCAGGCGGGAGTTAAACACAGGAGGAGTCCTGTGTTTAACTCCCGCCTGCTGCCCACCAGCACAAGCCTCACACACGCTCTGTTCTAAACAAGTCGGGCTCGGCCACAGAACGCCCCCCCCCGGCGTCACTGCGCGGCCGCGGCGGTGACAGGCGGAGAGAGCCGCCTACGGACAAGGAGAGGAGGAGGAGTGAGGGGATCACTCTGGCGCTCCAGCGCCCCCACCTCTGTGGCGCCTGGGTGCACTGCACCCGTGCACCCCGGGATGGATTGGCCCTGGCTACAGGGCTTTTTCCTCCACAAATTCCCTTGAGTCCCAGGGATCAATCCGATCATGTGTGGGCTAATCCTTTTGTTTTTCGGGGGGAAAATCCAGCGGACCTAGAAATAGAACATGTTTCAAATCTATCCGACGGACTCAACTCCAACGGACTCAAATCGGGAAAATCGTTCGTCTGTGTGCTGGTCCGACGGACCAAATACGACACAAGGGCAGCTATTGGCTGCTGGCTATTCTTTAGTCTCGTTTACGTCACCATGTCAAAAACGAACGGACCTTCGACCAGACCTAGTCCGTTCGTATGTGGGCAAGTCCGTTCGTTCTGAAAGTCCGTCGGAACTCTGC
The DNA here is from genome assembly GCA_028564925.1 of Lithobates sylvaticus. Classification (NCBI taxonomy): domain Eukaryota; kingdom Metazoa; phylum Chordata; class Amphibia; order Anura; family Ranidae; genus Lithobates; species Lithobates sylvaticus. The sequence continues at coordinate 445,113,148 of CM053028.1, forward strand.
CGAAAGTCTGTCGGGAAGACCGTCGGACCTAGTTTGCCGGAAAGTCCGGTCATGTGTACGCGACATAAGTCTCCATTTCATATGTGGAGGAGTTCAGTCATCCTGCCACACAGGCACAGTTCCGGAATATATACTATGCTGTGCAAGGGCATTCTAAGAAAGACTGCAAGCAAGCAGGCAGGTTGGTTTATTTTATTGCAGAAGAGACATTGCATACCCCTTCTGCAATAAACAGTCTACACACTTGCAATTACAATAAATAGACTTTAGTCCTGCTTCAAGAGCAGCACAGTGGCTAAGTGATTAGCACTTTCACCTGGCAGCACTAGGGTTGTTGGTTTGAATACCAACCACGGCACTACCTGGCTGGAGTTTGTTTGTTCTACCTGTGCCTGCGTTGGTTTCCTCCCACACTACAAAGACAGGTTAACTGGCTCCTGCCTAAATTGGCCCTAGTATGTGTATATATGAATGTGAGTTAGATTGTAAGCTCCTTGAGAACAGGGACTGATGTGAATATATAATATATAGCGCTGCGTATATTGACAGCGCTATATAACTACCTATAATTGTTGAAAATAATAGGTGGAAGCTGATTGGTTGCCATGCACAGCTTCTCCAGTCTTTGTAAATTCCCCTCAGAGGCTCTATGTCTGGTCAAACCTAAGCCCTGTCCACTTCTAGTGCTATGCCCCACCCAGTTTTTCAACTGTCAGATACCAGAATCCTCTGTGGCCACCGGTCCTCTGCCATTTTACAGATGAGCGATGCGAGTCGGGTTTACTTCTAGTAGGAGGCAAGGCCTAGTGTTGGAAGTCAAGGCCTTTGTACAACCTGGGACTAGGATGCAGACGTTGAAGGTACTGTGAGAATCCCTAACTTTAGCAGTATGTTTAAAACAGGTTATGGAATGGTTATAGAAGAATGAAGACTGTAATTGATGAAAAATGGCACCCTTCTTTTTCTAGCTTAGAGTTGATGAGACTAGTCGCTGAACAGATGTCCCCATCATCACAAAAATCTGTGGGATCTCACAGCAGGGTTTGCATGATCTCTGGAGTATGTAGACTGGGTTTGGGTAAAATGAGACACAGGAATGCATTTCACTGCTTGTGAACGTTGTAGTGTAGACAAGACCTAAGGGCCCATTCACAATACAGTGACCTGCGTTTTACCCTGTATATATGTCGGTAACTATAATGACACATAGTAAACAATAGTTTTCTGTGTAATGTTCACACCAGAATGCAAAATTTGTCTGCGTTCCAAAGCTGTGCGATGTTATGCAACATGTTTGCATAATGTTGCACCTCTGTGAGTGGCACTGCTTGTCACTGCACAGCAAAGTGAGTGAAGTGTAATTTTGTGTGCTTTACATAAAGTTCACAAAAAAAAAAAAAAGGATACTGTGTGATGTGATAAAAAATGCATCACACACTGCCCCCTACCACATGGAACTGCAGCCGAAAATGCTGTGTGGGCTAGTGTGAATGGACCTTTACAATGGAACTCTGAAGCAGACCTTTACCCTCTTTTGCTACTTCCCTCCACTCCAACCCTCTTTCCAACCTCTGTACGCAATGCAGGTTTTTTTTTTTTACCTTTTAAAAAAAAGAAAAATATGTCCGGCCCTGCCTCCCCATGCAAGTCAGTCACCTTAGGCGAATGACATGCACACTATGCCCGCTGTGTCTCCCGGGATATGCACGTCACATATCCTTCCATTCAGAGAAGGAGGGGGCAGGCTTATCGGCACATCATCGGGAGGCCCGCCCGCTGAACCAGGAAGAGCCGGCGGGCCTCTGAAAGACGTCAGAAAGAACATGGCGGCACGGAACAGAGCTGTGGCCGGGCATGAGAGGATCTCAGTGTGACATTGCTGGACCCGCTGGATGGGTGATTATGTGAAAACTGCAGATACCACCTTAAAGGGTAAGTTTAACTTTGTAAGCTTTTTTTTTCCTCAAAATTCAAGCTCCCCTAAGGACCAATATAGCATTCATGTACTTTTTTTGCAAAAATATCAAAGCTTTATATTAAATCTACAGTCACTTACTTTTCTTGTCCTAATCCACGTTTCCAGACGTTTCCATTAGTAATGTCTTCTTCCTGATTAGACTTTAGGTCATGACACAGGAAGGAGTTGACCAGCTGACCTCATTAGTGCACACCCTGCATCATCGACCCTCCCATTCCCAGGTGCACGTTTTTTTTTTATGAAATGCAATCAATCAGTGATCCCCCTTCTCGCTAAATTCACAATATATAATCAGATTGTATAGTGTATGGCCATGTTTATACACCTAAAATTACTAGGTGTGCTTTCAGTGCCATTAATTGTTAACAGCACACCATTTTGCCATGTGAAAAAACAAGGGGCAAATGCTGCTGCCGCACAGTAAGAAACACGCAATCCACAAAATGCCAAAATGTCCCATTTACCACATGTAATGCAGCCAATTTAAATCAACGGGCTGCTCTATGCGTGTCACAGGAAAAACAAGACACGCAATGTGCGCTCCCGCTATGCTAGATGTGAATGGGGTCTGAACATGAAATTGGTGCAGTAACGCAAGAACAATGAGGCTCCATTCACATTCCCTGCTAAAAAAAATGCTATGCAGAGTTGTGAATGGGGACTTGACAGCTGAGTGTTTCTGTATACTTGTATAAAGATGGCCATACACTATGCAATCTGATTGTATATTTAGGGAGAAGGGTGATCACTAATTGATTGCATTTCATTTAAAAAACGTGCACCTGGGAATGGGAGGGTGGATGATGCAGGGTGTGTGCTAATGAGGTTAGCTGGTCAACTCCTTCCTGTGTCATAACTTATAGTCTGTAAGAAAGAAAGACATTACTAATGGAAACGTCTGAAAACCTGGATTAGGACAAGAAAGGTACGTGACTATAGATTTAATGGAAAACTTTGATATTTTTCCAAAAAAAGTACATGAATGCTATAATGGTGCATAGGGGAGCGGGAATTTTGAAAAAAAAAAGTGTACAAAGCTGAACTTACCCTTTAAGGTGGTTGTGACGGATCCTATCCAAACTCCGCTAGAGTGCTTCCGTCAGTATATCCTGCTTCCTCCAATCTGACCATCAGAGAGATATTATCATAGCTGCATTGATTATAAGTCTAGCCGAAAATAGCTTGTAGAATCTTGAATGCTTTATTGGACAGAATACAGCCTTTTTATACACTTTTAACACAAGGGGTTAGATAATGAGGTAGGGCTGCTCATGGATACTCCCCCCTCCCCCATAGCAACAACTTAAAGGACAATTACATAATTAACATGTTAATTAACACAGCACTTAAGGCAGCCTAGGTGACCAGACAGTCTATCTCCGCAGGTCAATGTAATCAGCTCTTTTAAGGATTGTGTATTGTTCAGAATTAACAAATTTAGAATAGTCTTTACATATATCCTGGGAGATATTGTGGATAAATATTACTTACTTACATTTTAAGTAATCCAAGATATATTTTCTCACTCACCCTGTACCAGGATGGCACAGGGTGACTTAGACATAAGAGGTGTATGGGGAGCTTTCCCAACCTTTCCAAGGGATTCTGGGTTCCACGTCCCTCCCGTCACAGTGGTATCTGCAGTTTTCACATAATTACCCACCCAGCAGGTCCAGCAATGTCATGCCCGGCCAAAAAAAAAGGGTATAAAGGTAAGGGAGGGGGGAAATAAGAAAACAGGGGTGGCAGGTGTAGATCCTCTTTAAAGTCCCACTCCAGGCTTCAGGAAAAAAATGACCCTTACAGTGGGGCCCTCCTGCCCAGAATGGGAATTTAAAGCGGAGTTCCACCCAAAAGTGGAACCTCCACTTATATGCTTCCTCTCCCCCTCTGATACCACATTTGGCACCTTTCAGGGGGGAGGGGGGAACGGGTACTTGTTTTTGACAGGTACCCTTCCCCACTTCTGGGAGACTGCGCTGTAGTGCCGTCCCTTGGAAGTTCACCCCCCCTCCTCCTTTCTCCGCTGCCGGGCCAGATAGAAAGCGTGCTTCGCGAATGCGCAGTAAGGAATCTGCTGTGAAGCCGAAATGCTTTACTGTCAGTTTCCCTTACCCTAAATGGCGGCGGCAGCACCCAAGAACCGATCCGAAAATCGGCTGGGGTGCTGATATCGCGGTATCCCTGCTCTTCTCCCTCTTATTTCTGCAGCGCTTCCTGGATAAATCAGAGCGATTGGTCGGTACCAGCACAGAGCATCACAGAAAGAAGAAGGAGAAGAGCGGGGATTTCTAATCCATAGACCACTGCACTGACAGAATTAGCACTGACAGCTCATCACACAAAGAGGTAAGTAGAAAAGGAATGGGGGGGGGGAGGTGTCTAGTGTTAGTTTAGCCTTCCAATGCTTATTAAATCTAGAGAAATGTAGAAGAAAAGAAAACTTACCTAAGGGTAATTTTTTTAATAAGCCGCCTAAGTATAAAAAAACTGTCTCAGATCTGCCCCACTGCTGCTATTTAGTATTACCTAACTGTGGAACAGGCTGATAAATGTCCCCCATTGTCTTTAGTAGAGCTTGTTCTCACCAATGAGTTGGTTTGCCATCTACTGTATCATGAAAACAATCTGGGTGTTGTCAATTTAATATGTTGCCATTCAAATCAAATGGAGACTATAAAAAATTTAATAGATCTAAAAAAAAACAAGTCAGTGCACCTTGACACATGTATTCTGATGTGACATATCTGCTAACAGGAATTCTTAATTGGAAAAGTGTCTTTTAGGTGGTTGTGAACCCTTACATATACCCAGTGTCAGGCCTCAGGTGATACACAGAGATGAAAAAAGTCCTCCTACAAGTTGTACCTGTTTATCTGTAGTCATATCTTCCCTACAGTCATTCAAAGTACAGAATTTATACAGCTTTTCTAAGCTTAAAGGATTACTAAACCCACAACAGTAAAATCAGTCTATATATGCAGTAAAGCAAGCTTGTTATACTCACTGTGTAACCTACGGTGTTAATTCTCTGCAAAAGGCTGTTTGATCCTGTCTTCTCTGATCCTCTCCTTCTTCCACAGTCCCCAATCCATTGGCTGATTGAATAGAGCATTGAAGGCACTCTGCACATGTTCAGTTTGGTGTGCATAGCTAGAGAGTTTTTTTTGGGGAGGGTGCAAGTGATCAGCACAGGGCCAATCAGCACTGTCCAGGCAGAGGGTCAGGGGTCATGCAGGACATTGTCCAGTCAGACTCCTCCTACAAGCTTTAAAGCAGATACTGATAGAAGTCACAAGACTGCTTTATACTGCTAAAAGGTATTTAGCAGTTTATATTTACAAAAAAAAAAAATGTATTTCCGTGTTCTGTGTACTGTGGGAGACCAGATATAGTGAATGCAGGGTCCTGGGTTTAATAACACTAAAGAAAACAGGGGATGGTGAGCTGAAATTACACTGTGCCAAGCTCAGGGAGTGCGTATAGGATGGAAGGGACACACCCTCCTTCACACAGCAGCATACAAGAACAGAGCTGAGGCTATCAATCATAAGCTGTGTGCTGGAGGTCCCTCCCCTGTCACCTTTTTTACCTCTTGGTGTCAGGAAAACTTGTTAGAAGTGACTCATGCTGATAGCAAGTTACGAGACAGCAGAGAGAAATGACACTAAGTCCTCTCGATAGAGACAAGTACACACTATAGATGGATATGCTTTGTTTATATTTCATGTCTGAGGTTTACAATAATTTTAAGTTACATGGCTTGAACTGCATCCTATCAGCTGCAGTCACATTTCAGGTATTCAGCCTACTGTGGGTGCTAGCTGTCAGAATACAACCCACAGGCTGAATAAGGGAATTCCATATCTGTTGGCTAGTATAAAGTCATAGCTACATAACAAAAAAAGTCCTCCCTCCTGAGTCCACTAGAGGTCACTGCATTTCCATATTTTGACTCTCAACATAACAATAATGATTTAGTAGGCCTTTTCACATTACAGCTTCAGTATCGAAGTTTTCAAACCATTCACATTTTGCTAAAGTAGCCTGTTTTGATGTGTTCATGCAGATAAGAGGATTCAGAACTGAAGAGAATATAAGAGCATTAAACAACTTACTACACCCTACATGTTGGAATGTGCACTGTCCAGTAGCCCCATGCAGCTATAGGAACTTCTCATAGGGTTTTACAGGCTGCCGGGTTGGATAGTGCGTCTGTGCTTTCCACCCACACAAATACGCCAGAATCACATGCATTGGGGCTAGACACCCGGTGTGCTGGAGGCATTAATTAACTTAGGCCTTTGTACCCTATATGGTGTGATTAATTTACAATCCAGCTGAATGGTCAGCTGAAGGTAAAACTAAACTGAAATAACCGGTTCCCAACCGGCTCACGTGTATTTACCAGCGCAGAATGGCTCCCCTGTGCGAAACTCCATACGGGTACGGGGTTCCTTTAAGAGCCCCCAAGGGGCGCGCGCGTGCCAGCTGCACGGCGGGGGACCCGATGCGCGACTGCGTGTGCAAGCACCAGCACGGGGATTTGTGTGTGTAAACACAAATCCCTGTGCTGTCAGAGGAGAGGAGACATGTCGTTTGTTCCTAGTAAGTAAGAACGGCGATATGTCTCCTCTCCTACTGAGTCCTATGCCCATACAGAACACACTGAGGGAACACACATTTAACCCCTTGATCGCCGCTTAGTGTTAACCCCTTTCCTACCAGTGTCGTTTACACAGTAATCAGTGTATTTTTATAGCACTGTCAATGGTCCCAAATATGTGTCAAAAGTGTCCGATCTGTCTGTCGCAATACCGCTAAAAATCGCAGATCACCGCCATTACTATTAAAAAACAAAAAAGAAGCCATACAAATTTCATAAATCGTTCCCATAGTTTGTATACGCTATAACTTTTGCGCAAACCAATATATTCTTATTGCGATTTTTTTTTTTTTACCAAAAATATGTAGAAGAATATATATTGGCCGAAACTGATGAAGAAATTTGTTTTTTAAAAACATTTTTCCAGATATTTATTATAGCAAAAAATATTGTTTTTTTTCTCAAAAATATCAAATAGCACCAAAAGAAAGCACTATGTGTGGGGAAAAAAGGACGCAAATTTAGTTTGGGTACAGCATTGCATTACCGCGCAATTACCAGTTAAAGCGACGCAGTGCTAAAATTGTAAAAAGTGCTCGGGTCAGGAAGGGGGTAAGACCTTCCGGGGCTGATGTGGTTAAAGAAAAAGAAAATAAGAAATGGTGGTGAAAAGAAATATTGATGGAAAACCCACACTGAATAATTTAGGACTCATCAACAAGTAATACAGTGACCAAAGAGTAATCGGTTACAATTTTCTTTTAGGTTATGGCCATGTTCCCTTTCACCTGGCCTGAATCAGCTCTGTTGGGGTACCGCAACTCAGTATACTAGGGGTTTATAATGCTCAGCAAGCATTGGACTTCTACCTACTCTAGTGCTGCTATAAGCTTGACAAGAACTCTTGGTAATGCATAAATATACAGGTGAACCTGTGTCCAGACTATGCACATCAAAGTATTTAAATATTTTAAACAAGCAGTATCAGCAATTAAGGCTGGGTTCACACCATTGCTAATTGTGTTCTCCGCATCCAAATCACAATAGCAGGAGATTTTGACCAGCTTTCTATGGAGCCGGTTCACATATCTCCACTGCGGCTCCGGTGTGAATTTGCACAGGAGCCCTGTGCGTCTTTTGCCGCGTACACACGTGCAGACTTTTCCCGGCGGACCTAGTCCAGCGGACAATCCGCCGGACTTTCCAGCTGGCTTCGCCGGACTTTCCGAGCGTGTGGACTTGCCCACACACGCCCGGACTTCTCCGGCGGACAGTCCGCTGGACAAAGTCCGCGGGACTTTTGAAAATGAACGGACTTGCCCACACACGGAGCAGTCCGTTCATTTCGAACGTAACTTCAGGTACGTAGCTAGCGTAGGCAGTAGATGCCGGCGCGCTAGCTCCGTCACCTGGCATGGATTTAAAGGGAATCCCCACGCCGAAAAAAACGGCGTGGGGGTTCCCCCCAAATCCATCTCAGACCCTTATCCGAGCACGCAGCCCGGCAGGCCAGGAAAGGGGTGGGGACGAGCGAGCGCCCCCCCCCTCCTGAGCCGTACCAGGCCGCGTGCCCTCAACATGGGGGGTGCCCTGGGGAAAGGGGGGCCGTGCGCCCCCCCCACCCCAAAGCACCTTGTCCCCATGTTGATGAGGACAAGGGCCTCTTCCCGACAACCCTGGCCGTTGGTTGTTGGGGTCTGCGGGCGGGGGCTTATCGGAATCTGGGAGCCCCCTTTTATAAGTAAAGTAAAAAAACACACACACTTTTGAAAAAATATTTTATTGCACTGCTCCGGGGGTCTTCTTGCCGGACTCCTCCGCCATTTATCAAGCTCTTTTACCGAGCGGAGAAGTCCGGCTACCTTCTTCGTCGTCGCCGCCGTCGTCTGGGGGTCTCGATCCGCCTTCGGGGGTCTTCCGGGGTCTCTTCTGTTCTTGCCGCTGTCGTCGCTTTCTGCGCTGCCTTCTTGTTCTTCTTCCGCCTTCTTCTTCTTGTTCTTCTTGTTCTTCTTCTTCCGATGTTGACACGTCGCTCGCTCTGGCCGGAATGCCAGAGCCGCGCTGTGCTGGGACTTATATAGGGACAAGGGGACAGGGTCCCGGAGGATGCTGGGACTGTGACATCACAAGGGGGCGGGGTCACCATGTGACATGAGCATGTGACCCTGTCCCCTTGTCCCTATATAAGTCCCAGCACAGCGCGGCTCTGGCATTCCGGCCAGAGCGAGCGACGTGTCAACATCGGAAGAAGAAGAACAAGAAGAACAAGAAGAAGAAGGCGGAAGAAGAAGAAGAAGGCGGCGCAGAAAGCGACGACAGCGGCAAGAACAGAAGAGACCCCGGAAGACCCCCGAAGGTGGATCGAGACCCCCAGACGACGGCGGCGACGACGAAGAAGGTAGCTGGACTTCTCCGCTCGGTAAAAGAGCTTGGTAAATGGTGGAGGAGTCCGGCGAGAAGACCCCCAAGACGGAAGAAGACCCCCAGAGCAGTGCAATAAAATATTTTTTCAAAAGTGTGTGTGTTTTTTTACTTTACATTTTACACCTTAGGTGAATGGGTAGGGGTACATCGTACCCCATACTCATTCACATAGGGTGGGGGGCCGGGATCTGAGGGCCCCCTTATAAAAGGGGGCTCCCAGATTCCGATAAGCCCCCGCCCGCAGACCCCGACAACCAACAGCCAGGGTTGTCGGGAAGAGGCCCTTGTCCTCATCAACATGGGGACAAGGTGCTTTGGGGTGGGGGCACGGCCCCCCTTTCCCCAGGGCACCCCCCATGTTGAGTCCGCCGGACTTTGGCGCCAAAAAGTCCGCCGACGCCCACACACGAGGGGATTGTCCGCTGGACTTGAGTCCAGAGGATAATCCCGCGGGATTGTTCCTTCGTGTGTACGCGGCATTTTGGTCCGTTTCAGGTCCGAATTCAGCCAAAAAGTCGGGCTGAAATCGGACCTGAAATGGTGAACCAGGATGCACCGGAGACTCCTGATGACGTCAGACATTACTGACGAAACGTGTTGGATCGTAGGGCACGTGATACGTAATTTCTGCTAGTTGGAACGCAGGTGGAATGCAAACGGCATACCTGCATGCTTTTTGATTTGGGAAAAGTGTTTTTACTATGTTTTATGCCGATGCCTCTTATGGAATAAAGGGATTTTTTATACTACGCAATGAGGAGCCCCTTCTTCTTGTTATCTTTTAAACATATGACCAATCGTTGGAGTATATCGGGTCGTTGACCAGTCTCCCTGCAAAGTCCTGCAAGCAGCATCTTTGCAGCGCTGTAGGAGTGGTGTATACACCATTTCGAAAGCGCCCCTGCCCATTGAAACCAATGGGCAGCGCTGGCGAACCGCTTTGCGGGTGGTTTTAACCACTTGTCGACCGCCGCACGCCGGTGTACGTCCCTACTTTGGGGACGGATATTGTTGTTATGGCAGCAGCTAGCTGCCATAACCCCAGAATCCCCGTGTTCGGCCGGCTCCAAGATAAAAGTGGTCTCTGCGTCGGCAGCGGCGGAGGCAATCGCGTCTGTCCCCTGGGCTGACATGGAGACGAGTGAAGGGAAGATGGCCCCCACCCGTCTCCATGGCACTGCAGGGTGGAAGCGACGTCAAAAAGTCACTTCCACCCATTGCTCTTAAAGGGCCAATTTATTTTGTTTATTTTTTAAATGCCAATTTTATTTTTTATTTTAATTGCGTTTTAGTGTAAATATGAGATCTGAGGTCTTTTTAACCTTAGATCTTATATTTAAGAGGTCCTGTCATGCTTTTTTTTTTTTTATATGTTTACATTCCTTTTAATAGGAATTAAAGTGACACATTTTTTTTTCTAAAACAGTGTAAAAATAAAAAGTAAAAGGTAAAATAAATAAGAAAAAATAAATAAAAATTTTAAACGCGTCCTGTCCCGCCGAGCTCGCGTGCAGAAGCGTGTAGAGCGAGAACAATAATTCTATCACTAGACCTCCTCTGTAACGCAAAACATGCCAATTATTTTAAATGTCGCCTATGGAGATTTGTAAGGGTAAAAGTTTGTCGCCATTCCGCAAGCAGGAGCAATTTTGAAGCGTGACATGTTGGGTATCAATTTACTCAGCGTAACATTATCTTTCACAAAATAAAAAAAATTGGGCTAACTTTACTGTTGTCTTATTTTTTAATTAAAAAAAGTAGATTTTTTTTTTTTAAAAAAGTGTGCTTGTAAGACCATTGCGCAAATACAGTGTTACAGAAAGTATTGCAACGACTGCCATTTTATTCTCTAGGATGTTAGGAAAAAAATGTATAATGTTTGGGGGTTCTAAGTAATTTTCTAGCAAAACTCAGATGAGAGCTTTTTGTCGGAAAATGCGACCTGTGTATGCTCCATCTGTCTTTTGCTGGCGGAATTCCAGCCAGCAAAAGATTGAGAACACGTTCTATATTTTTCGGTCTGGAAAAGTTCCTATCCGAAAATGTGATCGTATGTATGCAATTCAGACATGCAAAAAATCACGCATGCTCGGAAACAATTCGACGCATGCTCGGAAGCATTGAACTTAATTTTCTCGGCTCATCATAGTGTTGTACGTCACCACGTTCTTGACAGTCGAAAGTTCAGAGAACTTTTGTGTGACCATGTGTATGACCGTGTGTATGCCCTTCAGGTCTGGTATGGATTTTAAGGGAAACCCTGCGCCAAAAGAAAAATGGCGTGGGTATCCGAGCACGCAACCTAGCAGGCCGCAGGAAACGAGAGAGCGCCCCCCCTCCTGAACCGTACCAGGCCACATGCCCTCAACATTGGGAGGGAGCTTTGGGGTCCCCCCCAAAGCTCCTTGTCCCCGGTGGTTGTGGGGGTCTGTGGGCAGGGGGCTTATTGGAATCTGGAAGCCCCCTTTAACAAGGGGACCCCCAGATCCCGCCCCCCCCATGTGAAATGGTAATTCTAAGGTAGGGGTACAAAAGTACCCCTACCATTTCACCAAAAAAGTGACAAAAGTGTTAAAAATGACAAGAGACAGTTTTTGACAATTCCTTTATTAAAGTCTTCTTTTTTCATCTTCTTCCTTCTTCCTTCTTCTTTCCTTCTGGACTTGTACCCAAGTGGAATGAAGACCATGAAAATGCTCCTCTAACGCAGGAATACTCTGCGGAACAAATGAGTCAAGCAACATGGAAGGTTGGAAACCATAGTTCGCCATAAACGTGGACAATCTGGAAGCAGAATTCAAGGCACTATTGTGAGCAAACTCCGCCCACGGTAAGAGGTCTGACCGGTTGCTATGATGGTCAGGAATATAGCAATGTAGGAATTGCTCCAAGCACTGATTGGCTCGTTCTGCGGCCCCATTAGACTGTGAGTGATACGCAGAGGCGAAAGCAAGCTGAATTCCCAACTGTGCACAAAGGCTTGCCAGAACCGGGACACAAACTGACTACCCCTGTCCTAGACAATCACCTTGGTTAGACCATGTAAGCGAAAGATCTCCTGAGCAAAAATGGAAGCCAGTTCCTTAGAAGTGGGCAACTTCTTAAGTGGAATACAATGGGACATTTTTGTGAACTGGTCAACCACCATAAGGATAACTGTGTTGCCCTGAGAGTTGGATAACTCCACAATAAAATCCATAGACAGGTGGGTCCAGGGCCTCTCTCCATTGGGTATGGGTTGTAGGAGGCCCACTGGAAGGTGTCATGGAGTCTTACTCTGAGCATACACGGAACAGGCAGCTACGAAGGCGGTAACATCAGCACGTAGACTAGGCCACCAGAATTGTTAGGAAATGGCCCAAGAGAGTTGATTCTTCCCAGGGTGGCCAGCAGCCTTGGGAGAATGGAAAGTCTGGAGCACGGCAGTACGGAGACTCTCTGGGACAAAGCAGCGGTCACAAGATTTCTCAGGAGGAGTATGCACCTGAGCAGCAAGAATTTTTCACCCAAAGGAGAAGTGAGACTGGTGCGAATCGTAGCCAGAATACGATCAGGAGGAATCACAGGAACCGGAACAGACTCCATCTTAGAAGTGGAGGAAAATTGTTGTGATAAAGCGTCAGCCCTTACATTCTTAGTACTGGGTAAGAATGAGACAATCTAATTGAAACTTGACAAGAAAAGAGCCCATCACACCCTTCTGGAAGAGAGGCGTTTAGCCTCAGACATAATGAGAATCTTATGGATAGTAAGAATGAGAACCGGCACAGTGGTACCTTCGAGGACATGTCTCCATTCTTTCAGGGCTAAAATGATCGCTAACAGCTCTCTGTCACCAATCTCGTAATTGCACTCCGCAGGTGACGATTTCTTGTTCTAGCACTTGTTGGCTGTATGTCAGGACGTGCGGCTGGCTTTTTCAATCTCTCTGCAATTAAGTTGCTGTAGTTGGCCCTCCACTCCGTTTGGCTGCCAGCTTCATTAGCACACTCTCAAAATCAGCAAGGATTTCTATCATCTGGCCCCAGTATATTCTTCTGGCCGTTCTGCTACCTTGGATTGCAGAAAGATTACTACCCCTTTGAGGATAACACATTGAGTCTACTATCTAGACTTTTCTGATGCCCCTGTGCCTCGAGATAGCAGCCCCACCGGCACATTTACCACGTGCTGTTTAATCACCATTAAAAAATGTAGGCAATGAAACATTGAAAACTATTTCACCATTCAACACTATATGAATCCCTCCTTCCTTTTCTCCCTGAAGGACTAAATGTTATCCCAAAACGCATTGGATGTAAGGAGGTTCTTTCATATAAACTCTTTGTATGGTGATACTAACTGACTGTGTTCAGATAAATCATTGTTTCATTTCTAATTTTAATTATGTTCAATTATTAATAACATTTATTGTTATTATATTACTTTTGTTTATTCTTATATAACATTTTTAGTTGCCTAAAAAGTAAATTTAGGGGAATTTTCTCTCTTTGGCTTTAATATTGGATGTGGCAATTGTAAGCACTTATTTGTCATTCACTTCCCCTCTCCCCATTTCTTGGAAAAGTAGCCACAAGGATGCATAGCGCTCTCAGAGGTAGGACGTTGAGACAGAAGGGCACCAACTCCAGTCTCAGAAGCATCAACCTCAAGGATAAAAGGTAAGGTAGGATCAGGATGTGCCAACACAGGAGCAGAAACAAAGACAGCCTTGAGACTCTCAAAAGCCTTAATGGACTCCGGAGACCAACTCTATGGGTTGCCGTCCTTTCTGGTCATATCAGTCAGTGGCTTGACCAGAGACGAGAAGTTACGAATAAACTTCCGATAATAGTTGGCAAAGCCAAGACAACGCTGCAAAGGACATAAACCCAAGGTCAGGGCCACTGTAGGACCGCTGAAAGTTTCTCTGGGTCCATCGAAAAACCAGCAGTGGAAATTACATAACCCAGGAATTTGCAATTCGCAGTTCTCCAATTTACAGTAGATATTGTTCTCTCTTAGTTTCTGAAGCACACGGCAGACATCTGTGTGGTGGCTCTCCAGGGACTTGGAAAATATGAGGATATCATCGAGATAAACCACCACATATAACTGGAACAACTCTCGGAGGACATCTTTAATAAATTCCTGGAAAACTGCCGGGGCGTTACAAAGGCCAAAAGGCATTACGAGGTACTCATAATGGCCTATTCTGGTATTAAATGCAGTTTTCCACTCATCGCCCTCCTTAATCCTCATCAGGTTGTATGCCCCTCTCAAATCAAGCTTTGTGAAAACTGTTGCTCCCTTGAGGTGGTCAAATAACTCTTTAATCAACGGAATCGGATAGGCATTCTTAATCGTGAAACGATTGAGACCCCTATAATCAATACAAGGTCTCAGTTCACCACTCTTCTTCTTCACAAAGAAGAAACCAGCATCAGTAGGAGAGAAGGATTTGAGGATGAAACCTTGAAAGTGCGTCTGCAACCTACTCCTCCATGGCGTTATCCTCCAAGACTGACAAAGGGTAAAGCTGGCCATGAGGGGGTATGGCACCAGGTTGAAGGTCAATTGCGCAACCATACAACCGGTGTGGAGGCAAACTACCAGCTTGACCTTTGTCAAAGACATCGCTAAAATCGCGGTACTCCTCTGGCAGGGATGAGAGTGAAGAGGTGCACAGGACCTTCTGGAAGCATGTCTTACTGCATTGTGGCAACCAGGAGAGAACCTCAGCATGGAGCCAATTTAAAAGAGGGGTTGTGCCTCTGTAACCAAGGATAACCAATAACCAGCAGAAACTTAGAATTGGATTATCTCACGGTGAAGAGCCCCTACGGCCATGGACAACAGAACAGTCTCATGAGTCACCTGGGCAGGGTGTAGAGGTCTCCTGTCAAGAGCCTCAATGGCAAGTGGAGTGTCACGCAGCTGCAGCTGCAGCAGAATCAAGTGCTTTGATACAAAGGCAGCATCAATGAACAGGCCTGCAGCCCCAGAGTCGATTAGAGCCTGTATCTCGACAGACGACTCAGCCCAAGAAAGGGTAACCAAAACCAGGGGCTTATCCTTCTGGATAACTGGGGACGAAACAACGCCGCCTAAGGTCTGTCCATGACAGGACCTCAAGGTTCGGCATTCCCTGGACGGTTAGGACTACTTAAAAAAGTGACCTACCTGGCCACAATAAAGGCACATTCTGTTCTTCCTCCTAAGGGTTCTCTCATCCGCAGAGAGACGCGTAAAGCCCAAGTGCATGGGTTCATCTTCACAGACCAACTCGGTACCAGGATGCATGGGAGGTGAGGGAGGCAAGGGTGGGACTGCAAAGTAGTTCGGAGACAAATGTACAAGAGGCTTCTACAAGCGCTCCTTAAAAGGGAGTCTTTCAACCTCTCCAGCTCAGTGGGTATATCTCGGGCTGCTATCTCACCCTTGATGGTATCCGAGAGACCATGAGAAAAAGCAGCCACGAGGGCCTCATTCTTCCAAGCAACCTCTGCTGCCAGAGCACGGAATTCAATGGCGTAATCGTCAACAGATCTCGTACTCTGTTTGATGGACATGAGGCACTTGAGAGCGGAAGCGGAGCATGCAGGAACGTCAAATACCCTTTTAAAAGAAGTCACAAACTCAGGATAACTCAAGACAACAGGTTTTTGCGTCTCCCATAGAGGGTTTGCCTAGGCCAAGGCTCTCTCAGAAAGCAAACATATTACGAAACCTACTTTGCTTCTGTCCGTGGGAAATGACCTGGGGCAGCATCTCAAAGAATAAAATATTACCAACAAGTGGATTGACTGCATCTTCTGAATTCATGGCCTTCGCCTACTGTCAGAAACCATGAATCAGACTGAGACAGAAGTACAGTTAAATCACACTTGTTTAATAATATTAAAAAAAGGTAAACAGAGTAAACGTAGTCAAAACATAGCCAGAGTTCAGGAACTGGAACGGATATTCAGACAAGCCAAAACGTTAGGGAGCCATAGATGAGCGTAGTAGAACAGCAAACAGGATCTGGAGTCAGAAGGAATGTCAGCCAAGCAAGTCTTTAACAGGAACACAGGAGAGCATCTCTAGAGATGTGACTAAGGCGAAGGCAGAGATCATCTGGACTGGACGGCTTAAGTAGGTAGGACTGGCAAGCAGAATATGATCAACAGGTGAGTCACTGTGGAGAGATAGGAGTTGGCAACTAGCCGACAGCTGAGCGGCCAGCTTTGAGAAGGAAGGGCTGAGCCCAGCCCTGACCAATATCCCTTCAACAGAAGCCGGTGATCAGCTTTTTTTCTCCTCACGCTGTCAGCGTGAGAAGAAAAAAAAAAACGATTACCGATCTTCTGTTTATATCACTTGATCAGCTGTCATTGTCTGACAGCTGATCACGTGGATCTTTTCGACTTGGGTGATCACGGCGCGCGCCGCGTGAGCTCTTCAGGGGCCGTGACCAGCTATCAAAGGGGAGGCCATCTATTAAAGGTGTTAATGTCAGGAAGGGCCAATCCCACTAGTTCAGACTCGGTTCCACTATTTTCATCTGAGAAATGCATTTCCGCATGAACAGCTCGAGCCACCACTTTCTCTTGATCTTTGGCTTTTCTCTTCCAATAGAGCCTCCTCCTCTGGTACTTCTCTTATCAGTTCAGGGTATGAGGGTACCACTTGAGTTCTCTTCAGTAGTAACCTGGTAGATAATCTGATGCAGCATCCTGTCTACTCGAGAGATGTATTCGGACAAACTCTCCCCCTTCTGTTGGTGAGTGTGATTGAATTTGTACATCAGGTCCGCAGTAGTTTCAACCCTCCCAAATACAGCATACAGAGCATCTATGCAACACAACACAAGTGGCATGGCAACACAAGTTTTCTTGCCCATCCCCAGGTTACGGATCACATCAGCCTCAAAGACTCTCACTAAGCCATTGTCGTTTCACCACCTCTGGAACACTCCACTCTTCCATGGCCTGCAGAGCCTGACTCATCCATGTTTCAAACTCATCCTCCCCCACAGAGGTCGACAATTGCTCTGAGAAGAACCTAAGTCTTCGGTAGCTCTGGTTGGCATTTCCAGATCCGTTCTTCACTAAGCTATCAACTAGTCGGCTCATATCTGTGCAGAAAGAAAGAGGGGCACTGGCCCCTTGAGAGTTGGCTCCCACAGGTACGGGACCCTTCTCCTGAGTTCGGGTCAAGGGCTGTCTCTCAGTCTGCACTCCCCCACTTGTGGGTACACTTTAGCAATCACCCCTTCAGCCAGACGTAGCTCTTCCTCCTGGAAACACATGGGTACCTCATCTTGCCATTCCAGTAGTACCCTGACTTGATTCAACTTATATGTGGCTTCAGCTTCCACAATGTAAGCCGGTGTCCTGGGAGCAGAGCTCTCAGCCACCTTCTGATCTCTCTCTCGTGTGCTCACTTCCCGAGATCTCCAGAACAGTGCTCTTCTCTGTTGGAACTCCCTGACTCTTGCCCCAAGCAACCGTGGCCATCAAAGTGACTTCCTACGCAGATTGTGGCTCTTGTCTAGGTCAGCTAAAGCCAGTTGTACATAGCATCCCGGACGAGCCCCCAAATGTAGCACGGCCCCCTCAGGGACTGCTTGGCTTTACCTGCTCACCTGATGAACATTCAACCCACCTGACACTCTGGGTTCAGACATATTTGCACCACCTTAAAGCAATAAGACAGACAACTTTGTGCATTTATGTTCTGATAATATTTACTAGAACAGCTGAAAGAAGATATTGTCACAAAGAGGAGGTAGGTAATAGATCTGCTGAGTTTTGGGCAACAGCACCAACTCAGCAAAGGAATTCCCCCAAGTAACAAGATATTTGCAGATAAAACAGTCTATTAGATACACAAGTACAGTGAAGTTATGCTTGCACCTGGTAGGATAAACACAGTTAAATAGTTATACTGACAAATTTCTAAATGGGAAACCTCGGCCAGCCTATGAACCTTTAACCCTAATGAGAGGTCAGACTTAATGGCAATGGTATAGGGGCCCTTGTAGGAATAATGACAGTAATGTACCCGTTGCAGATCTGATGGTCTTCACCGGCATGTAAGAGCTCATTAATTGTATCCAATAAGGTGTAATAGCAAGCAATAAGGTTTCTTGAAATGGTAACAGCTAAAGGTGTCAATGAACAGTGTTCAAGATATGTTCAGTAAAGTACTCCCAAGGTAAAGTTGTCTGTGCAAAGTGTCCCAGTGTACCTGTGAGAAAATTACTTGTAAAGGTGGGCAATTGCCCTCTCACCAAAGACAGGCCCTCCGGACAGCAGCTCCTGTAGTGACACACATGCAGCGGATCCACTGTATTGATCTCCTGATGCGAAGCACAGAACACAGGTTGGCAGGCGACCAAAGTGGTACTGGATGGATGTCTGATGAACAGCAAGCAGTGCTAGGCCCCTCTCATCCGGTTTGGAATGTTGTACACCGCATTATAGGCCTCTCTCTCCATGCACGGAAAGGTCCATCTCGCGTCAGGCCCAGGAGAAAAAAAGGGCAGGGCTTTGGCCTCTTATATAGTTCCTCCCAGCAATCTCTCTGATGGGAGCAAAGATCCCTGGGATATATGGTCCAGGTACAGAGTCATGTGAAGCAATTAACAGTCTGAGCAATCCCTTTAGCTTGGCTCACAAACATGATGTCAGTTGATAACACTGGGCACTAGGGAGACATGCGATGCATAGAAATACCGGAGGAACACTGTACTTTATAATTGTAGTCCACATTGCTACACAAATATGATTAAGAATAAGATTACATCGATAGTACAAGTTATATTGATTTGTTTACACACTGTGTTCACAGAAACCATTATTGTGTACGCCGGTTACCTCATATATCCCATTACCACCATTCTTCACATAAAACACAGAGGAAGTAATTAAACAAACTTGAAATAATATCCAAGAGCTCCCAGACAGCAACAAGGAAATGAGCACAAAAAATTAATTTGAATGTTGGTTTAATGAGCTCCACCCAGATAAATTCATTTTAAAATGAAATGTGGCTATGAAATTGTAAATTTATATTTGTCACAATAGACTATCTGTGAAGATTACCAGGAGCACATTGTAGTGACCTTTTATGCACTAGTCAGGAACAGCTTATGTTATTGGTGGGCAAACAACATACAGTAGGAGGGTCCTTGCAATATATTGTGGGTATGGTTTCAAGGGTCATATTTAATCTTCACCACCAGCACCATAATAAGCAATCCTATCTATAAATAACCCCCATCAGTTACTGCAATGTTACATTTTTGCAGCTCTTAAAAATATATTCAGCGATTATGTATTCTATCTTAAAGCGGTTGTATACCCATTTAAAAAATGTTTGTTAACTACCTGCAAGACAAAGTCATAATGAGCTAGTATGACTAGCATACTAGCTCATATGCATCACTTACCTTAGATCGGGGCCCCCGACGCCGTGTTCTTCTCCCCCTCCGGCCGCATCCATCTCTAAACAGATACCCTTCCGGGTATCGCCACTCCGGCCAATCACAGCGCCGCTGCGGCGCTGTGATTGGCCAGAGCGGCGAAGACGTCGCTCCGCGCATGCGCGCGGGACACTTCAACTGCGGTGAGCCGCAGTTGTGAATGGGGATTAACCCTGTAAAATACACCGTTGTCTACGGCGCGCCGTAGACAACGTTGTAAAACGTTCTTTTCAAATATCTCCTAAACCGTGCAGGCTTAGGAGATATTTCTTGTACCTACAGGTAAGCCTAGATTAAGGCAAGTTGAATTTTAGGGTATACAACCACTTTAAAGCCATTATGTATTATATGTAGCGGCCATAACCCATAGGGGCGACCTTGAATTTTCTGGGCTTACCAATTACCTCCTCGTAGCTCGTCGGTTGTTGTCTAGGGGTTCCCAGGGTTAGTACCCAGTAACTTCAGAAGCTGACACACAAAAGTCCTTTTGAGGATTTTTATTTTGCAGGGGTAACATCCAACTATAACACAGTCTCAGGTAGGAATAGAGGGCACGGGTGATACAACTCAGGCACTTAGAACTGCTGACATCAATCGAATGTCTCTTAGATAGCCCAGAGGGTAGCCACTCACAACTGGGCGCTTCACTGCTGGATAAACCTCTAACCACAGATTTAGCAGCCAACATGTGATCCGGAAAGTTTGCAAAGTCTCTGCCACAGACTAGATTGTAACTGAAGATAAGTAGGAACCTTTCCCACAGTACCTGTATCTCTCAGCCTTCTTGGTGATACTGTGAGAAGTGTGGATTCTCTAGTGTCCATACAACTCAGCTCCCAGGCTCTTACCCAGCCAGTTTCTTGGCCCTCCTCCGAAGAGTCCTTCCCTGGTTGCTTGTACAAGTTGCCGTGTCCCTCCAATCCTGAGAGCACACCCAGACACCTCTGAATCCTCCTTCAGTTACTTGGCCCCGAACTAGCCAGTTCCGAGGCTCGGGAACAGACGGATCCCCACCCCAGACCATGAGGGCCTCTGGGGCTGGTCATCATGACCATGCTTGCGGGGACGGCAGACACTCCTGGGTCCGGGACCCCTCACGGGGGTATCAACTCTCCCTCAAGAATCAAAGTGCAAGCCGAACCCCTGAGCACGTGACTTCAGCATCTTAAATACCCCTTACCAGACTATGCAGAGGGGCCAGACGCGCCCACTGATTGGCTCAGAGAAAGATGGGTACCTAACACGTCCAACCAGGCTTGGTTCTCAGCCTGTCACAGGTGCCTCACTGCTCCTATGACCAGGCAGAACTCCAGCACAGCCCAGCCAAACTAATGCCAAAGTAAAAACGTGCACAATTAACTCCCAGAACTCTATTACAGTTCTGGAAAAACTAAATTTACATTGATAGCGCTCACTTTAATAAAGTGTGGGCTCTACATATATTACTCAGTATTACATCTTCTTTAGGTATTATACATTATTTTCACCAGTTATTACATGTACTATATAATTATACTGTATATATACTAGTGTAACACTGTGCAGTGTTACTGTTATTCAGAAATGTATTTGGCCACAAGATAGCAGTGTTCTTGGTTATTACACAACCCATACAGAAATGCTGGGGATACTAGGACCTGTATGCTGTAAGCAGTGTTGGTCATCTTACTTTAAAAAAGTAATTAGTTAGGTTACAAATTACTTCTCCCAAAAAGTAATTGAGTTAGTAACTCAGTTACTACACTGGAAAAGTAATTAGTTACTCAGCAAAGTAACTGTGACTTTTTTTTTAATATTCTATAGACAGGACTTGCTGCCTCCATCGGCGAGATTGACACCTCGCGAGCCCCGTCGCCTGGTATGGATTTAAAGGGGAACCCCTACGCCGAAAAAACGGCGTGGGGGTCCCCCCAAAGTCCATAGCAGATCGTTATCCGAGCAGGCAGCCCGGCCGGTCAGGAAAGGGGGTGGGGACGAGCGAGCGCCCCCCCCCGAACCGTACCAGGCCCATTACGGCCGGAGAGAGCGTTGTGTCAGCATCGGAAATAATAAGAAGAAGGCGGCAGCGACAGTGACAAGACCGGGCTAACGCTAGTAAAAGAGCTGTAAGAAGATAGCTGAGGCTTGGCAGAAGAATGGGACAAGACCCCCTAAGTCGGAAGACCCCCAAAGTCGGAAGAAGACCCCCGGACGGCGGCGGCGATGAAGGAGAAAGCTGGGCTCCTCTGCTAGTAAAAGAGCTAGCGGTAAAAGAGCAGAAGATAGCGAAGTAGCCTGCCGAAAAGACCCCCGAAGTCGGAAGAAGACCCCCGGAGCTGTCTAATAGTACTTTAAAAACCTGTGTTGTTTTTTTTTATTAACACTTTTTTCCCCAGGTGAATGGGTAGGGGCTGCGTGCTCGGATAAGGGTCTGCTATGGACTTTGGGGGGACCCCCATGCCGTTTTTTCGGCGTAGGGGTACCCCTTTAAATCCATACCAGGCGACGGGGCTCGCGAGGTGTCAATCTCGCCGATGGAGGCGGCGACATTCACTTCCTTCCGCTAGTCCTGTCTACCTGGTCCCGGGCGTTAGATGTAATTGTGGTAACGCCGCCCAAGTAATGGGAACGCCGTTACCATGAGGGGAAGAGTAATCAGTTAGATTACTCATTACCCTCTAAAGTAACTGCGTCACGTAACTGTTTATTTTAACTGAGTTACTTACATCACTGGCTGTAAGCAGGATTCTTTTATCCAGATTAGCTGAAACTGAAGTACACAGCCCAAGAGGACTGGTAAGGGGCGGGAGCATTTAAAAAGGAAAAAGCCCAGGAACACTGGGGTAGATGGGAGAGACTGTGTTGGAGGCCAGACGTGTGAGAGAGAGAGCAGAGTGGATCAATGCAGGTCCAGGCAGGATTGGGCCGAGCTAGAAAGTTGCAAAACCCACCAGAAAGCTGACCATCCTGAGGAAGCAGGTTAGTGAAAACCTGCAGGCAGATGGACCGGGTCAATGCCATCTTCACAGCCATCCCAGAGGAGGACAAAAAGGGAATCCCTCCAAACGGAAGGTCATCGCTTCACCATGTTGCGCGGTGGGACCGGGTGAGAGGGTTCCTAAATCACATAATGCTGCCGTTGTCTTCAAGCCTGTTTGTTGTCTTCAGTTTCTTGAGTTCAGAACAGTTTACAGTAAAGGCCTCTACCTTTAGGCACAGACGCTATAGCTCATCCAGTGCTGCAGTCTACTACTCTTACTGTCTATCTCATCACTGCATGCAGAATATCAGAGTTCACCCTTTTGCCTCCCTGTTATTCTACACATACTTCTACCAAGAAGCCAGTCTGAGGCAGATTTGATGAGAGGGCTTCCCCTGCGGCTAAGTGCCAAGCATCCCTGAAGGTAAGAACAGGGAGTACTAGGCTCAAAGAAGCACGGGCACCATTTAGGTAAATCTGCTGGAAACTGCTGCTGCTGTTTGCAGCACAATGGAACTGGATAGCTGTCAGCTGGTCTGTCAGGACAGATGGCAGGACCTCCGATGCCCCTGGAGATGTAGCGGGACCTGGCAGTGACCACAGGCAAAGTGGCACCCGAGGAAGGATCAGGCTGGCAGGACCAGGCTGAGGAAGGGTTGTCAGGATGGTAACCAAATTCAGAAACAGGAAGGCAAGCCAGGGAGTAGGCAGGTGCATGCAAACAGAGCTGAGGTCATTCACAGGGATCCAAAGGAGCAGACAGAAGAGTAGCCCAGAGCAAGCCAGGGTCAAGCATGATATAACAAGAGTCCTTGTATTAAGTCAGGGTCAAAACCAGGGACCAGGCAGCAGGGAAGTCAGGAGTAGGGATGAGCCTGATGTTCGCCCATTCGCCCGAATTTAGAACATTATGGGGCATTTGGGGGAAATTCGAGCGCCTGCAGAACGCCCCATAATGAACTGCGCGATCTCACAGTGCATTGATGGCTGCTGATTGACCAAAGCATGCACCTGACCTGCATGCTTTGTCCAATCACAGCGTGCTCTGCTGTGAAAGCCATGATTGGCCAAAGGCAGGGTGCCTTTGGCCAATCATAGCTCAGGGGGCTAAGTCCACGCCGCACACTATGTAAGGCTGCTTAAACAGCGGCCTTACATTGTGAGAGCAGCAAAATGACATTTGTAAAGGAAAAAATGTCATTTAAAACTGCTCGCGGCTGTATTACCAGATCCCGGCAATATACATAAAAAATAATTGAAAAAAACGGCGTGGGTTTCCCCTCCCCAGGCCATTACTAGGCCCTTTGGGTCTGGTATGGATAGTAAGGGGAACCCCACGCAAAAATGAAAAAAAAAATGGCGTGGGGGTCCCCACTAAAATCCATACCAGACCATTCAGGTCTGGTATGGATTTTAAGGAGAACCCCATGCCAAAATGTAAAAAAATATGGCATGGGGGTCCCCCCAAAATCCATACCAGACCCTTATCCGAGAATGCAACCTGGCAGGTTGCAGGAAAAGGGGGGAACGAGAGAGTGCCCCCCTCCTGAACTGTACCAGGCCACATGCCCTCAACATGGGGAGGGTGCTTTGGGGTCCCCTCCAAAACACCTTGTCCCCATGTTGATGGGGACAAGGGCCTCTTCCCCACAACCCTTGCCCGGTGGTTGTGGGGGTCTGCGGGCGGGGGGCTTATCGCAATTTGGAAGCTCCCTTTAACAAGGGGGGCTCCAGATCACGACCCCCCCTATGTGAATGGGTATCGGGTACATTGTACCCCTACCCATTCACCAAAAAAGTGTCAAAAAAGTTAAAATGCCAGGAGACAGTTTTGGACAAGTCCTTTATTAAAAACAAAATAAATAAATAAAAGTGTCCCACGATGTCCATTCATCTTCAATCACAGTGTCCGACGTTCCGGAAAAAAACAAAAACGGAAAAACATAACCTCCATGGGAGGCGCCCCCGCAACTGCAGCCTTTTCACAATGACAGCTGTTATATAGCTGAGGGTGGGGCCACCCGGTGACGAGTAGGAGTACAATGTACCCGATACCCATTCATATGGGGGGCAGAGGCCGGGATCTGGGGGCCCCCTTGTTAAAGGGGGCTTCCATATTCTGATAAGCCCCCTGTCCCCTGCCCGCTGACCCCCACAACCTCCAAGGGTTGTGGGGAAGAGGCCCTTGTCTCCATCAACATGGGGACAAGGTGTTTTGGGGGTACCCCAAAGCACCCTCCCATGTTGAGAGCATGTGGCCTGGTACAGTTCAGGAGGGGGGCACTCTCTCATCCCCCCCTTTTCCTGTGGGTTGCCAGGTTGCTTTCTTGGATAAGGGTCTAGTATGGATTTTGGGGGGACCATTTTTTTATTTTGGTGTGGTGTTCCCCTTAATATTCATATCAGACCCAATGGGCCTGGTAATGGACTGGTGGGGGAACTCACAACGTTTTTTTCAATGATTTTTATCTATTTTGCCGGGATCCGGCAATACATTACAGCCGCAAGCAGTTTTACATGACATTTTTTCCTTTAGAAATTACATTTTACTGTGGTACTGTTATGAACATGGGAAAGATGCACTACTTTACAGGCAGACTAAGGAGACCCCCCCCCAGGCACGATATTTAAAGGAATATTACATTTTTATTGTTTCACTTTAAGCTTTATTAAAATCCCTGCTCCTGAAAAAACGTTAGTTTTTTGCATTGATGTCCCCTGGGGCAGGACCCGGGTCCCCAAACACTTTTTTATGGCAATAACTTGCATATAATCTTTTAAAATTAGCACTTTTGATTTTTCACGTTCGTGTCTCATAGACTTTAACGGTGTCCACACAAATTTTTAGCCTGTTCGCATGTTCTGCTGGGGGGGGGGGGGGGGGGGTGTTCAGCAAACTAGGTAAGAGGCCATACCAGCATAGGTAAGTATTGAAGAAGGGGAGAGAATCAAAGACCGCTAAATGCTGCATTTTTTTGGCAGCCCTACCAGATCAAGAGCCGCAAGTTCTAGGCACGGGAGAAGATCAGGCCATGCTTCAAGCAGGAGGTCCCGCAGAAGCCGCTCAAGATCCCCATCTCGCCATTGAAGACATAGCCACTCACATCACAGCTATTCACACCACAGCCGTTCCCGTCATAGTCGATCACACCGCAGGTGGTCTCCTTCATCACAGCGTCAGAGCCGCTACATCCGACCTGCAGCCAACGCTTGCTGTCTATGCAGCGCTACGGCCCTGCCAGATAAACTAGCCTGTCGCTCCTGTTTCAATGAAGCTACCAAGGAAAAGGAATCAGACGCAAGGATGGCTACAGAGCTCATAAGAGAGTCAGTGCGGGAGTCCATACTAGAAACAACAGCGCTCATAACGGACAGATCTGCTCCTAGTACATCATCAGCAGAACCCCATCGCTCTCAAGCGTCAGAATCCTCCTCTGAAAATAAAGATCAAGAAATGTCAGCAGGGTTCGATTTTTCTCTAGTTGAGCCTTTTGCAAAGTCAGTCAAGGAAGCGATCGGCTGGGAAGAAGATAAGGCAGAAGCACAGAAAATTCGGAAATATTTCCCAAATTTAAAAAGAGATCCGGAATCCTTCCCATTTATAGGAGAACTCGAGGATCTCATTAAAGACGAATGGGAGTGAAATCTTTGATTAATGCTCCTGTCGTCGATTCCTCCTTGATGCGTCTCGTCCACCACGTCACACTACCAATCGAGGATGCTTTCTCCTTTTGGGACGTTCTCGATCGGAAAATGGACCTGGAGTTGAAGAAAGCATATTTCACGGCTGGGGGCGCCTGTAGACCTGCAATTACCACAGCAACAGTGGCTAAGGCCATCTCAGGATGGGCGACTAGGATAGAAAAAGATCTGCAAGACGGCATTGAAATGGAAAAGATAATCTCCTCTCTTCAAGAAATCTAATAATCTCCTCTTTCTCTTCAAGAAATCAGACTAGCGGTTGACTTCGTAGCAGAGGCTTCAGTGGATATTATAAGATCCTCAGCCAGGGCAATGCTAGCCTCAGTAACAGCAAGAAGGGCCTTGTGGCTTAAACCGTGGATGGCCGAAACTCCATCCAAAACAAACTGGTGCAGAATTCCATACGATGGCTCAAATCTGTTCGGATCCAAATTAGACTCCGCCATCGTCAAAGTAACAGGAGGAAAGTCGGGTCTGATTCCCTCCGACAGGAGACACAAGGCCCAGAAAGAGCCGTCTTACAGACGCAATCTTCCGGATAAATACAGATAATCTAGATCCTACCGTCCTGGTAGGGAATTTAGAAGAGACTGGAAAAAACGCAAAACCTTCTTTGCTGAGGATGCAGAAGTCCAAGACTACCCCGGCAGGGAAGCAGCAGAAATCTTTTTGAAAATTGACCCGCCCACCCGGCTCAGGTGGGCGCCAGGCTCAAGAACTTCATTCAAATCTGGACGAATCATATACAAGATCTATGGACACAATCAAATTTCGACACAAGTGGAAATTCATAAACAGATTCCCAGGAAATCACTTCCAACCGACCAGATCGCCATCCAGAAGAAGTCTGCTAATAAGATACGTAGCAGAATTGAAACAAAAGGGAGCAATTCTCAGAGGGAGAGAGGATTCTACTCCCCTTTGTTTCTAGTGAAGAAAAAGACAGGAGACTTGCGACCCGTATTGGATCTCAAAAAACTCAACAAAGGCATCAAAGTGGAGGCTTTCAAAATGGAAAGTCTACAGTCCATACTTCTGGCAATAAATCTGGGCGACTGGATGCTATCAGTAGATTTATCGGACGCCTATCTTCATATCCCAATTCATCCGGCCTTTCAAAAGTTTCTCCGATTTGACAGGGTACAACTCCCGCAAGAGAAGGTTCAGCCCCTAATACAGAAAATGCGGGAACTGTTGTCAGCAAGTCATCTACCAGCCAGAGCCTGTTTGAGTGTGCAGGGGTCCATGTCCACAACCATACCCATGGTGCAATGGTCACAATGGCACATGAGAGTCCCGCAGAACTCCTTTCTCAAGCAGTGGGATGGAGTATCGATGCATCAGACCAGTCTCATCTCCAGATCAGTGAAACAATAGATATGGTGGTGGACGCGCCCGAGCAGTCTCGGAAGATGCAGACCAATAGTCCCTCCAGATCCCGAAGTAGTTACTTCGGATGCCTGCCAGAGCGGTTGGGGAGCCCACTTTCAAGATCAAGCAGCCCAGGGCCGATGGCATTTCCAGGCACAGGGTGTAGTTTTGAACATACTGGAACTCAGGGCGGCTTTCCATGCTCTCAGGGCATTTACACCGGTCCTAAGGGGAAAGAATGTGCTTATCCGGATGGACAACAGAGTGGCAGTGTCCTATATTCAGAAACAAGGAGGTACCAGGAGTGTCACTCTGATGGAGGAAGTCCGTCCCATCTTGGAATGGGCTCAAATACACCTAGCAGAGTTGAGGGCAGTATATGTCCCAGCGGCACAGAACATGTTAGCCGACTACCTGAGTTGGGAGACACTATCGAACAACGAGTGGTCCTTGAGCCCCCAGGCATTCTCCCTCCTTACAGAGGCTTGGGGAATGCCAGAAATCGACTTAGCAGCCACACTGGTGAATGCCAAATGTCAAAGGTTCCTGTCGAGAGATTTGTTTCCATCAGCCGAGGGGGTGGACTGTCTGATTCACCTGTGGAACTTCAGGTTGGGGTACATATTCCCTCCAACTCCGCTAATTGCAAGGTTACTGTCAGGCCCTGGAGATCCTCAGTGACAGTAATCGCGGTAATTCCACTTTGGCCGAGAAGAACGTGGTTTACGACCCTTTTACAGCTCAGCCTTCAACCTCCAATTCCTCTTCCAATAACCCCAGATCTCCTATCCCAAGGGCAGTTCTGACATCCAGCACAGAGAAATTGCATCTGATGGCCTGGAAGTTGAAAGGGCTAGGCT
This sequence comes from Lithobates sylvaticus, assembly GCA_028564925.1. Classification (NCBI taxonomy): domain Eukaryota; kingdom Metazoa; phylum Chordata; class Amphibia; order Anura; family Ranidae; genus Lithobates; species Lithobates sylvaticus. Next base: position 445,141,498 of record CM053028.1, read on the forward strand.
AAGAGCACAGGGTTGTTCTCAAGGAGTTATATCAACTCTGATGCAAGCCAGAAAAACACTACCAACACCATCTATACAAGGATTTGGGAAAAATTCCTCTCCATGGCCCAGCAGAGGGAATGGAATCCCCTTTCTCCAGAGCCTTCTTAGATTCTAGAGTTCCTCCAATCAGGGGTTGACAAGAGCCTAAGCTCAAGTACCCTAAAGGTACAAGTATCTGCTCAGGGGTCAAGTCCTGGGGAAAAAAGTGTGGGAACTCCCACCCAAGATCCACTCGCCCACCAAAAAAAAAAAAATGATACGCTCATATGCACGAACGCTTTAAAAGTGGTATTTTTCATCAATTTTCGTATTGTGTGTATGAAGCTTAACTATTAGTACAAAAAAAACAATCCTCAATAAACATAAATACCGTAATTCTCTGAATAATCAGCATTCATTCAATTGTGCTTTCATGCAAATGTGAACATCATGTTCTGATCTTTATTGGGGAATTTTATTTTGTATATAGAGTGTTTATGTGGTGAGTTTACACTTTTCATTGAACAGAGTTTGGATATGGCGGAATGGGAGGACAAAACGATTTTTAATAATCAACGATCAGAATTGATATTTTATCGGCGTTTTATCGATGATCTGTTTTTTATCTGGGCTGGGACCATTGAGAATTTAGAAACATTTAAAACCTTTTTATGTGTAAAGGGGGGAACAACTGCGCAATCCAATAAAGGGTAAAAACACGAATCAATAAAAGACAGACAACAGCTGCCGCAGCCACCATCAGAGTGTTCACACACCAACAGTCAGTAAAAGTCAATATATAGGGTATATATAAAATGGGGCGCCCCATTTTATATATACCCTATATATTGACTTTTAAAACCTTTTTAAACGCTAACGATAACAATATTAAACTGACTTCAACCTGGCATAGGGAGGAGATTGACTTTTTGGACGTAACTGTATACCGGAAACCAAATCAGTTAGAAACTAAGGTGTATTTCAAGAAGACAGACCGTAATAGCTACCTCCCTATGTCCAGTGGCCACCATCCATTATGGCTGAGAAACATTCCTAAGGGCCAAATAATGAGAGTGAGAAGGAACTGTTCAGAGAATGACAACTTCACACTTCAATCAAAAATTCTAACCGATAGGTTTGAGGCCAGAGGTTATGATCCAAACAAACTGAAGAAAAAATAGTGGAGGAAGTCGGTGCAATACCGAGAATCACAACACTGGAAGAAAAGGACCCGACCCATCTGACTACCACTACCCATAACAACCACAAAAAAGAATGGTCATTTATTTCTGGATATCATGAACAATACAAGGAAGTAGAAAATATTTTCAAAAAACATTGTCATGTTTTACTGTTGGATAGAAAATTAACCACAGCCCTGCCTTCGAATCCCCAGTTTATATATAGAAAGGCGACAAGCTTTGGGGATAAGGTGATCAAGAAAATTATTGATCCAGAAAATTATTGATCCACCTAAGAAACCACCAACTTTCTGGGACAAGAATGGTTTCTTTGCATGCAGAAAGTGCAAAGCCTGCAGAGAGGTAAAAAAACCCATAAGAGCTCTGGATAGCTTCACGGCAACAGCTAACCATACATCATTCGATATTAAGCAGTTCATTACTTAAATGTCCCTGCGGCCTGATGTACATAGGCCGCACAAAAAGACTTTTACGCATACGAATTGCTGAGCACATTAACAATATCAAAATAGGCTATAAGGACCACAATGTTTCTTTGCATTTTAAATTGAAGCATGATATGGATCCCAGTGGCCTTGAATTCTGGGGCATAGAACACCTCCAGACTCATTGGAGGGGGATCCACAGGGTACGAGATTTATCCAAAAAAGAAACTCAGTGGATCTTTTTAACTGATGTACTTGCCCCCAGGGGTCTCATTGTAGAGCTGGACATAAACTGCTTCATCAGTGATACTTGAAATCCTATACTGAATTGTGTTATCTGTGGGACACGTGTAAGACTCTTTTGCAATATTCTACATATTTTATATATATAATTTTACACTTCAATTTTTTCATACGATTATTTTTTCATGCGATTATTATTCCAAAAACACAAATTTTGAGTGGTTATCATCTATGTCATATTTGTGAGGTGGTTACCATTGAAGGAGGGCTGTGGGTGCAGGCCTCAACTAACCACATTTACCACTAATCATAATACATACTATATATGAACCATGGCTGGTCATATGAAATTTTGGGATTATCATATTTACTCCTTCTGTTGTATATGTGGTTTTATCATATGTATTTTATTACTTTATGTGATTTTACATAAGTATGGAATTTTATATATATACGAACTTATGATTTTATCCTGATTCGTTTTATCGCTGAAATTTTATCTGCACTCTGGGTCCTATTATTCTCATGATTTTATCAGCATTTTTGATCTTATTGACATCCTCTTTTAATCATGTTTTTTACACATTTTTTTGCATGATTTCCTAGAATTTTAATCAATTAACTCTTAATTTTTAATTTACTCTTTATGCTATATATACACAAATTTTATGCAATTTTTTAATTGTCGCTCGATAAATATTTTATAGATTACAATTTTAATAATATTTACCAGAGCCATATCCCTCCTTCATTGGAAGCCATATGTAAGGCAATACATTGTTTATGTATGGTAATACATTGTTGAAGTATAATATACACCGCCATTTGATTACTAAAATGTATAGCCAAAGTGCGCTCGCATGCATAGTTGGATGTTATACACTGAACTTTAGAATTACAGGGCCATATGATATTAATCTGGCATCTGGCGGTTAAATATCGCGGGTTGAAGGCTTGCCCATACATATTAATGTATTCACTATAGGGTTAACCCGTGACCCTTGATATATATTGTGCATACACCCTTTGCACAAATATATCATTTTAATATCTTAGTATTTTATTAGTGTTCCATAATGCCCGCTAATCTGAGGCATTGTATGTATTAGCATCTATTACTATGATCAGATATTAGCGCAGTGATGTTTTTAATCATATAGCATTGAACTCCTATGCTATCCATGCGCGCACTCTGATTGGCTAAGAACGCGGTCCGTCACTAGAAAAGGAATGCTTCCGGTTGTCTGGCCACGCCCTCGTGACGAAGTTGGATATGACGAAACGTGCGTCAGGGACGTGAACCAGACAACCAGGAAGTGATGTCATTTGCGCTCCATCCCTGCGTTCCGCTGACCGGGAAGCCTGCAGCACGCTGAGGCCACCGCTAGACAAAGCGGAAATCTGCACGGCGGATCCGGAAAAGGAATCCAGGCATAGTGCAATCTATTTACATTTGCCAATTTGAATTTTTATTCTGGTACGCATTTAATGTGAAGGGGTTTTTATTTTCCATTTATTCTTTGGGGAGGGTTAATAAAACATTTAAGCAGTATTACGCTATGTGGATACAATTCTTTTCATACATGACCTGGCTGACATTGGTGAGCTGATGACTAGAGGCTGTGGAGGAGAGTTGGAAAGGAAGGAGCGGAGTTCTGTTGGGAGATTATATGCCTATATTTGATTTATCTCTGGTGAGTGCATCCCCATAGGGGAACCTAATACACGTGGTGGAGTGTGCTGGTGGATGGACTGATCAGATCATATCACATCATATCGGATATAGAACTGCTATCTTCCCCATCCTTTCTTGGATATTGCTGGACTGTTTTATCAAATGAATACATTTTTTATATATTTAAATAACTCTTATTTATTGATACATATATTTAATTTATATTTATTGATACGTATATTAATTCATATTTTTTGATACTTATATATTTTTACCCACCTTTTATTATCGGATTTTAGTCTCTGATTTCTAAGCGCTGCTACAACATTTTAATGAGTTTTAATTTTATTTCTCATTACTTTATTGTATTTATACACGTTATCTTGATCTTAAGCAGCTGCTAGCAGTGTACCGTTTTTAAATTGTGTACACTGAATCATGTATATATTTATTTATTTATTTATATACCTCACATATGCATGTGTAAACAGCAAGAAGGCATCATCCTTTTGAGCGCAGAAAGGGGTTTGACATAGGAGGGCCCATTTACCAAACATCCAATTTTTGCATTTTAGAGTTTGGATAACACAGGGTTAAACGGAAAGGTCATAAATTCACTGCACATTATCTGGACAGAATACTTGGGGAGATAGTGATGCGTTCCTGCTTAGGAGATGTATGTTAGCTTGGGGGGCTGCAAACTCTGCAGGGCTCCAACACACACTCGCTGCTATTCCAACCCTTCACATATTTCCACATAAACTTCCCTCCTGGCATTAAACTTTGCCAGGTATTGTGCTCAGCTTACCACCCCAAACTGATGTTCCTCCCTCGGCAGAATAGCTGTGCTCCTCCTCTGGGTTCTCTCATAAGGCACTGAAGATAGAGAAGGGGGGATTCAGCAGGACACACAGAGCAAGTATGCAGGAGACTGGGGGGGGGGGGGGGGGGAGATGAGGAGACAGAAAATCAGGAGGGGCCGGCGGGGGAGGAGCGCATCACGAGAGGTCTGACTAAATACAATCTCTTAGCAGCAGGGACCTGATCTACCTGTCAGCTAACTGTGATTGACAGGTAAATCGAAGCGGAAGCTGTCATGGGGCCCCCTACTGGCAATGCCTGAATGGTCAGGTGTGCGGCACTTACTATTGCGAACTGTGTCGGCAGCTGCTGGTGTAGCACCTGCCACACAGCTCGCATACTTCAAAGTCTTGCAGGACGCGGCTGCTAACGGGAACTGAGTTCCTGTTGTGGAAAAACTACAGGAACTCCGTTCCCATGCGTTCCCGCAGGACTTGAGCCCTGTATCTGCTCTATCTGCCAAAACAGTACTAAGTGGGCATTTCACCCTCTGATAATCCAGTTCCTGAGAGCCTGTCTAAAGATTAAACCCCCCAGGAAACCAGTCTTCCCATCATGGGATCTATCAGTAGTCCTCGATGCCTTTTCCAATCCTTCGTTTACTCCATCTGAATCTATTTCACTGTGGGACCTGACTCTGAAGCTATCCTTCCTCATCGCAATAACATCAGCAAAGAGAGTATCCGAGATCCAGGCACCAATGATTTTGGAACCCTACTTAGTATTCTTTCCTGACAGAGTGGTTCTATGACCTTCAGACCGCTTAATACCTAAAGTAGCGACTTCTTTCCATTATAACCAGGACATCATCCTTCCATCCTTCACTGATGATCAAGGTGAACCTCATCCGCTGGATGTTAAGACTACCATCATTAACTACCTAGCAGCTACTACCTCTTTCAGGAAGACGGATTCTCTCATGGTCATTCCCCATGGAAGCAGGCTCGGGCAAGCAGCCTCTTCACGTAATATTGCATCCTGGTTAGTAAGGTCCATTAAGAAGGTATATTCCACTCAGCATCTGACGATTCCTGAAGACATCAGGGCTCATTCGACTAGGGCAGTGGCTACCTCCTGGGCAGCGTATTGCAGGGTCTCATCAGAGACAATATGCAGGGCAGCAACATGGTCCTCCAGACACACTTTCATTTCCCACTATAGAGTGGATTCTGCTCACTTGTCCATGGCGGACTTCGGTAGATCCGTTGTTAGAGCCAATTCTTCCGCATTATAAAGAATAAATATTATTTTCTTGCACCCACCCGACTGGCGAGTTATTTCCCAGTGTGTGCTGCCATGAAGGCTTCAGGAAAATGGAAAATTGTATACTCATCTTTCCGTAATTTTCCTTTCTTGATGCATCTTCATGGCAGCACACAGTTGCCCACCCCGTTTTTGTGATGATATATACAGAGAATGCAGCGGGTGTCTCCCCTTCAAATTTATAGTTAAACCAATCCTGTCAGGTTGTGGGGGCAGAGTCACAACCCAGTGTGTGCTGCCATGAAGATGCGTCAGGAAAGGAAAATTACGGAAAGGTGAGTATACAATTTTCCGTTTTCAACACTACTAGACAGCCGAAAGAAGGTCACTAGATCAATTTACTTTAAGATATGAAAATGTTTTAATTCCTGGTGCGCAAGTAAAGTTTTTTCACCAAAGGAAGTTGTTTCCGTGTTAGAGTTTCTACATGAAGGAATGGAAAAAGGGTTGGCGATTAGCACCCTAAAGGGGCAAGTAGCCGCCCTCTCTGTGTTCCTGGAGAGACAATTATCCCAGGACCCGCTTATTATTAGATTTTTTAAGCCACTGACCAGAGCTAGGTCAGTATCTTTTAAGTTTTTCCCAAAATGGGACTTATCTTTGGTATTGCAGGGTCTGACTAAAGGGCCCTTTGAGCCTCTAGAGGAAACGACAATCAAATTTTGGTCGCTTAAATAAGCATTTTTAGTCACTTCACTTCAGCCAGAAGGGTGAGCAAATTGCAAGCCCTGTCCTACAGATTCTGTTCTATGTTTCTGGACCGGGTAGTGCTGAGAACTGACCCGGGTTTTTTACCTAAGGTTTCAACGGTATTCCACAGGTCACAGGAGATAATTCTCCTGACCTTCTGCCCTTCACCATCCGGTATGAGGGAAAGAGACTTTCACAGCCTGGATGTAAGGAGATGTATACTACATAGTTGAGTTAGTCCAAAGAGCGCTATACCGAAGCCAGGGAAGGAGAGGGGTTTGTCAACATGAGGATGACGTCATCTGTATATTTCGAAAGTTTTGGGGAGTTGTAGGCTCCTTTCCTGGCTTTGGTGTTGTGGTAATCAGTGCCTTTAACATTTCTTGCGGGAACGAAGCCGAGTAAGCAGCAGTATTAAATACACAGGTAATGTGTTCCAATAGAATGGAATTAAAATGTTTATAATACTCCCCTACAAAGCCATCTGGACCAGGGGCTTTGTTTTTTTGGTAGATAATCTATGGCTTTACCCACCTCGAGAGTAGGGAAGGGGGTATTGAGATTATACAGTTGGTCTTGGGAAAGGCAGGGAAGGTGAACCGAGCTTAAGAAGGATTGTATAGCAGCGGTGTCTGGATGTTCCGTATTCGGGTCATCTTTCAGATTGTAAAGGGTGCTATAATAGCTACTGAAAGCATCTGCTTTAGCCTGAGGGTCAAACAATTTGGATTTGGTAGTGGGGTGGATAAGGAAGGGTATGGGAGTTTTAGTACCGGGCCCCTGAATTTGGTGGGCAAGGAGTTTTCCAGCCTTGTTTCCATGTATGTAATAGCGCATTTTAAGGCGATTCTGGTGGTAATCAAAACTTTCTAAGAGGTGGGTTCTCAAATCGAGACCAAGTTTGATAAGTTTAGTTTTGAGGTCAATAGATGGCTTGGTTTTATTGAGTGTGTCAGTTGACTGGATTTCAGCAAGGAGAGAGTGGAGGTGCTGCTTCCTCAGTTTCTTTTCCCTAGCCCCTAATTGAAAGAAGAGGCCCTGCATAAAAGCCTTATGCGAGGCCCAAAAAAAAATAGGGATCATCAACTGAGTCTTTGTTTGCTGAAATAAAAATGTCAAGGTTAGTACGGAGAGAGTTCTTGCATTGGGTGGATTGCAGTATTCGAGTGTTCAGACGCCAGAGAAAGGCAGAGAGAGATTTAGGGCCGTCTTATGCAGACCGGGGCACGATCTGACCACGTTATGGGGAGGATAGAGGATGATGACATTTTCTGAAGGGTCCATTGGTCTGCAAGGAAGAGATCGATTCTCGAGTAGGAGTTGTGGCTGGTCGAAAAGAACGTGTAATCCCGTTCCTCTACATGTTGGCATCTCCACACATCATATAATTGGAAAGTAGGCAAAAGAGAGTTCAAAGCTGGTCGACCCCTTGTCAGAAGAGAAGCGGAGTCCAGATGAGTGTCAGGAGTGGTGTTAAAGTCCTCGCACCAGATAGTTGCACCTTGTTGGATAGCGACTACTTGTTTGTAAAGTTTACACAGGAAGCGCAGTTGATTGACATTTGGTGCATATACGGTTACAACTGTGTAGGGAGCAGGGGTTGATAGTACTGTCAGATGTTTATACTGAAATATTAAAACAGTATTATATTTATGGAATTATGCAAAATCTGTGTTTAACCACTTTACATCCGCGCTATAGCCGAATGACGGCCACAGCGCGGATGTCAATTCCCGGGAGGCCGTCACATGACGGCCTCCCCTGTGCATGCTCCCTTCGCGCGCCCTGCAGGGCGCGCGTGGAGCGCACTGTGATCACCGAGTCTCTGAGACGATCAGCGATCCGAGTAGGGGGCGGGTCCTGGCCCCTTACATGTGATCAGCTGTCAGCCAATGACAGCTGATCACATGATGAAAACAAAAGCTCGGTGATCGGCTTTTTTTTTTTTTCTCCTGAGGAGAAAAAAAAAAACGATCACTGGCTCATTTTAAAGGGACATCGGCCCCAAAAAGTCAGAGGCAATTATGCCTCATGTAATGCCCACAAGTGCCACCTGTCAATGCCCATAACTGCCACCTGTTAATGCCCATAAGTGCCACCTGTCAATGCCCACAAGTGCCACCTATCAATGCCCACAAGTGCCACCTATCAATGCCCACAAGTGCTGCCAATCAGTGCCACCTAAAAGTGCTGCCTATCAGTGTAACCCATCAGTGCCCATCACTGCCACCCATCAGTGCCAATCACTGCCACCTATCGGTGCCTGTCACTGCCGCCTCATCAGCGTACATCAATGATGGACAAAAATTACCCATTTAAATTTTTTCTAACAAAATAAAAAAAAAACATTTTTTTTTTTAAATTCGGTCTTTTAAATTTTTTTGAACAAAAAATAAAAATCGCAGAAGTGATCAAATACCACCAAAAGAAAGCTCTTTTTGGGGGAAAAAACGTTTCATTTGGGTACAGTGTTGTATGACCGCGCAATTGTCATTCAGAATGCGACAACGCTGAAAGCTGAAAACTGGTCTGGATAGGAGGGGGGTTTAAGTGCCCAGTAAGCAAGTGGTTAAGGAGATTTTCACATTTTTCCACAATACAACCAATTAATTCAAGTTTGTTCATCCATGCTAGTTTGAAGACGAGTTAGTACAACAATGTGCTAAAAATATATATACTTTTTAACCAAATGTGTAAAATAATATCAGATATATTTGGTGATAATACAAAAAAAATTATATAACTTCAAATATCAAATATATGGGTAATAGAGGTGATAATAAATTTTACCACAAGCTCTTGTTACAACATGTCATATTTCAACACTTAAAAAACGTATACTTAGTAACCCTTAGTAAATAGCTTTCCGTGGCTCTGTAAACTTATGTAAACGAACTAGGCGTTGACTTTAACACGTGATTTTTCTCAAGACAAATAGACCTACAAGCTTAAACCTCTTTTACAGTATAAGGACAATTTTGTTAACCATATACAAACTTGGTAATTTAAGTTAGAATTCAATTTACTTCAAAACTGAACTACGAACATTGATTAGTTTAGTTGAGCATATGCTCAAACAACTTCAATTACCCAAAAGGTAAAAAAAAAAGATTAATACTTTACCAGAGATAAAGGAATCTGCTGTTTTGAGAAGTATCAGTTAGGTGTCCCAAAGGACTTCTTTTACTCTCATTCCTACATCTCTGCACTCTGTTTTTCTCCTCTTGTCTTTCCATCTCAAAACTCAAGATCTTCTCCCATCTCCAAATTCTTTGAGCCTCTCGTGAAATGCGTAATCCTCTCTATATTCCCCTTAGAATATGGGTGTGGAAATGCCTTTCACGTCATGAGTGATGTAAAACACACGTCATTTCCTGGATAACCCTTATAGGAAAATTTTTACTTTCCTTTATTCACCATTGCCAAATGAGGCGGTGTTGTATTAGAATTGACTTTATTTAATACTTGACTTTTGACTTTAGCTTAACAGAAAGCCATAAACTAGACTGAAATGTCACTTATGTGTCAAGTCACTCTAGACCTAGTAGTGATTTATAAGATTTATTACTTCAAAAAAATATACCCACACTAATTACCTTATCTTTAAATTCCTTAACCACTTTCCGACCGGCGCACGACAATGTACGTCCCTTTTTTGAAGAGGGATATCTCGGTAACGGCAGCAGCTGCTGCCACAACCGAGGTATCCATCTCTTCAGGCGCTGGTCGGCTGTCCGATAATGGTGGTCATCACGGCGGATTCGCCGCGAGATCACCGTTATCGGCGGCGGGAGAGGTGCCCCCCCTCCCGCCGCTCTCCCGCGCCTTCCGCCGCTTACCGGAACCGTCGGCAGCGGCGGAGGCGATCGGGTCCGTTCCCCTCCTGTGTCTAGAGATGAGTGACGCTAAGATGGCCGCCACTCATCTCTATACCATAGGAGGGCGGAAGCGATGTCAAAAACGTCACTTCCGCCCATCCCTCTTAAAGAGGAATTTTCAAATGTCATTTTTTTAAATTACATTTTTAATTTTTTTTTTTTCATTGAAGTCCAAATATGAGATTTGAGGACTTTTTGACCCCAGATCTCATATTTAAGAGGACCTGTCATGCTTTTTTCTATTACAAGGAATGTTTACATTCCTTGTAATAGGAATAAAAGTGAGCCAATTAATTTTTTTTAAAAAAAACAGTGTAAAAATAAAATAAATAAGAAAAACAAAAATTTTTTTTTTAAGCGCCCCGTCCCGACGAGCTCGTGCGCAGAAGCGAACGCATATGTGAGTAGCGCCCGCATATGAAAACGGTGGTCAAACCACACATGTGAGGTATCGCCGCGATCGGTAGAGCGAGAGCAATAATTATAGCCATAGACCTCCTCTGTAACGCAAAAATATGCAACCTGTAGAATTTTTTAAACGTCGCCTACTGAGATTTTTGAGGGTAAAAGTTTGATGCCATTCCACGAGCGGGCGCAATTTTGAAGCGTGACATGTTAGGTATCAATTTACTCGTAACATTATCTTTCATAATATATAAAAAAATTGGACTAACTTTACTGTTGTCTTATTTTTTATTCAAAAAAGTGACTTTTTTCCAAAAAAAGTGCGCTTGCAAGACCGCTGCGCAAATACGGTGGAAAAAAAGTATTGCAACGACCGCCATTTTATTCTCTAGGATGTTAGAAAAAAAACAATATATAATGTTTGGGGGTTCTAAGTTTTTTTTTCTAGCAAAAAAAACTGTTTTAAACATGTAAACACCTAAAATCCAAAACGAGGCTGGTCTTAAAGTGGTTAAACTAGGTAATGTAGAACTTAACCCCACGTTTCTAACTAGAATATAATGGTCTATTCTTATACATCCCCATTAATAGAACTTCTAGACATCACATTCATATACAGTATTTCCCTCATATGAATAATAGGAAGACTACTCGGTGAATACATCAAACAATATATATGTACTTATATAAAAATGCACAAACCAAAATATGTGACATCATTTAATTAATTATGTATATAATTACTCTAATATAATGTAATAATAATTATGAGAATTATTGTTGATTTGTATATTTTCAGTAATTAATATAAAGTATTTCAAAAACATAATTGGTTAACATGTCTCTTCTACTTTCATTCCTTAGTCAAAGGGACGATGTCTGTTCACTGTTATTTATAACTCAGGAGTCCCTCATCTTAACATAACATTGGACCTCCTTGGCTAATGCCTTAACTGATTAACTGACAAGGATTCATAATTTACAACTTAGTAAAATATTTGGTCAGGCCTTAAAACCTTCCTATGAAAATCTCTTCTCTAAGGCTGCTTTCACACTGGGGCGGTGCGGGGCGGCGACGGTAAAGCAGCGCTATATTTAGCGCTGCTTTACCATCGTTTTACCCGCGGTATGCGGCCGCTAGCGGGGTGGTTTTAACCCCCGCTGGCGGCCGCAAAAGGGTTAAAAACCTCCGCAAAGCGCCGCTGCAGCGGCGGTTTGCGGGCGGTATCCCCGCGGTTTCCCATTGATTTCAATGGGAAGGAGCGGTATAGGAGCGGTGAACACACCGCTCCTTCACCGCTCCAAGGATGCTGCTAGCAGGACTTTTGTTGCGGTCCTGCTAGCGCACCGCTCCAGTGTGAAAGCCCTCCGGCTTTCAGGCGGTTTTTTCAGGCGGTATACAGGCGCTATTTTTAGCGCTGTACCGCCTGAAAACCGCCCCAGTGTGAAAGGGGCCTTAAGACAGTGAACTTAGTTTCAACTTTAGAGAGAGAAAAAAAATGTAACAAAATGGCATCTGAGTTGTTCAAAAGTATATATGAAAAATATATGATGCAAAGGCTTTAAGAATTAATTATTTTTAACCTCAATAGTCCTGACAGTACATCGTAGAATAAGGTAGCAACCTTCCACATCCAACACACACTCTTGTAGCTGAAAGGGAAGAGTGTTGTTAACAGCCACAAGGATTCCTTTTTTCTTTGTCAGTGCAAAGGCTGTGAAGATATACACAAAGTTATTGTTGGTACAGGTGTGGGGGTTTGAGGCTTTGAAGTGAGTTTCCTGCATGTATAGGTCACATTTGTTCTGTGTGGCCAATTTCCAGAGAGATGCTCTTTTTGCTGGGTAATTAAGGCCTTTAGCATTGACCGAAAGGATGTTGATGGTCATAATGTTGTGGATTTTTTTTTTCACAGAGAAGCAGTGGGTAAGAAGGGGACATGAATAGTTGACACAATCAGGGAGTCACCAGAGGTGTTACTGCAATAGATGTTAGTGGTGTAGTAAAGAAAATGTAGGCAACCCGATTATGGGTGGTGTTTGATTTGTAGAGAGAAGAGAAAAGGAAAAAAAAAATGAACCAAAATTGAACAAAGGTAAGGTAAAGAGGTAGTGCTGCGCTGTATAATAAAGCTGTAGAGACTAAGGTATATTAAATAGGTATGCACACAAGTAAGTGCTGATTATGCAAAAGATAGAGGATGGTGTGAATTTTTTTGTGCATAAATCACATAAAATCGCATAAACGTGACATAGCTTAAAATTGCATAAAATTGCATGAAATCGCATAAAACATCATATTCAAAGGATAAATCCGTGAAAGGTGTGAATTTTTGTGCATAAATCACATAAAATCGCATAAACGTGACATAGCTTAAAATTGCATAAAATCGCATGAAATCGCATAAAACATCATATTCAAAGGATAAATCCGTGAGAGGTGTGCAGAGGTGTATCAAGTGAGAATGATGTGGGTAAATCACATAAAATCATATAAAAATGATATCTCTTAAAATTGCATAGAAGCGCATAAAAATCGCATAAAGTTGCATCAAGCGTCACATTAAAATAAGGTGAATCTGTGATGGGCGTGCATAGAGTGCTGCGGTCAAGTACAAGTGATTAAAAAATATGACACATAAAATAGTCGCAATAAAAATTGCATCGGTTCATAAAACCAACTAGGTGGATAAGGATGTGTAAAAGGTAAGCATAGCCAAAAAAATTGAATACAATCAATAAATAAGTAATGCAAAAGTGCAAGAACAGTCCGTGGGGGTGAGCCCTTTCCTAGTGTGGGCAAAGTGTGGTTTGCTATGGCGCTGGTGACAAATCCTGGTGGGGTATAACGGTATCGGTGCTGGTGGTTATTGTGACCAGTAGCTGCAGGTGGTTCCTGATCTTCCGTGGAATATAGTAATGGATGTGCCCTTACCTTACCGCTGTAAGGTAACAGCGTGTATATGTGTTAGCTGGTTCTCAATGAGGCTCTGTGTCCTATGGCGGGCGGCTCCCTTTAAATCCAGGTGTTTGGGCGTCTCTTTTACTGGGGTGTACGCTCTAGTTCAGGTGTATGTGTCTCGCAAAAATGGATAAGGAGAGGAAGGGTCTCGATAGTGTAGTACGTTTTTAAAAGGTTTTATTCAATACAAGTAAAATACAGTAAACTCACATTTATGTTGCTCAAAATTGCATGGGATAAACGAGCATCGAGCTCGTACCTCGCTTCCGGTATCTAGTGTCCCTTTACGCGTATTCGTCACTGTCACATGACTTCTTCAGAGGTGGTTACTAGATGCCAGAAGTGTCCTTTTATTTGCTGTTGATTGGTATTGCCGGTGGCCATTTTGTTGTGGTCATTTCCCCCGGAAGTGTCTCGGCGGCCATTTTGTTTATTTTTTTAATTTTTTTTTTTTTTTTGTGTCTTGTGTCCGGCCCGGCGGCCATTTTAATGGAAGTCTGTAATGTAAACATCCGTTCTACGGCCAAGAGTATTCTCTGGTCACCGGGAGTAGTTCGGTTGTTTTGCTAGGGAGAAGTATATTCATACAGTGGAGGCTAGCTGCAGATTAACGGCATACATAATATACCATAGTTAAATCTGGCTATATAGCCTTATTTTAATAAAAGGATAAACGAGGACATAGGAATATATATGTATATAAAAAAAAATATATATATATATAAAAATGAGCATAATGGGGTATAAAAACAATAGATATAATACGACATCTTGGGGTAATAAAATTAGTAAAAAAATATATATTAGTAAAAAATATATATATATAAAGGAGATATAATTCTCTCTATGTAGTAAAATTGTGGCATTTTATTGAGTAAAATTCTTGGTAAAAATCCTGGTTAGAATTGTCCTGGTTTAAAATTTGCATACCGGAAGCGACGTAGTTTGCTCATAGTATGGCATGCATGTGTATATAAATGTACATACATAAAAGGTAATAAGACATATCTGTGTCTAAAAAAGATAAGAAGCAGTGGTGAAGATTCCGAACCGGATAGGTGAGCAAAGAGCAGTTGTGTCAGAGGAGGGCGTCTAAGAGAGAGTGTGGGGGTGACTGGATCTGATTGGGCCTAAAAATTGCTTATGAAGCAATTTAAGTCGAAATCGATGTTTAATCCTTGGGGTACGAAGGACTCTAGCGTGTGTATCCATTTAGATTCTAACTGGCTGATGGTTCTAACTTTATGTCCACCCCGCCAGTGTCTCTTGTAGCTACAAGAGACACTGGCGGGGTGGACATAAAGTTAGAACCATCAGCCAGTTAGAATCTAAATGGATACACACGCTAGAGTCCTTCGTACCCCAAGGATTAAACATCGATTTCGACTTAAATTGCTTCATAAGCAATTTTTAGGCCCAATCAGATCCAGTCACCCCCACACTCTCTCTTAGACGCCCTCCTCTGACACAACTGCTCTTTGCTCACCTATCCGGTTCGGAATCTTCACCACTGCTTCTTATCTTTTTTAGACACAGATATGTCTTATTACCTTTTATGTATGTACATTTATATACACATGCATGCCATACTATGAGCAAACTACGTCGCTTCCGGTATGCAAATTTTAAACCAGGACAATTCTAACCAGGATTTTTACCAAGAATTTTACTCAATAAAATGCCACAATTTTACTACATAGAGAGAATTATATCTCCTTTATATATATATATTTTTACTAATATATATTTTTTTACTAATTTTATTACCCCAAGATGTCGTATTATATCTATTGTTTTTATACCCCATTATGCTCATTTTTATATATATATATTTTTTTTTATATACATATATATTCCTATGTCCTCGTTTATCCTTTTATTAAAATAAGGCTATATAGCCAGATTTAACTATGGTATATTATGTATGCCGTTAATCTGCAGCTAGCCTCCACTGTATGAATATACTTCTCCCTAGCAAAACAACCGAACTACTCCCGGTGACCAGAGAATACTCTTGGCCGTAGAACGGATGTTTACATTACAGACTTCCATTAAAATGGCCGCCGGGCCGGACACAAGACACAAAAAAAAAAAAAATTAAAAAAATAAACAAAATGGCCGCCGAGACACTTCCGGGGGAAATGACCACAACAAAATGGCCACCGGCAATACCAATCAACAGCAAATAAAAGGACACTTCTGGCATCTAGTAACCACCTCTGAAGAAGTCATGTGACAGTGACGAATACGCGTAAAGGGACACTAGATACCGGAAGCGAGGTACGAGCTCGATGCTCGTTTATCCCATGCAATTTTGAGCAACATAAATGTGAGTTTACTGTATTTTACTTGTATTGAATAAAACCTTTTAAAAACGTACTACACTATCGAGACCCTTCCTCTCCTTATCCATTTTTGCGAGACACATACACCTGAACTAGAGCGTACACCCCAGTAAAAGAGACGCCCAAACACCTGGATTTAAAGGGAGCCGCCCGCCATAGGACACAGAAGCCCCATTGAGAACCAGCTAACACATATACACGCTGTTACCTTACAGCGGTAAGGTAAGGGCACATCCATTACTATATTCCACGGAAGATCAGGAACCACCTGCAGCTACTGGTCACAATAACCACCAGCACCGATACCGTTGTACCCCACCAGGATTTGTCACCAGCGCCATAGCAAACCACACTTTGCCCACACTAGGAAAGGGCTCACCCCCACGGACTGTTCTTGCACTTTTGCATTACTTATTTATTGATTGTATTCAATTTTTTTGGCTATGCTTACCTTTTACACATCCTTATCCACCTAGTTGGTTTTATGCACCGATGCAATTTTTATTGCGACTATTTTATGTGTCATATTTTTTAATCACTTGTACTTGACCGCAGCACTCTATGCACGCCCATCACAGATTCACCTTATTTTAATGTGACGCTTGATGCAACTTTATGCGATTTTTATGCGCTTCTATGCAATTTTAAGAGATGTCATTTTTATATGATTTTATGTGATTTACCCACATCATTCTCACTTGATACACCTCTGCACACCTCTCACGGATTTATCCTTTGAATATGATGTTTTATGCGATTTCATGCGATTTTATGCAATTTTAAGCTATGTCACGTTTATGCGATTTTATGTGATTTATGCACAAAAATTCACACCTTTCACGGATTTATCCTTTGAATATGATGTTTTATGCGATTTCATGCAATTTTATGCAATTTTAAGCTATGTCACGTTTATGCGATTTTATGTGATTTATGCACAAAAAAATTCACACCATCCTCTATCTTCTGCATAATCAGCACTTACTTGTGTGCATACCTATTTAATATACCTTAGTCTCTACAGCTTTATTATACAGCGCAGCACTACCTCTTTACCTTACCCTAATTCCTTGGGATCCGATAGTTCCTATCAGTGCTTTGCCGCAGTATTCCATTAGCCCTATTTATTCACCAGGCAAGCGCAGAGATACATACTATACCAAAATTGAACAAAGAAAGGACTTTTCCTGGGCGGTGGGTACAACTGGTACCAAGGAAGGGAAACAGTGGGGTAAAGAGTTCCAAGGCTGAATGTGGGCACTCACCAGAGAAGCATACTTCCGGTTGGGTTTTCCCGCAATTGTTAGCGATGAGACCGCACTTGGTTGTTGCGTTGGGGTAATGGTGGAGCATGTGGTTCCGTACCCCCGCTGTGTTTCTTTGCAGTAGCAGTAGAGCTGTCCAGGATGATGTCCCATGTGGATAGGAGCTGTAGCCAGTTCTGTAGGGACGAAATAGCGTGTTAGGAGCCATTATATGTGACTAATAGCTTAGCAGGAGCAGCCTGTTGGTATTGGATGTGATGGTTGTGCAGGGCTTTTGTAATTGTGTTTAGTTGCCTGCGTCGCTGTAAGGTATGGTGGGATAAATCCGCAAAGAGGTGCAGGGGAGTGTAAGGGTCTGGGAGGATTCCCAGTGCTCTTGCTCTTTGTTTGAGTTGCTACTTCTCGTGGAAAAATGTATGCAGAGGATCACATCTCTAGGTGCTGTTTTGGGTAAAAACAGGGGTTTAGGGTGTCTATGAATACGGTCGATGACCAGTTCTATATTTTTCAAATCTGGTAGCACAGCTTTAATCAGGTTTCTGACATAGGTGGGCAGATCCGTTTGTTGAACTGATTCGGGTATGCCCGGATCTTGACATTGTTACGACGTGATCTGTCCTCAATGTCCGGTATATTGTCTTGTTCCATTTTTTCTCTTACATATGGTCATAATGAGCATTAATAAGGTCGTTGGCAGTATTAGCAAAATCCCCTAGATTTGTCTCCACATTTGACACTCTGTCTTCTAGAACATTGATGTTATGGTCAAATTTGTGCAGAATATATACCATATCTGAGTGTAAGGAGCTCCTTAGAGATATGAGCATCTCTTTTAGTGTGGTATCTATTACTGATTGGCCTGCTGTGTGGTATGTGGTGATAGGATCAGGCTGTATGCTTATAGGACATTGTGAGGTGGATGGATGGCTCACCTCATGTAGGTCTGATGCAGGGACATCACTTCTGTACCTATTACGCCGTTTGTGCGCTATTGCCGTTTTTTGCTATGACGTTTTTTGACCGGCGCCGGCTATTGACGTTACTCGGACTGTCGCCAGAGAGCTATTTAAATGGACACTCTGTCCTTTTGAATCTTAGGATTAGGCGGTCCGTTTTGGCTGGCTGGCTGTGCTGACTCTCTGGTGCTTGCTGCATTCTGGTAAATGTTCCACTCTGTTTGGCTAGTGCTTCGCCCTGCAATTCTGTGTCTATCTAAATTGTCCCTTTGACATACTTTTCACAATTGCTCATTCCATAGAATTGAATCTGTTATCTTTGGGCTCAGCAACTACTACTCCGTTTTGATGGTGCCTTGACTTGGAGTGCCTGTTCCAATGCTGATTTGGAGGACGTCTCATTTTCTCTTTCTGGCTTCCTTGGGTAGGCATTTTCTTGCAGTGCGTTATACACCTACAATTATATGCCTGGCAGATTTTGACTTAGTCTATAGTTTTGCACTGCTAGCCGGCTCCGTGTCTCTTTTGATTGTGATTGTCCAATTTTAGGTTACCATTAAATGCCTTGTGAATCCTAAATTCCATCTTACGTGTGTCCCTTCACACCTAGGTCAATATCGGTGAGTGCCTTCTCTATATATTTTTATTTTTATATCGATATATACATATCCTCTACGTATAATTACACTTGATATGTATCGTTGGCATGGCTATGGCATTCTTTAGCCTACCCCGATCTGTTTATATCCGATTATGTTTATCTCAGCAGGACACCAGTTTGCATTTTTTATCGGTTTACAGACTGCCTAATTTTCAACCCAGCCACCTCTCTCTCGCCTTTGGTATATATACCGCCTTATCCGTGATTCTGCTTTTTCTAACATTTTTTGGTATTGTAACATGGGGGTGTTTAACTCAAGTGAGAAGATGCATTTTTTAATGCAGTGAGTCCTCATCAGACAGGCATATATAGTTAAGGGCCTGGTAGCCCACGTTTATTGAAAAAACAAAAGTCCATCCAGAAGTCCCACGCAGGGGTTTAACTTCATTAAGCATTCATAAATGAAAAACATACCAAGCCACCTGGCTCTCTTGTCAGCAGTTCCTCTGCTTGATCTCAACAGAGTGGATTCCTTCCAGTCCCCTGGACTCACTGGCTTCCTTAGTCTTCCCGACTCTCAAGGCTGTCCCTCCTTTCCCAGTCTCTGGGCAAAGAATACCCCTTACACAGGGATGACCCCTCCACAGGTCTGTCTTCATACAGCAGCAGCAAGCTGCTCACACTCCACCATCCTCCACTCATTAGCCCCTCATTATATGGTCTGTGTGCAGCTGGGCACACACCTTGCTTGCCATCGTCAAGACCTGGACACAGTTTGAGATCCCATCCAGGACTAGCAAAACCTGGAGAAAACTGACAGAGCAGTTTTCTCCATTTAAATTCTATAGTCTGCAGATATGCAAACTCTGGATCTCCTTTACCTCCAATTTCAAAGGGACAGAGCTTCGCTCTGCCACATATCCCCCCCTTTGTTTCGATCCGGAGGGAGGAACACCAGCACCCGTCATGGTTGGGACACCTCTGTGCTGGCTGTCAGCCACGTAGGCCCAACCTTTTTTCCGGGTGCGCTTCCAGGCACGTCCCACCCTGGATCTTAACAGGGTCCTATATTTTCCCATCCTCAGCCTTCTTCTTCTTGGGTCCCTGAGCTTAATCATTTTTTTGGGGGAAACTCTGCTTTCCCTGATCCTACCTTTAAACTCGCTGACATCAGCTTTAACCTTCAATATACACCAGTACAACCTCCTCACTTTGGCATGACCATGCAAGCTGCCACCCACATGGGCCAAATCTTGTCCCATCAGGTGAATTTCTCCACGTCCCCTTGCTGCATCTACTTGGGCTTTACAAAGACACTCCCATGCTTTTTTACGAGTGCACTTCCAAAAGCGATGTTTTCCCACTTCTCTTGGGCCTACACTAGTCCTTTTACCAATCTTGGTACCTTTTTGCACATGAGGTTGATTTCTGAATTTTACGGATCCAGTACCATTAAGGTTATAAAGTGCTCCCTCAATTTCCACTAGACCACCCCTTTTCTCTTTGCTTAATTTAGAAGGAACCACATTTTTAAATACTGGTTTAATGATAAGTGGGGGCTCTTTTATTAGGGTGACAATGGTCCCTCTCTGTACTCCAAGTACGGGCACCCTCTTACTGTCCAAACTTAGCGCCACTTGTTTCCTCATGTACACTGCATGCTTATTTTTGTCAGTTTCATCACTAACATCCTCATATGACTGCAGCCTCATCCTAGTCTCCCTCTGAAGGACATACTGACTGTCTTGCGACTTTAAGCTTTTAAAGTCATGCGACACCTTGCTGAGCTTTGGGCCATTTTCCTGCGACCATTGTTTATAACAATCCTTCTCAGACCTCAGAAATTTCTCAAACCTCAGAAAATCTTCCCCAGAAATACCCTCCTGAACCTGTAGGGGGCCTAATTCTGCTGTATCTTTTACCTCTTCTGTGTCAATCATACCATTCCCTATCTCATTACAATTTTCAGGGTTTGCTACAACCAGATCAACTTGACCAAGATCTTCAGGTCTACCATTATTTTTGTGGTCACCCATGGTAACCAAACCCTTACAAATTGACAATGAGCTGCATTTTTCATCACGGTCAGAAATATCAATGCATTTGTCATATTTCATTTCACTCATGTTCGGCAGGGCAGTGTCTGGAGAGGAACTGCATCCAGTGGAGTGGTTGTCCACGGCAGCTTCACTATCCACCAACTCCACTGGCAGGAGATCCTCTGCCAACAACTGTCCTGACTCCTGACCATCATCACATAGAACATTTTGACCTGTGACTACAATCACTTCATTTTTTGCTGTGCCATCTGGCACTTCCACCAACACATTTGGCACGGCATTATCCATTATCACATCCTTGGGCCCCTTGTGGATCACAGACATGACCTCTTCTGTGTGTTTGCCCTTATTTGGCGTTTCCATCTCATGAACACCATCATCTGCAGTAGCAAGTGCATCCTTGCATACAAGTTGCTCTGCAGGTCCTTCATCTGGCACTGCAGAAGTCATGTCTGCTCCACTTTTACCAACAGAGGCCTTTTCCAACAAAGCCAACAGGCTTTTTGTCCACCTGTCCCAGTCTGTTATCTCTGTGCTCCCAGAGGTACCACGCAGTACCGCTCCTACTGCACAAGGAGACCCAGAGGGACAGAGTGGTTCAGCAACAGACACATTGCACATATCACTTTGGTTCAAACAAGATTTTAGCACGACATTTTTAACCATAGCAGACAGCAATACCACACCTTCACCACCTTGCTCTGGTGGCGCTTCATTAAACGCATTAGAGCTTTGATACCTGTCGTTGCTAGACTGCATTAACCCATTTCCACCATGAGTGTTTTCAAACATTTCAGTTTTAACATTTAACATCCTGTCATCACTATGTTCAGGTACCCTCTTATCCCTCAGAGCAGCACCAAAGCTGTCCCAGGCAACCTCCGGCTCCAAAACGCAGAGCTCCCTGGGGGTTTCTAGGGGCACCTCTATGGCCTTCTTCACAGTTGCTAGGGGAGATAGCACATCTTTAACCGCATTCACAGCAGGGTTATCTCTAGTGAGCTGCACTAGCCCATTAGCACCTGGACCATTCACTTTAGCCAACACAATATTAGCAGTTTTACCCATCATATTGTCACATTCAAGTTTACCACTTGCCTCCCCACTGGACAGGGCACTGCAGTGAGGCAAGTCCTTTTCCAAACAGACAGTGGATCTCCCATTTGGGGTCACTTCCACTCCAGTGTGCACAGTCACATATTCAGTCTCTTCTATGCATTTACCAGCACCAGTCTTTTTCAACATCAACCCAGCGGTTCCAGCCATTATTTCATTAAAGACAGTCTTACCCACCGCAGTAGTAGGGGTCACCATCTTCATTTGAGTACGTTGTCTCACAAACCAGTCCTCTGCTGCACTTTTACTGGCCCACTCTCCCTGGTGGCCACCGGATGAAATTACAGCAGGCATCTCCAACTGTTTAGCACCCCCTGCCGACACAACAGGAAAATCCTCGTTGCCAGGGGTGACTGCAAACATATTTGCACAGGAATCTGGGCCTGGAGATAAAGACCTTTGCTCCTGGTAATTTTGAAATGCATACGCATCTTTAGGTGGATGCTTAGCTACATATGCCCTGTAGCTCCTCCTTTCCTTTGGCAATCTTTCTCCCGTTGCCATGGGAAACCGCACTCTCCCAGCAGAGCTTTGCTGATTCTCCCAAACTCTTTGATGCATTGTGGCTTTCAACTTGCCACCACTCTCTGCAGGCAATACTTTTCTCATATGGTCTGCAGACTTGACATCACCGCCGTTGCTATGGGCAACCACATACCTCTCCAACTTCCGGTCAGGCTGTCGGTCCATGATGCGATGGAACTCTCCTCTAAAAAGGATTTCCTCTTTAAACTTGCGGTAGTCATCCTGGTCTCTGTCCATCAAATGGTAAACCGACCGGAACTCTATCCGTAATAAGGTTTGCAGCAGTTTTGGCCACCAGTCCCTAGGCCATTTTCTCTTTACAGCAACTTTTTCAAATCTTACAAGGAAGTCCCCAACCTCCTCTGTAGGCAGCATGGGTTGCATATAGTCAGAGGCCAAGATCTGAGCCCCTTGCACTGCGCCACACTCTTTGCGATTCTGCTTGAACCATTCATTCACTGTCTCACACATCACTGGCCCCTTTTGACTGGCCCTCCAAGGTGGAGACATCTTCTCAGGCCACGCTGAGCTCACTTCACCTTTAACTTGATTTAACATGAACTTCTTGTGTTTTGACTGCCTCATCCTTGCAGTCACATGCACAGCAGCTTGTTACACAGTTCACAGCATAGAAAAAGAAAAAAAATTCTCACAAGTGCACTACCTGCACACAATGCAACACAGTCAATTGAACTCCTGCGCAATGCAGTTTGCCTGGCTGCCACACACAGCTAGCAGCAGTTCCTGAAATGACTCACCACTGGCGCAGAGACCGGATTTCACCGTCTGTATGCCCGCATTCGAACACCACTTGTAACATGGGGGTGTTTAACTCAAGTGAGAAGATGCATTTTTTAATGCAGTGAGTCCTCATCAGACAGGCATATATAGTTAAGGGCCTGGTAGCCCACGTTTATTGAAAAAACAAAAGTCCATCCAGAAGTCCCACGCAGGGGTTTAACTTCATTAAGCATTCATAAATGAAAAACATACCAAGCCACCTGGCTCTCTTGTCAGCAGTTCCTCTGCTTGATCTCAACAGAGTGGATTCCTTCCAGTCCCCTGGACTCACTGGCTTCCTTAGTCTTCCCGACTCTCAAGGCTGTCCCTCCGTTCCCAGTCTCTTGGCAAAGAATACCCCTTACACAGGGATGACCACTCCACAGGTCTGTCTTCATACAGCAGCAGCAAGCTGCTCACACTCCACCATCCTCCACTCATTAGCCCCTCATTATATGGTCTGTGTGCAGCTGGGCACACACCTTGCTTGCCATCGTCAAGACCTGGACACAGTTTGAGATCCCATCCAGGACTAGCAAAACCTGGAGAAAACTGACAGAGCAGTTTTCTCCATTTAAATTCTATAGTCTGCAGATATGCAAACTCTGGATCTCCTTTACCTCCAATTTCAAAGGGACAGAGCTTCGCTCTGCCACAGTTTGTATTATTTATCATCTCTACATACCTATTGATACTTGTTTATATGTATATTGATGTATTTCTTAATCATGTTCAAATACTACTGGTGCGTGTTTTTTGTGACGCCCTTTCTATATTATATTTTTTATTATTATTATTATCTTGACAGTTCTATACATCTTTCTGTGAACTCTCTATCTACCCTGCTCTGGTTCCCATATTTGCCCAGGAATCCGCCCCTCTTCTTTGGGGCTGTGCCGTCTCATTCTGAACTCTTTGATCCTCTGATGGTAAGCCGCAACTGTCACCCAAACCCGACATGATTAGTAATAATCACCTCACCCTTCCTTTTATTATCCTTAATCAGACATGCATCCTGTTGATTTCTTATGCCCATGCCCTCCTCTATGGCAGAATTAATGAGGGGCCATAAGGCATACCCGGGTGCCTTGTCTATATTTTCTAAATTGTATTGTTTTGATACTAACTATCATAATATCTTTTATAGAGACAACTATATACAAACATACCTCATTCGCCAATATACTCCTGAAGAAGCGGTTAGTCCGCGAAACATGTCGAGTGTCACCTTGAACCAGTTTGAATGCCTTTTTGTTTTATCCCCTATCATGGATTAATAATTATGTGTCTTGCTGCTAGTTCTGCTACAGAGGTTTTTTGCTTTGTATTGTCTAAACTTCGTTTTGAAAAATTGTCTTTTTATTGTACTGTCTTGGATTTTTGTAAAAAATGTATATATTTTTTCTTATCTAACTCTATGTGAGTTCTTACCGTACCACGAAAGTCCACAGTTGCCTGTTTCTGCCATTCCATTTTTTCATCCAGCCTCATTCATGCTTTAGCAGGGCTGCCTGAAGATGGTGTTCCAGGCGGTGAGAGTGGGTTGTCAGGCTCATGGGCTGTGCGCTCCTCCGGTCCCGGAGGAGCAGATGGCTCTGGGCACATTGTCTGTGCGAGGGGAGCCGAGGGCTGCCTTGTGTGTGTCTTACAGCCGCGTGGCGCCATCCTGGAGTCGGCGCCTGGCCGGCTGGAACATGAAAGCTGTGAGATTTCTCGGACGGCGCTCCTCTTTCCTCTTAAGGGACATGCCGCTGCTGACAGAGAGAGAGAGAGTGCAGGCAGGCAGAGTGACGATCAGTCCTCGGGTTTGCAAAGAGATGCTGGCAGGGCTTCTCGTGTGTGGAGTCTGTGTCTCACACGTCCATCTTGTTTGCACCGGCCACGCCCCAGGACTGTCCCTTTATAGCTGCTCCACAGAGACCTTTACCTATTGCTCATGCTTAGAGGTACCTTTGTGGGACATTGCACTATATCGTAGCAATTCTCCTCACGTGTACTCTAATCTAGTTATAGTATTATTATTTACATTGCAATTAATTCTTATAACACGTATATGCACTGTTTATTGCTGTCTTTGCTGATTTATGAGTTAAATACAATCTAGTATTACAGAGCTCTATTCTAAATTACTTTGGCATAGTGAATGTACTGTCTAGCAGAGGTGTTCAAACCACCATTTGTTCTAATATACTGAGTTCATTTACCACTAAACAGTCTGTCTACAGCCAAGTTAAAGGTATCTATACTCATGTTCTTATAAGTACTTACAGTAACTTTCATTCAACCAGGTATGTCAGAGGGGCTATGGTTGTTCTTGGAGTCAAGATGCAGAACAGAGAACCCAAATTACCAAGCGACCCCTTTGGGGGCAGTGCTACATATAGTATGAATGCAATGAGTGTCCCTAGTTCCCCTCCTAGCATGTTGAGACTGAGAGGAATACATTTCTGCAAGATGTTTGGGTGCTTGTGTAGTGTGGACAGATTTTTTTTCTCTTCCAAAATTTCCTCTGTGTTTCAAATATGCACAGGATGTAGAAAATGTAACTATGCTTTTAACCCCTTCAGTGCTTGCTTATTGTTGTGTGACAACCAGTGCCATTTTTATTCTGTACAATGTCTATCTAATTGTTATCAGAATTACAATTATATACATTAGCCTCCCATGCACTTCAAATTCAAAATAGTATTTTATTTAATTAAAAAAAGAGGCATTGGTTTTGTGGTTAAGATAGTGTTTTATAATACTTTGTTCAAATATTGCTTTTATTAAGGGTTTAAAAACATAGTGAGAGACAATAAAACATTGCAGTAGAATTACACAACTATGTGCTAGGATGCCAAATAGGATTACATGCTTATATGCTCAAATAATAATTGAACATGGCAATCAGGTTGGCAACATATGAACTTGAGTCATTTGGCACTATTAGCACCTAACTCGCCTAACTCAAAAAAGGCTGAGATGGCCGCTCCTCGCCCCTCCATAGCTTAGCGCTCCAATGAGCGTGGAGGAGCAGAGCAGGAGAGATGCTGACTGATTGACTGACTGACAGGCGGAGGTGAGAGATCCGAGCCATCGGCGATGTTCGGTGGCTTGGTTCTCAGTGAAGAGGCGGCAGGGACAGATGCAGCATCGATCTGATGCTGCATCCACCTAGGTAAGTATGAATACCCCATTAAAAAAAACATACTTCTCTTTTAAGGCTGAAGAAGTACAGTAATTTCACCATGCTTCTGCTATGTTTTTTAAACTATTTTTACCACAACATTCATATTATTGTAGCGCTAGCCCCTGAAAGGGCCAATGATTTCCCGGTAGTGCCATGGCGGCCAGGCAAATGGCAACATTCACTCTTCTGGCTCACTAAACAATCTATAGGTTGCCTTTTCTTTATTGCAGAATAACTTGGGTGAGGCTTTGGGAAGCTGCAGGATACTCCAGAACATTGAGAGGACACTCTTCTCTACACAGCTATTTCCTAACAAAGTCCCTTCAGCAGTAGGGAAAAGTTGGATAACACTTGCACTTACAGTGCACTTGTAGTGCAAAGTGGATTTGCCTTTAAATCAACCCCAATAAGTGAAATTATTCTCTGTGCGCTACTAGTAATGACTTTACCTCCGTTAAGTTGTTGCTGCTCGCACTATAATGTGTTTCCACATCAATATTAACTAAACAAAATCCAAAAAATGCTGCACTTTTTTTGTCTCAAAGGTATTACCCCCTGCGTGACTATTGTGGGTGCACCAATAATTAATTAAATAATTAATAATAAAACTACTATAAATCAGCAAAAATGCTTAAAACAACCGATCTCATTGTTGTATTAATCAAATAATGATGTGTGCACCCATTTACCCTTTGATAAAGTCATGAGAGCATGACAAGACATGTTGTCACAAGGGCCACGTACCTGATGTGAGACCGAAGTAGTGGGGAGGCCTCCCTTGCACCTCGGGTCCTTAAAGCCTCTGGAGATGAAGACAGAGACTTGGTGGGGACACAGAGTGGCAGGGGTGCCAAGGGTGCGGAGCACTGTGCAAGCCTTAGGTCCGAGGCGAGGTCAAGTCCAGTTGGGCAACAGAGCATAAAAGGGTTAATCAGAAGAAGAATGGTTGAGATCTAAGCCAAGGTCGAGATTCCAATCTGGCAGCTGAGTACAAAAGGGGCAAAGAAGTAGAATGGTTAAGGTACAAATCCAAGGTCAAAGACAAGCAGCAATCAAGAGTAGTCAAACAGGTATCCAGGTCACAACAGATTCAGACAAATCACACACTAGCACAGGAACAAGGGGGGGACTGGAGATAATCCAGCAATTTGGCAGTGTCTGGGCTGGGCTTATATAGGGAAGTTTGAAGTCACTTCCTATGCGCCTCCTGGGCATTTTCCCGCCTTTTTCCATCAGGTTGGTGTCACTTCCTGTGCGCCTCCTGGGTATTTTCCCACCTTTTTCCATGAGGTTGAGGTCACTTCCTGTGCGCCCCTCGGGTATTTTCCCGCCTTTTTCCATCAGGTTGAGGTCACTTCCTGTGCGTGTCCTGGGCATTTTCCTGCCCTTTTCCATCAAGTTTTCTGAGCAGGTGCGGGTTGGCACCCTGAGGCGAAACTGATGGCACAAGGCAGCGTCATTCCATGCAGTGTCTGCAGCCCACTTGCGGAATTCCATTACGTAGTCCTCAACAGGGCGTTTACCCTGTTGTAGAGAGGTCAACACTGTTTCAGCCGTGGTGGTTTGTTGTGGTCATCATAGAGGATTGCCATGGCATTGAAGAAAGAAGACAGTGAGTGCAGTATAGGACTCTCCCTTTCCAATAGCTGATGAGCCCATGCTTGAGGTTCTTCTGTAAGTAAGGCTACTGTGAACCCAACCTGTGTATCCTCTGAAGAGAAGGTCCTAGGCTGTAAGGTAAAGTATAGCCGACAGGCATTCCTGAAAGCCCGTAACTTGTGGCGAACCCCTGAAAAACGTTCAGGCATAGGAACCCGTGGTTCAGGAGCTGATGTGTGGCCGAAGTAGTTGGGAGGCCTCCCTTGCACCTCGGGTCCTTAAAGTCCTTAAAGTCTCTGGAGATGGAGACAGAGACTTGGTGGGGACACCGAAGGGCAGGGGTGCCAAGGGTGCAGAGCACCGTGCAAGCCTTAGTCTGGGATCCGAGCCCAGGTCAAGTCCAGTTGGGCAACGAAGCATAAAAGGGTTAATCAGAAGATTGCCCAAAGGAAAGTAGCAATCAAGAATAGTCAAACAGGTTCCCAGGTCACAACAGGTTCAGACAGATCACACACTAGCACATGAACAAGGGGGGACTGAAGATAATCCAGCAAAGTGGCAGTGTCTGGGCTGAACTTATATAGGGAAATTTTAATTCACTTCCTGTGCGCCTCCTGGACCTTTTTCCCACCTTTTTCCATCAGGTTGATGTCACTTCCTGTGCGCCTTCTGGGTATTTTCCCACCTTTTTCCATCAGGTTGAGGTCACTTGCTGTGCGTGTCCTGGGCATTTTCCTGTCCTTTTCCATCAAGTCTTCTGCGCAGGTGCGGGTTGGCGCCCTGAGGCGTCTTTGGCGCATGCTCAGTTGGCACAGATTTCCTCTTGCGGCAACAGGCCATTTGTGCATGCGTAGTAAGCGGTGGACTCTTAAGCCCCATACACACGGTCGGACTTTTTCATGGATTCTGTCCGATCGGACAATGTTGTTGAAAAATCAGACCGTGTGTATGCACCATCGGACAGTGTACGTCGGATTGTCAAAGTCTTATCTCCTGCTGGAAAGATTTGCCGACAACACGGTCCGATCACACCAAATCCGATCGTGTGTACGGTTGTCCGACCGGACAAAGTGCTACGCATGCTCACATCACATTACAAGACCAAAGCTATTGGCTACTAGCCTCTACGTAGTCCCGTCGTAGGCAACAAACGTCACCACGTTCAGAATGATCGGATTTTCCGACAACTTTGTCCGACCGTGTGTACGCAAAACCAACATCAGACAAAGTATGACGGACAGGATCCGACCGACCTGGTCCGCGGATTGTCCGACCGTGTGTATGGGGCTTTACACATGTCAAGGCGGGGCCTATGACATCATTGTGTCTACCTGGAAGTGCAGCTGGATTGCTGGAAACAGGTGACGCTGAGGTTTAGCCTAAGGGGACATGCACTGCTGTCTGAATTCACCTATCACCAGAGTGTACATATTTTAAGCTTTTTAATAAAGGGATTTTGTGCTAAAATGATAAAGCACTATGCTATTATCCTCAGGAGGGAAAGAGTGGTGAAACCCTGGGAATAAACCCCTCAAAGGGGAAGGCGCGTTTGACCTATTTGCACTACTAGGTCCACAAGTTCAGATAAGAGCACATAATGAATGGTGGTGGGACTCACGTGTGCTGTTGATGCATGTGAAGGATTAAAGAAGAAGTATTTTTCATCATTGAAGGGACATGTTTATGTGATTTGTATTATTTTTGTCAGTTCAAGGATAATAAGTATTATTGTCCTTCATCAATGTAAATGGGTGCATGTATCATTTGATGAATGCAACACTATAAAGGTGGGTCTACATAGTTATTGAGCTGCATACAGTGGGTAGTCTTGCAGAAGCTTTTCATTCATGACATACATGCTTACAAATTGTTAGTTATTAATATATACGAAGTACTGTACCAATAATTCTAAGGAAGTATGTTAAAAAAAAAAAAACAGAAGTGCAAACACAATATTGAGTAATATACTTGGAGGATTAAAATGATGAAACCATAGCACTTCTCTTTATTTTCAGATGAACATTTAAGAGGAACTGTATTGAGAAAACTACGAAAGGTAAGTGAGTAGTTCTGCTTATCGGTGAATAAGTCTGTTGTTTGTTATGATAATCTGAATCTGTGGGATTCTATATTTAGTATTATTTTATCATAATTAATTACTGTGATAACTACTACTTACAGTAATAAATGCATTTGTCCTGAGCTTACCCTTAAAAATACATCAACATACTGTATACTTATGTATAGTGATGTCAGCATCATATGGCAGTATAAATGGATATCTTAGGCTTCACAAACGACACACTATTAAAGCCATATATGGTGCGATTTTCTTTCCTGCAAGCACGGGTTGCAGGAACGAAAATCACTCGATTCCACCATCAACACAGTCACTGTTGATAGGGGAATCCCTCCTGAGGTGCTATTGTGTTCTCCTGGCTGGAGGGGGATGGGGGGGGGTAGGGGGACATCCCAGCTGGGAGAACACAGTGATTATTGCTAGCGGCTATAGCTGCTGGCAATAATCACATGAAAAACCTGACAGACTGGATGTAACCAAGTTGATCATTCAACCAACTTGGGTACAATCAACATGCTCATTCATGGTTCAAATCTCCCTGTGGAACCAGCCAAGATTCGAACCGTCTTTGACCGGCTTTAGTAATGCATTTATGCATTTTTACATCAGTTTTTTTATATCCGCCAGCTGAAGTCCTTAACCACTTGAGTTCCAGAGGTATTTTTTCAATTTTATGCTTACATAAATCATTTCAGGCCTGAAGACTACTTAAACCACCCAAATGCTATATATTTTCTGAAAGCAGACACCCTAGAGAATAAAATTGTGGTAATTCCAATTTTTTATGTCACATGATATTAGCCCAACGGTTTTTGAGATGTAAAATTTCAGTAAATAATACACAGTTCATTTTAGGGCTTACAAACGCAATAACGTACCCATTTTTTGGGGTAAAATATAAAAAATGAAGTTTCACCGAGTAAATAGATACCCAACATGTCAAGCATTAAAATTGCACGCGCCGTGAAACAGCGACAAAAATGTCAATAACCTATATCAGGGGTCTCCAAACTTTCAAAACAAAGGGCCAATTTACTGTCCTTCAGACCTTAAGGGGGCCGGACTGTGGCCAGCGGGGGGTACAGATTGCTCAGTGGGAGTAAACAGTGCCCCATCTTTGAAATTAGGGGGCGGAATAGTGTCTTTGTGGCAAGGAGGGCAGTGTGTGCAAGGAGAGGGGCAGGAGAGGAGATGAGCAGCGTTTACAGTGAGGGGGCAGTGTGTAAATATAGAGGTTCCCCTTACTTGTCAGCTCTGAATATCATTGACGACTCTAAATTCAATTGCTGGCTCCTTTGTTTACTTTAGCGCTTCGGAAGGAGCAGTCATGTTTATTTTCTTCCAGCTTAAATCCGTGTTATTTGATCATTTAAACATTTTTTTTTTAACAGAAGGAATCTTTATTAAGGGAAAAAACATCACATTCCATTATTACATGTGAATAGCTGTAGTCATTACAGAAAAATTAGTTAGTTCATCTAACACATATTTGCTAAGCTAATTTGCAGATATGAAGTATAACCTCCTTTATTCTTAAATCTGGAATATAGGCATTGAACCCAAACAAAGGTTGTGTAAACATAGCAAAATCAAATTTACTCTTTGAACCACCCGCCTGAGGGGAGGTTAAATGCAGTGTAAATCATGAGACATCTGTGGGGGGGGGGGGGGCAGAGGGAGCTTGGGGGGGAGGGGCATGAGCCAGTAGATTGCCTTTCATCTTTAAGCTATACCGTGAGGTGTCTGGCCTCCACCCGACCATATGCCGACCATATCTTCTGAAATTTTTTAGGGCAGTTGCGTCCCATATACGTCAACTTGTATAGTGGGAGGGTGGCATTCACCATTGTTTTCCACGCTGATATCCAGGCTGGCTCAGGTTTCTTCCAGTTAATCAAGATAGTTTTCCTGGCATAATATGCGCAGTAAAAGATAAAGAGTTCAGTGTTGGTAGGTATATTATCAGTCACTCCTAAGAGAAGAATTAGGGGATCACGTTTAATGGGTATCCTACTGACTGAACTAATATCAGCAGCCACCGCCCGCCAAAAAATTTGTATCGGGGGGCATTAGGAGCTGTCATTTTGCTTACTACTAAAGTAAACAAAAGAAGCGGTGTCACCCAGTGATGTCACCGGATGACCCCACCCCTTTCTCTACTTCAGCATCTGGGCCGAATGACAGCTCCATGGATCAGGAAAAGGTATTAGCAATTTAAAGAGTTAGGGCTTTTTAGTTAGGTTGGGAGTACGAGATCCAAGGGGACCAGAAATTCAGTGTAGGGGATTGTCTGAGTGGGCAATTGTATGTTTTGAGGCATTAAAAATGAAGGCGAACAATCTCACTGATGAGCATGGCACATCAGAGAGGGTTTATTTAATAAGGCCTCAATTGGGTCCTTGCATGGGTTGCAGCCCAGAACTGTATATATTAAGGTATAGAGAGATCCAGAGCCTTTTGACCTTAGGACATGACCAAGTATGGAGTATTGTATTTGTACCCTCTTGTCCACATGTTCAAAGCATAACTGTGAGTATTGGGGTACATATTTAACAATTCTGGAGTGTGTGAGATACCATTAAAAAATTACTTTCTAGGAATTTTATATATAGGAAAAATTTTAAAAATTTGCTGTGGTGATCCATATTTCCTCTTGGTCCTCTTCAGATTGAGATTTTCCAATTTTCCCCCCTCACTTTGCATATAATGAATGTTTAGGCTATATTTAGAGGATCTGGTTAGAACATTTTCGTATTCTGTTGGTCTTCCCACAGGTTTGATGTTGATAAATTTCTAAATACACCTAAATAAAATAATTCTTTAATGTTCATTTTCAGTGATGGAGTATCCATAGAAAGATACCAGGAACTGTCACTTTTTTCCAAAGTTTCCAAAGGTCACATACTGTTTTGTATATATCCAGGCCTGGCTGAATATATTTAGCAAATCACTGAACATTTTTACCTGCCTCTGTTCTTTTTGAGATAGGCTATTCCAGTGTTCTTGCTGGGATCTTTCATAATAATTTTAAATAGGAGTGTCTATTTTTACTGTTACATAGTTTATAAGGTTAAAAAAAAAGACACAATGTGACAGACCTAGCCGGGACACAGGCTTTTTGACAGGACTAAATGCAAGCCTCCTGACAACTGATTATGGGCCCTGGATTTTAAGGGGCACAGGGTGAAGGAGAACCCCAACCCCAGTCAGATTCAATGCTGTATATATGTGTATATATAATGTGTGTGGTCTCATGCTGTTGGGACATACACTCTCAGATGCTAGTGTCATGAACTCAAGATGTTAATTGAGAGAGCTGATCACATTGTCCTCTGCACAATGCAGGAGAAGGTCCGTCTGTTACTGGTGGTCTCCTGCTATTGTGATGAAATGTCTTGTGGTGGTAATTATGATAATTTATAATCAACTGTGTTTAGCTCGGTGACAACAAGTCTGACTTGTAGTGAAATCCTGATGAGTCACATCGGCTGCTTAAAGGGATTAGTTAATTTGTTTATGTTAAGTTGTTATAGGTGTATTGTTAGAGTAATATGAGCAGGAGGGGGGATCTCCTCTCCTACTGTGTATAAATGTGAGTTTTGCTTTGTAATAAAACAGTCCATGTTGAGCAACTAAGCAAGTCTCGTCTCGTTTGGTGCTTGGGAGCGGTTGGAATATCTGATATCCGTATCCAGACTGGGAGGAAGTGATATATGACGAACGCACTCAAGAGGAGTGTAGGGACGTTCCGTCACATTGGTGGCAGCAGTGGGATCGTGCTTCCTGAAGTCTGGGACATCCAAACCTCCACTGGGATCCAAGATCAGGATAGAAGACTTTGGTCACCCCAGCGGAGATATGGATCTGGCATCAGAGTTCCCGGGGCTGCTGCGGATCATCCTTTCAGCATACACCAGGACTGTGTCTGAGGATGAATACCTGGAGCTCAGGCAGCAGATTCGGGTGGAGCTGTGGATTGGAGCCCTCCAGCTCGCTGGTATAAAACAGGGCAAGTGCTTTCCAACCCAAGAGCAACGTGCCAGTGACCAACGGGCATTGCGGATGGCATTCCTGAGAGAGCGGCCCCAGGAGCAATGGGTGACTGAGTTGGACAGGCTGGTCCAGCAGGAGATAGAGCTGGACAATCATTATCGGGCTCTGCAATGGCACACAGAGCAGGGATATTTAGGGGAGACAACAGAATGCTCTCCAGAGGGATATGACTTTGGAGGCCCTGGATTGCTGTGGGAGAGCCTTACAGATCATTTTGTGTTTGGCGATGAAGGGGAACCTACCCTTGAGGACCTGCGAGAAAATAGAGAGGCTATGCTCGGTATTGCAGGGGTCTCAGAGCTTAAACCAGATCTGGGCCATTTGCTAAGGAAGGAACAGCATCTGAAAAGGGCATACAGGAAACTGCTAGAACACGTTCAGCAGCATGCCAGAGAATCGGCAGTGGAAACTCTGGTGATTGTCGTCCCCAAACCTGAAGTGCTGACAACAGGGCAGAACTCTGCTAACTTCTGCCCAGCACCAACAGTGGCTTCGCCCTTCTTGAGAGAAGAGGTAGTCGGCCTTTCTCCCACAACACTGACAGGGACATGTGATTTTCTGCCAGCAGCACCTATGGAGTTACAACAAACTTCTCCAGCTGAAGATCTGGTAACTGAACAGAGGGTCCAAGACCTCTGTCCCACACCTGTGGCAGTTCTGGAGGCCCAGGGTGAGGAGGTGGTGGTCACTCCCGAGCAGCAGCTCAGGACCCAAGGGGAGAATGCAATCTGCACTTCACAACTGCAGCTTGATCTGGTGTCAGTGGATGGGACTGTGGTCTCCACTAACAGAAAACCAGCAGAAGTGCTGGCATCCGGGCAGAGTGCTACCAACCTCTGCCCAGCACCGGTAACAGCTGCGGAGTTCCAGGGAGCTGGGGCAGTCGGCCTCTCTCCCCAACAGTTAGCTGGAGCAGATGATGTAGGGAAGCTCCTACGCCCAGCTGAACTGCTGGCAACGGAACAGAGCGCTGCTGGCCTCTGCCCTCAACTGACACAGGACAGATTTCCTGTAAGGCTACTTTCACACTGGAGCGGTGGGGGCGCTGGCGGTAAAGCGGCGCTATATTTAGCGCCGCTTTACCGGCGTTTTAGCGGCTAATTTCGGCCGCTAGCGGGGTGGTTTTACCCCCCGCGAGCGGCCGAAAAAGGGTCAATACCGCCCGCAAACCGCCACTGCAGCGGCGTTTTGCGGGCGGGTTCGGAGCGCTGCCCCATTGTTTCCAATGGGAACAGGCGCTATAGGAGCGGTAAATATACCACTCCTACAGCGAGCCAAAGATGCGGCTTGCAGGACATTTTCCAGCGTCCTGCAAGCGCACCGCTTCAGTGTGAAAGCCCTCGGGCTTTCACACTGAAGACACAGCAACAGCTGTTTCGGGTCGGTTTGCAGGCGCTATTCTTAGCGCAATAGCGCCTGCAAACCGCCCCAGTGTGAAAGGGGCCTAAAGGTGGATGGGAATTCAGTCTCCACCTGTATACCCCAGGGATGCTGAGCAGTAGGCCCATATGCCCAACAGCATGACAGACTGAGCCCAGTCACCCTGTCTTCTCTCCAGCGGCTGAAAAGACTCCAGGGAGGAGGGCCAGTCCAGGCCTCTCCCCAGCGGCAGATATGTTCTCTGAGAGAAGCAGAGGTTGGCTGGGTGAGTGCTCTGTTTGAAACAATTTGTTTGGGATACTGTGTGGGTACAGGCATTAGAGGACTGGAACTATGGACTAACTTCGGAGTCAACCCGTCTGGGGTCTCCTCCTGTGTTAGTCTCCTGCCGAAAGGGGAGAAATGTGACAGACCTAGCCGGGACACAGGCTTTTTGAGAGGACTAAATGCGAGCCTCCTGCCAACCGATTATGGGCCCTGGATTTTAAGGGGCACAGGGTGAAGGAGAACCCCAACCCCAGTCAGATTCAATGCTGTATATATGTCTATATATAATGTGTGTGGTCTCATGCTGTTGGGACATACACTCTCAGATGCTAGTGTCATGAACTCAAGATGTTAATTGAGAGAGCTGATCACATTGTGCTCTGTACAATGCAGGAGACGGTCCGTCTGTTACTGGTGGTCTCCTGCTATTGTGATGAAATGTCTTGTGGTGGTAATTATGATAATTTATAATCAACTGTGTTTAGCTCGGTGACAACAAGTCTGACTTGTAGTGAAATCCTGATAAGTCACATCGGCTGCTTAAAGGGATTAGTTAATTAGTTTATGGTAAGTTGTTACAGGTGTATTGTTAGAGTAATATGAGCAGGAGGGGGGATCTCTTCTGCTACTGTGTATAAATGTGAGTTTGGCTTTGTAATAAAACAGTCCATGTTGAGCAACTAAGCAAGTCTCGTCTCGTTTGGTGCTTGGGAGCGGTTGGAATATCTGATATCCGTATCCAGACTGGGAGGAAGTGATATATGACGAACGCACTCAAGAGGAGTGTAGGGACGTTCCGTCACACACAGGTTCACCTATTTCAATGTATGTGTGTGTAGCACTGACCCCCGAAGGAGCTGCTGGTTTGATTTGGGCCTGCACTCTGCTGATACAGTGGTGTGAAAAAGTGTTTGCCCCCTTCCTCATTTCCTGTTCCTTTGCATGTTTGTCACACTTAAGTGTTTCGGAACATCAAACCAATTTAAACAATAGTCAAGGACAACACAAGTAAACACAAAATGCAATTTGTAAATGAAGGTGTTTATTATTAAAGGTGAAAAAAAATCCAAACCATCATGGCCCGGTGTGAAAAAGTGATTGCCCCCCTTGTTAAAACATACTATAACTGTGGTTGTCCACACCTGAGTTCAATTTCTCTAGCCACACCCAGGCCTGATTATTGCCACACCTGTTCACAATCAAGGCATCACTTAAATAGGAGCTGCTTGACACAGTAAGGTCCACCAGAAGATCCTTAAAAGCTACACATCATGCCGAGACCCAAAGAAATTCAGGAACAATTGAGAAAGAAAGTAATTGAGATCTATCAGTCTGGAAAGGGTTATAAAGCCATTTCCAAAGCTTTGGGAATCCAGCAAACCACAGTGAGAGCCATTATCCACAAATGGCGAAGACATGGAACAGTGGTGAACCTTCCCAGGAGTGGCCGGCCGCCCAAAATTACCCCAAGAGCGCAGCGACGACTCATCCAAGAGGTCACAAAAGACCCCCACAACAACGTCCAAGGAACTGCAGGCCTCACTTGCCTCAGTTAAGGTCAGCATTCATGCCTCCACCATCAGGAAAAGACTCGGCAAAAATGGCCTGCATGGCAGAGTTCCAAGGAGAAAACCACTGCTGAGCAAAAAGAATATCAAAGCTCGTCTCAATTTCTCCACAACACATCTTGATGATCCCCAAGACTTTTGGGACAACATTCTGTGGACCGATGAGACAAAAGTGGAACTCTTTGGAAGGTGTGTGTCCAAGTATATCTGGCGTAGAAGGAACACTGCATTTCAGAAAAAGAACATTATACCAACAGTAAAATATGGTGGTGGTAGTGTGATGGTCTGGGGCTGTTTTGCTGCTTCAGGACCTGGAAGACTTGCCGTGATAAAAGGAACTATGAATTCTGCTGTCTACCAAGAGATCCTGAAGGAGAATGTCCAACCATCTGTTCGTGTACTCAAGCTGAAACGAACTTGGGTTCTGCAGCAGGACAATGATCCTAAACACACCAGCAAGTCCACCACCGAATGGCTGAAGAAAAACAAAATGAAGACTTTGGAGTGGCCTAGCCAAAGTCCAGACCTGAATCCTATTGAGATGTTGTGGTATGACCTTAAAAAGGCCGTTCATGCTCGAAAACCCTCTAATGTAACTGAATTAGGACAATTCTGCAAAGATGAGTGGGCCAAAATTCCTCCAGGACGCTGTAAAAGCCTCATTGCACGTTATCGCAAACGCTTGGTTGCAGTTGTTGCTGCTAAGGGTGGCCCAACCAGTTATTAGGTTTAGGGGGCAATCACTTTTTCACACAGGGCCATGATGGTTTGGATTTTTTTTCACCTTTAATAATAAACACCTTCATTTACAAATTGCATTTTGTGTTTACTTGTGTTGTCCTTGACTATTGTTTAAATTGGTTTGATGTTCCGAAACACTTAAGTGTGACAAACATGCAAAGGAACAGGAAATGAGGAAGGGGCAAACACTTTTTCACACCACTGTAAATCCCACTAACTTGGCTCAGCCCCCTTGACACAGCTGTGGTGTAATACAATACAATACAATATGATATAACACAATATACCTGTATTGGATTCTCAGGATCCACTGGCTCTACCTGCTGAGAGAAACAAGACTCCACACAACTGGGTACTTAACCAGAAATATATTTTACTGTTAATATATTCAAACAGGTGATTACAGTAATTGTACTGTCATCCCAATGTAGAATGACAGGACAATGATATTAATATAACAATTTCAAAAAATATAAATACACGGGAGCTCCCCTACTTTTATAGCTATGCGTGAGATCTCACTTAGAGTACTTAGTCTTTAGTCTTCTGATCTTCGCTAGCTAGAGTAATTCTTTATGATTTGTAATCCAAGGGTTAAAGTAAATCAAGTTGAGTTAAAGATGCTCCTGGTATAACTTCAGTAACTATAGTACAAGGCTTAAGATGCAAAGCAGATAGGCCTCATGCCTGCCTAGTGTCAATTGTTATACTCCTCCTCCGTAGGACTATAGCCCACTCACCAACTGGATTGGAGTTCTGTATGGTGGCTTTGATCCGGTGACTGTAGCTTGCTTCTCCGTCAGCTGGCTCCATCACTCCGTTCTGCTCCGCTGAGTGATCCCGGTCCTCCGATGCTCAAACGAGTGTCTCTGGATCTTTCCAATCTGGTTACTGTGTCTCTGGCACCGTCAGGTAACTCCACAAACGAGCAGGGTTGCGCTTCGCAATAGCTGTAGGCTGCTTCCTACAGGAGGCCTCCTCACAGGTCCTCACAGGCAGGCCAAGCGATCCCAAGAGACCTAAAATGGCCGCTCGGGTTCCTTTTATGTCCTACCCAGCATGCACTGTCCGAGATGGTGTTCCTGGGTAGGTCACCAAGCATCCTGGGTAAAAAGGTCAACCTTCCAATGTAAATAACAGTCACTTCCTGTATTCAGTCTTAATCGTTCAAGTTCACTGTCAGTATTTGGCCACTAGATGGCGCCAAATACTAAGCCATAGAAATGTCCTTAGACTTTTGATTATAACATGCAAACACACATTAAAAAGGAAGAATCAGCGCTACACACTCCCCCTACTTTATCTCTTTGGTCCCCAAAGAGGTTCAAAATGTTAACTCTATCCTGTATTTTTGCTTCTATACAGTTATACAATACAGACAGAGGAGCTTCCCACCAACTCTCATGTGATGGGGAGCTGTCCTGTACACTCACAGCTGACTGTCTGATACAGATGTGTCAAGGGGTGAGTTGGGGTTGTCCCTCACTGAACCAGAAGTAGAGGGACCAGGCAGTTCAGGGTTTTTTTTGCTGACGATCTGAGATGCTTCAGAGCATTCGCCCAATGTATCAGTCCCTGTGGTGGGCGAATGTCTCTCTTTGTTCTCTGCCCTTTCGGGGGAACCACCACTCTTAGGGAAATATCCTCATCCATCATCTCAAAAGCTAATGATGGAAAATTAACAGGAGTACTTTGCTCTCCTGCGTGATGAGTTGTCGGCACAAATTCTGGGGCCTCTGCCCTAAGAGTCCCATTATTATCTCCTCCTACTTTTTGGGAGTCCTCAACATCTGTCTCTGATGCCTCAGGAGGCCACAGCCAATTCATCTCCATCTCTTCATCCTCATCTGCAGAGGGTGCAGGCTGAGACCTGGTTGCTGGCCTGTGCACAACAGTGGATGTGGAGGGGAGTTCCTCTTCTGAACTTATCCTGATTGCTTCTGTGAGGGGTAAGAGGTGATTCCAATGCCAGGTTTTTACTGGCCCAGTGTTTCCTTCTGGCTTGATTTCATGCACTGGGAGCCCTGGAAGCTTCCTACACACAACATACAGTGGTGTGAAAAAGTGTTTGCCCCCTTCCTCATTTCCTGTTCCTTTGCATGTTTGTCACACTTAAGTGTTTCGGAACATCAAACCAATTTAAACAATAGTCAAGGACAACACAAGTAAACACAAAATGCAATTTGTAAATGAAGGTGTTTATTATTAAAGGTGGAAAAAAATCCAAACCATCATGGCCCTGTGTGAAAAAGTGATTGCCCCCCTTGTTAAAACATACTATAACTGTGGTTGTCCACACCTGAGTTCAATTTCTCTAGCCACACCCAGGCCTGATTATTGCCACACCTGTTCACAATCAAGGCATCACTTAAATAGGAGCTGCTTGACACAGTAAGGTCCACCAGAAGATCCTTAAAAGCTACACATCATGCCGAGACCCAAAGAAATTCAGGAACAATTGAGAAAGAAAGTAATTGAGATCTATCAGTCTGGAAAGGGTTATAAAGCCATTTCCAAAGCTTTGGGAATCCAGCAAACCACAGTGAGAGCCATTATCCACAAATGGCGAAGACATGGAACAGTGGTGAACCTTCCCAGGAGTGGCCGGCCGCCCAAAATTACCCCAAGAGCGCAGCGACGACTCATCCAAGAGGTCACAAAAGACCCCACAACAACGTCCAAGGAACTGCAGGCCTCACTTGCCTCAGTTAAGGTCAACGTTCATGCCTCCACCATCAGGAAAAGACTCGGCAAAAATGGCCTGCATGGCAGAGTTCCAAGGAGAAAACCACTGCTGAGCAAAAAGAACATCAAAGCTCGTCTCAATTTCTCCACAACACATCTTGATGATCCCCAAGACTTTTGGGACAACATTCTGTGGACCGATGAGACAAAAGTGGAACTCTTTGGAAGGTGTGTGTCCAAGTATATCTGGCGTAGAAGGAACACTGCATTTCAGAAAAAGAACATTATACCAACAGTAAAATATGGTGGTGGTAGTGTGATGGTCTGGGGCTGTTTTTGCTGCTTCAGGACCTGGAAGACTTGCCGTGATAAAAGGAACTATGAATTCTGCTGTCTACCAAGAGATCCTGAAGGAGAATGTCCGACCATCTGTTCGTGTACTCAAGCTGAAACGAACTTGGGTTCTGCAGCAGGACAATGATCCTAAACACACCAGCAAGTCCACCACCGAATGGCTGAAGAAAAACAAAATGAAGACTTTGGAGTGGCCTAGCCAAAGTCCTGACCTGAATCCTATTGAGATGTTGTAGTATGACCTTAAAAAGGCCGTTCATGCTCGAAAACCCTCTAATGTAACTGAATTAGGACAATTCTGCAAAGATGAGTGGGCCAAAATTCCTCCAGGACGCTGTAAAAGCCTCATTGCACGTTATCGCAAACGCTTGGTTGCAGTTGTTGCTGCTAAGGGTGGCCCAACCAGTTATTAGGTTTAGGGGGCAATCACTTTTTCACACAGGGCCATGATGGTTTGGATTTTTTTTCACCTTTAATAATAAACACCTTCATTTACAAATTGCATTTTGTGTTTACTTGTGTTGTCCTTGACTATTGTTTAAATTGGTTTGATGTTCCGAAACACTTAAGTGTGACAAACATGCAAAGGAACAGGAAATGAGGAAGGGGGCAAACACTTTTTCACACCACTGTATGGCTGTGATCTCCAGCGGTCAGCCAACTTATGTTTGCCTGGGATGCCCAGATTCCTCAGTAAGACCTGGTTGAAGATCCTGAACTCTTACTTTTACATCAAAGTTCCTCTTATTTCTATTTTCTCTAGAGTTCAAGGAGGCTTAAGCCTGCTCGTAAGCTATCTTCAAGTTCCTCCGCAGTCTGTCCACATACCCTCGATGAGAGGCCTCTGATGTGTGGTCCAAGGAGGTCCCAAAGGCTAGGTCTACTGGTACATGGGAATAAATATATAAATAAATATATAAAATGGGGCGCCAGCATACATACGTAGAAAGGTTAATAAAATAACAAGAGTAAATTAAATAGATAATCAGATAAAAATGTGGCGCTGATACACGTCTACCACTCCAAGGGGGATCATCCAGCCAAGGTGGCTCCAGACACAGCGTCCAAAGGAATTAATGGAATAAAAGAAGGAGTATAGCATCAAATAATAAATAAGGCTATACAGACAACCTCAGGTGGGTGAATCAAACAATATAAATAAATAACCCTTGTGTCCAAGAAAAATAAAAATAGTGCAAAGTAAGGACTAAAAGTGGCAATAAATAATCAAATATACAATGGCGAATAACATGCATAAGCCACAATTCGATTAAAAAATATTATTAATAATGCACAAAGAAAACCGTGAATAAATTCACCTGTGTGTTAAAAACAAACAGCACAAATAAACCTGTGTTGAAATATATATATATTTAATAACGTGAGTCCAGGATAAAAGTGTATATATAAAT
Organism: Lithobates sylvaticus; assembly: GCA_028564925.1. Lineage (NCBI taxonomy): Eukaryota > Metazoa > Chordata > Amphibia > Anura > Ranidae > Lithobates > Lithobates sylvaticus. The sequence continues at coordinate 445,184,082 of CM053028.1, forward strand.
AAATAAACAAGTCCTGTGCAATCAAGCGGATATTCCCATATATGGTGCACAATTCCTAAACAATCTCCAGGTGAGGTGGTGGATATGATATTTGTGGTAGTCTTTAAGAGAAAAAAAGTGATGCTCCTTAACATGCAGGTGTCCTGGGCTGTTTCCCCCAACCCCTTACCTTAAAGGTAAGGAAAAACAACCTTACTGGGCTCCTCCGGATCTGTTCCTCTGACTGGGTCCCTGCCAGCTCCTCTCAGGCGGACATGTGAGCAAACAGATAGATGCAATCCATTGTGTAGTATTTCAAAAGGTTTAATAGGTATAAGCAATAGATAACTTACAGTACATGCAGAGTTAATGCAGCGGTGGATGAAAAAACACACAGTATGGGCTCCCGGCCGAGATCCCACACAGCTAAACGTCACCAGGCTCTGACTCTCCTTACGCGTTACATCACGCACACGTGACTTTCTCAAAGGACACCTTTAAGGGAAACAGCCCAGGACACCTGCATGTTAAGGAGCATCACTTTTTTTCTCTTAAAGACTACCACAAATATCATATCCACCACCTCACCTGGAGATTGTTTAGGAATTGTGCACCATATATGGGAATATCCGCTTGATTGCACAGGGCTTGTCGTTTATTTATTTATATATACACTTTTATCCTGGACTCACGTTATTATATATATATATATTTCAACACAGGTTTATTTGTGCTGTTTGTTTTTAACACACAGGTGCATTTATTCACGGTTTGCTTTGTGCATTATTAATAATATTTTTTAATCGAATTGTGGCTTATGCATGTTATTCGCCCTTGTATATTTGATTATTTATTGCCACTTTTAGTCCTTACTTTGCACTATTTTTATTTTTCTTGGACACAAGGGTTATTTATTTATATTGTTTGATTCACCCACCTGAGGTTGTCTGTATAGCCTTATTTATTATTTGATGCTATACTCCTTCTTTTATTCCATTAATTCCTTTGGACGCTGTGTCTGGAGCCACCTTGGCTGGATGATCCCCCTTGGAGTGGTAGACGTGTATCAGCGCCACATTTTTATCTGATTATCTATTTAATTTACTCTTGTTCTATTTTATTAACCTTTCAAAGTATGTATGCTGGCGCCCCATTTTATATATTTATTTATATATTTATTCCCATGTACTGTCGGTGTGTGAACACCCTGATGGTGGCTGCGGCATTGGTTGTTATTGTTGTGTAGCTGATTCATTTCAGCTCTCTCCCCTCCCCCACCCCCCTTTTTTGGTTTGCGCAGTTGCACCCCTCCTTTTGCATAGGTCTACTGGTAGTCTGGCTTCACGGCCGAACATTAGTCTGTTAGGCGAGTACCCAGTAGCGTCACTTTTGGTACTATTGTAGGCATGAACCAGTGCAGTGATGTGCTTATTCCAATGGGGTTTCTGTTCTGCAGTTAAAGTCCCCAACATGTTCAGGAGAGTCCTGTTGAACCTTTCCGGTCCCCTTGTGGGTGGTGGGGAGTAGTCCTAGACTTTTGTATGCCTAGTAGATCCAATAGTCTTTTTATCAGCGTGCTCTCAAAGTCTCTCAAAGTCTCTTCCTTGGTCCGAATGTATCCGTCGAGGTAGACCATAATGGATGAAGAACTTCTCCACAAGAGTCTTTGCTACTGTGGCTGCTTGCTGGTCTCTAGTAGGGAACGCTTGGGCATAGCGGGTGAAGTGATCTGTAACCACTAAGATGTCCCCTTGCCCACTCAGGTCGGATTCCAAACAGAGAAAGTCTATGCAGACCAGGTCCATTGGCTCTCTAAGTGGCCCATTGGGGCAGCCCTCTGGGGCAAAGTCTTCCTTTGTATGCACCTGAGGCAGGAATGACAATAGTTCTCCACTTCTGTCCTCATGTAAGGCCAGTAAAACCTGTCTCTCAGGAGCTGAAGAGTCCTCTCAGCTCTCAAATGACCATGGTGGTCATGCAGGGCCCTCAGCACTCTCTCTCTGTGCTTTTCCGGCAGAAGCAGTTGCCACTTCTCTTCGGGATCTTCAGAGGGGCCCCTTCCGTAGACCACCCCTTGTAACTGAAACTGGTCCCACTCTTTCTGTAGCAGCTGGGCTTCTTTCCGGGGGCTCTTCTGCAGCAGACTAGGCTGTTTGCTCTCCAGTGCCTTCAGTACCAGCCCACAGAGTGGGTCTTCCTCCTGATCTCTCCTGAGATCTTTTTTAGATAACTTGGGAAGACCCTCTTGTACGATCTGGGAGACATTACAATAGCATCTGGGCACTCCCACTGAGGACACCCCCACTTTTTCAGCTCTGGCTCCCCCTTTTGCTTGCTGGCCTGTCCCTTCACAGAGGGCTCTTACTCTTCTGAGGGGTTCTGGGAGTCATGGGGCCTTCTTGACAAGGCATCTGCATCTCGGTTACCAACCCCTGGTCTGTACTTCAGGCTGAAGGTAAACACAGAGAGAGCAGCCAGCCACCTGTGACTGGTGGCGTCCAGCTTCACAGTGGTGAGCAAGTATGTGAGGGGGTTGTTGTCCGTCTTGACTACAAATTCAGCCCCGTAAAGGTAGTCCTTCAACTTGTCTACCACTGCCCACTTCAGAGCTAGAAATTCAAGCTTGTGAGTCGGATAGTTTTTTTCGGCAGGGATCAAACTTCTGCTCACATAGGCGATGGGCTGCAGATGTCCATCATACTCTTGGTAGAGCACTCCTCCTAGTCCGTCTCGGCTGGCATCTACATGTAACTCATAGGATTTGGCAGGATCTGCATAGGCCAAAACCGGAGCAGTGGTAAGGCTCCACTTCAATTGTCTGAAGGCTTCCTTACAGTTTGGAGTCCACTGGTCCTGGATGGACTCCTTTTTCTTCCTTGGCCCTTCCTTTGGCTTCCCCGACTGATCTGGGTCTACCACAGTCTCTTGGTTCTTTAGAAGCTTAGTGGGTGGGATATTTTTGCCAACCCTTTTCACAAACCTCCTATAAGCAGAACCCTAGGAATGATCTGAGTTCTGTCACGTTGGTAGGCCTGGGCCAAGAAGTGACAGCTTCCAACTTCTTGGGATCAGTTGCCACCCCCTCTTCAGACACAATGTGTCCCAGGTAATTCACTAAGGGTTGGTAGAACTGGCATTTCTACATGGAGAGCTTCAGGGCTTCATCGTGAAGTCTCTTCAGGACCTTCTCCTTCTTCTTTTTGTTCTTCCAACGTTCTCCCAAACACTATGACGTCATCCAGGTAGACCAGTACTTCAATCAGGTTCATGTCGCCTACTGTCTTTTCCATCAATCTCTGGAAGGTTGCTCGGGCTCCAGACAGACCTTGCGGCATCCAATTGAATTCGAAGAAGCCCACAGAAGTGATAAAAGCAGTCTTCTCTCTATCTTCAGGGCACATGGGGATCTGATAGTACCCACACTTTAAGTCCAGCACACTGAACCACTTTGCCCTGACAGGCTCTGTAAGGCATCCTCTATACGAGGTGTAGTTTACTGGTCAGAAATGGCCCTTCGGTTCAGGGACCTATAGTCGATGCATAGTCGTAGGGACACGTTTTTCTTTCTTACCACCACTTTTGGCGAGGCGTAAGGACTCCGAGACTCTCTGATGATGCCCGTCCTTTTGAGTTCAGCCAGCTGTTCCCTCAAGTCTTTAAGGTCCCCCAGTGGGATTCGCCTGACTCTCTCCCAAAAGGGCTTTTCTTCCTCCAGCCGAATTTGATGGGTCGCACTCTTCGCCAGCCCTACGTCAAACTCACTTTTAGAGAAAGCTATCCTTCATCTAAGAAGTTGGGCTTTAGCTCTCTACATCCAGGCAGGAGTAAGAGGCGTGTTTTTCAGGCAGAATTCTTGCTGGGGAATCTCTCCGGCATGTTCTCCTGTTAAATCACACGCCGAGACTGGGGTGGCCGGGCTGACCTGTCCTAACAGTGTTCTGGCTGGCACCCTCACTGGCACAGCTGCTGTGTTGCGAGCACTGACTTAAATCTTGCCTTGTTTTCTCTTCAACGCCTTGGTTGGCAATACTTCAGGGATAAGTTCCAGCCCTTTATGTTCTTCCTGGCCTGAAGTCTCAAGGACAATGAAGGGGCCCGGTTTTTTCCAGCTTAACTTGATGGAAGCCCTCAGGAAGAGTACTTCACCCGGCTGGACCAGTCTCTCTCTCCTGTCCAAAAGCCAGATCTTTCCCACCCCCTCCTGTGGAGCCTTCTCTTCTTGTCTAAAATCTCAGTACACTTGGGCAAGCATGGGGTGTATTTTCGTGGGGAGGGTTCTTTTCTGCAGCACAAGTGGTGTAAGCAATCTTCTCACCAAGTCTGTGTTCGTCCCAAAGATGAGGGAACTTTTGTCAGCCCCTGGGGACAAGGGCACACCACGACCAAGGTGTCAAACGTCTCAGCCTTTCCTGCTGTACTTGGGTCAAAGGTGAGTTTGACCGGCAGGTAACCATATGGGAAGTTCTGGGTACCTAAAACCATATCTATAGTTCCTCCAGTCTCTGTAATGGTAGGTGCTTGAGATGTTTGTCATAGAAGTCCCTGTAAAGTAATGTCACTTGAGCTCCAGTGTCCAGCAGGGCTTTTTTTATAAATCCCCTCTACTTGGTTAGGGACAATTGGAGAGGGTCCCACTAGCTTGGAAGGAAACCCAGTGTAAGGGGTACTTTTGGCCTGCTTGGTGGCTTGTACCTTTACACTTGGCTTTGGGTGCCTCTCCCTCTTCCATCTTGGCCTGGCGGTAGTCCCAGGGGTCTGGTGCACATCAGTTGGTGTGGAGTTAGCTATGACAACCGGGCACCCAGTTGACTCCTTCACTGGGGCCCTCTGAAGTTTTCCGCCGACTGTTGGGATTTTGTCTTCGGCTATTGGGCTTGGGCACACTCGCCTGAGATGTCCTACTCCCCCACATTTGAAACAGACCCTCTGCAATGGTTTCATAGGGCAGTTAGGGGTCCTCAGAGCCTTAGGTGACGAGACTTCTTCTGTCTGGGGTTTCACCAGCCTTGTCATCAACATAGTCATCATCTCCAGTATTTCTTTCTGTGTCTGGAACAGTTTCTTCAGTCCAAGCTGACCTGTGGATAGATGGTGAGTAGGTGTAAGCCATGATCCCTGCTCAGCACTTGCTGTCAGGACACTGAGCTCTCGAGTGCTTGAGGGGACATCTATCTGCTGTACCTTGGCACTTGTAGTGCTGGGAGGTTGACGTTTCCTTTGCTTCTGGTCTCTCTCAAGCTCCATCTTGTCTGCCTCATTAACTTTCTCAATGAGTACCTTATCTGGAGTTGAGGGATCTTCCAGGTGCTGCTTCAACTGTAGCTTGATATAATCACTCCTCAGTCCCGTAGTCACGGACCTCCGGAATTTTTTCTCAACCAGTTCAGCTCCAAAGTGCTCTCCAGTTCCTTCCTCCCTTGATAAGGACAGCAGGCGGTCTTTGAGCTCAATGGCTCGGAATAGAAAATTCTGGGGAGTCTCTCGACTATTCTGTGTCATATTTATCAGTTGATGGAATAATTCAGCGGCATCTTCCTCCTCATAATAACTTTTTAGTATCCTCTTAAGCTGGGTCAGGGTCAATCCACTTTTCCTCTCCAACATGCCCCTGATACTTAAACCTGGGCTGATGGCATGGATTACAGCTTCTCTGATTTCAGACTCCAAGTATCCTTTCTGAAGCCCCAATTCAATTTGATGCAGGAGGTTTGTGTAGGACAGCTTATCTTTCTGCCCTCTCTCTCCTATCTGGCCATCAATACGGAAATCCTTCCGGATGGTAACTTCCTGCTGGGGTTTTTTTTTTTTTTTGCCTTCCTCTGGATCAACTGTGGGTATAGAATTGGGTATATTGGATTGTACGATATTTTTTATTTTTAGTATTTCTTTTTTTTATGGTTAAACTGGATGGACTTGAGTCTTTTTTCAGCCTAGCTAACTATGTAACTATGTTCCTACAGGCGGCCATGAGTAAGTTTCTTCACTATCGACCCAGGTTTAGGTGTTGTCTGGCTGTCTTTCTGATCTCCGCATGTGACACGTAACCCATTAAGGTGTTCAGCTATCATGCTGGAGGTCTCCTGAAACCTCTCCTGTATGTCCCGGTATTGCCCTTTCAGGTCAGCCAGCTGTTGCTCTGACTGTCTTTTAGCAGCAATCCCTACTTTCCTGTCAAGGGGTTCTATCTGCTTCCCACTGGGACAGTCCTCTTTTGACTTGTTGGGATGTGTCAGGTGGAACTTTGTCTTTTCTGACAATTTTATACTTGCACCTTGAAAGTTTCCGGGGACACCCTGCCTCCACTCTAGTAGTGCGTAAGTGCAATCGGTCCCAGATTCTGGTCTCACTGCGATCAAATAAGCCTTTCTGTCTGGGGACAATGTTTGCACAATTTCTTAACTTGTTTTTCTCCCCAGTCTTCTCCTGGAAGTTCAATGGCCAAGCTTGCTTCTGAGCGGGTGCCTTCTGCTTCGCACCATTGGACCACTTTGAGGGGGTCCATAGTGGCACCCAGGGGGTGGGGTTGCTTGCAGAGTGACAGAATCCCGGACGAGCCCCCACGTGTAGCACTGACCCCCAAAGGAGCTGCTGGTTTGATTTGGGCCTGCACTCTGCTGATAAACCCCACTAACTTGGCTCAGTCCCTTTGACACAGCTGTGGTGAAATACAATACAATACAATATGATATAACACAATATCCCTGTATTGGATTCTCAGGATCCACTGGCTCCACCTGCTGAGAGAAACAAGACTCCACACAACTGGGTACTTAACCAGAAATATATTTTACTGTGAATATATTCAAACAGGAGATTACAGTAATTGTACTGTCATCCCAACGTAGAATGACAGGACAATGATATTAATATAACAATTTCAAACAATATAAATACACAGGAGCTACCCCTACTTTTATAGCTATGCGTGAGATCTCACTTAGAGTACTTAGTATTTAGTCTTCTGATCTTCGCTAGCTAGAGTAATTCTTTATGATTTGTAATCCAAGGGTTAAAGTAAATCAAGTTGAGTTAAAGATGCTCCTGGTATAACTTCAGTAACTATAGTACAAGGCTTGAGATGCAAAGCAGATAGGCCTCATGCCTGCCTAGTGTCAAATGTTATACTCCTCCTCCGTAGGACTATAGATCCCAGCGAGGCCTGGGTATAAGTCTGACTAGGTGCAAAAGTTAACAAACTGTGGACCGCAACCCACTCACCAACTGGATCGGAGTTCTGTATGGTGGCTTTGATCCGGTGACTGTAGCTTGCTTCTCCGTCAGCTGGCTCCATCACTCCGTTCTGCTCCGCTGGGTGTTCCTGGGTAGGTCACCAAGCATCCTGGGTAAAAAGGTCAACCTTCCAATGTAAATAACAGTCACTTCCTGTATTCAGTCTTTGTGCTTATCAAAGCAATAATCGTTCAAGTTCACTGTCAGTATTTGGCCGCTAGATGGCGCCAAATACTAAGCCATAGAAATGTCCATAGACTTTTGATTATAACATGCAAACACAGATTAATAAGCAAGAATGTCAGCGCTACATGTGATTTTTATTATATTAACAATTTCCATAGTCCTGTATATTCTGCTTCCAGAGGAATACATCTAAATGTTTTTTGAAGTTGTCAACACTCTCAGATGGTACCACTTCCAACAATAAAGAACCTGTGCTCAATGGGTTCTCCCAACAACCCCTACATCATTATATGACACAGTAGTGGTGTGGTGGTCTGGAAGTTGGCAGGAGGAACCACTGAGTTCTGTAGGGTAGAGGGTCTCGACCTCAGTCCTCAAGTACCCCCAACTGTTTTCACTTTGCACAACTGCTTTAAATCAATAGCAATAAAAAGGTATTGATAATAGCTATTTTATCTAAAGGAAGTTCCCAAAATATGGCCCGTTGGGGGTACTTGAGGACTGAGGTTGAAAACCACTGCTGTAGGGGACCAAGGGGATCGACATTACTAGAAGTTTTGTTTTTTCAGCAAACAACATCTCTTAAAAGGAGCACATCTATGGAGGAGCAGGCAGTGGGGAAGGCCAGTGTGAGGCCATGGGAAAAAGCTCTTAGGGCTGGGCTCAGCCCTTCCTTCTCAGAACTCTGTGCTCAGCTGACGGTTAATTGCCAAAGACTCTTCCTTTCACAGTGACTCACCTGGTCTTCATTTCCTGCTCGTCAGCTAGAGCTGCTGGTTTATATAAACTCCTTGGGTCAGATCTTCTGTGCCTTTGCCTTGGTCAACATATTTGGACTCTCTCTGCTGTGTTTGCCTGTAAAAAACTTTTGCTTGGCTGACTTCTCTTCTGGTTCCTGATCCTGTTTGCTGCACCTGACTTCACTGATCTCTGGACTCCTGTTTCTCTGGCTTGCTCTGCCCGTCCTTGTTACCGAACTCTGGCTATGTTTTGACTATGTTTTCTCTGTTTATAACATTTTACCATTTTATTAAATAGCGTGATTTTTACTGCACTTCTGTCTCAGTCTGATTTTTGGTTCCTGACATCGGGCAAAGGCCATGAATTCAGAAGTTGCAGGCAATCCATATGTTGGTAATATTTTTTCCAGATTGGATGAGCAGGATCACAGCATGGATCAGTTTGCCATAGAGTTAAGCACGCTCCTGAATCACACTGCTTACCTGGAACCTCCCACTGTGGCTGCCCAGTACTGTTACGTACTGTGTGGTAGAGTCTGACTTTGTAGAAGAAGGACACCTCTCTTACAGCCGTGGCTCAGGAGCCACTGGAGTGGGAACAGTAGACTCAAGAGTGCAGTGAGGTAGGAGTGCCTGTTTGTGAAGTAGGCACGGATAGATGGATGATGAGCCACCAGACAGTTCCGGATGCTGATGTCAGTGGAGGCAGGTGCAGGTCATCGACCTGAAAGCTGTCAGGTACAGACTGGAGACACAAGCCGGGTCAAACACAGGTAATCAAATAATATGAATCAATAGGCAGGAGCAAGATGAAACAACCCAGGTCAAACACAGGTAGTCAGGCAGATAGTGCTGTAGCTGAAGCAGAGTCAGATGAACAGGAAGAGGTCGGCAACAGGGTGTCAGCAAGGAAGTCCTTATACCAGAGTCAAGGCAAGCCAAGGTCAGCGTTGGAGAGATCGGGTAAGTCAAGCAGAGCCGGGTCAATACAGGTGATCAGAAGGCAGGTACAGGTATACACTCACTAGCTGCAGATAAAACAGCACTGCACTTGTGTAGCTGCTGACCTTTAAAAGGCCTATTGGCGCCAAACAGTGTCTAATGCACGCGCACACAGGCACGCCCGGCACACGCTATCACGCTCATGACGCTGAATGACTGGTGCCTGTGTGCGCATGAACACACCTCCGTCCTGTCAGGTACAACCTGTGTTGCAGGCCGTCCCTGCTGCTGCTCCGGTCTCGGTCCTGGCACCCTCCTCAAATTTTACCTCTATAAGAGGTATGTCTGGTTCCGCTCAACTTCCCCAGTGATTCGGGGGTGATCCAGTTCAATGCAGAGGGTTTCTGAACCAGGCTGAGATTTACTTTGAGATGCTGCCCCAGGCGTTTCCCACGGACAGAAGCAAAGTAGGCTTCATGATATCTTTGCTTTCTGAGAGAGCCTGGGCAAACCATCTATGGGAGACGCAAAAAAACATTGTCCAGAGTTACCCAGAGTTTGTGGCTTCCTTTAAGAGGGTATTTGGCGTTCCTGCACGCTCCACGTCTGCTGCCAAAGGCCTAATGTCTGCCAAACTGGGTACGAGAACTGTTGCCAATTACGTCATTGAGCTCTGTACTCTGACAGCAGAGGTTGCTTGGAATAATGAGGCCCTCGTGGTTGATTTTTCTCATGGTCTCTCGGATCACATCAAGTCCAAGATATACCCACTGAGCTTGAGAAGTTGATCATGCTTGCCATCCTCATTGACTCCAGACTCTGAGAGAGACCCTCTTTTAAGGAGCGCTTGCGAAAGCCTCCTGTACTTTTGGCTCAGAGCTTTGCAGTCCTATCCTTGCCTCCCTCACCTCCCATACCTCCTGGTACCGAGTCTGCCAGTGAGGTAGAACCCATGCAGTTGGGCTCCACACATCTCTCTGCGGTAGAGAGGGCCTTTAGGAGGAGGGAGAGATTGTGCCTTTATTGTGGCCAGGCAGGTCACTTTTTGAGGTCTTGTCCTACCCGTCCGGGAAATGCCCACACCTTGAGGTCCTGTAAGGGACAGACCTTAGGTGACGTTGTTTTGTCCCCAGTTATCCAGAAGGATAAGCCCCTGGTACCAGTACTCGAGTTGTCAATCGAGATACTGGCTCTAATCGACTCTGGGGCTGCAGGCCTGTTCATAGATGGTGCCTTTGTGTCCAAGCACTCAATTCCACTGCAGCTTTGTGCCACTCCACCTGCCATTGAGGCTATTGATAGGAGACCTCTACAGCCTGCCCTTGTGACTCATGAGACTGTTCCGTTGACCATGGCCATAGGGGTTCTTCACCATGAGAATCCAATTCCAAGTAATTTCCTCACCTCATTTCCCGGTGATTTATGGTTATGCTTGGTTACTGAGACACAACCCCTCTTTTGATTGGCTTCCTCCTGAGGTTCTTTCCTGGTCACCACAATGCAGGGAGACATGTTTTCTGAACGTGGCTAAGGCCTTGTGCAACCCTTCACTCTCCGCCCTGCCGGAGGAGTACCGCAAATTTTGCGATGTCTTGGACAAAGGTCAAGCCGGTAGTTTGCCTCCACACCGGTCGTATGATTGCGCAATGGACCTTCAACCTGGTGCCATACCCCCTCGTAGTCGGGTCTACCCTTTGTCTGTCTTGGAGGACAAAGCCTTGGAGGAGTATGTGGCCGATGCACTTTCTCGAGGATTCATCTGCAGATCCTCCTCTCCTGCTGATGCTGGTTTCTTCTTTGTGAAAAAGAAGAATGGTGAACTGAGACCTTGTATTGATTATAGGGGTCTCAATTGCTTCACGATTATGAAGGCGTATCTGATTCCTTTGATTATAGAGTTATTTGACTACCTCAAGGGAGCAACCATTTTTACAAAGCTTGTTTTGGGTGGGGCATACAATCTCGTGAGGATCAAGGAGGGCAACGGATGGAAAACTGAGTTTAATACCAGAACAGGCCATTATGAATACCTAGTTATGCTGTTTGGTCTGGCAGTTTTCCAGGAGTTTATCAACAATGTCCTCCGAGATTTGTTGCAGCTATGTGTGGTGGTTTATCTAGACAATATTCTCATATTTTACAACTCCCTAGAGAGCCATCACACAGATGTGCTGCAGAGGTTGAGACATAATAACCTGTATTGCAAATTGGAGAAGTGCGAGTTTTATTGTGAACAGCTTAAATTCCTGGGTTATGTCATTTCCACTGCTGGTTTTTCGATGGACCCATGAGCTGGCTTCCATTTTTGCTCGAGAGATCTTTCGAGCAAAATTAACACAGAGTCGGAGGTTGCGAGATGACATCCATACCCTGTCCCTAACTTGGTAGGAAGGCGCAGGTAGGCGTCTGCGGTCAGAATGAGGTCTGTAACTATCAGTGGCACTTTGCAAGGACTCTTGGACCTTTACCCAAGTGGAGCGAAGACCACATAGATGCTCCTCTAATGCAGGAATGCTCTGAGGAACAAATGAGTCAGGATGGTTGGAAACCATAATTCGCCATGAATGGAATCGGGAAGCGGTATTCATGGCACTATTGTGAGCAAACCCCGCTTCAAGGTAAGAGGTCTGACCATTTGTTATGGTGGTCAGAAATGTAGCAACGTAAAAACTGTTCCAAGGACTGGTTGCCTCGTTCTGCGGCCCCATTGGACTGCGGGTGACACACAGAGGAGGAAGAAAGTTGAATTCCTAACTGTGCACAAAAAGCTTGCCAAAATTTGGACACAAACTGGCTACCCCTGTCTGAGACGATCACCTCGGGTAGCCCATGTTAGCGAAAGATCTCTCGAATTTCCGGCAGTGTGTACGGGGCATTAGTCTCTGTGATGTTGACTGTCCCCTGCATTCCTGTTAAAAGACTTGCTTGGCTGACATCCCTTCTGGCTCCAGATCCTGCTTTCTGTTTTACTACGCTCATCTCCGGCTCCCTGACGTTTGGCTTGTCTGACTATCCATTCCGGTTCCTGAACTTTGGCTATGTTTTAACTACGTTTGCTCTGTTCATACCATTTTACCATTTTATTAAATAGCGTGATTTTTACTGCACTTCTGTCACAGTCATTTCATTTGATTCATGGTTCCTGACAAAAGCAGTCTGTACCAGGTTTTGTAGAGAACAGGTGCACTAATGGTGCAGGTGTGTGCTGGGTTCTTAGGTTAATCAGATATAGAGCCCAGGGCTCCACCCTCCTGGGAGTCAGTGTGTGAAACAGAGAAGTGCATGTCTGCACTGTGCTGTCCAGGACAGGACAGACAAATGCCAGAGCCTGAGAGAGACAGAGCAGCAGAGAGCTGGAGGAAAGACACAGTGCTGACAGAGTTACAGAGTTTTTGCACAAGCACTGAGATGTGTGTTAGATGGTCTGGAGAACCAAGACACAAGGCCTAAGTAGTAGAGCTCCAAAGAGAGCCAAGAGGCTGAATATTGTTTTTTTACATATTGATGGTGAAGACCCCTGCATGGAAAATCGTTTGTTCGTGAACATTCTCTCTGTTTTAATAAAAGTGGGCAGAAAAGGTTGTCACTATGTACAGTATATGTACACACTATATTGCCAAAAGTATTGGGATGCCTGCCTTTACACACAAATTAACTTTAATGGCATCCCAGTCTTAGTCCGTAGGGTTCAATATTTAGTTGGCCCACTCTTTGCAGCTATAACAGCTTCAACTCTTCTGGGAAGGCTGTCCACAATGTTTAGAAATGTGTCTATGGGAATGTTTGACCATTCTTCCAGAAGCGCATCTGTGAGGTCAGGCACTGATGTGGACAAGAAGGCCTGGCTTGCAGTCTCCGTTCTAATTCATCCCAAAGTCATTCTATCGGGTTGAGGTCAGGCCAGTCAAGTTCCTCCACACCAAAATCGCTCGTTCATATCTTTATGGACCTTGCTTTGTGCACTGGTCCAAATCATTTGGTGGAGGAGGGATTATGGTGTGGGGTTGTTTTTCAGGGGTTGGGCTTGGCCCCTTAGTTCCAATAAAGGGAACTTTTAAGGCGTCAGCATACCAATATATTTTGGAAATTTTTATGCTCCCAACTTTGTGGGAACAGTTTGGAGGTGGCCCCTTCCTGTTGCAATATGACTGCGCACTAGTGCACAAACAAGGTCCATAAAGACATGGATGAGCAAGTTTGGGGTGGAGGAACTTGACTGGTCTGCACAGAGTCCTGACCTCAACCCGATAGAACACCTTTGAGGTGCATTAGAGTGGAGACTGCGAGCTAGGCCTTCTCGTCCAACATCAGTGCCTGACCTCACAAATGTGCTTCAGAAAGAATGGTCAAAGATTCCCATAGACACACTCCTAAACCTTGTGGACAGCCTTCCCAGAAGAGTTAAAGCTGTTATAACTACAAAGGGTAAGCCAACTCAATATTGAACCCTATGGACTATGACTGGGATGCCATTAATGTTCATGTGCATGTAAAGGCAGGCATCCCAATTCTTTTGACAATATAGTGTATATATATTGCAGGAGGTGTGAGCTGGAGGGGGTATGGCACAGCTCTGGAAGTAGGACTTTATATTCAGTAGCTATATAAATTAATGAAGAAAGCCATTTTCCACAAAATGCCTTGATCAGTAAAGGATGAAAAACGTGATATGTACAGTATGCTAACCCAGTCTCTATTAGTCTGCCCTAAGCAAGCAATGCCCCACCTACACTTCTCATGCACACAAAATGCAGTAACTGCACACAATATAGGACAGTAAGAGCAAACCAAACATAGTCATCTATTCTTTAATAGTATGTGCTTTATAGCATGCTGCTGGACTGTCACCAGAAAGAGCTGGAAAAGTTGACACTTGCAAGCAGGTAAGTGCAATTGCATTGTCTGGCTATGCTTTGGAAAAACAATGTGGTTGATTTTTATATTTACTTTGTTGGGTAAACACAGTCTCTTCTCCTTTTTTTAAATCAATCCCAGTGAGTGGGTATGATATGCAATGTTGGTTTTTAATAGTACATGCTTAGGGCATGTAGAGATAGGATTTAGCTTTAGATGAATAAACAGTAATTTGTATTCTACAAAAAGTATAATTTTCTAAGTCTTATTTGGATATTGCAGTAACCCATAGTGATCAGAATAAAACTTGTTATGACTACTGTAAGCTGAATTGTGATTGGCTAATGAGTACCTGCACTTTGTGCATAATCATTGCTCTTTGCACAACTTTTGTGCAAAGGATAAGCTTTTAAACCTTCTTCTGAGCTAATTATAAAAGCAAAAGTGTCATATTACTACGAATACATAGGGAAACCACAACTTCACTGAACTTCTGCTATACAAATCTATGAGAGAACAAAAACTAACAGAAATTAGCAAAAAGTAGGCTAAATCTGCAATACAGACATTTAAGCAGACACTTTATCACTATTCTCATTATAATAACTGGGTTGGTTATTCTACCTTTAACGCTAATGATGACAATAATTAAACCGGTCCCTGTGGTCTAATGTTCAACTGACATCTGACCAATTCATGCAACTAGAAATCCGGCATAACTGAATTGTAAACATTTTTTAATTTCCTTGGGTTAGATTAGAATGTGTGAAGATGAGTCTTCCTGAAAACAAAGTGCTCCCAGGCTGCTGATGTCAGCTGTAAAGAAAGTGTTTTATAACAAAACTATCCTTGGAGATCATTTTCCTAATGATTCTTATTTTATCTTCCGGTATATCAAATCGGTTCCAACAGCAGAAACAACTTTTTAAAGGGAATCTTTCGAGGTAGAAATATTAGAGGTTGTATAGTCAACTTATTTTTGTATGGCACATATCCAATGGGTGTCATCCTTTTTCTTCCATCAGGGCTGTCCTTAATATTCATTGGACCCTGGGCAAACATTTTCTCCCCCCCCCTCATTGCAATTTTGGTCTCCACCGGCTCTGAGACATACAATAAATAGCAGCTAGACTCAAAATCAGTTTACTGAATCAGATCAGGCAGTGATTGCGATTGGTTGCCAGAGGTTGCAGCATATCATTACCGCTTACTGACTGGTTGCTAGAGGTTACAGCACACATTACAGCTCACTGGTTAGTTGCTAGAGGTTACAGCACATGATTTCTGCTTGTTGATTAGTTGCTAGAGATTACTGTACATCAATACTGCCTACTGATTGGTAGCTAGAGGTTACTGCACATCATTACTGCTCACTCATTGGTTGCTAGAGGTTACAGCACATTATCTCCTCACTGCCTGCACACCATGGACTGGGGTGGTGAGGGGACCAATCAATAGACAGAAAACTCTTAAGCCCCATACACACGGTCGGACAATCCGCGGACAAGGTCCGTCGGATCATGTCCGTCGTACTTTGTCCGATGTTGGTTTTGCGTACACACGGTCGGACAAAGTTGTCGGAAAATCCGATCATTCTGAACGTGGTGACGTTTGTTGCCTACGACGGGACAACGTAGAGGCTAGTAGCCAATAGCTTTGGTCTTGTAATGTGATCTGAGCATGCGTAGCACTTTGTCCGGTCGGACAACCGTACACACGATCGGGTTTGGTGTGATCGGACCGGGTTGACGGCAAATCTTTCCAGCAGGAGATAAGACTTTGTCCGTCGGACAAACCGACGAACACTGTCCGATGGTGCATACACACGGTCTGATTTTTCAACAACCTTGTCCGATCGGACAGAATCCATGAAAAAGTCCGACCGTGTGTATGGGGCTTTAGGGATTCTAGAACTCCTGGGATTAGTGGCAGTGCTGGGGGGAGCGGAGGGTGTGATCAATGGCAATGCTGATTTTTTTACCAACTACCAATATAAAGAGGAGTTTCAACACTGACCACCAATGTAATAGGGGTTTACCCCGACCACTAATGTTATAGAAGCATTCACAGCAACCACCAATGTAAGGAGGGATTTACACTGACCACCAATTTAAGGGGGACCTTCACAGTGGCCACTAGTGTGAATAAAAGGATTGTACACCAAGCCCCAATGTAATGAGAAGATTTACACTGACCACCAATGTAACTGAGACATTTAACCTGCGTTCACATGTGTGTGTCAGAAAAGCATGCAAATCGCTTTCCTTGGGACGGGCTCTGCTGATGCCACTGCATCACAATCCATATTTTATAGCAAGCACTTTTTTATCTTCACAAATGTGAGTGTTCCTTTTTTATATAATAAATACCTTTATACTGAGATGGAATTACACATTTGGCCTATCTCCTTTTCTTCCCATAAATAACACTACACGGGAGAGATCATTTATCCAGCCCACGGTACCACCTTTTTGTGGGTTATTCATTGGAAGCACTGCTATGAAGGACCACAGCAGCATATATTCTCAACCGGAGGTCACGTATGTGGTTGCTGATTCCCCCCACCACAAGCTCGATTGACTCATTATATTTTAAGTCACCATGTTACTATGATCATTCACTCATGGACTTTGAATTATTTCACTTTTTGGACTTTTATTTTACTTATTACTTTTTACTTTTCACCTGAGTGTTTTTTACAAATTAAAGTCACGTTTACTCAATACCTATATTTATTATGAGGTTTTCTCAAGTTTTTTGCAACAATCTATATGAGCACTGTTTCATTAATTTTTTATATAGTGTACATTCATTTTTGTATACACTTAAATTACATTCATTCATTTAAGGTGTTCATTTATAATATGCACAGTGTTTAGTTACTCTGTTTTAGTTCACTGTAAAGACAATACATTAGCGCTGCACTTTTATTTACCCATTTTTCACTTTGCAAACTGATCTTTTGCTGTGCTGGCAGCTACTTCAACATTTAAAGAGACAGCGCGATATATTTGTTTTCATTTTACACTTAAATCGCTTTCCTGACACCACAGAAACGTGCTGCTCCTTAGCAAATACACAGCAGTGCCATTATTTGGTAATGACACCCTCGCGCATCTGCTCACATGTGCTGTGGAACCGTGTGATTTTTAAAAAGAATTAGGGATGTTCTTCCACATTTCTAGCGCATAGGGCAGCCCTACATCTTTATCCACCCTGACAGTACACCTTCGCATCCTAAAACCCCTGCTAACCTCTATACCCTAAACCTCCCCATCCTCTCCACTTTAACCCTCCACCCCTTTAACTGTACCTGCCTTCTCTACTCATCTTTGCACCCACCTTCCTTACCTCTATACATCCCCTCCTTGCTCACATATACACCCAAACTGTAATTTATTTTCTGCCTACCTCTGCACACCCCACACTACCCCCCCCCCCCCCCACCACCACCACCACCAATTTGCTTAGCTTTGCAGAACAGGCTGATGTTAGCCTTAATGACCACAGTTGCATGTAGGACTTTCAAGCATGCCCCTTTATCTCCCCAGTGGGCAGCATTCAGTATAGGTGATGGTGGATATGACCTCAGGGGGACATGATATACATATGAATGCTGCCTCTATTTACATATGAATGTTGCCAGTCCACAGCTATTTACATATGAATACAGCTGCTATTTACATATCAATGCAGGTTATTTACTTGTAAACACAGGGTATGCAGGCAAGTCATCTGTACACAACAATAGGGCAGAGCTGGGCAGCATTAGTAGCAGCACTTCACACTGAGATATTGGGACACAGTGCAGGACTAAAACTTTAAGGGACAAGGACATTTTAACTGGGATAGTTGGAAAGTATGAGGCAGCTGCTTTGGGCCCCACAACAATGATGGGGCCCTGGGCAGCTGCCCCTTATTCCCTGCCTTAAAGACGGCCCTGGCTTCCATCACTATTTAGTGAACCCTTGACTTGGATCAAGCATGTGTATAACAGGTGTCAAGATGCTTTATGTGCAGATGCATGTTTCTAGGAATGTAGTTAGCAATGGAGCAAGGAAGAAGATGACAGCCCCAAAGATGGAATAATGGTATGTTATCCTGAGAGCTTCCCTTTCAACTTCTTTCCACATCCCACTCATCCGTGAACTACCCAAACCTCTTTGGGGGATATTACTATTGACTGTGAAGGCAACAATGAAAAATTTAGTTAACCTAATTAAACTCATTGCAGTACAATCCTCATGGTTCCACCTCACCTATCCATTTTGGACTTTGCTATCAGTTTGTTTACTGCATACCATCTTAACTTATCCTTCTTCTATATTGTGGCATCTCTGTTTAACATTCCTTTTAGCTATTTCTCCAAAACAAGAAGCTGGGTCTATTTCTCAGAAGCTGATATATTGTTGCCATCCGAAAAAAGGAATGTTTTCTGCCTGCAAATTTTTTTTTAAAATGTCCTCATTTGGTAATTTAGGCTAAATCATGGAAAAGCTCTTTGATATATAATAGTCCTCTGTTTTCTCCATATGTAAAGGTGGAATAAAAATGATTGTATTGTTTAAACTTGAATGTATTCTTTAATTCTTGTGATCATGTATGTTCTCTGTCAGTGTTTCACACCTAAATAATAATTATTTTTATATGGTTAGTACAATATCATTACAGCATATCTACAGACTCAGCAGAATTTAATGAAAAGGGCTAATAAAGTAATATTTTCTCCCAACTGCATGCCTTGACCTCCTGGTTTCCCCAAAGAACCTACAACAGATGGACTGAAATCGAAAAGCTATGGCTTGCCCCCAAAAATCCCAATAGCCTGCTCTGGAACGCAAACGTGAAGGTGGAACCGACCCGGCTTCTGGGTCCCATGCTGCATTTGAAAAAGCTTTGGCGCAGGCTTGCCCGAACACATAACCTGAGTTCTGAGAGGTCACCTCTGACCTCCTTCCTGTATAACCCCAGAATGCCTGCAGGTCTCACGCACCAGATGTCCTCGCCTTGGGCGTCGCGCAATCTATTTCATTTCGGCCACCTGGTGCATCCCTGCACACGCAAACTGCACTCATTCGCCGAACTCCAGAAAAAATTTGACTTGCCCCGCCAGGTGTTTTACGGATATTTACAAATCAGACACTATGCCCAGTCCTTCGCCCCGTCTCTCCAATTTTCAGCGCCAACGCCGTTCGAGACTATAATACTGGAGGTATCAGCACGTCGAGGTCTCATATCAGACATATATCGGTTGTTAAATGATGACTCCTCCAGCCAAGGAAAACATGCGTACATGCTTCGCTGGGAGAAGGCCATAGGAGAGGAAATCCCAGAGGCCACCTGGCAAACAATCTGGTCGCAGGCAGCAAAAAGTTCCTTCTGCACGCTCTATAAAGAGAACACTTACAAAATCCTCTACTTTTGGTACCTGACACCAGATAAACTACATGCTATATATCCCTCCAGCTCGGACAGATGTTGGCGCTGTCTAATGGATAAGGGTACCCTATATCATATTTACTGGACACGTCCCAAAATAACACCAATTACTTTTGAATTTAGCGGGAACACAGATCCCTAAATCCCCAAAATCATTCCTGCTGGGACTATTACCCCCACAAATTCCTAAACATACCAAAAAGTTACTTAGCCACGTTCTGACAGCCGCACAGTGCCTGATCGCTCTCCACTGGAAACGACAGGCCCCACCCTCCCGCTCAGACCTATACACTAGAATAAAGGATATAGAATTGATGGAAAAAATGAACCAGGATACAGGATAGACTTGAAGCACAAGATAAAGTCTGGGAGGACTGGCGCAGACTTGAGGATCCGCCCTGAGCTGATGGCCGAGCCACACCACCCCCCCTCCCCCTGCCTTACCTCCCTCATCTTTTCCCATTTCACCAACTTTTTCTACTTATATATTCTCTTTCCCTATCTAGATTGTGAAGAGAGTTGCACTGCAATCTATTTGCTGTATAACAGTTTATATACACTGCTGAATAATGACTTTTCGCTTGCTGCTTAAGCATTTCTTATTACCAGGTCTGAACGGGTACAATTACTGTTATGCGGAAAACAATGTAACACTGTAATACCGCTTTGTATAATCATTTGCTTTCTTGTTTAATAAAGCAGTTAATTGAAAAAAAGTTATATTTCCTGAGGCTAACAAATTTCCACTTTGTAGATTTAGATGCGTACTTAGATTGATTAACCCTTGGTGTGCGTCACTTAATTTTTACATGGAAACATTTTACATTATTACTTTACCTTTTCTAAACAATTCGACCAGCCAAAAACACATTCAGACCCCCCAGTTTATATATAATTTCTATTTGCTAAAACATTTCTGGTATGTGAAACTTACCATAAGAGGCAGAAGTACAACCAAAACCCTTTAGAAGTTCCCCCTTATTGTGTGAAAACCACTGGTTTATAGAAATGCAGTATCTTTGTAAGCTTTGTAATCTTCTACATGTGAAGTCTTTATACACAAACAGAGGCATTTGCCTGACTGCTCTGTGTGGAAATTTCTGTAAGAAAGATCTCTCCTGTCATGGAAAGGTCCAGTACTCTGCACTATTGGCTTGAATGAACAAAAAGGCAAATCCACTTTGCACTACAAGTGCACTTGGAAGTGCAGTCACTGTAGATCTGTGGGGGGGGGGGGGCATGCAAGTGTAGCAGATGCTGATTTGGTTTCTTAGCAATCCGCCAATCACCCTGCTGCCAACCTCCTCACGATCAATTAACTCAAGAACAGTCAATTTCATGGTTTTGTTGCTTTTATTGTGGGATGTTACTTGAACTTGGAAAAAGGGTGACCTGAGATGCCCATAGTATTTAGCACATTGCACGTTAGATGTAGTTATTCAGTGGCCTTGCAAAGAAAGACTGAATACGCTGCTTGCACCCCAATCTTTTCCATTTGAATAACTCTTCTGCAGACTATTACTTCTACTTTTCTTATACAAATCGTTTTGCAAAACTTTCTATTTCTTCCTTCCGTTTGAACAAAGAGGAATCACTCTGAATAATTCATCCTTGTTGACTATGATGGGATTGTCCATACGAATCAAAGAGCCAGAAGTACACACTGCTTCTCCCCGATGACCCAGAGAATCAGACAGCCACACAGTCTTTGGAAGGCACTACCATTGTGCTAACCAGGATGGATATGACTTGATACCTCCACACGATGACCTGACACGTGGCAGCCAGTCCAGGGCTATCAACGCTGTGTTCCCCAGCCACAGCATTCTACACTGGCCTTTCTTTAGGAGGATAATAGTTCTGTATCCAACCCTTGCGGTAAGAGTATTCAATCTCTCTACACCACCTATCTAGCTGTTTGAGACATCTTTGTTCAGCCTCCATATGCTCTAGAATCATCTAGATCTGTTGACACCAGCGCACCATTTGGTTTAATTATTTGATTCATTTGGACTTTTACTATATAACCTGTTTTTCTTGTTGGGTTCATTCCCCTTCATTTGGTCCTTATTTTGACCTCACTGGAGTTCACTTTTATTTAATTTTTACTCCTATTTCACATTATATGTGATATACGTTTTGATATTTATTTTGTGTATATTCACTTATATTTGCCCGTCATATGTGCTTTTTATTTGTATGGTATTCACTTTATCACATTGTGTTTACTTTAGCGCTACATTTTTTATATACCTATATGGGAGGCCTGCCCCCTGCCAACACCGAAAGATAATTGGTCAGGGCTCCTCACATGAGCTCCCTGCCACTCAGGTCCAAAGTCCAACCTCTGAAAGCAGAGGAGGCATCACTGAGCCATATTACAGGTGGCCACACCCCCCACTACACTGAACACTCCCAGCCTCAAATCACAACGTGCAGGCCCAGCCTAAAGCACAGGCCTGGCTAAATTTACCTGCATCTGAGCCCTGTGCTTAGAAATATCCTACTCTAATACCTACCTTTAGGAGAGGTTGCTACACAAGGAAAATAAAAAACAGCATTTTTGTTTGTACATGATATGATTATATAAATCAGCAGAGCTTCCCCTCATTTCAGATCTTCCCCTCAGATCTAAAGCGACTGCACTTCCAAGTGCACTTGTAGTGCAAAGTGGATTTGCTTTTAGTAAATCAACCCCATTGTGTGTGTTTGTACTGGGCAGCACAAATCAGTGTTAACTGCTTACAGACACTGAAAATGATAGTAAAGGTAAAAAAAAATGTTGTTTAAAATAAAAAGATGTTATACTTACCTGCTCTGTACAGTTATTTTGCACAGAGTGATTCCTTACCTCCTGTTTGGTGGTGCCCCACTGATGCTTTCTGCTCCTTCTTCCTCTGTGTGCCTCCTTAGCTTCTGCTGCTCTTAGTGTCTCCCGTGAGAGCAGGCAGAGAGAAGAGCAGGGCTGCAGCTGGGACAGCACTGGATCGGTAAGAGGAGACAGGCAAATGTTTAGGGATGGGGTATGATAGGTAGTGGGGAGTTTTTACCCAAACGTAGAGAATTCATTAAAGTAGAAAACTATTTTGACTTTAGAACCACTTGAAATTTCATTTTCCCAACAACTTCCCATTTTAAAAATTGTCATCAGCCATTCTGTTAGGAACATCTCTTGGCTCCACCTTTTTCTACACATTATGGTGCATGCTTTGAGCATATTTTTTATTTCTATAACTTATTTTTCTCCAGTCTTTCGATCTACAGACTAAACCCCCTTCACTGTGTTACAAATGGTGCAGCGTTGCTTTTATATTTCTCGTCAGGTTCTGTTTTTGTGTGTTGGTCCTTAAAGCAGAAGTAAACCCTCTTATCCTTTACAGCCAAGAAAGCAATGTCTTTTCTGCAATAAAATAAACCCACCTGTCTGTTCGCAAGCTCCTTTAGAATATACAATGAGCAGCGAAAGCGCAGCTCAGTTTACATTCCGGCACAAATCATCCTTTGTGCCTGGATGACTGCACTCCTGCGTATGCCCAGGAGTGACGTCATCCCATGCTGGCCAATAAAGACAGATGCATCCTGGAACTTGGAGGAAGCCAAGTAGAAGATTTTCACTGCCTGCGAAGGACCTCAGACAATTGCACACATAGATTTTCTTTGCTCAGTGCAAGGGCTAAACCGAAGAAGGCTAACAGTTTCCTCCAGTAGCACTACCTTCAAAGGAGCCGCTGCTTAAGTAGGGTCCTCTATTCCTGGTCTTAACCTTCTCAAAGGCCTCTGACACACCCGGCTATCAGGACCTGGATCACCTGCTGGTGGCTCTGTGGTTCCCTGGGTGTAGGATTGTAATTCCATTGTCCACCATCGGGTGTTTTCCAGCAGCCAACAGACCCCAGTAATTAGTTTCCTCCTGATACTGGCTGCTGGGAGGGTATTTAGGTCTTTCCCTACTAAGTGTCTCTTGCTCAATGTTTTGCTTGCTGCCAGATACTGCTAGCCATGATCCTGCTCCTGCTCCTGCCCTGTACTTGCTCCCCCTCATTCCTCATCCCAGTTTTGCTTCCCCTTTCCCATCTGCTCCCTGCTCCTTCAGTCTCCCAAGCAATTTTGTGTTCCTCATTTTGTATATATTGCAGAGGCGTAATTTTAAGCTTGTGGGCTCCAATGCAAAAGTTGACCCCCCCCCACTATCACCTGCCGCTTTCACTGCGCACCAAGATACTCCAAGTGGCTAAAGAGTTATTTCAGATCTTTATTTAGATAAGGAGAGGGTAATTAAAAATATTTTGGAGAAATTATCCACATTTTGACACACCTCTCCAATTCATTTGAATACATTGGAACATGGGTAGGCAGCCTTTGAAAGGTGGATATCTACTTGAACAACATGAAAGAGATCAAAGATAACCAAAGTTTATTTTATTTTTTTAAGAAATTAACTAGCAAGGCCTAACTAAATAGTAAGGAAAACTAAAAGTGTACAGTGTCAGTCAGTAGAGCAGTGGATGATGTCAGTAAAGCAGTGGACATGTCAGTAGGGCAGTGGTTGGTGTCAGTAGGGCAGTGAACAGTGTCAGAAGGGCAGTGGATGGTGTCAGCAGGGCAGTTGACAGTGTCAGTAGAGCAGTGAATGGTGTCAGTAAAGCAGTGGACATGTCAGTAGGGAAGAGGATAGTATCAGAAGGGCAGTGGACAGTGTCAGTAAACCAGAGGTTGTAGTCAGTAGGGCGGAGGTTGTGGTCTACTGACGGTGTCATTATAGGACGGTGTCATTATAGCAGTTGATGGTGTCAGTAGGGAAGTAGTAGATGGTGTCAGTAGTACAGTGGATGGTGTCAGTATTTTTTTTATTTTTGTTGTTTTATTATTTTATTATTAGTATTATTTTTGTAATAGTTTTTTTTTTCAATTTTATTTTATTTATTTTTTTATATTTTTTTTTAGCCCTGTTGGGGTTTTTTGGTGAAATATGAGGGGTCTAAACAGACCCCTGACATCTCACCTTTAAGACAGAGAAAGGAGATTGAAGACACAGCCCTCAATCTCCATCTCTGCAGCCTCAGCAGCACAGAATGTATGGACATGAAAAGGTTCTGTACAGAGCTTTCTGTTCATTCACAAACTAAAGCATAGTAAACACAGTTAGTCACAGTTAGTGATTGGCATGGATCACTGACTCTGTCCAATCAGAAAAGAAAAGGAAAGAGCCTGTAAATAACATATTTACCAGCTCCTTCTCCGCTCTCTTTTCTGACAGCATCTCCTGCAGCATCCAGTTAGGGGGGGGGGGGGGGGTCAGCAGCACTGTGGGGGGAGACAGGGGAGCACACAGAGGCATGGGTAGCAGGCATAAGAGTAACCTGGACAGGAGGGACAGTGAGGTGGCACATACAGGATCTGATCAGCTGTATGTTCCTCCTGCAGCTGCTGAATGTCATTGGGAGGGAGAAGAGAAGAAGTGGGCTTTCAGCGACTTCAGGGGGAAAACAGCTGATTGGTTCCTGTATTTGGGTCCCTGCCTCCCCTCCTGTCCAGGTATAACCTTTGATGATACAAGATTAAGTCCAGGGAAGTCTCAGTCCCACCCAATGTGTAGAAGTCCCCCAGGACTGTCAGTATCCTGCACTGTATAATGTTCTCAGTCCCTCCACATACCCCCCCCCCCCGTGATCCTTTCTCACCACTTGCTGAACTTGCTTGCAGGATCTCTAGCACCTGGACTGGCTCCAGGTAGAAAGCATGTACCCCCCAGCCAGTCCCCTGCCACATCTGAGGACAGGTCAGGGGGAGCAATAAGAGGGAGGCGAAGAGACACCAGTGGAGAGCGAGAAGTGAGGGGAGGAGACAGGGAACGAGGTGGCAGGATCAGATCACATAGTAGCAGGGACAGGGAAGGCTCTGGGCTGGTAAGTCAAGGATTAGACCGTCCTTGTAGCAGGAAGGGGGAAAGTTCCCTTGTCACCACTCTACCAGTCTTATGATACCCCTCAGTGCCTTACCCACCTCCTCCCCTCAGCATTTCCATCCCTAAAGTATCTCTTAAAGGGAGTGCTCTTAGCTTGTTACCTGTTTAAAAGACACTTGTCCACAGAAGCAATCAATCAGATTCCAATCTCTCCGCCGTGGCCAAGACCAAAGAGCTGTCCAAGGATGTCAGGGACAAGATTGTAGACCTACAATGATAGAGGGTGACAACAGTTGGGGCGATTATTCGTAAATGGAAGAAACACAAAATAACTCCCCTTGGACACCGTAAGCTCCTCATTGCTCAGGGAACCTCCAGTGACACTGTAGGCTTAAATCTTACCCTTTTTTTTTTAATACATTACATGTATGATGATTCTTGGTTTTAATGTTATGATCAATATCAATTAAACTTGGCTTTGGTTCACCAACACTACCCAAAAGGAATATTTTTATTAACCCATTGCCTAGTGCCTAGCCTCTGAGTAAGCACTAGTTGTGGTGCGAAACGCGTCAGCTCTGTACCCCCCTTTTTTGCCGTGTATGGATTGCAGTGTTTTTTGCTTTTAAATAAACTTTTTGGATTTTATTTTCTCGGTGTGCGGCTGTCCGGAGTTCTTCCTTTTTTGATTTCCAACCCATTGCCTGCCATTAATGGTTTCTGCCAGTGCTACGTCCAGCTAATGTTACCCACTGAGTGCTGACATTGTTTGTTTTTTAATGCTTGTAACAGGGAGGCACGGGTGGGACTGCAAAGCTTGGAGGCAAACGTACAGGAGGCTTCCGCAAGTGCTCCTTAAAAGAGAGTCTCTCTGAGTCTGGAGTCAATGGGGCTGGCAAATGTGATCAACTTCTTCAGCTCAGTGGGTGTATCTCGGGCTGCTATCTCATCCTTGATGAAATCTGAGAGACCATGAGAAAAAGCAGTCACGAGGGCCTCATTGTTCCAAGCAACCTCTGCTGCCAGAGTACGGAATTCAATGGCTTAGTTGGCAACAGTTCTCGTACTCTGATGGACATGAGGCACTTGGCAGCAGAAGCTAAAAAGGAGTCCACAAACTCAGGGTAACTCAAGACAACAGGTTTTTGCGTCTCCCATAGAGGGTTTGCCCAGGCCAAGGCTCTCTCAGAAAGCAAAGATATCATGAAACTTACTTTGCTTCTGTCCGTGGGAAATGCCTAGGGCAGCATCCCAAAGTATATCTCAACCTGGTTGAGAAACCCTCTGCATTGGACTGGATCACCCCCAAATCGCTGGGGAAGCGGAGCAGAACCAGACATACCTCTTATAGAGGTAATACTCGATGCGGGTGCCTGCACAGAGACTGGTGCAGCAGCAGGGACGGACTGCAACACAGGTTGTACCGGAGCAGCCACAGTGGGAGATTCCAGGTGAGCCGTGCCATGGCAAACTGATCCATGCGGTGATCTTGCTCATCCAATCTGGAAAAAATATTACCAACAAGTGGATTGACTGTATCTTCTGAATTCATGGCCTTCGCCTACTGTCAGAAACCATGAAATCAGACAAAAACAGAAGTACAGTTAAATCACACTTGTGTAATAATAAAAGTAAATAGAACAAACGTAGTCAAAACATAGCCAGAGTTCAGGAACCAGAATGGATAGTCAGACAAGCCAAACGTCAGGGAGCCGGAGATGAGCGTAGTAAAACAGCAAGCAGGATCTGGAGCCAGAAGGGATGTCAGCCAAGCAAGTCTTTTAACAGGAATGCAGGAGATAGTCTCTGTGATGTTGACTAAGGCAAAGGCAGAGATCCTGGACGGCTTAAATAGGCAGGACTGATTAGCAGGATATCATCAACAGCTGAGTAACTGTGGAGAGACAGGAGCTGGCAATTAGCCGACAGCTGAGTGGCCAGCTCGGAGAAGGAAGGGCTGAGCCCAGTTCTGACAGAACTTCAGCAGAGAAGTCTAGGAAAAATTTGATTTTCACCCCATTAAACATTCCATCCTTAATTTCTCTCGCTTTTCGCAATATTGTTTCTCTGTCCTTAAAAAAAATAAGTTTCATGATCACTGATCTTGGTATCCCTCCCAAAACAGGGGTTCTCAATGGGATTCTATGAGCCTTTCTATTGCAAAGAATGGAGAGAGTTCTTCCTTACCAAAAACCTCCTGTAACCACTTTTCCAGAAAGTCTCTCATGCTGTTCCCTTCACTTTTCTCTGGTAGACTAATTATATGAACATTGCTCCTCCTCAGTCGGTTTTCCAAGTTCTCCAATTTATCGTTTGGTTTCTCCACTGTACCCTTTAAAAGTAACATTTCCTGCTTCATAGGTGTTATTGCATTCTCAACTTCACTGACTCTGCCTTCCAGCTCTGTGTTGTGCGCTCACACACTTTTTGTAAGTCGTGTTTAACAAATGACATTTCCGCCTTAATACATTTCAACTGATTTGTAATTTCTGATAAAGCAGATTTGCACCCATTAACCGCCATTAGTAGCTCTCTTAACGATGGTTCCTCTACCATTGAAACTTCTAAAGCAGAAAGATCATGTGATCCCACCGCAGTTGGAGTGGAAGGTGCTGAGGTTGCTGATGACATTGGAGGGCTTTCTATGCAGACTTGAACCCTTAAGGTTTGTAGAAGGTGATAAAGACATCATAGGTTGTTGTGTTTTCCCAGTTTTTTGGGATGGATTATGTGCAATCTGCACCTATTTGGCTGCTGCCTCCTTACTTTTATCTTTTGCTAGTTTTTGGTGGTTGTGAGCTAGAACCATCCTGTAACACTGATATATCTCCCTTTTTTCTTGTCATAGTTCTCAACCTTAACTAAGATGTAAACTGGATACAGGCTTTATTCCACAGATCGCTAACAACAACTCTCCTTTACGTTGCTCAAATGCAGTTAGTCGTTCAGATACAGAATAAATGCCCAAAAAAAAAAAAAAAAAGGGGAAAGGGGAAAAGGATTTGTCACTTATCTGAACCACTCCAAAGTTTGGGAATCAAAGGAAGAGCACAGTGGGTTTATCCCTAAATGAACTAGAGTCAGCACAGACCAATGTCAGCCAGATAGAAAACTTATAAGATTTGCCAGGAGTCAATAGAGGCCAGGGGAGTCCACCAAGGACCAGTTCAGGCTAAAGCAAGCCACCAACAGCTGTGGGTATCTGTTTGGGGCCAACAGAAATCAATAAGAGCCAGCCAGGGGCCGAGAGTAGCATTGGGGAGCAAAGGAAATCCGCCAGGGAACAGCCGGAGAGAAGGGGAGCCAAAGAAAGCCGACGGACCCACCAAGGATCACTAGGTTTCGGGGAGAGCCGTCACATGCTCATCTCCCATGAAGAGAGCCAACTCCCTCCATCCACAGCCGAGCGGTCTTGGCCAACCACTCCCCCCTCCTCTCAAGCAGACATGAAGGTGTATGGAGGATGCTGATGTCAAAGCAGGTTCAGGATTACTTCCTGTCTTTGCTTGCCTCTCCGTTTCTCCTCACACCACCAAACTCAGAGACACTGCTCCTCTCCGCGCCTCTCCGTCATACACCTCTCTCCGGCTACCTCTTCGGGACACGCTGATCAAACAGGATTGAGTGAGTTTTCCACACCTGTTCAAATTGGCGCCTCTGGTCTGGTCTGGAGGGCATACACACTGTGACTTCCTGTTCCAATACTTGCGATTACATAGATCAGTCATGGACTCTCAGTGAACAACAATGTTGTATATCCCAGGATACCCTTATTATGCAAGCCTCTGGTCAGTCAGCTTCTATACACCACTCTCCAGCTTTGTGCATTGCATTGAAGTAACATGCGTGTTAGGCATGTTAGTAGATGGCATTCGTTTGGCACCTGCATTGCAGCACATCACAGTGCACAGTAGCACAATACCATGCATTGTGGTGCACTGCGTCAAAAAGAATGTCCTGATGACACCATGCTGGTAACAGGAAAATAAAGCCTCATGAAAGGGGCAGAGTGGGAGAAAGGTAACTCTTTACCCAGAAGATAGTTCTTAAAGACATTGGCTGTATGTTTGGGGTCATTGTCCTGCTGCAGAATAAATTTGGGGCCAATCATACCTAATGGTATGGCATGATGGATAAGTATCTACTTGTATTTCTCAGCATTGAGGACACCATTGATCCTGACCAAATCTCCAACTCTATTGCAGAAATGCAGCCCCAAACTTGCAAGGAACCTCCACAATGCTTCAGTGTTGCCTGCAGACACTCATTATTGTACCACTCTACAGCCCTTTGGGAAACAAACTGCCTCCTGCTACAGCTGAATAATTTACATTTTGACTAGTCTAGAGCATATGCTGCCATTTGTTTTGTTTGCACCCCAGTTCCTAAGTTTTCATGCATAGTTAAATCGCTTAGCCTTGTTCCACATAGGGGGTATGGCTATTTGGCCGCAATTCTTCCATGGAGACCACTTCTGGACAGATTTCTCTGGACAGTAGATGGTTTCCACAAGTTCGGTGCAGATGGCACTGCTGGACATCTTCCAACGTCACAAGGAAGTAAGCATGATGTGACTGCATCTATGGCCCTGAAAGATGCCAGATCAATGATGCCCTCAATGCTGAGAAATAAAGGCAAATACTTATTCATCATGCTATATTAGCAGAGAGGCATGTGAATGGCCCCAAAATCTTTACCCTGCTGCATTAAGACCATTGCATATAATGGTCCTTGATGTTGCCCGTTTCTTTGTACTTCTTCAAAAGAGCTTGAGCAGCACAAACCCAGTTTGCTTTGAAATCTTTGCCTGTGAGAGATCTTGCTGATGCAGTATAAATACCTTGTGTCTTGTTGCTTTGCTCAGTCTTGCCATGGTGTATGACCTGTGACCAGTGATAATTTTGGCATCAAATTTTGATTTAGTTTTAGTCTTATGCCCCATACACACGGTCGGAAATTCTGATGAAAAATGTCCGATCGGACCATGTTGAAAAATCCGCCCGTGTGTGGACTCCATCGGACTTTTTCCGACGGAAAAAATTGAGATCCTGCTCTCAAATTTTCCAACAACAAAATCCGATCGGACTATTGGCTACTAGCCGCTACGTAGTTCCGTCGTACGAAACGAACGTCACCACGTTCAGAATGATCGATTCCGACAACTTTGTCCGACCGTGTGTATGCAACACCAGTGTCGGACAAAATCCGTCTGAATTGTGATCGGAATTTCCGACCGGCTTAGTCTTAGGACTAAAATGGCATTTTAGGCCTATTTTAGTCTTCTGCAAGTGTTTTAGTTTTATTCCTATTTAGTAGACTAAATCTCCAGTACATTTTAGTCGACTAAAACTCATTTTAGTTGTCTAAAATCTAATGGATGTAGTTAAATTGTAATGCATTATTTAAGCATTTCTCTACAATTTCCAAACTCTTTATATACTACTGCTGGAGTCCAGTGGAGTGAAAAATCAAATATGTTGTTGTTATTAATGATTAAGTTGGAACATGCACTATAGACACAGATTTAGTCGTTATATAACGTCTTTATTTAAGTAAAACCATTTTGTCAAGAATATTGCTGTTTTGACAAAAGGGTAATGTTAAAATACCGACAAAAAAAAACAAAAAAAAAAAAATAAGAACTCTTTGCGTGACTGTCATGCCAACAGTAAAGCATCCTGAGGCCATTCATCTGTGCGGTTGGCTGCTTCTCAGCCAGGGGAGTGGTGGGCCCACTCACAATTTTGCCTAAGAACACAGCTATGAATAAATGGTACAAAAACATCCTGAGGCTCCGTGAACAACTTCTCCTAACCATCCAAGAACAGTTTGGTGATGAACAACAATACCTTTTCCAGCATGATGGAGCTCTTTACCATAAGGCAAAAGTGATAACTAAGTGGTTTGGGGAAGTGGTAACAAAAATTGGAAATTTTGGGTCCATGGCCAGGAAAATACCCCGACCTTAATCGCATTGAGAACTTGTGGTGGTCATGGTCAATCCGACATCAAGAGGCTGGTGACTGAACCAAAAAAAAAAAAAACACAAATTCTGAAGCTGCAAGCATTGATTATGCAAGAATGGGCAGTGCCACTGCCAGTCCCGGTGCCAGATCAGTCAGAAATCAGGATGTGGCACACGCGCAGAAGTTGATTGACAATGACAACATACCATGCCAAGCCCAGGGCGAATTGCAGCGGAGGTCTTGAAAAAGAAGGGTCAACTCCCCCAATCTTGAAACAGATTACAAAACTTCTACAGCAATGGACACATTTTCCAATATCATGGATAGGCAAAATCAATGCAATAAGAATGACAATTCTGCCAAAACTGCTTTACTATATTTTTTCAATTCCAATCTCTTCTTATTACTTAAGAATAATACAAAAACGATCAACAACTTTCATCTGGGGCCCCATCAAACCCTGCATATCTTTACACACATTACATCTGCCAAAACTCAAAAGAGGCCTTGGCTTTCCAAACTTTGCAAATTATTACAGAGCTGCACATATTGCCAGCCTCTCTAAATATTATGCAACACAAGAAATACCCTTATGGGTAATAATAGAAGCTTCAGAATGCCACCCGCTCTCTATTTCAAATCTATTATGGCTCTACTCCAAAATCGTAAGAATTTACGCAATCCCATCACCAAATATTTCCTATCTTTATGGGACAAGCTAAAATTTAAACACCAATTACAATCCCCCCACAATCCTCTATTATCCTTCCTCAAAAACCCTGCTTTCTATCCAGCATGGGTCTCCCCCAAATCATTCAAAGCCTGAACCTCATTGGACATTATACGACTAAACAAACTGATTTCCTCCATATCCTACCCTTTGCGACACCTATAAACTACCATACTCCGAATTGTTTAGATACCTCCAAATTAAAAACTTCTACTCACCCCTGGTAAACACAAATACCTCCATGTCCCAAATCACAAACTTTGAATCAGCATGCCTGAAAGACCCTCACTCAAGAGGTATGATATCTTCAATATACTCCCA
Organism: Lithobates sylvaticus; assembly: GCA_028564925.1. NCBI lineage: Eukaryota > Metazoa > Chordata > Amphibia > Anura > Ranidae > Lithobates > Lithobates sylvaticus. The sequence goes on from CM053028.1 coordinate 445,216,374, forward strand.
AATCTCAACTAATCCTGGCCTCAACAAACCACCTTACGCCCGTAAATGGGAGGAGGACTTGGAAAGATCATTGGATATGGCTGATTGGTCTTAAATCTGGTCTGCAACTAAATCTTCCTCACCTAACATCCTGGCGGTAGAAACTAACTATAAGGTTTTAACTCGATGGTACCTTGTACCCTTTAGGTTGGCCAAATTTGTGCCAACCCAAGAAGCTCAATGCTTTTGTGGCTGTCCAGATCCAGGCACTCATTTGCATATATGGTGGTCCTGTCCGACAGTACAAACGTATTGGGAAAATATATTTGAAATTGCCTCCAGAATGTTTGAACTAAAATTGCAACCAGATCCTGTCATAGTCTTACTCAACTTAAAACCAGATTGTCTCACACATAAACAATTTAACACTTTATTCAACTCCTCACGGCTGCAAAACAGACAATCGCAAAGGCATGGAGGTCTGCCAACCTAGAGATACCCGAGACCAAACACAGACTAAATACTTTCATGTCACATGCCAAAATGCTGGCAATAGAAAGGGACCAAATTCATATATTTGAAAAAACTTGGAACCCTTGGATTAAGTATCACTTGTCACCAATATTCCACAATTCAATCCTCAAGCCATGGTAGCTGATAGTCATAGTCATACTCAGATATTTGTAACTTATAAATCCAAATTTCTAAAAACCAGGAGACATTATACCTATCAGTATGAAAACCATAGCATTCTAAAGCCCCATACACACGGTCGGACAATCCGCGGACCAGGTCCGTCGGACCATGTCCGTCATACTTTGTCCGATGTTGGTTTTGCGTACACACGGTCGGACAAAGTTGTCGGAAAATCCGATCATTCTGAACGTGGTGACGTTTGTTGCCTACGACGGGACTACGTAGAGGCTAGTAGCCAATAGCTTTGGTCTTGTAATGTGATCTGAGCATGCGTAGCACTTTGTCCGGTCGGACAACCGTACACACGATCGGATTTGGTGTGATCGGACCGTGTTGTCGGCAAATCTTTCCAGCAGGAGATAAGACTTTGTCCGTCGGACAATCCGACGTACACTGTCCGATGGTGCATACACACGGTCTGATTTTTCAACAACATTGTCCGATCGGACAGAATCCATGAAAAAGTCCGACCGTCTGTATAGGGCTTTAGTATCACCAGAAAACTTGCCATGTTACCTGGGTCAATCCTGCGGACTCTTTCTCTTCGATTTCTATCTTTCCTACTATTCTTTCCTTTCCTCTTCCTTACATCTAAAATGTATTTTTTACTATATATTACCTATGTACTGATTTAACAAACAATATCTCCAAAGCTCTGGTCCAACAAATAAGACAATTTATTCTGACACATAATCTCCTTCACACCTTTGGTCAGATAGTAACCAAATATTAAATGGAAGATATTGTACTGTTTACCTATCTGTAAATAGATAGTATGCCAATGAGTTTTACCATTTATGTTATAATATTATTATTTATTGTATCCACTATGTAATATACATTTTTGCCCAATCAATAAAAACCTTTTTGACAAGGAAAAAGAAGGGTCAACTCAAGTCAACACTGCAAATACTGACTCTTTGCATAAACTTCCACTTAAAAAAAAAAAAAAATTAAAAGTCAGCAGCTACAAATACTGCAGCTGCTGACTTTTAATAATCGGACACTTACCTGTCCCAGGGTCCAGAGATGCGGGGGATCGAAGCCCCATTCGTCTCCCCCTCCGCTCGGCGGCGCCGGCATTGTAACTGTGGGCGCCGGGCTGTGGCTTCACAGCCGGTCACCCACTGTGCATGCGCGAGCGGCGCCACGCGCCTTGATTGGCCGCGCAATCATCTGGGACCTGCGACATGTCCCAGATTATTGACAAAAGGGAGGGGGCAGAGCTGATCTCCCTTCCTGCGCCAAGGGAAGTGACGTCAAGAGCCCAGGCGCTGTAGGAGGCAGACTACGAGGGACCCCCTAGCAACATGCATTTAGAGGTGCGTAAAAATTCTCCAAATGAAGCAGCACTGGCAGACTTTGTCAAAATTTATATTGGTGTCATTTTGGCCATAGCTGTACATGTACATGGCCAAGTACCGCACACACAGACAGCAGCACACTGCACAGGCAGTGTTACTGCCAGTTTGGCACAGGCACAGCATAATAAACCAATACTTGAGGGTAATGTTTATTTCTACAATAATAATAAGTTTACTGTCAGTTTATAACAGTTCTAATTCTCAGATACATTCAAAGAAAAAGTGCACAGTCTACAATAATGCCATTAGTGTGTGGATTTACTGGATTATAACAGTCACCACTTTTTATCTACTCCTCTCTCTCAGCGGTTGCAATGACAATAATAGAGGTAAATATCACACTAAAAGACTACTGGTGCAGGACCCAGGCGTAAGGTAAGGATCAAAGGCTACCATTTTTGACCGTCCATTACTGATCTATTTTTCTTTTTAATTAGTGTGTGATATTTACCTATATTGTCAAATTTGTCAATGTTAAGAGAATGCAAGTTGATAAAAAGTGGTGGTTGTTGTTATTGTTCCATATACTAATGGCATTTGTAGCCTGAGCCTCAGCCTGTGCAATTTTCTTATGAATTTATATGACAATTAAAAAACTGTTGAACTATTGATTCTTCCCATCTCAATAAGCACAACCCGCAAGTATTAGGTATGCTTCTTATGTTAGAAATAGAAATACCTGAAGAATAAAACACTTCTATTTGTTTCGATTAATTTTAAGGAAAGCACTTTGTGCTAACATGATCCTTGCTCTATTCCGTCTGCCTCTAGAGAGGTCACCTGTAACACTGAATACCCTCTCTGCAAAGGCTTGAGAAGCTGGCATAGCCAGCAGGTCTAATGCAAAAGGTTTTAGCTTATGATAAAAAGTGTCACTCTTTGACAGCCATACATCTGTTGCGGTGAAACCCTCACTGATGGCAACTTGGTGCAAAAGCTCTTCCTTATATTTTCTGATCTGCTGCTCTATGCTGTTTGGGGAGATCCTCTGCATGGGTCTTCTGCGGCATTTAGAAAGAAACCGAAAGACTGGGTGCTTAGATGTGGATGCCGGTGGCGGTGCTTCTTCCACTTCCTGCGATAGTTCTTCCACCACATCCTCTTCTTCAGACAATTCCTCATGTTGTGTGTATGGCAATGTGTATTTTCTTGCTGTATACTCCTCTGCCTTTTTAAGCAGTTCCTGAATATTCTCATCTGCCACATCAACAAGGGTTTCACAGAGGAAAGGGTTGACAAAACAAGCAGCTGCTGCAAGTGGAGAGAACATTTCGTCAGTTGGATCTAAGAATAAAGCAAAATGCTGGTTCACACTCCCTTTCATCCTCTGTGCAATCAATTGTGGCAAGGTCTTGGTAGCTAGTGTTCTGTTTAAAGTCCTCAAGATGGCTGAGCAGATCAAAGAGGGCAGGGACAGCCAGGGACATGGACAATGTGTCACTCTGGAGGGTTTTAGTATGTTCTGCAAAAGGCAGCAGTAGGTTATGCAATGATGTAAGCTTTTGCCGTTCACTGGGGAGCAAGCTGTCCTATTCCATGTTGTTTGCGATTTGGCAGACTTACTCTTTCAGTTTGAGGAGTCTTGTGATCATGTTGAATGTACTTGACCAGCGTGTGAGGCAGTCATTTAAAAGAATAAGGCCACAATGCTCCAATAGCTTCTGTGTTGCAACTGAAGACTTGTGGAAGAGGTTCACTATTGATCTTGCTTTATCCAGTATTCTCTTCACACTTGCCTCCTTCTGCACCATGTGGACCTCAAGTTGCAAGGTATGCACCACACATGGTGTCCGGTTAATGTTGATCTGTTGGTACCTAACAAGTGGAACACACAGCCAAATAAGCATAAAGTATAGAAAAGGTTTCTGGTCCATTCTATTATTTTAACACTTAACATCTTATGGGAATACTTTTACAATACACAAGACTACAAATAAAGTGGAAAAATAACAAATGTGCACCCGTAGAGTAGAGCAGATAGCTTCCCCATATTAATCATCTCATATCCATGTGATAATTGACTGGTGTCAACCATGTCATTATGTAAAAAAATAATAAAAATGTCTCACTGCAGATCATCAATTTCGGTCTCAGCCTCAGAGTCACTTTCCATCATGGGGAGTCTTCCTCACTAGGGCTGGGTGGTTCTTCTGCTGCTGCTGTGGTTTGTTTAAATGCTGCCACCATATTGCTCCCGTTGTCTATTATCACTGCAAGGATCTTCCTCTTTGGTATGCCCCACTCTTGCAAGCATTTGTCCACACATGGTTTGATTGACTGTGCAGTGTGTGGGTGGGCTACTTGTTCAAGGGCCAGCAATATGTGTTCAGGTTTATGTTGTTCAACACAAAACTAGCATGCACTTATGGCAAGGAATGAAGCCGAGAGTCCTTTTTTGGTCCACAAATCAGTGCAAATAGATACTCTCCGAGCAGCAGCCACTCTCTTTTTGAATTTTTGTTTTTCATACTGTTTGTCAATCAGATTGCCTATTTTAGTTTTCTTTGGAACAGTCAGCTTCCTATCTACTGTCTCCATCATTTTAACAAAGTCCTTGTCTTCAATCGTTCTGACTGGTAATCCGGTGTGCCCAATCCATCTTGCTATGGCCTCCTCCCTGGCATGTTGTACCTTAGAGTCAATTTTGTATTTTGAAGCACATAAAAGAGCAGTGCAAATAGTTTGCTGTGGTTGTGCACTGCCACTGGCTTGACTTGGCCCATCATTTGAGGTTTTTTGTATTTAAAAAAGTAAAGTTATTCTGATTTTACGTTCTCTCTCAGCCCACACAGTCAGCTCCAAGTTGTCTCCCTATAATATACTACATGTATAGCCCTTCCCAGAGCCAGCATTAGGCCTTTAGATGCATGTGCTGTGCTGTGCCATAATTGACAGTGCCCCAGCCCCTCCCAGTGACCACTGACCCCATCCTTCTACATATATTTTGGTGAGATACTTAAATTCAGGGAAAGCAGCAGCTGATAAATATTATGAAATCAAATCACTCGCGCCTATTAAAATTCAGAAACTAAAGTGCACAACATAAACAGACAAACAAACAGCTATTACTTCAGAATAACAAAAGGTATGAAATCTGCAAGAAAGTTTGTAAAAAAAATCCCTGCAATGCCAATGTACATAAGACTGTTCCCAACAAAAGTGGAGTTAAGTGTTAATGTGCTTACTTTTGTATGAATTTCAGGATGAGTTGTCCGCAAATGATGCTTCAAGTTTGTTGTATTTTTATCAGCGAGTGTCGCTCCACATGGTTTGCAAAGAGTCTTGTTGTCATTAACATCAAATGTAAAATACATCCATAGATCTTCTCTTCTCTTTATACCAGTGACAGTCACAGAAGCCGACATTTCTGGTATAGTTTGGAGTCGTGGACGGACATCAGACGGACGGTTGGAACTGATAGCCTGTATGCTGCAGTGCACAGTGCTCTCTGGACGACGGTGGTCTGTAAAATGTGGAAATAAATGCAGCACACACAGTGCTGGAGCCTGGATGGTGGTCTGAGGGATTGCCTGTAATCGACAGTGCAAAAGAGTCCTGGATGCCACTGCTAGTGGTCAGAGCCTCAGAGGAGGCCTGCACAGTTGCACTTTTGCACAGTGTGCTCTGGACTGATGGTGGACATCTGAGGGGAGGGGAGGCCTCAGGCCTGCTGTACCACAATGCTGCTTTGTCTCTGGGCACCTGGCATGGCATCAGGAGGAGTCAGGACTCGGAAGTTGGGAGTGGCGCACACAGTGGCCCACACTCTCTGGCACTCTGAGTCGTCACGGTGCTTGCTGGACGCGGATTCCGGAAGTAGGCAGAGCTCCGTAAAAAAACAGAAGTTGGTAAACATCCCTCCTTGCCATTTTCATCTTGTTGTCGTTCGATAGCGAAAACGGGTCAGATTTTCGCCATAGTTTTCGTCAGTGGAGGAAAATGTGCTGTACTTTTCGTTTAGTTTTCATCACTGTAAAAATGTCGCTGACGAAATCTTTGATGAAAACGTTTTTGTTGGTGAAATTAACACTGCCCGTGACATGAAATTCTCTTCCATAACCTCCCCTTAGTAGCCGAGTTTGACTATTCCTCACCCAGATTAAGCCTCATACAAAGCTGTCTCTGTTTCAGTTAATGACTGTGTTTCAACCTATATTGATGATCACTAGCATCTGCTTTGTAAAATCCTACAAAATCCCTGACTTTGTGCAAGTGTACAATGTGTGCAAGTACAAGAATTGATGCTCGTTTGAAGCCGAGGGGGAGTCACACCAAATATTTATTTGATTTGGATTTTTCTTCTGTTTGCTCACTTTGCATTTTGTAAATTGCTAAAAATAAACAATAAAAATGTATATATATATATATATATTTTGTCAAGTTTTGGGGTTGTTTAGCTCAAGTGTAGCACACGCTAGTGAGAACAGTCCACACAAATGATTCCTTTTCAAGGATTTTTCACCCACTTTTATTAAAGAAAATCAAACAAGGTTCCAGCAAAAGTGGTTTACCTTGCAGGGGGTTTTCACCGCCAACAACAAATAAAAGGATATTCAGCCTCCTGGCTTACACATGCAGCATTGCAAACAAAAATAACGAGCCACCTGGCTCTCTTCAGCAGCAGACACACCACTGCTCAGGCCTTCCACTTCAGGTTCTCATCTGTCTCCTTCAGACTATTCCTTTACCAACACCGTCCATATAGATAGCAGCCCCTCACTGCTCTGATCCTCAGACTTGGGTCTCTGGCTTTCACTGTGCACACCTGCACTCTCTGGACTCCTCGGGAGGGTGGAGCCCAGAACCCTGGTCCTGACTCTACTATCAGGCCCACACACACCTGAACAATCAGTGTGCCAGTGAGTCTCAAAACCCGAACCTAGGACTGGGGATTTCATCCCACCCAGATCTCTAAGAAATCCCTGGGCTCCAGGTCCCAAAGTGGACTTTAGTAAATAATGAGGAAACTGAAAAGCCAGTTTCCTCCCAAACAAGCAAATACACTGGAGCCCCTCAACCTGCCTGGTTGAAAATCCTGTATTCATACACTGGTGGGGTACCTCACTACCACAATATATATATATATATATATATATATATATATATATATATATATATATATATATATATATATATATATATATATATATATATATATTTTTTTTTTTTTTTTAAGCATTCTTACTTTACAGAATTTGTTCACACCTGCCTAAAACCTTTGCACAGTTACTGTATATATACATGATAAAATGGGAAACAGGTGGAATAGGTAAACAAGAGTATAGATGTAAGATATGAAAAAGCGCACACCTTTGTTTTATTGGTTTTAAGCAGAAATACAAAGAAAACAAACTGAGGTAAGGCAACAAGAAATTAAATAATAAAATACAGTGCAAAACATGCACACTTTTATGCATTTTGTAGTGTTGATTGACTGGTTTTCCACTGGCACCAAAACATATGTTTTTCCCTCTCTAAAAATTGATTGGTGACATGACAATTTACGGTAGCTATGAATAGTACATACCTGTGAGTCAGATTTGAATGTTTGCCAATACTGTCATCTAGATTTGTTTCCACAGTATGCTCCGTCTGACTGAGCAAATAGTTCACTCAGCTCCTGCTACCGTCATATATATGGCAAGAAAACCTTTTATGCTGGCTTTATTAACCAATATTGTAGTAATACAGAGATATAATCAATTCTTTATTGCTTTATGGGCATGAATTTGCTTTAATTCACCAATTTTAAGAAAGTTACAAGCTTGTTATTTTGCAAACCTTGTAACTTCCAACAGCTAGGTGCATCCATATTTTTTTCTGTACACAGCAACCACTCTTAAATATACTGTATATCTTACACAAATGACATGAGTGTACATAAATTGTCAACCTTAAAGGGGTTGTAAAGGAGATTTTTTTTTTTTTTAAATAACAAACATGTCATACTTACCTCCACTGTGCAGCTCGTTTTGAACAGAGTGGCCCGAACCTGGTCTTCTAGGGTCCCTCGGCGGCTGTCTCTGGTCCCCCCCCGCAAGTACTGCTCACCTTAATGCAAGCTTCCTCGCATGGTGTGGAGTACTTGCATGCGGGCGTGCTCCCGTGATACAGTCGGTGGCTATAGCCCCTCGCTGTATCACTCGGCCCTGCCCCCCGACACGCCGCATCATTGGATGTGATGGACAGCAGCGCGAGCAAATGGCTGTGCTGCTTTCAATCCATCCACTCTAGCCAGTCAACGGCCAGAGTGAGCGGTGAAGAGGACGTCGGGGGCGAGCATGGGACTTTAGAGGGGTCAGGTAAGTAAAACAGGGGGGGGGGGGGTCTGGTATAGTCAGATGTTTTTTTAACTTAATGCATAGAATGCATTAAGGTGAAAACATTTTTACCTTAACAACCCCCTTAATATATCCTATATAAGTGTTTCTCAACCTTTTCAGTCATGGCACACTTTCAAATATGCAAATTCTCAAGGCACTCCAGCTGGATTATACCTTGTTTATTAGGACTAACTTGGTCTTTATTTGGTGGTAAATATTAATGAATAACTACTGATGTTTTTATTTTTTTTTAAAGGAAAACTATCCCAAAATAATACTTTTTTAAATTTTGTTGTATATTTTTATGCCATTACCATTGCCCTCCACCAAAAGAATAAAACAAAATAAGTTCTTCTACTCCTGATAGGCATGAGGATACCACATGTGTGAGGATTATTTGTTGTTTGTTCCCAACGTAGGGCCCAGAAACAATAGTGAGCATTTTCTTGTTGTTATTTTTTATTTTTAATCTAAAAACACAGACCTAACATATACACTAGGGTTACATTTACTTTCAATCTTTTTATAAAATTTTCAAAAGAGAATAATGTGTACAAACATTGGTATTATAGTATTAAAACATGAACATAGTATCTTACATGGCATCCATTCAGTGTAGTAGAACTGTGTCACCCAAAAATGGGTGACCCAGTCCCTGAAAAATAGAAAGGGCTCACTCCATAAGAACTAGGGAGTACTAAAGCATGGTTATTAGGGTAAACGCTTATAAATTGGACCCCCAACTAGAAATCCACTGTAAAGGTTAAGAACTGCAATTGAGTTAAAGGTTAGATGTCTGCTGCTGTTTCTAATTCTGAGAAAGTGTGGATGTGCGTGCACTCTGGAAGCAGTCACTCTGACACATCTGCTCAGTACGATCACTTCCTTATCTCTGTTTATTGCAGGGCAGTGCCAATGTTTTATACACAAAGAACAATAGATTATATGTCATTGCTATGTAAATGTGGTCAGTGTAATAGGTACATCTTATTGGCTGAAATACAAGAGAAATGCAGAAACTTGATGCTTGAAGCTTGGTTGAAGCTGGTTCTCTCTTCACTTCCTCATTCTTCCAATGCGGGGGTAGTAGGGGGTAGGCGCCATCTTTCTTGGTTCCAAAGCAAAGTTGAGCTGTTTTACTATGTATTAAGTAAGGAGTTACATAGAATCATGTATACACATAAGAAAATAGGCATTTTTATGATTATCATTATGTACATTACATTCCTCCACACCACTATTCAAACATATAATAAGGGGGGAACTAGCGTTAAATGTAAGATCTTTTGTGTTTTTCTACCTAAAACACACTGACACTGATCCTCCTAACGCTTACCTAATACCCTGAGCTAACAATTTTATCTATATTTTGTTTATGCAATCTTCTATTACAGTGAGGAGAAAAAAGATACAATGTATAGTTTTCTCCTCACAGAGGAAAAACCGTACAGCAGCAAGTTCTAACACTGGTGTTTAGAGTTATTGGCTTTTGCAGTGATCTTGTTTGGGAGCCAGTTACTCTGTCTGTGACAGTTCGGCCTCCATGCTGTAAGCACACAATCAAGCACAAATACGTGCTACAGATATGCAATACACTATGAAAATAAGTTGTGATGCCACAAACAGTATATGTGTTTTGCTGTCATCAGAGATGCCATTGTTTGATGGCACCCCTGACAAACCCAGACAGCATCCCAGTTGAGAAAAGCTGTCATATTTTGTGCTTGTGTATTAAGGAAAATTGTTATCCATACTTACCATAATTTTCCTTTCCTAGATCCTCCCCATGTCAGCCTACCATGTCAGCCTACTATGGTTCAGCTCCGCCCTCTTTGACCCCTCCAGGACCACCTCTTTATTAGCCCATAAAGGGCGGCTGTCTGCCCACACCAGTGTTCAAAAATACCCGCCTCGCGACAGATAAACCGGATGGGAATCCCCGGCTGACATGGGGAGGATCCAGGAAAGGAAAATTATGGTAATTATGGATAACAATTTTCCTTATTCTTGGACCTCCCCATGTCAGCCTACTATGGGATGTACCAAGCAATATTAAGAAGGGAGGGAAGACAAAAAATTTAAAATAAGCCAAACCCTCAATGCAATGCTACTCAAATTTTTTAATGGGCGATAGCCACCGTAATAACCGTACAGCCAAATGTTTCCTCAGGCAGACAAGCCACATTAAGCCTGTAATGCCTAATAAAAAGTGTTGTGCGCGCTCCAGCTTGCTGATCTGCAAACTACCTCAGGGGCGACCTTCGTGTATGCTGCCCAGGATGCTGCCATACCCCTCATCGAATGTGCTTTGATTTCTGAAGGAGGAGGAAGTCCCAGCGTTCTGTATGCAATATGCCTGGTCTTGACAATCCAGGAAGACACAACTCTAGATGTTGCTGGCATACCATTTTAAGGCCTACATCTGATCTTGTTTTGAAAAGCTTTTAGTCCATTTCAGGTATGTTTATACTGCAGAGACCAGGTCTAACCTACTCCACTCATCAGCTGTATCTGCTGGAAAGGCTGGGAGAATGATCTCCCAGTTCATACAAAATTATGTGGCCACCTTAGGTAGAAAGCTTGGTACCGGCCTAAGGACTATCTTGTCTGGGAGCACCAAACAATATGGTTCTTTCGATGAGAAGGCGCACAACTCGGAGACTCTTCTGGCCGAGGCAACGGCTAGCAAAAAACAAAAACAAAAAAAAAACCCGTTAAAAGAAATAATGAACAAGAGAAAGCTTGATCAAACGGAGGAACCGGCAAGGTTCTCAAGACTAGCATTAAGTCCCATTTTGGAAAAAAACTATTTCAATGGAAGTCTGATTTCTATGGCTGCCCCTAAAAATCAGATCACCAACGGATGTAGAGAACATCTTGTATGCGACATAGCCGACAAGGCGGGGATTTGACCCTTCAGGGAGTTATATCCCAACCCCTTTCTGTAGTATTCCAGATCCAGTGATAGCTTACATTCATGGACCTCTTACGAGCCTGTAATAATGACTTCACTACACGGCCCGAGAGATCCAAGCCAGTTAAAGCCCCCCTCTCACTTCCAAGTCATTAACTTCAACCTCCTGGGGTTCGGGTGTCAGGCCCCCCTCTGCAGAAGGAGATTCTGACAAGGAGGCAGTGGGATTGGTGAACCCAACTTTATCTTCCAAGCCAGAGGGAACCACGGCTTCCTAAGGTAGGACTACTATTGCTGTGACCCTTTCTCGCTGAATCTTCAGCAGGATTGAGAGCCAATGGAAGCGGCGGGAACACATACACCAAGGGGAAGTTCCAAGGCCTAGACAGAGCACCCTGACCCAATGCCTGTGGATGCCAGGTCTGGGAGAAGAAGCAAGGAAGTTGACAATTCTCCTCCGATGCCATAAGATCTATCGAAGGCATCCCCCAGACCCTGGAGATCTTGTGTAGGTACTTGGGATTGAGGCTCCATTTGCTGTGATCCTCAAAGCTTCGACTCAAGCGATCTGCTAAAACATTCCCAGGCCCTGGGAGATAAGATGCTGTAAGAGAGCCTAGATTCTTCTTCTGCCCAAAGGAAGATTTGAAATGCCACCTGAAGGAGAGGGCGACTTCTTGTGCCTCCTCGATGAGACACATAAGCCACAGTATTTTTTTTGTCTGAAAGGACAGCTCGACCTCGCAACATAGGTTGGAATGATAAGAGAGCGCGCTTGACAGCGTCTGACAGCATCCAATCCCAGGAAATTTGAACTCTTCGCCCCACAAAGGTTCCATTGGCCTTGAACCTGCTGTCCCAGGCAGTGTGCTCCCCAGCCTGCCATTGGTCGTCACCACTATTGATTCTGAGGCCTTCAACAGAACGCAGGAAAGATTGCGAGCTACTGACCACCAAACCAGGGACCAGATTATCAGAATTGGCAGATAGATTTTCTGGAACAAGTAGTGACAATCCCACTGAAGAAGAAAGTTGCACTGAAACCTCCTTCTGCGCCACCTGACCCACGGGACTGCTGGAATTGTGGCTGATAGAACCCCAAAATACTACATGCATTCCTTCACCATCATAGAAGGCCTGGCCATCATTGCTTTTGTCTGAGACTGGATCTCCTGGACCTTTGTCTGAGGAAGGGAAACACGACCCTGATTCGTGTCGAATTGTACTCCTAAATACTCCAACATTTGGGTCGGATGCATCTGGCTCTCCCGAAAGTTGATCAACCAACCAAAACGAGCTAGTGTTTTGCAGGTGAGATTCACATGAACTAGAAGGAGCTCTTTTGACAGACCCAGAAGTAGCATGTCGTCTAGATAATGGAATATTTGCACTCTCTTGACACTGAGAGTAGCGATGATAGCAGATAGTAGCTTCAAACACATTCTCGGAGCCATGCAGAGACCGAATGGGAGACATTGAAATTGAAAATGAGAGCCTTCTTTGGAATATCTGAGAAAGCAATGGCGAGATACGTCTTTGGAAACATGAAGATACGCATCCGCCAGATCGATGGAAACCATCCAGTCTCCTGACTCCACAGCCAAAATTATTGTTTCCAATGACTTTTAAATGGTGAAACTTTCATATAAGAATTCCGGACTTTGAGATCCAAAACTAGTCTGAAACCCCTGAAGCCTCTGGGGCCAAAAACAAAGGGGAACATACTCTTTGACCCAATTCATGCCTTGGAACCAGAAGGATGACCCTTGTTGCCAACAGCTCCCCTACATATCCCTGCAAACATTGCCTCCTTTCCAAAACCGTAGGAAATCGAGTTTCTACGAACAAGGTCTAAGGGGGCCTTGCTCTTAACTCGAGAAGATAACGTGATCGAATGGCAACTACAATCCAGGCATCCTGTATTTTGTCCGCCCAAACCCTGAATTGGGCTAGTCTTGCTCCTACTTGAGAGGGTTGAGCGGAGACACCTTCAGAAGGACTTATTTGAAGCCTTAGGAGCTTCATTGGCCCTGGGCTTGGAAGGCTTCTGGAAGCTTGAACCGACTCCCTTCCACTGACTGAAAAAAATGGCTTACCAGGTCTGTAAGCACTGGCCTCTCTGAATCCTTCTTTGGATCTCTTGTTAAACCGAAAGGGCTGCCGTTGTCTTTCTCTTCTGCGGGATTAGGCCAGATCTGCTGCCGGAAACCCTCTGAATTGCTGATTCTAAAGTCTCCCTGAAGAGCAGCTTCCGTCGAATGGAACCGAACACAGACTGTGCTTAGGAGCCTTACCGGCTGACCAATGCTTCAACCATAAGGCTCTGCGGGCTGTGACGGAATGAGCCATTATCTTTGCTGTCATCTTGACCTGGTCGACAGCCACTTCAGCCACAAACTCTACAGCAGTCTTGACAAACTGCAAAGGAGAAGAACAGCCACCTCCCAGACTTTCATCCAAACATCCATCCACCAGCTCCGCTACCCACACTCTAAGGGCTGCTGCCACAGAAGTGAGTGCTACCGCCGCTCTGCAGGCTGCTCCAGCCAAACTATACAACCTTTTTAGGTCTGCATTTATTCTGCGATCCATATGATCCCTAAAAGAGACCGAATCCCCCAGCGGAAGCTTAATGTGGCGGGCAAACCTCTGTAATGAAGCATCCAGCTTAGGTGTAGTGTCCCAAGGGGTACAGCTTTGATACTCTATTATGCACATTGAGCTTCTTCTCAGGCCTTGCCCACTCATCGTCAATTACTTCTTTAAACTCAGAAATGAATGGGAAGGAAGGTAACGATTTCTTTATGCATGCTTGTTTCCTGACACCAACATGGCAGCATACTAGTGATGACCATTACCTCAGGACAAGTGAATAGCATAAAAAAAGGATTAGTTAGCCGCCCCCCATTCTTTTATTTTCCTCATACCTCCACGCACCAGTGAAGAGTAAGCAGTGCAGTCCCCACCTCTCCCTCAGTGCAGTAGCCGTCTGGGTTTAGCCTCTCCCAGTGTGAAGTCCCAGCGCTCGGGCTGCTAAATGCACTAATAGCCTGGGAGCCCCTTCTGTGGGTCTCGATGGGGCCCTGCAGTGTTTCCTCATTAGGAACGAAATCTGCCATCATGTAAGTGTCTGTGGGCTGAGGCTTGGTGGGGGGGCAGCTAGTTCATTCCTTTTCCTTTTTTTTTGGGGTTCCTTGCACCATACAGGGCTGCCTATCCATTTTATTATTTTGGTCTCCTCATATATGTTCTCCCTTACCTTGGTCTGTTTCACTTTTGAGTGCCTCCCATGTCTTCATTTTTGTTAGTGTTCTGTTCCCCTCTTGTTTGCCCATGTGCGTCCCAGGCCTTCCTATAGGGAAATAATGGGCGCCCTATAGGATAATAATGGCTGCCCAGTGCTGTTTTTCTTTGGCCAGGGAGCCCTTGATGACATCATCGGGCTATGTCGACCATTGGGAGTTCCGCCCGCCATCTTGCTTATGGGTAAAAGCTTCCTCTTACCAGCAAGAGCTCCCTCTGCACCCCCCCTACTGCTTTTTAACAGGTAGGACACCAAAAAAAAAAAAGAGAAATGCATATATATTAATTTATTTTGGTAAAAAAAAAGAGAAATGTGTGTGTGTGTATATATATATATATATATATATATATATATATTAACTTTATTTATTTCTGGTTTTATAAAAAATATATATATATTTTCTGTTTATTATGAAGGCATATTTTAACTGTCTCCTCTCTCTTTCACTTCAAAAGCCCTTCTCTCTCTAGTGCTATTTTCCTTTCTGGCGGATTGCTTTGAGTTTTTTCAGCCCCGCATGCTCATGCTCTCAAAGATCAAGAGCCAGGGAAAGACAGACGGTCTTCGGAAAAGCATAGCCCTAGATGCCGCACCCACTCAAGGGAAAAAGTTCCAAGGAAGACATCTTATCGCCTCTTCCCCAGAGAAACAGCAGCGTCCCAACAAGAGTCCTGCAGGGCCTGTGGTGCAGCGCCTGTACACAAAAGGGTTGGTGAGTAAAGACTGCCCAGAGGAGTTCGCAGTTAACAAGTAACACCAAACGTCTTTATTATTTATGGTGCAAGATTTTATTTTGAACTCACTTCAATTATCCCGGCCAGGCAGCCCCCTCCTAGAAGCTACTAGAATAGCAACCTGGCACCTTGGCATGGGGCGCTCAACCACTCAGTTCTGGTGAGTGGGCGAGGAGGAAGACCGGAAGCTGCTTGGTTTCAGTTTTTTTTTTCCTTCGTGTATCCAGGTGGCAATGCAGGCTAATACATGGGTAAAGAGACAAACTCATATTTACCCTTTCTTCAAAATGGCAATTCCTTCTCCATTTATGGAAGAAATTTATGGGATGGCAAAGTCCGGAGAGAGTTTCTCGTTTGATTATCTTTACAAGTTTTATCCCTGTCACAGACCTGCTCCTCCTCCATGCCATTTCTCTCCCACAGAGCTGCCAAATCCACCACAAAAGCGGGTGGGCTGCTACAATACTGACACTCCAGACTCAGGGGGTCCTCGTCCCGGTCCCATTCACAGGAATGATTGCATGTTTTCTACCCAACCCTGTTTGTAGTTCACAGGGGACGTGGCTAGCGTCCAGTTGCAGATCGGAAGTGGTTGAACCTTTTTGGCCCTCTTAGAGATCTTTAAAATGGAGTCCATTCAAACAGTACAACCAGACAGACGGATGGCACTGCTGGATCCTCAGGATGCCTATCCTCCCATCCCAAATTTTTTCCTTTCCTTTTCCTTCCAAAATAAGTAAGTTTGGCGATCGGTTAGACGCATTTCCACTTTAACAGCCTACCTTTTGGCTTATAAATATCTCTGAGAATGTTTGCAAGGGTCTCAGTGCCGTGTCAGCTCCACTCAGAGAACGGGTTTGCCACTACCTGGACGTCATTCTTCTTCTATCCAAAGGACTGGAATAATAAATGGCTTTGGTAAACCCCTATGTTACACACGCTTTTCAGACTCGTGCTTCTTCTACAAAAAGGACAGTTTGTTTGTGAGTAGGCAGGTACATTTCAAACAGACAATATCAAATTAACAAGGGATACCAACCTCCTTGAGGTTAAAAAATAGAAGATAATGTTATTATGGTAAATTGACACACCAAAAAAATAAAGAATAACCGTATTTATCTGCGTATAACACGCCGTAAAAAATTACATTTAAATGCCTATCAATGCAGCCTTATCAGTGTCCATCTGCAGCCTTGTCCAGTGTCATTTGCAGCCTTGTCAGTGTCATTTGGAGCCTTGCCCAATGTCATTTGCAGCCTTGTCAGTGTCATTTGCAGCCTTGTCCAGTGTCATTTGCAGCCTTGCCCAGTGACATTGCAGCCTTGTCAGTCTCACTGCAGTTTAAATATGGCGCCTCTGAGATACACAGAGCCGGTCCTGTGTATCTCGGCTCCTCTCGCAGTCCCGCCCTATGATGGACATAACATAGGTCCAATGGCCGTGACTGTTAGCAGAGACAAGAGGAGCCGAGCACCGTCAATATACATACATAGCCGAGTGTACTCGACTAGGCTCGGCTCCTCTCTGCTCCGCTTACAGTCACGCCCAGTCCCTGTGTTATTTCCATCATAGGGCGGGACTGGGCGTGACTTTGAGTGGAACCGAGAGGAGCCGAGCCTAGCCGAGTGCACTCGGCTATGTATGTATATCGGCGGCGCTCGCTCCCCCGCTCACAATCATCGGGGGATCGGCGTATAACACGCACCCATGATTTCCCCCTGATTTTAAGGGGAAAAAAGTGCATGTTATACGCCGATAAATACAGTATACAGTAAACCCCCCTCCATCGCTGGGGTTATGTTCCGGACCCACCCGCGAAAAGTGAAAAACCACGAAATAGAAAGACCCTATTTAAATACACCCTAGGCATGTTTTGTTAATTTTTTAATAGCATTTAAAGGTCTTTAAACACACTTTTATGCAATAGAAACACATTAAAGATAGAGAGAGAGATCAAGAGGATTTTTTAAAACACAAAAATATTGTCTTAACAGTACAGTATACTGACAGTACAGTTAAAAATAGAGTACATAACTGCGAAAATGGCGAAATATTACCACAATATCAGAATAACAGGTCCTAATTAAAATACCGCGATATACCGGGACCGCAAAAACTGAACCGCGATATAGCGGGGGTTTACTGTATATGGAGATCACTAGAAAATAATTTTTCAATAATCCAAAAGAAAGGAGATCTTGATGAAATAAAAAAAAAAGATGACTATAAAAAGTAATTGTAAACATTATTATGGAGATCTGGCTTTAAAAAAATAAAAGATTATTCATGAGATCACGAGAAATAATAAAGAAATCAGTTTGTGAGAACTCTGTGTGAATATCAGCAGCAAAACAACTTCATTATTCTAGCATTATAAAGCACAAAAGAATGTGCTGCATTAAAAGATCACAGAATTTGCAGCGTGAGAAATGTGCTATCTCCATTACGAACGCTAGTTTTACCAGACTGAGCGCTTCAGTCTCGTACTTGCTTCAGAGCATGCGTGGTTTTTGGTGCGTCGGAACAGCATACAGATGAGCGTTTTTTCCAAAAGGAGATTTTTCCGTCGGAAAAATATAGAACGTGTTCTCTATCTAAGTCCGTCTGAATTTTCGATGCAAAAAGTCTAAAGGGGCATACACACGGTCGGAATATACGATGAAAAGCTCCCATCGGACTTTTTCTGTTGGAAATTCCGACCATGAGTACGCAGCATAAGATGTTTTCCAGCAGCAACTTGTGAGGAAAGGATTTAGAACACATAGTGTCTGATACCCCCTCACAATTATATTGCAGCAATTATGCTCATCTCTGCTTGAAAATGAACACCTACACATAAAACCATTTCACTTAGATCAGTCCTCTTTTGAAAGAGCCTCCCTGTGCCAAAAATGTCAGAATTACCTGCTGTCATTAAGATGAATGTAAATTACATTTTGTAATGACAGTTTAAATTTTATTATTATTTCATGTTAATAGAAAGATCATAAAATGTGTATATTTTTCTGAATTCAATTAGGTACATTTCTATAACATTTAAAAAAATAAAATGACAGACACAGGTTTACAGTATATATAGAGTGAAATATTATGAATTGTTTGTTTTACACCTTCTGAACAGTTACGTTCATAAAATTATCTTTATGATTAATTTCCACTTGCTTAGGCAGGAGTCACATTTTAGTGCAGTTAATCAAGTGAGTGTCGTGATCCTAATGTCCACTAAACCTGGCTGCCTAGATACTCTTCCTGGTGCCAAAGAGCTGGTTTCCCAGTAAATGGCTAGACTTCATTCCCGCATTCACCTCAGCTGTCAATAGGAATCTGTATTATTTGTGCTTTGACATCAAGGTTTCATTGATTTGTGAGGCATTAGATGTTGTATAACTTTATTATTAACCAGTTCACCTCTGAAGTATTTTCTTTTCATTTTTGCACGCATGTTAAAATCTGCATTTTTAGATAGAAGCTTACTTGAAACCTTCAAACATTATACATTTTTTGAAAGCTTGCAATCACAAGTGGGCTAACAAGCCCCATATGTTATAGCACTGGGAAGATGACTGGAATTCTTATAGAGGCATCTGAAGCCTACTAGACCTCATGTATCTTCTGCCCTCTACTACAGACTTTGTTCAGTCAGTTGTTAAATGGACTTTGCAGTCGAGATTTTGACAGCTCTGAACCCAGATGTGCTCAGAGCTAGGCGCTTCTGGGTTCACACTCTACAGACTTTGAGAAATTAATATTCCTTAATGTCCCATCACTGATCATGCTGGTAAGATTTCTTGTGTTCCCTGGCTCCTAGAAGCAGCAGGAGAGCCTGAGAACTGTGGGTCCAGCAGGAGGGGCAGCACACTGTGAGTCTCATAAAAATGATCAGATTGCTCTACAGCCTCGCAGGTCACTTTTACTTAAAAGCCAGGAGCCTGCTGAGAAAATAAAAAATACTCTAAAGATCTTTTTGGAGTGGGAAGGGGCTTTAGGAAAAATATAAACAGAGCACATGGAGGCTATACAATAAAACATGATAAAGACACACCGGCCATTCATTACATTATGACAACTGATGGGTAAAGTGAATAACATTGATTATCTCAATACAATAGCATCTCAGAATGGACGTACGGACGTAGCGTCCGCACGGAGGGAGGAGTCTGAGCCTGAGGGCTGAGGAAGAGCAGACGTGCAGAGAGGGAGGACGCGGGTTCGCTCCGTAGATGAGATGCGGCGGATGCC
This sequence comes from Lithobates sylvaticus, assembly GCA_028564925.1. Classification (NCBI taxonomy): domain Eukaryota; kingdom Metazoa; phylum Chordata; class Amphibia; order Anura; family Ranidae; genus Lithobates; species Lithobates sylvaticus. Next base: position 445,235,927 of record CM053028.1, read on the forward strand.
TGCCCGCCCTCCCGGGAAAAAGGACTGCAGGATTTAGGAGCCCCACCGCAAAAAGAAATGCAAGGCAAGCGGCAAAGTAGCGGTGCAGACCGAGACCTGTAGCCCCTGCCCTCCACACCCACCCCGCCCCCTCCAACCCTCCTCCCGGAACACAGCGCATCGGTGCAAACGGACCCACAAACAGCCACAAACAATACGCTGTCAGCTAAGCTATGAATCGACGAACGTGAGTATGCAACATACCCTCTCTGGACCCGACGCCTCCCGGAGGTAAGATCAATCCAATCTACTGACCTGTGGTATAGAGGGTAGCTCTAAGGCTGAACAATACGATAGGATTTTTTTTTTTTTTTCTTGCGTTGGATGGTTTTTAGTATGTCTTGATTCCCCGGCTGCGGTTGGTCTCCTTTTTTTTTTTTTTTTGTTTTCTTTTGCAAGACTGGTCTGGCTATTTTTGGGGGCAGGTTAATAGGCCCCTGAATAAAGAGAGGACTAGCACCTAGAATCTAGTCCCTGCGCCCTCAGGATTGTGAAAGACCCACCTGTACCCTGTTTTATTTTTTTGCATCATGCAGACCTCAGCGTGGCATCATGTACAGTGGGGGAATTAAAGGGGAGAGGCGCAAACCATTGCCAGAAGGTGAATAAACGTATCCTTAGACCTAAGGTGCCCAGGCCATCCCCGGTAAGGGGTAATACCCCACGCTGATTGTTACAAAGGAGCAGCCTGGAGGTGCCCAGGAGGGAGCAAGTAGAGGCACAGACCCAGAGAATAATAGCAAACAATAAGCAGAGAACCCAGGAGATAAGACCCCGTGCTTAACGCACCCAGGCGGTGACGGAGGCTGCTACACTCCGGGAATCCACAGCCCCCCTACCTCCCCCTCTTTTTGTGCTGGACCTTAGGAGGATATATTACAATCTACCATTTGGAAAAATTTTTTACTGTTTACTCTCACCCAGCTTCCGTGGTGTGCAGGGTTTGTCGAGAGAGCCTGGTTTGATGCGCGGACTGGGCTTGAGGGGTGTGTGGTGAAGTTTTCGGCCCTGGAGTGGGAGGTGGCCTCCTCATTGGGGGTGCAGCTGATCAATGTTTGGCAGGGACCTGAGGTCTGAGCTATTTCCCTGTAACCACAATCCAAGGTCTTTTAAGCAAGCTGAAGAAGGCTCCCCCCTCATTTCTTTAACAGCCAACCCACCCTAGTGAGCCCCCCCGAAGGCCCAAAAGAAGTTAATAAATAAAAACATCTTTACAAAGCCCTGAAAGAGTCCCGAGAGACGACCAAGGCCAGTCCTTCAGAGGGAAATAAACCTGTATAAAACTCCAAGGGGTTAAAAGGAAACACAGAAAGGAGTGGGTAATCTTGAGAAAAATCGAGGGAGACACGTACAGAGGACAGGAGCACAAAGAGACTTAACCAGGGATAGATCGTGCAAGGTCACGAAAAACCGCTGGAGCATTAGAAGGGGGCATCAGGAAAGACAGAGACCACGCCGGCACGTTCACCAGCTGAGCGTAGCTGAATAAAGATCCCTAGAACAAATTAAGGGGATAGCTAGACAGCTAAACTTCCCCCGGGCCTCCTCTTAGGTTACTCCCGGAGAGGTATAAACTCCCCGGGAGTCTCAGAGAACAGGAGCGGCAGATCAGGGCGAGAAGAGGGGGCAGGGCCCAGGTTGGGAAGCCCAGACGGTCTTAAGCACTGATTTCTGAGACCACAAGTCCACAAAACATCAAGGGCCAAGCCCACCCCTAAAGAGAAGACCATAGTCAGTCTAAGGCTGAGGAAAAAGGGTCAAGGCGGCCCAGGATTATAATAAGACTGGGGAAGAGAATAAGACCCACCAAGAAGGTCAACATGAGCAAAGACCAAGCAAAACAGCCAAAGAAAGCATCCACTAAAGGGAGCAAAGGGGAGACAAGTACAATCAAACATTATTTAAGGCAGGGTGCAAGCCCAAAATCTCTAGGAAAGGATACTCAGGCTGGAACCACCCCGGACAGCAGGGGTGGGGCCGAAGGGGAAATTAATAACTCTAGAGCGGACCTCACATTGGAGACTGAGATAGATCTCAGCCGGGGAGAAGATCAACAGGCAGGAGCTCACATCCCCAACAAATTCGAAATGGAGGCGATGCTACTGCGCCTGGAAAATGCAATTAAATTTGAAATCAATTCGCTGCGTGAAGACATGGGCCATCTGTTGTCTAGGGTAGAAGTGGTGGAGGGGAGAGCGGATTCTACAGATCTGGAAATCTCCAGGCTAAAATCGCAATTGGAAAGTGCCTCCTTTACCCAGAGAGACACCCTATACAAGATTGAGGACCAGGAGAATAGGGACAGGAGGCAAAATCTGAGGCTGCGCGCCGTCCCGGAACAAAGAGGGGAAGACGTAGAAAAAAAACTATGGGCAATCCTGGGCCCAATAAGCGGCAAGGACTCTGAACACTTTCCTGACATAGAAAGGATTCATCGAGTAGGAAGATTTGAAAGGCGCGATTCGGGGAGAGCACGGGACATAATTGTTAGATTCAGTCACTTCAAAGAAAAAGAGGACCTTTGGGCAAAAATAAGAAATAAGTCACCCCTTATGTACGAGGGCGTCGAAATACAAGTGTTTGCAGACCTATCGGCCCGTACCCTTGAAAGAAGAAGACACCAAAAACCCCTGCTGGAAATCCTAAGAAAGGAAAATATAAGATACAACTGGGGCTTCCCCTCATGTTTAATAGGGTCAAAAGAGGGGTGCACGGCCAGATTGAGGTACCCAGAAGAAGTGCAAAGTTTTTGCACGAAACTCGGGATACCAGTCCCGGATCTTCAGGGTTGGAATGAAATGGAGGGTGTGGGGGAGCCCCGGAGGAGGGGCGGGGGAGGGGAGGGAGGAGGGGAGAATCCCCACCTGACGTAGGAAACTAACCTGCTCAACTCGGCCCTACCCCCCCCCCCCCCCCCACGACGGCCTGGGATTCCAGGCCGCGGGGGGGGAGGGGAGGGCTAAATAAACTCCACCTCACCAGGATCTAGTGTCTGAGGGAAGCCACAAAGGATGGCCCCCAAAGACTTAGAGACCCTAGTTGGGGCAAGAGAGGGAGGGGAGGGGGGAGGGGGGAGAGGGATAGGGGGGGGGTGGAGGGGGGGAAGGATGGGAGGGGCAAGGGAGGGAGGGGGGGACCCGGGAGAAAGGGGGAGGGGGACCCCACCCGCCGCTAGGCCGCCACCAATACTAAAATCTCATTATACTCGTATACCATGAAAGACATCGAAATTAAATTTCTATCCTATAACGTAAAAGGCTTAAATTCCCCCGGTAAGCGCCTCAAGGTTCTAGAGGAAGTAGAGAGATATAGGGCCGGAATAGTTTTTTTGCAGGAGACCCATCTGGCACACACTTCTAATATCAGATTATTTTCTCCGGCTTTCCCAAACTGGATCTATGGAGACACCATTTCAAGCAGGGCAAGAGGAGTGGCCATTGGGTTCGCGAGGGATATAGATTTCACGGTGGAGGGGAGACTGACGGACCCCGAGGGGAGATTCCTGTTTCTTAGGGGATCTCTCCTGGGGGTAGAATTCACACTGGCCAATGTTTATGCCCCCAATTCCAAACCTATCCCATACCTTGAATCAATTCTGTGTAAATTGAGGGCCTTTAAAAAAGGGTTCCTGATCCTGATGGGGGATCTTAATTTTGTAATGGACCCCGCTCTAGACAGTACGTCTGGTGGGACGGGGAGGAGAAACGTCCAACTAAAACGATTAAGTAAAAAACTCTCAGAGGACCAACTGCTGGATGTCTGGAGAATACAGCACCCGCAGATAAGAGATTATTCGTTCTTCTCCCCCGTCCACCAGACGTATTCCCGCATAGATTACATCCTGATAGAACACGGCATTTTGGAAAGGATCAACGAATCAGACATTGGAATAGCCTCCCTCTCGGATCATGCTCCGATCTCCATGAGGCTAAGGTTTCCGGAATATAAACAAACCTTGAGTGGCTGGAAGCTCAACCCAGAATTATTACATGATGAAGAAATCAGGGACCATATTAGAAGGGAACTGGAATGGTTCTTCCAATGTAATGACAACGGGGAGGTGTCAGAAGCCCAACTATGGGACACCCACAAAGCATACGTAAGGGGGCTTCTGATAGCAAAAGCCTCATGGAAAAAAAAGGAGAGGATGAGAAAAACGCAGGTTCTGACAGCCGGAATTAAAACTCTCGAGCAAAAGCACAAGTCCGGGGGGGTATTGAATCAGGGCATATATGGAGAGCTCACTGATAAGAGAGAGGAATTAAAAGACCTAGCCGAGCAGGAAGTTAGACAAAAGATCAATAAGATGGCCAGGGAACAGTATGTCTGGGGCAACAAGCCAGGGAAATATTTAGCAAGAAAACTGCAAAAACAGAAAACCAGAAATTTCATTGAAAAAATTCAAACAAGAAATGGGGAGATGAAGTTTATCCCTAGGGAAATAGCCGCTACTTTTAGAGAATATTATAAAGAACTTTACGATGTAAAAACAAAGGGAAACAACGATAGAGAGGAAAACAGCCGGAAAACCAGCGAGTTCCTAGGAAGGGCAGAGTTAACAGCATTGGGCGGGGAAGAGAGTGCAGAGCTGGAGAGACCAATAACTGAGGAAGAGATCTTAGCAGCTATCAATAACTCACCAACAGGGAAGAGCCCGGGCCCGGATGGGTTCACGGCCTCATATTATAAAACATTCAAGGATATCCTCATACCGCGAATGCAACGTTACATGAATGGTCTGGGGATAGAATATGACATGAGTGGGGAGGCCTTAAAGGCCACGGTCACTCTTCTGAGGAAGGATGGGAAGGATGGATCGGTGTGCTCAAACTATAGACCCATTTCTTTATTAAATTTCGATACTAAACTATACGCCAAGATTTTGGCGGATCGAATAAAGGGGCATTTGGGCACACTGATCCATCCGGACCAGGTGGGCTTTGTTCAGGGCAGAGAGGGGAGGGACAATGGGATACGTACACTGCTGGCCATACAGAGGATGAGAGATTCGAGAACCCCCAGTCTACTTCTCTCAATAGATGCTGAAAAAGCATTTGATAGGGTAGACTGGGGGTTCATGTTTAATACGCTACAGAGGATGGGTTTCGGACCAAGGATTATACAAAAAATTAAAACCTTATATACCCACCCGAAAGCAAACATCAAGGTTAACGGAACGGTCTCAGCTGAGTTCGAAATGTTTAACGGCACCAGGCAGGGATGCCCATTGTCCCCCCTCCTCTTCATTCTGTCCTTGGAACCGCTGTTGGCTACAATTCGCGGAAACCCAGAGGTAGAGGGCTGCAGAGTCGGCAGCGAGGAGCACAAACTTGCGGCCTTCGCTGACGATGTTCTCTTCTATGTCAGCTCACCCCAGAAGTCAGTTCCTATCCTCCTCAAAATCTTAAATGAATATGGGGAGTTAACAAACTTCAGAATCAACGCCACAAAAACGTTTATCCTCAATATTAATCTTAATGAAATAGAGAAACAGAACTTCCAGAAAATAGTTAGGTTTGTCTGGAAAAAACGGATAAAATATTTGGGAATAGAGCTGGCTAATAATCCCAGGAAAATATATAAAATAAATTATATCCCGCTTCTAGAGGAAATAAAAAAAAAATGCCAAGCGTACAAGGGAAAAATCCTGTCCTGGACAGGTAGAATTAACACGGTAAAAATGATGATCTTACCAGTCATCACATATAAATTCCAGATGCTCCCTCTCCCCCTCCCAAAGCACTATCTCGGAAAGTTAAAAGCCATTATAATGAACTTCATTTGGAATTACAAAAAACATAGAATCTCGCTCCAAATATTAAAACAAGACAAAAACCAGGGTGGCCTGGCGGTCCCAGACCTAGAAAGTTACTACCACGCTATAGCACTATTGAGAATTGCAGAATGGGGGAAAACATGTAACACTAAAAGATGGGTTAGCTTAGAAGAGGCACTGAGTGAAGTCAATTTGGGGAGGATTGTGTGGAATCCCCCGAAATTCCGGTCACTGGGTGAGACAACGCACATAATCACAACCACCACTTTGAAAATTTGGGATAAGATTTATAAAATATTTAATAAGACATACAATTCTCCACTAATAGCTTTAAAGGACAACCTAATGTTCCCACCAGGGATAAAGAAAATAGGGGGTGAATGGATTAGAAATGATAGTATGAGGTTAGGGGAAATCATTAGCAAGGGGAAAGTTTTGGCACTACACGAGTTACAGAAGAATGAGGCGCTCTCCATAGATGGGTGGCGGTATCGTCAGTTAACCCACTTCGCGGGGTCTCTCCCGGGCCCTTTAAGGGAGGCAGAGGACCTAACGAAGTTGGAGAAAATCTTCACGGCAGAATGTTCCAAAAAAAGAATCTCTAAAATTTATAAATTGCTGTTAGAAAAAGATAGACCTGAAATTCCGACATACCTCATTAAATGGGAGAGCGAATTAGGAACACAGTTAGAAGTAGGCACAAGTAAGAGAATCTTAAAATTAGCACACGGGTCGGCCGTTGACGCGAAAACGGCAGAAACTAATTTTAAGTGCATGGCCAGGTGGTATAGAACCCCTGACAAGGTTAGTAATTTTCGGAGGGACACTTCAGCAAACTGTTGGAGGGGGTGTGATCAAAGGGGTACAATGGGTCACCTATGGTGGGAGTGTCATAAAATCAAAAAGTTTTGGGAGACTATCCTAAAATATATTAAAGAGATAACAACGATTGAGGTAAAAAACGACCCTTGGGTCGTACTGATGCATGCAACATCGAGGGAAATCAGGAAATATAAAGACTCATTGGTCCCTCATTTACTTAATGCGGCTAAAAAAGTAATTCCGAAGAGGTGGAAAGACATGGAAAGTCCCCCCTTATGGGAATGGGTAGACGCGGTTGAACATACATATACGTTGGAATATGTGCTAAACATTGGGGAAGAGGACAGAGAGGCCATGAGGGCCAGGTGGGAGAGCTGGAGAAAATTTAAGAGGTCATGGAGCTACAGGGAGGCTCTGCGAGTCCAGCCCTGATAAATTCGGATTCTCGGAGGAAAGAAGCTCGAGGGAGATTCTACTGCGGAATAATAGAGCCTCCGGGCATTCAAAGTTATGGGCGAGAAAGGATAATAATAAATAAAAAAAAAAAAAAAAGGGAGAAAAGAAAAGAGAGGCTGCAACACGGCGGCGGTGGGGGAGGGTGGGAGAAGGGGGGGTATGGAAATTAATCAAGCTATAGTGGGAGACAAGACGGAACAGGGACGGAAGGGCTTACAGAACAGAGGAGGGCCTGCTAGACTCCAGCGGAATGTTTCTTTTCGCTTAGCTCTGTAAAATTCTTTCAATGTCTAAACCTGTAACCACAAAAAAAAAAAAAGCAATCCACAAATGATGCCAAGACAATAAGGGGGGAAGGAGATGCGGGCACAGCTGACACTCCCCCACGAAGTTCTTTCTGAAGTGGAAAAAAAAGAAAAAAAAAAAAAATACAATAGCATCTGAAAATGGGTAGGATATATTAGGCAGAAAATTAACATGTTGTCCCTGAAGTTGATGTGTTGAAAATTGACAAGTGTAAGGACTTGAGCAACAAGGACCAAATTGTAATGGATAGATAACTGGGTCAGATCATCTCCAAAATTGTAGCTTGTGTGGGCGATATTCTTAGTCTGCAGTGGTCAGGACCTACCAAAAGAGGTCCAAGGAAGGAAAACCGGTGAACCGGTGACAGGGCCATGGGCTAAGGCTCACTGATGCATGTGAGGAGCGAAGACTGGCCTATGGAGTATGTTTCAAAAGAGGAGTTACTGTAGCTCAAATTGCAGAAAAAAATGAATGCTGGTTCCCATTGAAGGGTGTGCATCTCAGTTTTTGTTCATGAGGCTGCATATCTGCAGACCAGTCAGGGTGCCCAAGCTGACCCGTGTCAATAGTCAAAAGTGGCTAAAATGGCCACATGAGCATCAGAACTGGACCACAGAGCAATATACAATGGTGGCCTGGTCTGATGAATTCAAGAATGGTTTGAGGAACAAAACAACAAGTTTAAGGTGTTGACTTTAAACCTTCAAATTCTCCAGATCTCAATCCAATCAAGCATCTGTGGGATGTGCTGGAAAAGCAAATCAGATCCATGAAGGCCCCCACCTTGCAACTTACAGGACTTAAAGCACGTGCTACTGATGTTTGGTTTGAGGAAAGCAACAACGAGTTTGAGGTGTCGTCTTTGAATCTTCAAATTCCCCAGATCTTAATCCAATCAAGCATCTGTGGGATGTGCTGGAAATGCAAGTCTGATCCATGAAGGCCCCACCTTGCAACTTACAGGACTTAAAGCATCTGCTACTGGTGTTTGGTTTGAGGAACACAACAACGAGTTTGAGATGTTGATTTAGAACCTTAAAATTCTGCAGATCTCAATACAATCAAGCATCTGTGGGATGTGCTGGAAAAGCAAGTCCAATCCATGAAGGCCCCACCTTGCAATTTACAGGATGATTTAAAGCATCTGCTGCTGATGGATTGGTGCCAGATTCTACAGTATACCTTCAGAGACCTATTGGAGTCCATCACCCAATGGGTTATGGTAGGTAGTTGTTATGTTATGTTATGGCTGCATGGTATATATAATTCATGCATAAAGTACCCCTGGTGGGAACCAAAGAAAAGGGGACAATATACATTTGTTCAGAGTCAGATTTTAATTTTCTCAAAGTTGCCTCAAGAAGTGTTCCTGCCAAATGCACTTACATTTGAAAAGGGACATAAGTATATGCTAATTTCCCACCTCCTGTCTTACATTTTGCTTACTTCAGTTTGCATCCTATAATTATTTCTCCAATTACGCAAGCAGCAGCAGAAGACACATTTCCCACTTGAAGTGAGTGAAGTATGTTTACAGTAAGTTTCTGTGATCCTTCTACAACCTACCTCAAGTGAGATTAACTGCTTAAGTAGTTTTGTGAAGCTTAAAAATTTAAGGAACACCAGATCTTTGCAAGCAGTACACATTTTGCAAGGATTGAGTCACATAGCAGTTCCCTTGGGGAAGATAAGAAACATTTTAGATCACCTTTGAATGGAATTAGGGATGAGCTCAGGCATGTTCGGAATCCTAGTCCAAAACCCACCAGAGCACTCTGGCTAGGAAGCTGTCACTGTACTTGGCCAATCATAAGTGGCCAAGGCATTTCCTGCCCAATAGCCGTACGGATATACACCTCTTTTATATCTCCGGCTGTGGGCTGAGGAATGCCTTAGCTGATTATGATTAGCCAGGTACAATGACAGCTCTTTGGCGGGATCGCTCAGGTGGGTTCGGACTAACATCTGAACACACCTGAGCTAATTCCTAATGCAGTGCAGATGGGGTGGATTTAGTAAAGAAGTAGAGACTGTTCACATTGCCAAATTAATGTAGTTGAATAAAGTGTTCACTTTGAGTACCCAAGCATATGCTAGAGAAAATCAATTTTTTATTTATTTTCTAACACATAATTGGGTATTCAAATTGAACACAGCTTCTAACATTCACTTTGCAAAGTAGACATTTAATTTCCCCCATCAGTACAGACAGTGCTGTCAAGGGAACCCCTCCTGTTGAGATATTGTCTTCTTCCGGAGGAGGGGCGGGCGGGGGATGCCGTCCCCACCGGGAGAAGACAGTGATTATCGCTAGAGGCTATTGCAGCTGTTTGCGATAATCGGAAGCAAATCCGGCAAGCTGGTTATACCCAAGTTGATTGATCAATCATCTTGGTACATTCAGCCTGCCCATTAATGGTTTAAATCCAGTTCCTGTTGAACCAGCCAAGTTTCGAACCGTGTATGGTAAGCCTAAGTAAATCAACCTCAGAGACTTACCAGCTTTGGAAAATATTTCTATGAGCATTTTCCTATTGTTTCTTTTTTGAGGAGAAAGGGCACTAAATAAAGGCAGCATGCATTTGGTGTTATAGAACTTATAGTCACTTGAAGTGTGAAAATTTCAAATTTTATTGGAGGTCGGGTTACTTTTCAACCGCAGCTTACTAGAGCTGCACAATTAATCGTTAAAAAATTGTGATCTCGATTCAACCCCCCTGACGATCTCCAATGCAGAGTTTGCCGATTCTTTCATATAACAAGTGGAGAGACTTTATCTGCTTTCTCAGCTGTCAAAAGAAAATATCCGGGCAGTCTGGAAAGTTAACAGGAAACATTGTAACTAATGCTTCCTTCTTAGATCAAAGGGATAAACTTCTGTGTGTGTGTGTAAAGAAAAAATCTGGGCAGTCTGCCAAGTTTTTAACAACATGAAACATTGTAACTAATGCTTCCTTCTTAGATCAAAGGAAAAAACTTCTGTGTGTGTGTGTGTGTAAAGAAAAAATCTGGGCAGTCTGCCAAGTTTTTAACAACATGAAACATTGTAACTAACTTCCTTCTTACATCAAACTTCTGTGTGTAAATGCAGGAAGTTTAACCACTTAAAGTCCAAATCTTTTTCTGACACTTGTTTCTTAAGTTAAAATCAATATTTTTTGCTAGAAAATTACTTGGAACCCCCAAACATTATATATAATTTAGCAAAGACCCTAGGGAATAAAATGGCAATTGCTGCAATATTTTATGTCACACTGTATTTACCCAACGGTCTTTCAAATGCAATTGGAAAAAAATGGGAAAAATACACTTCGATGAATAAAAAAAACAAAAAACAGTAAGTTAGCCCAATTTTTTTGTTTCAAAGTGAAAGATGATGTTGCGCGAGAATCGTGAGAGAATCGTGATCTATCTTCTTAGCAAAAAAATTGTGATTCTCATTTTAGCCAGAATCGTGTAGCTCTACAGCTTACTGTTATAACAATAGACCTCATTTATAAATCAGACCCACGGTCACTAATCAAATCTAAAATTTTAGATGTTAACTTTTAGAAACATATATTCTTACTGTAACCGCCAGTAAATACAGACAGTATAGCCATCCTCAGAATTAAATCTGTGTAGGTTTTGACTTTTAAAAAGTCTAAACTTGCATTGTAATTTGGGAAAGGGGGCTGGATACAGCAGAGAATGGGGAAGGCTTGTACAGCAACTTGTGCAGTTTCTGCTTTAGGTTATATTTAACCTAGTACAGGGTTTTTTGGGTTTTTTTTTTGAAAAGAGGAACATGAGTCTTGTTACTGCTTTTTGTAATGTAAGAAATAGTATCAATGTGCGTTCACATTTAAATGCCTTTTTTCTACACAAAGGAGAAGCCATATTGCTTGTTATATATACTTTATAAGCTTTGGTTCCTTCTTGGTGGTGCTGTACAGTGATTGTGCCTTGCTCATCTACAAGACAGGATCTGTTAATTAAAAATGATATACTCACTGCAATGTCTAATGATCTGAAACATCCAGGGCTGTATTTCAAAGCACTTGTAGGCCAGTGCCTAAGGCAGTTGGGTTAGAAGAGGCAGCATCAAGCCTTAATATTTGAAACTTGTATTAACACGTACTTATTTTGGTTCCCTCTACTGTGCCCTTTTAAAAAAAAAATTTATGATTTTTCCTTTTGTTTGTAGTTGGTACAGTTGTCTCATAGCACATTTCCAAGGTAGTTGTCAATAAAACAATCAAATTACACAAGGGTCAAGGTTTGTAGGAAATAGTTTTATCATCCATTGTGTGTATATATACAGCCTTGGAAATGCCATCATTGCTTCTGGTAGCCAGGGACCACAAGATCTTTGCCTGGGTTTTACATCACATGATAGAGCTCAGAAGCTCTGTTTTTTGATATGTTGCACCTTTGTTTGCCAAAATAATAATGTGATTTTGTTAAACAGACACATTGATTAATGTAAAAAGTGAATATTAATAATATGTTTGCTTTAAAATATTTAAAAAATGAATTTAGATCTATGTTTGCTCCAAGCATGTTTATATTCTAATAGTTTTGACTGAAATAACAAAATACTGTATTGTAAATTACATCAATAGAACAGAAGTGCAAACAAATGTTCAAATTGTTGCAAATACAGAGATACACTTCCTTCAGATGGCCAACAAAGATAATATATCTTATCCTCAGATAGGAAGCTGTCAGCTTTAAATACTCTCGCACCAAAGTGCTAACAAGATTAATTGTTAAAAAAAATGATGTGGTGATCCCTAGCAAAAGAAATGAAAATCTCATGCTTTGTGCACTAGACATCCACTGCTACCAAGCATGTTTAAAGTGGTTGTAAAGGCGTAAGCTTTAATTTCCCTTACTCTACATGTTCAGCTCCCTCCTAGCCCCTCTAAATACTTACCTAAACCCGATCTCGATCCAGCGCTGTGTCCAACAGCAACAACACTGCTCTCTCCTCACAGGGACTGAGGCAGCAGCCGGAGCAATTGGCTCCTGTTGCTGTCAATCAAATCCAGCAAGGGGGCGGGGCTTACCCACCAAGCGTTTAGTTACAAACAGATGAAATCGAACTGGACCAAGTACAGAGCTTTGCAGTACACCACTAGTGACTGGTCTCTGTTCCAAATAAACCTCAGTTACAGCCACACTCTGCTATCTATTCTTTGGTCAACTGTGCAGTCACAGAACCATCCAAGGGTTAAGTCCTAGCTTGTCCAACTTTTTTTTAGGATATCATTATGTGGAACCATTTCACATGCTTGGCTGAAATCAAGATCCGCAGCACCATTTTTGTCCAAAACATTTGTGATCTGACATGATCTGCCCTTAGTAAATCCATGTTGCTTTGGGTCCAGCATGTTGTAAATTTTAAAAGATCATTGATCTCTATTTTTTTATGAGTGATACCATTAGTTTTACTACTACAAATGCTAAATTCACTGGCCTGGTCTTGTGGATATGTACAATTTTAGCTTTCCAGGAGTCATGGGTGAACTTTTCCTGTTAGAAGTGATTAAATAAAAAGATCAGTTAACCACTTCAGCCCCGGACCAATTGTCAGCTTAAGGACCAGAGGTCTTTTTTCAATTTCGCACTGCACTACTTTAACTGGTAATTGTGCGGTCATGCAATTTTGTAACGAAACGAAATTTGCGTCCTTTTCTTCCCACAAATAGAGCTTTCTTTTGATGGTATTTGATTGCCTCTGTGATTTTTATTTTTTTTGCGATATAAACGGAAAAAAGAGCGAAAATTTTGAAAAAAAAAGAGATTTTCTACTTTTTGTTATAAGAAAAATCTAATAAACTCAATTTTAGTCAAACATTTGGGCCAAAATGTATTCAGCCACATGTCTTTAGTAAAAAAAATGCCAATAAGCGTATATTGATTGGTTTGCGCAAAAGTTATAGCGTCTACAAACTAGAGTACATTTTCTGGAATTTACACCGCTTTTAATTTATGACTGCCTATTTCATTTCTTGAGGTGCTAAAATGGCAGAGAAGTACAAAACCCCCCCAAATGACCCCATTTTGGAAAGTAGACACCCCAAGCTATTTGCTGAGAGCAATGTTGAGCCCATTGAATATTTTTTTTTTTAGTCCCAAGTGATTGAATAAAGACAAAAAAATAAAAATAATTTTTTTTTTTCTTCAAAAAGTTGTCACTAAATGATATATTGCTCACACATGCCATAGTTATATGTGGAATTGCACCCCAAAATACATTTTGCTGCTTCTCCTGAGTATGGGGATACCACATGTGTGGGACTTTTTGGGAGCCTAGCCGCGTACGGGGCCCCGAAACCCAAGCACCGCCTTCAGGATTTCTAAGGGTGCAAATTTTTGATTTCACTCCTCACTACCTATCACAGTTTCGAAGGCCATAAAATGCCAAAATAGCACAAAACCCCCCCAAATGACCCCATTTTGGAAAGTAGACACCCCAAGCTATTTGTTGAGAGGCATGGTGAGTATTTTACAGCTCTCATTTGTTTTTGAAAATGAAGAAAGTAAAGAAAAAAAAAAAAATTTTTTTTTTTTTCTTTTTTCAATTTTCAAAACTTTGTGACAAAAAGCGACATCTGCAAAATACTCACAATACCTCTCAGCAAATAGCTTGGGGTGTCTACTTTCCAAAATGGGGTCATTTTGGGGGGTTTTATGCCATCTGGGCATTCCATGGCCTCCGAAACTGTGATTGGCAGTGAGAAGTGAAATAAAAAAATTACTCCCTTAGAAAGCCTGAAGGCGGTGCTTGGTTTTTGGGGTTCCGTACGCAGCTAGGCTCCCAAAAAGTCCCACACATGTGGTATCCCCGTACTCAGGAGAAGCAACAGAATGTATTTTGGGGTGTATTTCCACATATGCCCATGACATGTTTGAGCAATATATCATTTAGTGACAACTTTTTGTAAAAAAAATATATATATTTTTTTTTTTTCATTATTCAATCTCTTGGGACAAAAAAAAAAAATATTTAATGGGCTCAACATTGCTCTCAGCAAATAGCTTGGGGTGTCTACTTTCCAAAATGGGGTCATTTGGGGGGGGTTTGAACTGTCCTGGCATTTTATGCACAACATTTAGAAGCCTATGTCACACGTCACCCACTCTTCTAACCACTTGAAGACAAAGCCCTTTCTGACACTTTTTGTTTACATGAAAACATATTTTTTTTTTGCAAGAAAATTACGTTGAACCCCCAAACACTATATATATTGTTAAAGCAAAGGCCCTACAGATTAAAATGGTGGGTGTTGCATTTTTTTTTTCCACACAGTATTTGCGCAGCGATTTTTCAAACGCATTTTTTGTGGAAAAAATACACTTTTTTTTATTTTAATGCACTAAAACACACTATATTGCTCAAATTTTTGATGAAATAAAAAATATGATCTTAGGCCGAGTACATGGATACCAAACACGACATGCTTTAAAATTGCGCACAAACACGCAGTGGCGACAAACTACATACATTTTTAAAAGCCTTTAAAAGCCTTTACATGATACCACATTAGATTCACGGAGGAGGTCTACTGCTAAAATTACTGCCCTCGATCTGACCTTCGCGGTGATACCTCACATGCATGCTGCAATTGCTGTTTACATATGACGCCAGACCAACGCTTGTGTACGCCTTTGCGCAAGAGAAGGGGGGGCAGGGGTGCTTTTTTTTTTTTTTTTTTTTAGTTTTTTTTTATTTATTTAGCTTTTTTATTCTATTTTTAAACTGTTCCTTCCATTTTTTTTCTTTGTTATGATTTTTATTGTTATCTCGGGGAATGTAAATATCCCCTATGATAGCAATAGGCAGTGACAGGTACTCTTTTTTTGAAAAAATTGGGGTCTATTAGACCCTAGATCTTTCCTCTGCCCTCAAAGCATCTGACCACACCAAGATTGGTGTGATAAAATGCTTTCCCAATTTCCCAATGGCGCGGTTTATATCCGGGAGGGGGGACATTCCCTCCCACTGCTTGTAAAAGCAGTCTAGAGGCTAATTACCCGCTAGAATTGCTTTTACATGAAAGCCGATCACTGGCTGAAAAGAATGATACCAAGATGATACCTAAACCTGCAGGCATCATTCTGGTATAACCATTCAAAGTCCAGCAACATACTGGACATATATTGTAATCTTTTTTTTTTTCATGCAGCCTCTTGGCTGAACGAAAAAAAGAGATTGATTGGTGGGTATGCCCACCATTAGAATACCTCCCTTCATCCACCCACTTCTAATGATGGGCATACATGCACCATTTATATATGCCGATGCATGGGGGCATCCTCCCGCAAAAGTTATGCCGTGTACACACGGTCGGAATTTCGACCGTATGTACGTGGCATTAGGAGCCAATCGCTCCTCCGCCCCCCCTGCTGCCCCCATGCTTCGGCACATATGCTCTTTTTTTTAACTGTGGTGGTGAAATCACCTCCTACAGCGTTGGAGTCGCGGCTTTATGTATCGTGGGAGCAAATGCTGTTGCTGTCAAGATAAATAAATCCGCGCTGCAACTGAATGGCGCACCTGAAAACAAAAAAATGCTTAACACTAAAACACAGTAAACAAAATTACATACCTGAAAAGCAAGCATGATAAAACATGATAAAACATAATAAAACATTGCAGAATAGAATGGAGTAAAAAAAGAGCAACAATAGAGAGAGAGAGAGAACAATAAAACGACAACTATTTTTGTTTTTTTTATTTTTTTGAGACTCACAGGTAAAAAAGCTCCTGACTGTTAGCGACTGAATCAAAACGCTACCACAAAAAAAATGTTAGCGATCGCAGGGATCAGGCCTGACTCTGCGAACGCTGCAGTTATGTGTGCTTAGTGTTTTGTAAGTGACAGTGATCGATCGATACTGCACTTGGGTGGGCTGGGCTGGGCTGGGCGGAGGGGGAAAACGCAGGTGCTAGCAGGTATCTGGGCTGATCCCGCTAACAATGCGTTTTTTTGGAACCCTAAACTGCTGGGACGCTAGTATAGATCTGATCAGATCAGATATTGATCTGTTCAGATACTATACCACTAAGGGAGGTGTATGCTTTGCGCGTGGGTGTTTGCGGTACTGGCACTAACCTGGGGCGACGCAGACCTTATTTGACCCTAAAACCTAATTGATATCACCCGCCGGGCGATCCGGGGGTTAAACCGTTATTGGGTAATAAATGGCGGGTGCCCTGACAGTATAAAAAACAAGCTAACTAACCAGCGTCACCCGTAACAGTAATACAAAAAAAAAAACTGGTTACCTAGCGACACTAATGCAGCGATCAGAAAAACGATCGCTTAGTGACACTGGCAAAAGGGGGTGAAAGGGTTAACTAGGGGCAATCAGGGGGTTAAACCTTTATTAGGTAATATATGGGGGTACCTGACGCTATATAAAAACCTGACGGGGAACCTAAATAACGAAATAACTAACTGGCTAACCAGCGTCACCAGTGACATTTTATACGGTGATCACTGGTGAAAGGGTTAACTCTAGGGGCAATCAGGGGGTTAAAACCTTTATTTAGGTTGTAATATGGGGGTACCTGACCTATAAACCTATTTATGAACCTATATAAACATGGCGGTTAACCTAAAAAAAAACTGGTTACCTAGCGACACTAATGCAGCGATCAGAAAAACGATCGCTTAGTGACACTGGCAAAAGGGGGTGAAAGGGTTAACTAGGGGCAATCAGGGGGTTAAACCTTTATTAGGTAATATATGGGGGTACCTGACGCTATATAAAAACCTGACGGGGAACCTAAATAACGAAATAACTAACTGGCTAACCAGCGTCACCAGTGACAGTTATACGGTGATTACTGGTGAAAGGGTTAACTCTAGGGGCAATCAGGGGTTAAAACCTTTATTTAGGTTGTAATATGGGGGTACCTGACCTATAAAACTATTTATGAACCTATATAAAACATGGCGGTTAAAATAAAAAAAAAAATGGTTACCTAGCGACACAATGCAGCGATCAGAAAAAACGATCGCTTAGTGACACTGGCAAAAGGGGGTGAAGGGGTTAACTAGGGGCAATCAGGGGGTTAAACCTTTATTAGGGGGGGGGGGTAGGGGGCTACCTAGGACCTAAAACTAACTGCCCTGACAGTTATTACAGTCACACTGACACTAAATGCAGTGATCAGTAAATAAATGATCACTGCAATTAGTGACACTGTGACTGGGGGGGGGGGGAGGGGGTGATCTGGGGGTGATCTGGGGGTGACAGGGGGGTGGATTGTGTGCCTATGTGTACTGGTGTCAGTGTACTGTTTGTGCACTAACCTTTACATCTTCTCTGCTCGGCGTTCCGGTCACATAGACCGGCGCACCGAGCGTGACATCACTTCCGCCTTCCTGTCTATACAATAGACAGGAAGGGGAAGCTTTTCATTCGCCAGGAGCGATCGCGAGGGGGTGGCCAGAAACCACTGGCCGTCCCCTCGTCCCGGATCGCTCCTGAAGCGATGCCGACCGTCCCCGCCGGCGGAGGGGGGTCCGATCGGACCCCCCAACCACCTGAAGAATGGCACGTACAGGTACGTGGTTCTGCCTGTACGTGCCATTCTGCCGACGTATATCTACATGGGGCGGTCGGCAAGTGGTTAATGATCAACTATACCTCAAAGTTGTCCTAAAACTCTGGGATGAAAATAATTAGGACCAGTTCATCTGTTACCTCTGCCCTTAGAAATCCTGAAAATGAGCCTAATAAACAACATAATCATGCAACATGTTTTTGTTAGTGTCATTTACTTCTTCAAAAATTAAACAGAAGTTTCATAGTTTCATAGTTAGTAAGGTTGAAAAAAGACATCAGTCCATCCAGTTCAACCTGAGCGAGTGTCTACAATTGTCCCTATCCCCGTACATTGCACACTCGCATCGGTCCCTACCCTCAAGGAGCCCACAATCAAAGGTCCCCATTCATATACTAGGGCCAATTTTTTTGGACATAAGCCAATTAACCTACCTGAATGTCTTTGGATTGTGGGAGGAAACCAGAGTACCCGGAGGAAACCCACGCAGGCACAGGGAGAACATGCAAACTCCAGGAAGGTAGTGTTGTGGTTGGGATTTGAACCAGCGACCTTTCTTACTGCTAGGTGAGAGTGCTAACCACTACACCACTGTGCTGCCCAAGTAGTTTGTTTAACCACTTGACCACTGGGCACTTAAACACCCTAATAACCAGACCAATTTTCAGCTTTCGGTGCTCTCACCTTTTGAATGACAATTACTCAGTCATACAACACTGTACCCATATGAAATTTTTGTCCTTTTTTTCACACAAATAGAGCTTTCTTTTTGGTGGTATTTAATCACCGTTGTTTTTTTTTTTTTTTTTGCGCTATAAAAGAAAAAAGACAGAAAATTCGGTAAAAAAATGAAGTTTTCTTCGTTTCTGTTATAAAATTTAGCAAATTTGTAATTTTTCTTGATAAATTTTGGCCAAAATTTATACTGCTACATATCCTTGGTAAAAATAAGTACAAATTGGGGTATATTATTTGGTCTTTGTGAAAGTTATAGAGTCCACAAGCTATGGTGCCAATATCTGAAAATTGATCACACCGGAAGTACTGACGGCCTATCTCATTTCTTGAGACCCTAACATGCCAGAAAAGTACAAATACCCCCCAAATGACCCCTTTTTGGAAAGAAGACATTCCAAGGTATTTGGAAAGAGGCATGGTGAATTTTTTGAAGTTGTAATTTTTTCCCACAATTCTTTGCAAAATCAAGATTTTTTTATCTTTTTTTTTTTTTTCACAAAAATGTCATATTAGCAGGTTATTTCACACACACAGCATATGCATAGCACAAATTACACCCCAAAACACATTATGCTATTACTCCCGAGTACGGCGATACCACATGTGTGAGACTTTTACACAGTGTGGCCACATACAGAGGCCCAACATGCAGGGAGCGCCATCAGGTGTTCTGGAGCACCCAGGCCAATTCTGACATTTCTCTCCTACATGTAAAAATCATCATTTATTTGCTAAAAAATTACATAGAACCCCAAAACATTATATATGTTTTTTTAGCAAAGACCCTAGAGAATACAATGGCGGTCGTTGCAACTTTTTATCTAGCACGGTACTTGCGCAGCAATTTTTCGAACGCGTTTTTTTGGGGAAAAATACGTTTTGTGCTTTACAAAAAACAAAACTGTAAATTTAGCCCAATGTTTTTGCATAATGTGAAATATGACGCCAAACGTCGCTACTTAAAAATCCCCATAGGCGGCGCTTAAATTTTTTTTTACTGGTTACATGTTTTGAGTTACAGAGGAAGTCTAGGGCCAAAATTATTGTTCTCGCTCCAACGTTCGCAGCGATACCTCACATGTGTGGTTTGAACACCGTTTTCATATGTGGGCGGGACTTACGTATGCGTTCGCTTCTGCATGCGAGCACACGGGGACAGGGGCGCTTTAAATTTTTTTATTGTTCATTTTACTTTATTTATTTTAGTTTGACACTTTTTTTCCCCCCAAAAATTTTTTTGATCACTTTTATTCCCATTACAAGGAATGTAAACATCCCTTGTAATAGGAATATGGCATTACAGGTCCTCTTTACAGTGAGATATGGGGTCAATAAGATCCCACATCTCACCTCTAGGCTGGAAAGCCTGAAATAAAATAAAAAAACGATCCTGGCTTCGATCGTAGCGAGCATTGCATGGTATCGCAGAATATCGCAGGGTATAGCATGGTATTGCAGAGTATCGCAGGGTATGGCAGTGTATCGCAGGGTATGGCAGAGTATCGCAGGGTATGGCAGGGTATGGCAGAGTATCGCAGGGTATGGCAGGGTATCGCAGGGTATCGCAAGGTATGGCAGAGTATCGCTGGGTATGGCAGAGTATCGCTGGGTATGGCAGAGTATCGCTGGGTATGGCAGAGTATCGCAGAGTATTGCTGGGTATGGCAGAGTATTGCTGGGTATGGCAGAGTATTGCTGGGTATTGCAGGGTATCGCAGGGTATGGCAGAGTATCGAAGGGTATGGCAGAGTATCACAGGGTATGGCAGAGTATCGCAGGGTATGGCAGAGTTTTGCCGGGTATGGCAGAGTATTGCTGGGTATGGCAGAGTATTGCATGGTATCGCAGGGTATTGCATGGTATTGCATGGTATTGCATGGTATGGCAGGGTATGGCAGAGTATCGCAGGGTATGGCAGAGTATCGCAGAGTATCGCAGGGTATGGCAGAGTATGGCAGAGTATGGTTGTTTTTTCAGAGGTTAGTTCCAGTGAAGGAAACTCTTAAGGCATCAGCATACCAAGACGTTTTGGACAATTTCATTTTGGGGGACAGGAGTGTGGAATGCATAGTAGGAGTCATGAGTACAAAACAAAAAGAGTACAGCAGTCAGGGGTGTGTAATGCACAGTGTAGGGGTAAGAAGAGCACAAAATCCCCCCGCAATCAATACTCTCCTCTATGTTACCCTTTCATAAAATATCCCAACTCCCTCCTGAAAAAAATAAATAAAAAATCCAGCACGAATCTTTATGCTCACTCTCCACCCACCAACAAAAAATATTTCTCCCCCTCCCAGGACAGTTCCCCCCTCAAAACAAATCCTCTTCCCCCTTCCTCAGCACAGGTACTCCTTAACTATCCTCAAAATCCCCAGTCCCCTTTCTCCCCATCCCAACACTTATCCCTGCCCCCCCCCCCAATTCCCCCTCCTAATAGAAATCCTTTTCCCAAGTACAAACCCTCCTTCCCCCAATAACCCTCTCGGAAAAAATCCTCTGCCACCACAAATCCTCCCTCCCAGCACAGCCTCCCATTCCAGTAGAACACCCTCCCCCAAAAGAATCTCTCTTGTAGTATAAATCTTTCTCCTCCTCCTACCCCCCAAAAAAAACTTCTAGCACTTCTAACCTCTCCCTAAAAAAATCCCCCTTCCCAGCACAAATCTACTTCCACCCCACAGATCCCCGTCCCAGCACAGCTCCTCATCCCAGCACAAATACCCCACCCCAAAATACCCCCCAAGCATAAATCCCCCTCCCAGTATTAATTCTCTCCCCCAAAATCCCCCTTCCAGCACAACATGCTCTGCATCCTGGAACAATTCCTCTCCCCTCATCTTCTCCAGGGCAAATCCTCTTTCCTCCAATCCCATTCTACACAAGTCCTCTCCCCAGTTCCATCACATATCCTCCCACCTAAATCCCTCCTGCCAGTACAAACATTTCCCCCACAAACACAATTTTCCCCCTTCTAATACAAATCCAAACCTCCCAACTGTCCCAGTTTTAATGGGCCTTTCCTGAGATTTGAACAAAATCCCAGTGTCCCATGAATCCGGGCTGAGTCCTGGAACCCAGTGCTGGAACAAGTTCTGGCACTTGGCTCCACTAACTTGCCATGCAGGTGCTATTGTGGGCATCCAGGGCAAATGTCCTCCCTCTCTCAAGGGTCCTGGGGTCCCAGATGCCATGATAATCCCCTCTGTGAGAAGTTGGATATGTGTTGGGGGGCACTTTTGGAGGGAGAGGCCCAGTGCTGGAAGGAGGGTTGGATATATGCTGGGGGCACTCTGGGAGAGAGAGGGCTAGTGCTGGAAGGGGGGTTAAATATGTGCTGGGGGGCACTTTGGGAGGGAGAGGGCTAGTGCTGGAAGAGGGGGGTTGGACATGTGCTGAGGCTGCACTCTGGGAGAGAGAGGGCTAGTGCTGGAAGGGGGGTTGGATATGTGCTGGGGGGCACTCTGGGAGGGAGAGGGCTGGTGCTGGAAGGGGGGGTTGGATGGGGGGGCTGGGGGGAACTCTGGGAGGGAGAGGGCTAGTGCTGGAAGGGGGGGCACTCTGGGAAGGACAGGGTTAGTGCTGGAAGGGGGGGTTGGATATGTGCTGGGGGCACTCTGGGAGGGAGATGGCTGGTGCTGGAAGGGGGGGGGGTTGAATATGTACTTGGGGGGACACTCTGGGAGGGACAGGGTTAGTGCTGGAAGGGGGGGTTGGATATGTGCTGGGGGCACTCTGGGAGGGAGAGGGCTGGTGCTGGAAGGGGGGGGTTGGATATGTGCTGGGGGAACTCTGGGAGGGAGAGGGCTAGTGCTGGAAAGGGGGGTTGGATATGTGCTTGGGGGGGCACTCTGGGAGGGACAGGGTTAGTGCTGGAAGGGGCTGTCAGATTTCAAATTGATCCCAACACTTGATCCCAACACATCCCAACTCATATGTCCTTTCTCATACCAAAGTGCCCCCCCCCCCAGCACATATGCTCCTAAACCCCAGTCACTCCACCAAGTGTACATCTTTTTAGTTTCCTCCTTCCAAAGCCATTCTCTTCCCCTCCTCCCTGTCCATCTACAAAGCATAGAAAACTTTTTACAGACCTGAAACCAGTGTGTGTTCCTGCTCCCCCCTCCTCCTGTGTTTATATACAGAGCTGAGAATGAGAAGGAGGGGGAGAAGGCAGCTTCGTTCTGCTGTGTGAGTGAGACAGGCTGCAGGGACAGCAGGGAGGGGAGACATGTCATTCCCAGATGGAATCCCAAACACATCATTCAAAAACCGGACTGTCCGGGAGAAAACCGTACAGGTGGCATATATAGTGTATGTATTGCACCCAGTATTAATTTTTGTGATTCTATAATATATTTTCTTCCTGTCACGGATATACCTGAAAAGGGTTTGTCTCCTTTCTTAATAGATTTAGAAATTTCCCATCTTTTTGTGCTTGAGTGGCACTGATAATATGTTTGGTCACCTTTTGTCTGCTTTTTGGCCATAAAAGCCTGACACCATGATTACCTATAAAGATAACTGTTGAATGCTAGCATTTACTCGGTCGTTTTGTTACTGTTACATACCTCCCAACCTTTTGAGATGGGAACGAGGGACACCTATCAGCAAATATATGTAGGCATAGGACACACCCCCTCCCACGCCTCTTAAAGGAGAATAATACAACAACAAAAAAGATTTGTTAAACCCATGAGTTTTTTTTTTTTTTTTTTTTTTACCACTACTATTCCTTTATACTGGCTTTTGAAATGTACAAATGCAGCAATTTAGAAATTGGATGAAAGGTTTAGCACTGGGAAACACTTTTTGAAAGATAAAAAGTGCATTTTGTATAGAACTATATAGATCAGATCAAAATGAGGGACAAATTAGGAGGAATGAGGGACAGAGGGACATTGGTCCAAATCAGGGACAGTCCCTCGAAATCAGGGACAGTTGGGAGCTATGCTGTTAGTTATCCTGCAATAAAATAGAAGTTAGAAAAACCTTATTTTGGTTTACATGAGGTGTTATGTTTTAGAGTGGGTAAGAGTAGCAGTTCTGCTAGGTTTGTATTTCTGTCTGTGACGGCATTAGGGAGGCTTTGCCCTACTTCCTGTCCCTGTACAAGAAATCGAGGCGCACGAGTCACTGGGGCAGGGACTGCAATAAAAACATTATCAGGTGCGTTTTTATCCATGTGCCTGTTGGAGCAATTACCCTTCACTCTCTGTTCTGATGGGGACACAGGCAACAATACAATATCTATCCAAATGTACGGTAAATAAAATGCTTTACTTAGAGTTGGATCTTAACCAAGAGCCAGTATGATGCTTTTATGTTTTTATATGTACAAACTGTAGGATGTAATGATTTCTAAATGGTTATGGTTCTATAATTTAGGGACAGTGAACACATAGCTGTTTAAAGGACGGGATCTTGACATTGGTACATACGTAAGTTTTTTTCCAGTTCTTTTCATTGAGCAAAGATATACACGTAGGATAGCATTGACCTATCATTCTGAAAGAGAAGAACTTTCTTTTCATTAAAGCCAATTTATGTGTTTATGTTTTTTTCTGTTGTAGATGTGAACTTACATTAATTATACTATGAACAATACCACTGAAGAAAACAATACCACTAATTCCAGTCTACATTTAGTGAAGGCAACTTTCTACCTTCTGGACTTCCTAATCTGCTGTTTTTTCACCATCCTGATTACTCAGACTATCTGGAGAGACAGTGCACTGAAGAAAGAAGTGAGATTCTTCCTCTTATGCCACCACTTGATGTATTTGACTTTTTTCTTTATGACAGGAACCATTTTTACCTTTCTACGAGCACTCCGAGCCAATGCACCAGCCATTGTTTGCTGGATAATTTTTGCAGTGCAGATATCAATTGCAAGGGGAGTCCTCCTTAGCCTTGCCTTAATGGCGTTGAACACTTGCATTGCTGTTTGCTGGCCATTAAACTATCAGGTGTTTGCACATTCAGTGAAACGCAAAATAGTTGCGTTCTTATGGATTATTTCACTTTTTGATCCCACCATTTCAGTGATCTATGAAATTATCGCAAAAGGTCCAAAACACTCTGTCCAGCTGGATCCATCTTGCCCAACAACTTTATCAGGCCTTCTATCGAGAGTAACTGGAATTGTTTTTGTTATAATTACAGTCAGTCTAATTATAGGATCCTATATCACTATATATAAAGAAGGTAAGCGTGCAGGACATTTTACTAGCGCCAATAAAAATGCCAGGAGAACCATATTTATTCATGGACTACAGATTGCTCTTCATATCGTCCCAACCTTTATGGCCATTGCACTGAATAACAAAAATACTGTATACTTAATTCTTGATTTGGTTAGTTTTATTATTTTTTCATGTGCTCAGTGTGCCAGTCCTATAATCTATGGACTGAGATGTAAAGATTTAAGGGACAAATTTGACGAAAGATATCTTTGCCATGTAAAACAGGTGTCAGCAACAGGTGAAGGAAATAACTACAGTAGATGAACTATTAACTGAGCCAGTCAGAGTTTTAAACAGTTGTTTTTGAGTTGCAATAATTGTTGAAATAAAGGTCAAGAATATATCGTTGCCAGTCATGTACAATACAGCCTATGATGGTCCTGCAGAAACAGCAGATCTCAACCAAGGCCATACATGCTGTTATCTGAAAAGAATATTTGGAAACTAAACTGAAGCATTTGAGGTCTGAAATCACTAAATGGTATAAGCTGTCTGCCTGTGGCCAACATTAGTATGTGATAAAGACTAGGGAGAGAAGAATGCTTAAAGCAGTATTAAACCCAAAAACAAACTAATATTTTGCAGCTTACCAATCCTTAGATGTGGTGGCTGCATTTGTTTTTTTTTTTTTTTTTTAGTTTTTTTTACAGGGTGATCCAGCCAGTAAAACACTTCTTGTCTAGGGTGTCTGCATTCCAGATGAAGTTATAAAGCAGAAATCTTTAAACAGCATCATTGTAGGTCTAGGGAGAGGGTAGTGTTAGGCTACTTTCACAGTGGGGCGTTGGCTTTACTGTTGTTTTTGCAGAGGTTTTCGGCCGCTAGCGGGGCGCTTCTAGTGGCTGAAAAAGGGTTAAAACCTCTGGCAAAGCGGCGCTGCAGGGGCACTGCAGGGGCGCTTTAGGAGCGGCCTTAAGAAACGCACTCACCAGAAGCATATGCCTTGCACTCTCATGCTCGGCCAACTTGCTTAATAGCCCCACACGGGTATCAGCTGGATCCAAAAAGGGTGTTAGAGACTTGCACTCCACATGGAAAGAAAAGATGCTTGCAATAGTGACGTAACATAAAACCATTTATTAAAAACAGCACATAAAACCTTCAACTATTGCACTCACATCCTTCATGTATAATCAAAGCACTTCAACGTAAACTTTTTAAAAAGAAGTGGGGAACCTGCAGTGGTGACCAGATGTATTACGGAGTAAATACCAGTGTGTCAAACCCTCCACGCTGCTTCCTCTCTCTATCACTTCACTCCCTTTCACTCCAAACGGCACAGCATACCCAGTAGCTGGAACGTAAAG
This sequence comes from Lithobates sylvaticus, assembly GCA_028564925.1. Lineage (NCBI taxonomy): Eukaryota > Metazoa > Chordata > Amphibia > Anura > Ranidae > Lithobates > Lithobates sylvaticus. The sequence continues at coordinate 445,262,177 of CM053028.1, forward strand.
TGTCAAATGCTCCTCACAGTTGCCATGTAACCATGCCCAGACATGTTTCGTCAAAGTGACTTAATCATTGGGGTTGGTTACATGGACTAATCCCATCCCCTTTATACTCTCTTGATTATTTACCTATTTCCAGCTAATTGGTCCATCTAGCTAATTGGGCATAATTCGTGCACATGCGTGCGCATCCACACTGTCACACACGCAGCATAGTCCTCTGCGCGCACACAGCTCTGTCCCCTGTCATGCATGCAGGGTCCATTCGCCATGCCTTCATGTCCAATGGAACCCTAGCGCATATCCGCATATGCTATGCCTCAGCATTGACTACGCCTGCGCCGGCACGTGCGCCGCACGTCACACCGTGCGCGGCGGCAAACATTCACGCGCCAGATCTCCCAATCAGCTATAACTCACAAAGGCCAGCATAGCGCATTGACACGCACTGTCCCGCATTTGCTTGCGCGCGCACCGGGTCCCCATACCCATAATACATCGATGGTGACCCCACTAGCAGTTAACATAGGGAGAATTATCAATGTAACAAAAATATGGAAATGAATGTCATATATATCCTTCCGGACAGGAAGGACGCTGTTCTCCTCTCTGAAGGCACAGAAAAGCTTCACATCCGGCCAGAGCAGGCACAGTACACCGCTACGTTTACCCTAAATGCTGCTTTTAGATTTGTTTTCGGTACGCAGAACCCACTAGGGGGGATTTTTATATATATTATATATATATATTTTTTTACATATTAAAGGGAAATTATCTCAATAAATATTTAAAGCAATATTACGCTATGTGGCCCAATATTTGTCTCCACACATGTATATATAAATAAACCACGCTGAGGAGGATATGACTGACTGATACTGGAGGAAAGGGCTGGTCTCTGGTTGTATTTACCTGCAAGGTTGTTTGCTGATGTTGGAGGAGAAGGTCCATACAAATTTTGACTACAGGCGCATATAAAGTATATCTCTGGTGAGTGTACCCCCAAAAGGGGACAGTCTTCCCACACGGTGAAATCTATGGTGGAAGTCACGGAATCTCAGCACAAGAATTTATAACTTTAGGACTGTCACAATTATTGCTTACACTTACGTGATTGGATGAACTTGGAACACGTGGACTTTTTAGCACTCTGTTGTTTTGGAGACACGCTGGTTTTATCCGTTTATTTATTTATTGATCCAACTATTTACATATTTTAATATTTATATATTTTTTATAATTTTATTCACGTGCACTTTGAATATTTATCATTATTTGAATATTTATTATTCCACAATAATTATTCCACAATATTTATTTGATATGAATTTTTTTAATATGCACTTTCTCTAATAATTGATTCACATTAAACTGTGAAAATACCATATAGCGCTGCTACAAATACCGGGCGGACACAGCCTAAGGGCATTCTATCTGTCAAGCCTTCTATTTGTACTTTTCCAATATATATATAAATACTCACAATATATGAAGATGAAGTTACCATCAATAAAATTAATATTAATATTTAATATGCAAATAGTTAAAAAACATATAAAAGGCATATTGATTTAGTATGCTAATTATTAAGAAAGCGTAAACAAGCTAATGATATGAACCTGATAAGCTTCCTTTTATATCAGAATTCACAAAAACTAAATTAAAACTTATTATATTAAATATCGATACTTTAGCATATAATATAGAAACCTAAAGTATATTATATATATATATATATATATATATATATATATATATACTAGTATGACTGGCAGATAGAGTATACCCCAAGGTCTCCTCTTAAACATTGGACTAAAATATTCCTCATAAATTACTAATAAAGCAGTTCAAATCGAGTTCGATATTCATCCCTTTCGGATGGAGACTCTTGAGAAGAAAAATCCACTAAGTTTCACGTTGTGATAATTCTCAAACCCGATTTGAACCCCTCCATGTGGGAAAAGTGCAATCAATCCCACAAAATTGTAGCACAGAAGGATCTTGGTTGTGTTTTTTCTTAAAGTGCAGGGAAACGCTATGATCCTTAAAACCTTTTCTAATGTTGGCCAAGTGTTCGGCAATACGTACCCTAAGTAAACGTTTTGTCCGTCTCACATAATTCAAACCACATGGACACCATAACAGGTACACCACATAGGATGAATTACATGTGATGAATTGTTCAACCTTGAACTCTTCACCATCATGATTGGTGACACTAGTCATGCTCCTATTGATCACATTTACTGTTCTACAGCAAATACATTTACGGCATGAGAAAAAAACTTTAAATATATGTTTTTTAACTATTTGCAGAGAAAATTGAGTACTGTCACAATTGCACTAATACGGCTACAATCACTTCAAGTATTAACTATTTGCATATTAAATATTAATATAAATTTTATTGATGCTAACTTCATCTTCATATATTGTGAGTATTTATATATATATATATATATATATATATATATATATATATATATATATGACATTCATTTCCATATTTTTTGTTACATTGATAATTCTCCCTATGTTAACTGCTAGTGGGGTCACCATCGATGTATTACGGGTATGGTGACCCGGTGCGCGCACACGCAAATGCCGGACAGTGCGCGCCAATGCGGTATGCTGGCCTTTGTGAGTTACAGCTGATTGGGAGATCTGGCGCGTGAATGTGCGCCGCCGCGCGCGGTGTGACGTGGCGCACGTGTGGGCGCAGGCGTAGTCAATGCTGAGGCTTAGCATATGCGGATATGTGCGAGGGTTCCATTGGACATAAAGGCATGGCGAATGAACCCGGCATGTGCGACAGGGGACAGAGCTGCCTGTGCACGTGCAGAGGACTATGCTGCGCGTGACGGTGTGGATGCGCACGCATGTGCGCAAATTATGCCCGTTGTGCGCATGTGCGCACAGATGAACCAATTAGCTGGAAATAGGTAAATTATCAAGAGAGTATAAAGGGGATGGGATTAGTCCATGTAACCAACTCCAATGATTAAGTCACTTCGACGAAACATGTCTGGGCATGGTTACATGGCAACTGTGAGGAGCATTTGACACTTTACTTTCAAGCTACTGGGTGTGCTGTGCCGTTTGGAGTGAAAGGGAGTGAAGTGATAGAGAGAGGAAGCAGCGTGGAGGGTTAGACACACTGGTATTTACTCCGGGTCAGCGGGGACCGTAATACATCTGGTCACCACTGCAGGTTCCCCACTTCTTTTTGAAAAGTTTACGTTGAAGTGCCTTGATTTTACATGAAGGATGTGAGTGCAATAGTTGAAGGTTTTATGTGCTGTTTTTAATAAATGGTTTTATGTTACATCACTATTGCAAGCATCTTTTCTTTCCATGTGGAGTGCAAGTCTCTAACACCCTTTCTGGATCCAGCTGATACCCGTGTGGGGCTATTAAGCAAGTTGGTCGAGCATGAGAGTGCAAGGCATATGCTTCTGGTGAGTGCGTTTCTTAAGGGTGCGGTAGCACTGAACACAGGTGGTGTGGTGGAAGATTTTGTTTCAAAGTCACTTTAAGAGTTCTGTTCAAGTCACTTCAAGATTTTGTTTGCTTCAAGACTTTTTCACTCTGATACACAATCACTTTAATTAACAGTTCATGGACTTTAGTTTGGATTTGTTCCTTCATATTATGGACACTTTTATCGATTATTGTTAATCACATTATTCACTTTTTCCCAATATTGTGTTTTTAGGTGATTCATTTTTGTTATTTTCAAGCACTGTTTTCACAGGTTGATTACCGTATTTATCGGCGTATAACACGCACTTTTTCCCCCTTAAATTCGGGGGAAAGTCGTGGGTGCGTGTTATACGCCGATCCCCCCCAAAAAAGTGCAAAAAAAAAATCAAACGGCGCCGAAATACAGCGACCGCCATCAATAAAAAAACGAGCGCCGCCGAAAAAAACCGAGCGCCGCCGAAAAAACCCGATCTGTCTGTTCGGCTCCGCTCGCAGTCCCGCCTCCCTGCGCTAGCTTCCGAAACAGCAGGGAGGCGGGACTGCGAGCCGAACAGACGGCTCGGGTTTTTTCCGGCGCCGCTCGCAGTCCTGCCTCCCTGCGCCCGCTTCCGAAACAGCAGGGAGGCGGGACTGTGAGCCGAACAGACGGCTCGGGTTTTTCCGGCGCCGCTCGGTCTTTTCCCACGCCGCGGTCTTTCTAGGCGGCAAATTTAAATGTGGCTAACCTGCAAATGACACTGGCAAGCTGCAAAACACACTGGGCAAGCTACAAAACACACGGGGCAAGCTGCAAAACACACTGGGCAAGCTGCAAAACACACTGGGCAAAGCTGCAAAACACACTGGGCAAGCTGCAAATGACGCTGGGCAAGCTGCAAATGACGCTGGGCAAGCTGCAAATGACGCTGGGCAAGCTGCAAATGACGCTGACAAGCTGCAAATGACGCTGACAAGCTGCAAATCACACTGGGCAAAGCTGCAAATGACGCTTAAATGTAAGTGTTTTTTTCCCTAAACTTCCCTCCTAAAACTTTTTTTCCTTAAAATGCCCTCCTAAACTTGGGGTGCGTGTTATACGCCGGTGCGTGTTATACGCCGATAAATACGGTATTTAGTTTATTCACAACACTGTGATGATTAGCGCTGCTGTTTTATTCATTTAAAATCACTTCTATATTATATTTCATTTAAGAAGCTGCTTAGAATATTACACTTAGGTGGTTTAGTTTAGTTTGTTTGTGCGCAGTGGTGGTGTGAAAAAGTAAGAGGGCGTGCACCTTTATCATACCAGTTTTTTTATTTTTAGCCTTGATGAGTTGAAGCTGTTATAGCAAAGGGTGGGCCAACTAAATATTGTATTGAGTAAATGATGATGTTGCGCTGTGTAAAAAATACAAAAAAGGTGCACAAAGTGCAATAATACCAATAAACATGTGCCAAAAATATACAAACATATAAACTCAAATTGGTAACGTGCTAAAGTCAATGAAAAAGTGACAAGTCCAAGTGATCCAGCAAAAAATAAGTCCATGACAGTATACAAAAGTGAATCCCACCACCAATATTGGCAAAGGGAGTTCTGAAAAAATCTTCAGTGATGACACCTGTGCATCTGCAAGCCCCTCACCTATTGTTATCCCCTGATGAAGTCACGTGATGTGAAGACACGCGTTGGGATTGAAGCAATAGGTATTATCCATATTTGACGGAAGGAAACGAGCTCAGTGCTCGTGGTTTGCTGCATTTTTTATTCATTTAAACGTGAGTTTCTTTTCCTCTGTCTATACATAATAAATTGTTTTATAATATTGGATTACACTATGGGCACTTCTCTTTCCCATTCCTAAACCCCTTATACCGAGATATACACCATAAAGGGCTCTGGATAAGAGATATACTTCACAAAGGGCTCTGGATAAGAGGCAGTACCAGGATTACATTGAAGTTTACGAGCTCTGCGTTCGTGAGTAATTATTGTCTATGCTTTTATTTTAAAAGTGAGTGGAATCATTTTGGTCTGCCTTATCCACCTTCTTTTGTTTTTATGGAATCACGCTTTGTTTTTCTTTTATATGCCTTAAAACTTTTCTTACTGATACCATCTAAGAAGCATTAAAGCTATCAAACCAGGAGGGAATCATTGAATACTACACCTGTGATCTACCCATGCTGTATACCTTTTGGCAGTAAGGTGAAAGGCTTGCAGATGCACAGGTGTCATCACTGAAGATTTTTTTATCACTCCTTTTGCCAATATTGGTGATGGGATTCACTTTCGTATACTGGCACTGACTTATTTTTTGCTGGATCACTTTGATTTGTCACTTTTTCATTGACTTTAGCACGTTACCAATTTGAGTTTATATGTTTGATTTATATGTTTGTATATTCTTGGCACATTTTTATTGGTATTATTGCACTTTGTGCACCTTTTTTGTATTTTTTACACAGCGCAACATCTACATTTACTCATTTACACCCCTTTTTTCTGTGTAGGATCAGTTTAACAGGTGTTTGCAGCAGTGTACCTTAGGTATAATTTTAGACAGCGTGGGAATTATTAATTTACACCAACTAAATATTGAACCCTACGGACTAAAGCCCCATACACACGGTCAGATTTTCCGATGGATTCTGTCCTATCGGACAATGTTGTCGGAAATTCCGACCGTGTGTAGGCACCATCGGACATTTTCCATCGGATTGTCCGACGGACAAAGTTGTATCTCCTGCTCTAAAAATTTTCCGACAACAAAGTCCGATCACACCAATTCCGATCGTGTGTAGCGAATTCCGACGGACAAAAGTGCCACGCATGCTCAGATCACATTACAAGACCAAAGCTATTGGCTACTAGCCTCTACGTAGTCCCGTCGTAGGCAACAAACGTCACCACGTTCAGAATGATCGGATTTTCCGACAACATTGTCCGACCGTGTGTATGCAACACCAGTGTCGGACTAAATCCGTCGGACCAAATCCGATGGATTTGGTGGTCGGATTTTCCGACCGTGTGTATGGGGCTTAAGACTGGGATGCCATTAAAGTTCATGTGCGTGTAAAGGCAGGTGTCTCAATACTTTTGACAATATAGTGTATGTGAACCCAGCCTTAAGCTTTGTCAAGCCAGATGGTATACATAAACTCCTAAATTTTGTGAGTTAAAGAGCCCCCGCCAAACTACAAGCAGCCCATAAAAGAATATTAGTAATATTTACTAGTCCAGTGGGCAATAATTGGTATCAGACACTTCTGGGTATGTTAGGTGCCGGCTTTCTATGTGACTGTGGTTGCACCCAATGGCCACTATGTCACCACTGTGTCTTGTGATACAGCAGTCAGCAGGTGGAACCACAGTGCACAGTGCAGGGCGCAGAATCCAACATGCTCACAATGTCAGATTCCACTGGCGGTCTTAGCTCTGCAAGATTTGAGTCACTGCCTGCCAAACTGGTAAGCATTACTAATATTCTTTGACAAGCTGCATGGAAATAAACCTTTATTGTCCTGCAACAGGGTCTAGCTTTAATTCTGAGGCTTTTTCCATTTTAATGTGCTGGAGCTTTTAAAGAACACGTGTATAAGATGTGCAAGCCATCTCAACTAGCTCATTTCTATTTGAAGAAGCACTTTAGGATAAACGGCACAGCCTTGCAGAGAACAAATTGAGAGGCCTTGACATAAATAAACAGGATAGATAAAAAAAAAATAAAAAAAAAATTGGAAGAACAAACAAATCTTTTTTAAATGATCAGTGGCATATGGCTGCTTCAAGTCACACTCTTGGATTGAAAAACAAACCTTTACTGTGTTATAATTACTTGCTAAAAGATGTACAGAAAAAACACAAAATATTGCTTTGCTAATGTGCCAATTATATATCTAAAAATAGTGATACCCTTATTTATGATACAGGGAAAGCAGAGCGACACAGATAGTAGATGTACAAAAAATCCTATTATTAAATAAAGAAGGATAAATAAATATGTCAGAAAGAGTAAGACAAAGTTTATAATAGCAATAGTGAAAGTGAAATTGAAAATTAAACACTTTCCTCCTTCACCCCAACAGGCACTGAGGGTTTCTCATCTATAATCTAGTTACGGTATGTTTCTTTGAAAAGAAAAAAACAAGTACCAAAGTAAGGAAAAAAGCTTAAAGTGTATTTCCACATTTGCAGCCAAATTGGGATATATATTTGTTGCATGTTCTCATTCAAACAACATAACTTAAAAAATATTAATAAATTGCAGCTTATGTTTTTTCGGTTACTCCATTCTGGACCCTCCAGCAAGGAAAAATCCTACATAGTTCTCTTTGTTTATGAGGGGGCTGGGCAGCTGTGCTTGCCATAATTAATCCTATCTGCACTGTGCAGGCAGATGTTCATTATCAATTTTAACTAGATTTGAACACTGTCTGTCCTTACAAAGAGGTATAGGTGTAGAAGCTAGGCTTCTTGTATGGTATTGAGGACAGACTTGGGACAGGCTCACTCCTAACATCTGTGTCCCCATCAGTGGAGTCCCTCCTTACATCTGTGTCCCCATCAGCGGAGTCCCTCCTTACATCTGTGTCCCCATCAGCGGAGTCCATCCTTACATCTGTGTCCCCATCAGCGGAGTCCCTCATTACATCTGTGTCCCCATCAGCGGAGTCCTTCCTTACATCAGTGTCCCCATCAGCGGAGTCCCTCCTTACATCAGTGTCCCCAGCGGAGTCCCTCCTTACATCTGTGTCCCCAGCGGAGTCCCTCCTTACATCTGTGTCCCCAGCGGAGCTCCTCCATATATCCGTGTCCCCAGCAGAGCCCCTCCTTACATCTGTGTCCCTAGTGGAGCCCCTGCTTACATTTTTGTGAAAAATTGGGCCTTAGGCAGTGGTGGTGGTGCCCTGAACCAAAAATATTCTTAGAAGCCTTTGGCCAATTATGGCTCTCTTAGCTGAGGGCGCTGGGATTGGCCAAAGCAGGCAGGTCATGGTGCATGCTTTGGCCAATCATCATACAGCAATGCACTGCAATCTTGCAGTGCATTATGGGGCGTTACGCGGCGCTCAAATTTGCTAATGTTAGTTTTTCGACGAAGGGGCGAAAATTGATTATTAGTCTGTTAGGGGCCAACTGAGTTCCCGTGAAGGCTGATGTCAGGGCCTGGACTTGAACCTGGGACCTCAGCTGTGTCTGGCAATGACTCTGCTTGCTGAGCAACTGTCCAGGACAGTTCCCTGGACAATTCCTGTAATGATCCTGCCTTGAATCTTGTTTGTCTTGAACCTTGAACTCCTTGCTCCTCCCACAAACTTATGATCTTCCTGACTTAAACCATGTCTCTGTACTTCCTGTTTGCCAGATTATGATGCTCTCTCTAGCCAATATCATGCTACTGTCTCTCCTGCTGCCACCTGTATCTTCCCTACCCTTCGTTACCGACCTGTGGCTTGTTTCACAACTTCATTTCTGCTTAATCCCAACCTGCAACCACTCATTACTGACCTTTTGGCATGTTTAATGACTATGCTTCGGCTTGATCCCAACCTGCTTATCTGCTACTGGATCCCAGCTTGTTCACCTCCCAGTGGGGCGATCCTAAGGACCGTGACCTGGTACTAACATGCACCAAAACCCATCTCCTCCATCAGAAGCTGTGAATACCAGTTAGTACTCAGGTGAACCCGTGTCATCCGCTAGGGTGACCTGTTCATATACCTGTCCCGCTTGTTAGTGGGTGCTGCTCCACTGCTATAGCTACTGGCCTCCAAGCCTGACTCCAGACTGTAACAGCTGATATGACTGAGACTTGGCTTTTAAATGTACTCACGCTCAGGTCCATTCATAGACCTCCAGATATCCCTGAGGACGTGACACACTCTGGGTTCTTACAGCTCAAATCCTTCCGATGGTGCATATTCTTGGAACTTCCGCCAGATTCTGCTATAAACGCTATTCGTGCTACACTTGCATGCTTTTATAAGGGATTCCACAACTTCTGCTGAGCATTGCAGATTTAAGAATCTCCGCCTTTTAATATCCTGAACACTTGCGTCAGCAGAGACCACTCATTGTTGTCCTGGACAGATAGTCTGCCTGAAGATTGACGTGCCTGGGCAAGTATACTGCAGAGAGGAGAAGCGGATTCTCCTGGGCCCAGTTGATTATAGGTTCAACCTCCTCCAAAAGGGACCGACTCTGCCCTGTTTTGTTACATAGGATACGGCCGCTACATTGTCCATCTTCAGGAGGACCGAGGGCCCACAGATTACCAAGGCAAAGGCTTGAGCTTGATATGCCACCCTCAGTTCCAATTTGTTGGAAACAATCTTATTCGAAAGGTGAGGTCATCGTCCTTGAGTCCACTGGTCTTCGCAAACAGCCCCCCATCCTGTCTCGCTGGCGTCCGAGGTGATCCCTATGCAAACTGTTGAAAGAAGAGAGTGACACCATAGGGCATTCCTCCTCTCTACCCACCAGACGAGACTTTGTCTCATGGACTATGTCAGGGAAGCAACTGGTTCTATCGCTTCTTGCTGGAGAAACGTGTCCACATACTGAAACAGAATCTCCCTCTTTCGAAAGGAAGGGAGAGTGGTTGATACGAAGTTTACACTTGTTTTTTTGAGAAATTCCAAGAAGTTTCCTGTCCTTATGGTTGATAGCACTCAGTGATCTTGACTGCTTTCCATCTATACTCGCCAAAAATTGTGCAGCATGGCTCCTACAGGACGAGTATGGACGGGGACACCATCAAACAGTTTTCTGGGACTCCCGGTCTGCAGAAGCAGCTGTTTCACTTTGGTTTCGCCCCATTCTAAGGCATGCAGAATCCTCTCCCTGGCCTATTGGCCCTCAGTTCTTTCCCTCTTGCTCTAGCAGGAGTAATCTATCCTGGGTGATAAAACCAGACTTCCCCTAATCGCTGTGTTGAGCTTGCTGCCAAATAAGGACTTTTACACTAGCCTCGTTCAGACGATGGGTCTGCCACCCAAGGTCTGAGCAATAAGGTGCGCCACGCTGTGACTGCTTTTAGCAAAGGCTTTAATTACATTAATAGCGGCCTCCACCATAAACCTGGCTGTCAGTCTTAGGTTCTTAAATGAGGCAATGATCTCGATTTTACCAGGATCGTTAGTAACAGCTGTCTCTGACTTATCTATCCAGACCTCCATGGACCTGGAAATCTGCTAGGGCCGCTGATGGTTTGCAAACCCCTCCTTTAGCTGTGTAGACCTTTTTAAGGTCTAATGCCGTGTACACACGATCGGAAATGCCGCCAGCAAAAGACCGATGTGAGCTTTTGGTCGGAAAATGCGACCGTGTGTATGCTCCATCGATCTTTTGCTGGCGGAATTCCAGCCAGCAAAAGATTGAGAGCAAGTTCTCTATTTTTCGGTCGTCTGTATGCAATTCGGACGCGCAAAAAATCACGCATGTTCGGAAACAATTTGACGCATTCTCGGAAGCAATGAACTTAATTTTCTCAGCTCGACGCAGTGTTGTACGCCACCGTGTTCTTGACGGTCAAAAGTTCAGAGAACTTTTGTGTGACCATGTGTATGCAAGACAATCTCGGAAAAAACATCCAAGATTTTTCGGACGGAAATTCCGCTCGTGTGTACATGGCATAAGTCCATCTTCTAAAAGAGACTGCATCATCCAGTGGCAACATAACGTGCCTGGCCAAACGCATGAGGGCTGCATCGACCACAGGTGGGTTCTCCGGATGCCTGACAGCCTCCTTCCTGAAGCGGTACATCTTGGCAAAGCGATTCCTGAGAAAAGATTTTTTCTCTGCTTGCTTCCACTCATCTTCGATTATGTCTTTAATTTCATCCATGAAAGCAGTGATGCTGTTTCTTCAGCAGTTCTTCCACTGTATCCTCCCACTGGAAGGCCTCCCTGATATCTTTCAAAAACGGTTGTATTAGACTGAAGTCGAACTGTTCATAATTTGCGTCCTCCTCTTTCCCAGATGAATCTTCCAAAGCTGGCCTAGGCAGTACCTGGAACGGAACCACCAGTATTTAACTGAGGAGTAAGTACTCTTCAACCCCAGTATTTAACTGAGGTGTAGTCACATGGGACGAAGAGGGGGCTTGTTGATGCGGTGGCTGTGGCTGCTCAGCAAATGATTTTAGCATATCCTTGAATGCTTGCTTTATAAGAGAAACCCTTTCCCCCTTCCCTGTCCTTGATCACATATATAAGGCAGGTTTTGCAAACCGTTTTCCCTGGAAGCAACTCATTCGGACAAACCCAGCACATTCAAGCAAAACCACAATCTAAAAAAACAGCAGCAGGGACAACACACAGCTGAAGCATTTAGCAGGCATTAAGGGGCTACGGGCAAAATGATGACTTATGGTCCTGATA